>OZ012739.1:321386476-321986476 GCA_963859935.3 Lathyrus sativus
TCTCTGAGTGTTGGGATGCTCACTGTAGTGTGGGTGGTTTTGACACTCGTCTTTCAATACGAAGACGCTTGTATGTTTTCAATCCCTTTTCTCCTAAAAAACCTCGGTCCCGTACCGAATCCATTTTCAAATCTCTTCAATAAGAAAATCAAATTATCTTTGTATTGAATTAAAAGAGGGGGTTAAATGTAGACTTCTTCCTCTCCGAGTGTAGGGATGCTCACTGTAGTGTGGGTGGTCTCAATACTCGTCTTTCAATATGAAGACGCGACTTTATCCATCACCTATCTCTTTCTACCACCTCCTTTCCCAACTTCCTTCTGCATCCTTTCTCACCTAAAACCTCGGTCCCGTACCGAGTGCTTTTTCAAACTCTTTTATTAACAAAAATTTGAATGGTCATGGAGTGGTTAGGTGTAGGCCTTCTCATATCCCGAGTGCTGACGTTTACCGTAGGGTTCTCTGTCGCAAAAGCACTTACCATTCAAAACCAAAAACATCTTTAATAAGAGAACGAAGTTCTCTTTGCATTAAATTAAAGAGAGAGGATTAAGTGTAGTCTTCTTCCTCTCCGAGTGTCAGGATACTCACTGTAGTGTGTGTGGTCTTGATACTCGTCTTTCAATACGAAGGCGCTACGTTCGCCACACCATTTTCATAACAAAAACTTTGAGGTAAAGAATTGGGTACTACCCGTAGGGGTTACTATCCGAGGACTTATCTCGCCCCTAAAAACCATTCAATCAATCAAATGTGACATCTTGCCTCGTGTCACTACTGCGAAAGTAAGGTGCCGACAAAGACAGAAGAGTTGCCACCTTTCGTTATTTATCCCACGGAAGGGAAAGGAAACGATCAGAACAAACCTAGCGAAAAGGTATAAGACAAGGTCATCGCAACCAAGTCTGGGTTCGGGAGTCGGTTACGCAAGGGGAAGGTATTAGCACCCCTCACGTCTGTTGTACTCAACGGGATCCACGCTTGTTGTGTTTATCTGACGGGTTGGTGTAACTATCTACCTATCAAGGCTGGTTCAAAAAGAAAAGAAAATTGACTCGGCAAAGCATCGTGCTCCGTGGCTACGTATTCCCGTCTGGGAACGAGAAATCAGAGTCAACGTAGTTCGGCTAACTACGGGTAAAGGGGGAAGGTTGCTCGCCAAGATATCACATCTTGTGCCTACGTATTCTCATAAGAGAAATCAGAGCGAACGTAGTTCAGGATAACGAGACACAAGTTGATTCATCTGGTTTTTTTTACCCGAGTAGGGTTAACAAACAGTTCCAGCAATTTGGTGTATGCAGCTCGCTCTTCGGAGACTCGTGCGTTACCGTTTGCGGTAGAACTAAAACTTAACAGTACTCTTTTCATCAGAAAAGGTTTTCCTTGAATTATGGGCCCACGGGGCAAAAAGAGGTTTGATATTTGTTTTTTGTCTTTTATGAAAGAAGTGTTTTTTATGGATGTTTGTAGTTCGTACGACACTAGAGACTATGACTTAGGAGTGAATGCATCGCATGTCACCCAAAGGGTACCATACTAAACATCCTGATTACTGGAAGGAAACCCTCCAATAACCATTTCCTAAGTGGCTTAAGTTTTGTAACATACTGTACCAACTTGCCTTTATTACGTATTTTACTATTGTTTTGGAGATGAGAGGGAGAAAGAACTCTACAGGGGAAACTATCAAGAATCCTACTATTGTCATGCAATGGATTCATCCTATTGTTGAGTTTAGAAACAGGGAACTCCTAGATGATATCATGTAAAGGTTTCAACCTAAAAGTCTATCATCACTTCCTTATCAAAGGAAGTGAGAACCCTAAAGGATCATGTCAATGGGAAACATAAAAACAACTGCCAAAATCAATAAAGCAGATAAAATAGAAAAGCAAGTAGTAAAGTTGTAAATGCAATGCAGCAATACAAGCAGAGGGAGAAACTCAACCTCTAAGCAAACAAGCAAAGAGAACAAACAAAAACAGACAAGCAAAGGGAGGGTCACCTCAACCTTTCAATGCAAACACATCATTTAGAAAAGGGGAAATAAAACTCAAGCAGAGGGAGAACACTCAACCTCTAAAGCAAACAAGCAAAGGGAGCTCAGCTCAACCTTTCAGTGCAGTCATGTACCTAGCCTAAAACATTCTACACATGAGACTATCCTAATGCATCAAGCAATGTTCAATCAATAATGATGAAAGAAGGAGACTTGGATGAATAAGATGACATGTAAGGAAATCATTCCAAAATAATCAAACAAGGCATCTAACCTAGAGAGAAGATTGATGGATGGATGCATGCATGATGTAAACCAAAGGAATACATCAAGGCATTCAACCAAAGATCAAATTTGATGATGGGAAGCATGATGTATACCAATGGAATGCAGCATGACACTCAACCATTCATGGATGATAATGAATCATGGGAAGCATGATGTAAACCAATGGAATACATCATGACACTCAACACTTCATGTAAGAATTATTGAAAGAATGCAAAGCATTCAAGGAAGAGTCATCTATCTAAGGCTCTAATGAAACCTAATGATTAGTTCTAAAGATCACCTAACCTAATGGATTTAGAAGCTCTATCAAGGCTTAGCAAATGTTATAAATAGGTATCAACCTATGCTTTATTCTATCAAGAAGGAATTAGAAGCCTAAAGTTAGCGAAAGTTCACTTTAGAAGCTAAACTATGAGGTATGCTAAGTTAGGATCACCCTAAACACAATCAACTTGTAAATTCTAATTAAAAGACTAAAATCAATCCTAAAAGGCTAGGAAAAAATTCTAAGGCTTCCTAAGTGTGTTAAGGAATCATGGTACAAAATCCAGGGCCAAGACCTAAGTCTAAAGGTTCTAAACCAATTCTACACTTAAAGGTATGCTTAAGGGAATCCAGAAGGGGAAGGTCCTAGAAATCTATCTCAAACCCATACCTAAAAGTTTCTAAAAAACCAAAGAAAAATCATACAACTCTACCCGGATATCTAAAACAATCAAGCAAAATTTCAGAACTAAATTCAAATCCATGAGCTAGTGTAAAAATCAGAAAGAAAATCAATCATCTTTTACATTTTTAATCATCTGATTAAAATGGAAAAATAGCACTAAATGGAAAATCAACCAAAAATTCAATTAAATGGTATGGAAAAATGCTAAACATGTCAGGGATCATTCATGATTTTTTCATAATTTTCTAATAATTATTTCTATTTTTAAAGCACTAAAAATGATAAAATAAATAAAAGAAATCCAAAAAATGAATTAAAAGAATTAAAATGCTGAGAAAAAGTCACAGCCACACGATCTATGGACCAGTCAATGCATCCAAAGGGAGGGAATGCGCCATGTAGTGATGAGGGCGAATAAATGAAACGGTGCTTTTCATGGATGTTCACATGTGGTTGGTTTGACTTCAGTTCACCATACGTTCTAATCTTGGACGTTCATCCTGAAAGTAATCAAATTTGATGATTCACGCCTTGCCACATCATCTAGTCAACAATCAACACTCTTTAGGAGCAATCACGCGCCTTGGATTGAATTACTCAGTCAATGGAATTAAACGAATCTAACGGCTAAAGCATCATCTTCCTTATTTGAACTGGTTAGAAAGGGGGGGGGGGAATCTCACGGTGGCCGGAGAAGATTCCGGTCATCTCCTCCGGTGGCATCAACAGTGCCAGATCATCAGATATCACCAAACTCAATAAAAATTACACAGATCTCTTCCTCTACTCACGAGGAACAACATGCCATGGTTCATTTTCCATTTCCCTCAAGGAACAAGCATATACGAAACTGAATAGAAATGGTACACTTCCAAGATCACCTCTAATCCTCAAATTCTTTCCACTAGTAGAAACTGCACCTCACACTGATCATAAACCTATGCTTAAATCTTGATTTCAACCAAGAACAAGGCCTAACCGAATCATCAAAGATTTTGTTCTTCATCAAGAAACTTCACAAATGGCTCCCAGATCAAACCTAAATCCATCTAGGACCTAAGTTCTACCTAACCACATACAAGAACTACTCTAATTCATCATCAATTGAGAGTAATCATGAAAAGAAGAAAACCTGGTAAAAGCTTCAACAGTGGATGATTCAACCACCAATCTTCAACCAAAGCTGTGCAAAATCACTCAGTGATGATGCTAGAAGCTTTTTCAACCCTCAATTTCTTCAGAAATGGCTCCAATGGTGAAACTCGAATTTCAATCTAACTAAATTTTTTTCAAGTGTGTCTTACCTCTGCAAGCTCAATCCATCACCAACCTTGATCTGAACTCATTCATGAAGTTATATAGAACTGATCTGGCCTGAAATGGGGGCCCAAACTTGACTCTATGATCCAATTCCATTTTCACATTTTCTTCATTTTTGGCTTTGGTAAACTCCACGAAAATGGCTCTGTTTTTCCTTCAATTTGACTCAAATGCATTGCTGGTATTGCTAGGAGGATGAAGGGTCAAGATTAATTCATCAATTTCAATCAATGGTGTGTGTAATTGATGTTACTTCAATCTTAAGAAACCTTGGATTTGGCCATAAAACAAATTTCAATTTGAAATTCTACCAATGCCAATCTATTCCAAATATCATTTACCTTCAAAAAATGCAAAAACTTGCACTATTTTGAACCAATATGAATAAATTTGGAATTTTCTCATTTTAATGCCTTTTAATGATTCATTCATGAAAATTTCTTCACACATTTCTCATTCTAATCCATGTCAATGGATTCTTGGTGCATGGTTGGACAAATAACATCATTTTGAAAAACTTTCAAGTTGAACAAAATTCCATTTGAGGTGTGTAAGATGGTGAAATTGACCCATAATAAAAAATGGCCTATAATCTCAACTTCCCAAAATACCCTTGTCTTGCAAAGCTCATATCTTGAGTTCTACAAATCCAATCATGGACTTCTAGTAGTTTTTGGAAAGCTAAGAAGATAAGGAACAACATTCATGTTGGCCTGAAGTTGAGAAGAAGCTTCCTTATAGGTCAAAAATGGCATGGAAGTTGGTTGACTTTCAAGCTCCAAAATCACATTCATCTGATGACCTGTAACTTGTCTGATTCATAACTTGAGTTCTATAAACCCTATTAAGGACTTCTAGTACTCAAATTAAATCTAAGATCATGCTCTACAACAATCATGTTGGGGTCAAGGTGAGATGAAAATCACATCTTGAGTTATGTGGTCTTGAAGTTAGGCACTAAACCAGGGGATTTTACACTGTCAAGCTTAGAAACCCTAGCCTAGGAACTCCTCACACTCTTGATTCATAATGAGTTGACCTTGTAATCATCCCTTGGGCATCTTAATACATCAATACATGATCACATGTCCTTGAAATTGGGTCTCGACCTTCTTCAAATCATCTGTTAACCTAGGGTTGACCAGATGAAACCCTAGTGGCACCAATCTTGGTTGTAGCTTCATATCCTTCACATGATAACCTGTCTAGGCTTCAAAATGACTTTCCATACTTCTCATGAGCTTTCTCAAGGCTTCAGGTCCAACTCCATGGATTCAAAATCATCTGAATAGCTTCCCATAACCTTCAAGTTAGAAGATATGCATTCTTGTGTCCAACCCTCTCTCTGAGGAACTTTAACTTCTTTGATGAGCATATCAACCCTTGAATACTTGAATAAGGAATCTTAGATAGCTTAATAACCTTGGTAGCATTTTATTGGTAGCCATACCTCTTGATCTCCCACACACATGTCAATGCAATGCAGATGATAATGCTAAAATGAATGCAATGAAACACAAGCTAAGTAAAGAAAAAGGTTAGGAAAATTTTGGGGTGCAACACCTCGCATGGCAAAAACCTAATCATTTCAAAAAGGATATGTTACGTCCGTTCTACCACAAACAGGTAACGCTTAAGTCTCCTCACATGCGAGCAGCAAAACACCTAAACTTCTAGAATGCGCATGATAACATCATCCATAAAAACATTAATAAACCGTAGGCCGAACTACGACTGCTCTGATTCTTTACTTCTTTCAAGTAAAGATACGTAGGCACAAGGGCCACAATCCTTGCCGAGCACTTCCCCCTATATCCGTAGTCCTGAACTACATCGACTCTGACTTTCTCATGTCTTTTGAGAATACGTAGGCCTAGGACCATGAAGTTCTATCGAGTCTGTTCTTTCTCTTTTCTTCCCCGTTCTCTCTTTCCTCCTAACCTCTCATTTTCCTATTTCAATCCCTTTTCTTTTACCCCTTTCGAACACTCTTTTATAGCATAATATTTAAGCAAATAAATTCACTTATAGACAAGCAAATGGTTCCCATCGAGTACGATGGATGCGAGGGGTGCTAATACCTTCCCCTCGCATAACCGCCTTCCGAACCCGTTCTTGGTCGCGAGACCATCTTATCCATTTCTTTCTTAAGGTTTTCTCGATATTTTCCTTTCCCCTCATGGGATAAATAAAGTTCGGCGGTGACTCTTCTGTCTATCTTTTTCGCCTCCCCGTCGTTGCACGATGCATTTTTCGAGTAGCGACAACTGGCGACTCTGCTGGGGACTAGCCAAACCTAGTTTGCTTGTCGCATGTGTGTTTTGTTTGCTTTTTTTTTGTTTGTGTTATGTTCTTTCTAATCTGTTGGGTTTATTTGGGATTGGTTTGTGAGAATAAAACTTTCTACCTGAGCTTTCGAGTATACACTAAGTTAGGAGGTGGTTTTCTTTCTGATTTGCGAGACTTAGGACTCGTTGAGTTGGATCGAATTCCACCACTCAGATGAGACCTCGTTGGGATGATTATGTCTTACGTGTAGTCGTAATGGCGTTTTTATTTCCGACGTGGGAGTCCGTGATTCTGAGGACCTTTGTAGAACCTTATTCCAAAGGTTGCTAAAACATAACTCTGTGTTCATCCTTTGAAAGGATTACCGTCTTACGAGTAGTCGTTCTGATAGGAAAATTTTGAGGGCTAGTACATGGGACTTTGTTTAAAGCCTTTTGGGATACCCTCTCTTATACCAATAGATTGCGCACCCGATAGGAGAGATACTTCTTGTGTTGTTTTTTGCAGGACCTTTGACTTTCATCTCACTATTGTTCTTTTATCGTGTGCATACATAAAACATTGCATTGCATAGCATTTTTGCATATCAAGGGACTTAAGAGACTGTGATTATCTCAGGTATTGGTGAACACAATGACTGATCAGAGAAAGAGAAGCACAAATTCCATCAAGTTTAGAGAACCAAAGTTGGAACTGATTCAAGACATTCTGATTGACGTGCCAAAGGCTATCAAGATCAACTTTCAGGGGAAGTATGGGAAATTGCTAGATCTCCTCCATTCTAAGGTCGATACTTGGGCTTTGTTCGCTATGGCTCAGTTCTATGATGCGCCTCTCAGATGTTTCACTTTTCAAAACTATCACTTGGCCCCTACTCTTGAAGAATATTCTCACATTTTGAATATCAAGATTAAGGATCAACCTATCTACACCGGCTTGGAAGAAGAACCAAAGCCTCCTGCCATAACTCTTACTCTTCATATGACCAAAGAGGAAGTCAAAGATGGGCTAGCCAATAAGGGAGGGGTTCAAGGCTTTCCTTTGAAATTTATGCTAAATAAAGTTACTCAGTACAAGACTGTGGGAGATTGGGAAAGGTTTGGTATTGTTGTTGCTTTAATGATTTATGGGATTGTCCTCTTTCCAAATGTAGACAATTTCATAGATATCGCTACTATCACTCTCTTCATGCAAAAGAATCCTATCCCTACCCTCCTCGCTGATGTCTACCACTCTATTCATTGGAGAAGTGAAAAGAAGACATGAATGATCCAATGTTGTTCTCACCTATTATTCAAATGGTACACCTCCCATCTACCGAAGGGAGGACCGTTCATGGAAAACAAGAAAAAGATGAAATGGTCTCAACACATTATGTCTCTAGAAGCCAATGATATTGCTTGGTATTCTCATGAGTACTACGATTTGGAGATTATCTTTAGTTGTGGGGAGTTCGGTAATGTACCTCTAATCAATAGGGTTGGTTGCATCAACTACAACCCAATCATGGAATTGTGCCAGTTGGGCTATGCTATGGAAGATGAGCCCGAAGCAGAGAAAGTTCAAAGCTTCTTTTTGCTTGCCACAATAGAAGATCCTGCATTTTCCAGGAAGATTGCTAAAGCATGGGCCAAGATTCATACAAAGGGGAGGAAAGACTTGAAGGCAAAGAATTGTGTGGCTAAAGAGCCATACAACCAATGGTTGCTAGTCAGAGTGGCTGAGAGGTGGCTGCCGTTTCCCTCAGAACCATCTATGCGAGAAGGACCTCCTGCTCCCACATGTATCTATGAAAGAGTATGAGAAACTAAATCTAGTGGTAGAAAGGTTGACTAAAGAAAATCAGAACCTCGAGGATGAAATTCACCAAGCAAATGTGGAGAATGGCCAGTACAAAAGGAAAGTAGAGTTTGAACAAGACCGAGTGGCTGAGAATAGCAAGAAATTGAAGTTAGAAACATACCTGAGAGTCAAGTACCAGAAGGGTTTCGAAGGGGCTGATACATCATTAACAACTCTTCAACAACGCCTAAAAGAAACTAAGGCTTCTTGTGATAGAGCATGGAATTTCTTTGAACTGGCTTCTACTGAGAAGAAGGAGACAAGAGAGAATCTTGAGACTGATATTGAGGATCTTGAAAAGCAACTAAGAAATGCCTTGACCCTAGTGGAAGACGAGCGACAACTCAAGAAGGAAGCATTAAGGGCTTTATATGTCACTCCTGACATATGGAACAACAAATGTTTGGAATTGGAGACTGCCCAAGAAACAGCTACTCTGTGGAGGAATCGTTTCGACGCCTTGCAAAGGGATAATGCACAGTGGCTCAAGAAGGAGGCTCAGCTCAATGAATTGTTGGACACCCATGTGGATTCTATTTGTTACTACCAGTCGACTCTAGACATGTGTCGCATTAGGTATAACAATCTGGTGGAGCATTGTAACCTCGTGATCTGTGATATCCCATGGAGGTTGGAAAGCGTAATTCAAGACTTGGAAGGAAATGATATCCCTCCTTATATTCATCACTTTATCCAGCTTTACGACCAAATGGTTAGAAGATTCATGTTCGAGACAAAAAAGCTTGAAGAACGTCTCCAAAAGAAAGAGTTTTAGTTATTCGGTATTTTTCTTGTAACATGAATTGTTATTTTCAGCTTATTCAGAAATCGTTTGTATTGAATTTTCTCTCAAATTAATGAAAGTTTGCTCTTTGGTATAAATTGTGTATTTCTTTATTATTTAGTCACAGTTCTATAATACCGATGATAATCATAAAACTCGAAAGTCTCTTGAACATTGCATACGTTTGCGCATCATTTTTTTTGCATTCCCTACAACCCGACCTTACATGCCGCTTACCCTTTTAGAGAGAGAGAGTAAAGCAAGCTGACTTCTCGACATCAGTACAACACAAGGAATAATCAGAAAAGAGTCATGGATCAGCTAGAGCAAGACCAGGCTACTTTGAGGAACGAGATGCTAGGTATGAAGACGCAAATGAATCAACTCATGGAGGTGATTTAGAACATGGCCAGGAGTCAAGAAGAGATAAGGCAAACAACAGAGAGGAACGCTAACCAGACCTTGGCTGGTGCAGTTCCTAACGCAAATGGCGCCGTTCCAGTTCCAACTCCTACCGATGCCATCCCAACCCCTGTTGGGGCAATTCCTACTTCTACAGGTGTTTCACCTATCAATACAGTCCATCCCCCAGTCGGTACAACTCATCCTCATGGTACCACGATTCCACCACCAGTTCACTATGATGATCATGAAGGCTTCTACGAGAATTCAGCTGAAGCATATGCACCACAGACTGCTGAATTAGAGAAGAAGTTCAATGCTTTACAAGAAGTGGTAAGGTCGCTGGAAGGCCCCTATGTTTTGGGACTAGATGCCGCTGAAATATGTCTTGTACCCGGAGTTAAGATACCTCCGAAGTTTGTAATCCCAACCTTCGAGAAATACAAGGGTAACAGTTGTCTTAGGACCCATATAAGGTCTTAATGCAGGAAGATGGCCGCATATTCCGATGACGAGAAGTTGTTAATCCATTTCTTTCAAGATAGTTTGACAGAGGCTTCTCTGGAATGGTACATGCATCTTGAACGATCCAATGTGAAAAGCTGGAAGGAGTTAGCAGACGCTTTTGTGAGACATTATCAATACAACACCGACATGGCTCCAAATCGGATGCAGCTTCAGAATTTGACCCAAAAACCGAATGAATCTTTTAAAGACTTTGCTTAGAGGTGGAGGGAAGTAGCTGCAAGAGTACAACCCCCATTGATAGAGAAAGAGCTAACATACCTCTTCATGGGCACGTTGCATGGACCGATCCTTGAGTTTCTAGCATCTACAACCTCTATAGTGTTTTCTGAACTTGTCACGGCTGGAGAAAGACTAGAAATTTTTATGAAGGCAGGAAAGATTCAGAATGTTGGCGGATCTTCAAGTGGGATCAAGAAGCCCTATCAGGGTTTTGTTAAGAAGAAAGAAGGCGAAACTAGTGATGTGTTCACAGATAGAGGGAGAACTCATCAAGGTTATCACCATGTTGCTGCCGTCGCTCCACAACAATCGTTGTCCATTCCAGCAAGTCAACCTGCCGTTCAACAAAACAGACAACAACAATCCTATCAACCAAGACAAAATTAGTACCGGGGTCAACAAAGACTGAGAAGACCAGAAAGAAAGTTTGATCCAATTCCATCAACTTACGCCAGATTACTACCATTCTTGTTGAAAGGAGGCCTTGTTCAGCTTAGGGAAATGAGGGATCCTCCACAGGTTCTCCCTTTCGGCTATGATGTCAATGCCAAATGTGAATTCCATTATGGCACCCCAGGCCATAACATCGAAAATTGCAAGACTCTGAAGCATATTCTACAAGATCTTATCGATTCAAAGGCGATAAACTTCACTCGAAACACTCCGAACATAAAAACCAATCCAATGCCTCCTCACCACTCAACAAATATGATTGAAGGCTCTAAGAGGGTCCGATTAATTTCGGATATTAACAGATTGAAAACTCCTTTTTCCACTATTAAGGAGCAACTACTGTTAAATAACATTTATCCAGGCTGTTCAACCAATTGCCACGTTTGTTTGGGCGGATCTCAAGGATGCACTGAGTTGAAGAAAGGCATCCAAAGCCTGATTGATCAAGGTGTATTAGTAGCAGAACAACTGTCAAAGTCTGAAGAAGTTGCTACTCTTGAAATTCCATTTGAAACATTAGAGATACCATATGATGATGGATATGAGCTGTGGATTCCTTCTGATAATTTGACTCGTACACCATTGACCATACTGTGCGATAAGGAAGAATGGGACAACATGTATAGACAGACTTCTATCCCACTACAAATCCCGTATGATCTGGTTGAGATACCTATGTCCCCACCATCAATGAATCAGCTTGTCATTTCGGCCTCAGCTCCGTTTCCATACGAAAGCACTAATGCTGTGCCTTGGCTATATGATGAGATTGTCTTTCTCAACGGGCAAAAGATAGGAGAAAAGGATATCTTGGAAGATAAAAAGACTGTCGAGAACATTGTGGGAACCGGGGGTGTCACTAGAAGTGGTCGAATCTTCGCTCCAACTGTACCACCTATCAACAGCAGTGACAATACAAGGAAAGATACCGTCAGACCAAGCACCATTGAACAGGGGCAGTCATCTAAACAGAAAGACGTCCCAAATAATGAAGCAAAGGAGTTTCTAAGAATCATTCAGAAAAGCGATTACAAAGTGATTGACCAGCTCAATCAGACTCTCTAGAAGATACCCATGCTATCATTATTAATGTGTACGAAAGCCCATCAAGAAGCACTGTTAAAATTCTTGAAGGCAGCTCACGTGCCAGAGGAGATATCAGTAGTGCAGTTTGAAGAAGTGGTGGGAAATATAGCATCAGGTCATATTTTGAGCTTCAATGATAGTGAATTACCTCCCAAAGGTAAGAATCATAACAATGCCTTGCACATTACTATCGAATGTATGTATATTGTAATCTCTAGAGTGCTTGTTGATACTGGATCATCGTTGAATGTGTTACCAAAGAGCTCGTTGTGCAAGCTGTCAATTGAAGGACTTGTGATAAAGCCAAGTCAAACTATTGTAAAAGCTTTTGATGGAGCTAAGAGAATGGTGGTAGGCGAGGTCAATCTCCCGATCAAGATTGGACCTCATACTTTTATCATTACATTTTATGTAATGGATATATATCCCGCTTATAGTTGCCTCCTTGGTCGTCTGTGGATTCATTCTGCAGGTGCCATAACTTAAACATTGCATCAAAAGATCAAATTTATGATTAATAATCAGATGGTCATCATTGAGGGTGAAGAAGATGTTCTTGTGAGCCATCTCGTTTCTTTCCGCTATGTGGAAGTAAGAGATAAAGTGCATGAGACCCCTTTTCAAGCCTTTGAAGTGATCAATGTTGAAATGATTTACAAAAAGCCAGCATCTTCAATAGTGACTTGGAAGGACGTAAAGACAGTGATAGAGGAGGGACATCCGCGAGGATGGGGTAAAGTGTTGGAATTTCCCGTTAACAAAAATGGAGCTGGTCTAGGTTACAAGCAGAAGAATGCAGCTGATAAGGGCAAAGGACTTGCAACTCCGTTGGTTTTTACTAGTGGGGGCCACCTTGTCGATGGTCAAGTCATGTTTTTGGAAACTGAAGCCGAAGATCATAAAGAGTTGTGCATGGTGTATCCTAGGGCGCTTAATCAAACTTTGAACAATTGGAGAGTCGTCGAAATCCCTGAAGTTATCCTAGTAGACGAGTAATTCCCTTTTTATTTTACCTAAAAAATCCTATGCTCTGCCCAAGGCATATGGATCATGTTGTAGGGATTTTTTCTTTTAAAGCACAACTTATCATCAATAAATAAACTTTCGTATCCAATTACGCTCTCTTTCTTTCATTTTTACTTTTTGCACATAAAATTATTTTTGAAAGGCAATGTTTTTTTTTTCATTTTTTTTCCAATCTTTTCTAAAAAATAAAAGCATGAAGTCATTCATCGTGCAGATCCTCCCTTGCTCCTGTCGATAGCGATCCCGCTATGGTCCGATATGACTTTGATAACCCGATCTACCAAGCCGACGAAGACTGCGAGGAAGTATGTGATCTCCCAAAAGAGCTAGCTAGACTACTAAAGCATGAGTCAAAGGTCATTCAGCCGTATCAAGAAGAGGTCAAAGTCATCAACATGGGAACTAAAGAGGATGCCAAAGAGATCAAGATAGGTGCAGCTTTGGAATCAGAGATTAAGTCAAAACTGGTCATATTGCTTCGAGAGTATGTTGACGTATTTGCTTGGTCCTACAAGGATATGCCCGGTCTAGATGAAGAGATTGTGATGCACAAGCTGCCTCTCAAGGAAGGTTGCCCGCCAGTGAAGCAAAAGTTGAGGAGAACGAAGCCAGAGATGTCCTTCAAGATCAAAGAAGAAGTGCAGAAGCAATTAGACGCTGGTTTTTTGGCAGTATCCAGCTATCCAGTATGGGTAGCAAATATTGTCCCAGTACCAAAGAAGGATGGGAAGGTGCGAATGTGTGTCGATTATAGAGACCTTAGCAGAGTGAGTCCGAAAGATGTCTTCCCTCTACCACACATTGATGTACTAGTAGACAACACAACCCAGTTCTCTGTCTTCTCGTTTATGGATGGCTCTTCTGGATATAACAAGATTAAGATGGCGCCCGAAGATATGGAAAAAACGACTTTCATCACCCCATGGGGAACTTTCTGTTACAAGGTCATGCCGTTTGGGCTCAAGAACGCGAGCGCGACATATCAACGAGCAATGGTCACTCTCTTTCATGACATGATACATAAAGAGATTGAGTGCTATGTAGACGATATGATTGCGAAATCCCAGACTGAGGAAGAACACCTCATTCACTTGGAAAAGCTATTCGCCAGACTAAGGAAATTCCAGCTGAGATTAAATTCCAACAAATGCACTTTTGGTGTAAGATCTGGTAAACTACTAGGTTTTATTGTGAGCCAAAAAGGGATTGAGGTCGATCCAGATAAGGTCAAAGCTATCCAAGAGATGACGGGACCCAAAACTGAAAAGGAAGTCTGAGGTTTCCTTGGGAGATTGAACTACATCGCTAGGTTCATATCTCATCTAACGGCCACTTGTGAGCCCATCTTAAAACTACTTCGAAAGGATCAAGCAGTGGTGTGGAATGATAATTGTCAGAAAGCCTTTGAGAAAATAAAGGAATATCTACAAGAACCACCGATCTTGATGCCTCCAGTACCCGGACGACCCCTGATCATGTACTTGACTGTGCTAGAAGGATCCATGGGATGCGTGTTGGGACAACATGATGAAACTGGTAGAAAGGAGCATGCAATTTACTACCTCAGCAAGAAGTTCAACGACTGTGAATCAAGATATTCAATGCTCGAGAAGACATGTTGTGCATTGGCTTTGGCAGCAAAACGCTTGAGACAATATATGCTCACCCATACGACCTTGTTGATCTCCATGATGGACCCTGTCAAATACATATTCGAGAAGCCCGCTCTCACCGGGCGAGTGGCTCGTTGGCAAATGGTATTAACAGAGTATGACATCCAGTATGTTACACAGAAAGCTATCAAAGGAAGTGTACTCTTTGACTACCTTGCCCACCAACCTATGGACAACTACCAGTCTATGTGCTTTGATTTCCCTGACGAAGACGTCATGTTTGCCAAAGACTATACCACACCAGGCCCAGATGAGGGACCCGAACCAGGATCGTGATGGACGCTCGTGTTCGACGGTGCCGCAAATGCTAAAGGTTATGGAATTGGGGCAGTCATCACTTCTCCAACTGGGTTTCACCTACCATTCACCGCTAGATTATGCTTCAAATGTACTAACAACATGGCCGAATATGAAGCTTGTATTTTCGGAATTGAAGCTGCCATTGATAATAGGATCAAGATTCTGGAAGTCTATAGAGATTCTGCGCTTGTCATATGCCAGATTAAAGGGGAATACGAAACACTTGACCTTAAGTTGATTCCTTACAAAGATCACGTCTTGAAGCTAATCCCGTACTTTGGTGAGATCACTTTTCATCACATTCCCAGAGGAGAAAATCAGTTGGCTGACGCTCTAGCAACACTAGCATCCATGTTTCAAGTCAAGTGGAAGAATGAGGCGCCATCCATCCGCCTGGAGTATCTGGAAGAACCCGCTTATTTCCTGGAAGCCAATGCGGAAGAAACTAAAGTTGATGATTATCCTTGGTTCTATGATATCAAGCGGTATCTAGAGACACATGAGTATCCATAAGGCATAACCATCACTAATAAGAAGTACCTCAGAAAGCTCTCCTTGAAGTTCTTCCTCAGCGGTGACGTATTGTACAAGCGGAATTATGATTTGGTTCTACTTAGATGCATGGATAAACACGAAGCAGAAAGCATCATAAATGAAGTGCACGAAGGATCTTTTGGAACACATGCTAGTGGTCATATTATGGTTAAGAAGATCTTAAGGGCAGGATACTATTGGATGACGATGGAAACAGATTGTTGTCTCCATGTCCAGTCATGCCACTAGTGCCAAATTTATGCAGACAAAGTTCATACTTCACCACTCCCTCTGAATGTGTTGACTTCGCCTTGGCCCTTCGCCATATGGGGTATAGATGTAATTGGACGCATCGAACCAACCGCTTCAAACAGACACCGTTTTATCTTAGTGGCCATCGACTACTTTACCAAATGGGTAGAAGCTGTATCTTATGCCAACGTCACTAAGCAAGTGGTGACTCGCTTCATCAAGAAAGAGATTATTTGTCGATATGGAATCCCGAACAAGATCATTACGGAAAATGGTTCAAACCTCAACAATAAGATGATGAAAGAGTTGTGTAAAAGTTTCAAGATTGAACACCACAATTCCACACCTTATCGTCCCAAGATGAATGGAGTTGTTGAGGCGGCGAATAAGAATATTAAGAAAATTGTGCAGAAGATGGTGAAGACTTACAAAGACTGGCACGAGATGTTGCCATTTGTGCTGCATGGCTACTGCACCTCAGTGCGCACTTCCACAGGGGCAACCCTGTTTTCTCTCGTATATGGAATGGAAGTAGTATTGCCCATTGAAGTAGAGATTCTCTCCTTGAGGATTTTGGCAGACGTCAAGCTAGACGAAGCCGAATGGATACAAGCCAGACTCGACCAGCTTAATCTCATCGACGAGAAGCGCATGACAGCCATCTGTCATGGACAGTTATACCAGAAATGGTTGAAGAGGTCTTTTGACAAGAAAGTTCGCCCACGACACATCCAAGCAGGAGATTTGGTACTGAGGAAAATTCAGCCAACTCACGTTGATCCAAGGGGCAAATGGGCACCAAACTACGAGGGTCCATATATAGTAAAGAAGGTTTTCTCTGGAGGAGCCTTGATCCTCTCAACCATGGACGGTGACGATCTTCCATCCCTTGTGAATTCGGATGCAGTTAAAAAATATTATGCCTTAAAAATAGACCCGGTGGACCAAAAAGAGAATCCACGCAAAAATGGGCGTTCTGGTGGGCCATAAAAATGGCTCAGGCAAAAATTAGGGACTATATAAAAAAAAGAGTAAAAGTATCCTGGTAGGCTGAAAACCCGAAAGGGCGACTTAGGCAAAAGTTAGGGATTCGAAAAAGGCAAAACTACATATTGAAAAGACGTGCGAACCCTCCTCCATAATCATCAAGCTCTTGACTGAGAAAGATCAATTCAATCGTTGCATTCAGAAGCAAGGCATGAAGGGTCTTCAGAGACATATGGGCCATAGCGGATTTGAAACTCGGTAGGAATCATTTCCAACATTGTCTTAGTTTTTTATATTTCTTTCAAAGTAGTTACCTCTTGTAGGAATTGCCTCCTTTCGTAATTTTCCCATTTATGGGTTTCCATCAATAAAAATTACTTTCATCAAATTTTTCTCTGTTCTTTTTATTACCATATGGTTGCAAGTTTTGTTTATTTGATGATGGGTTTTGCATATAATGACATTATGGTAAATTGAATTAAGGGATGACTCACTCTCTTAGGGTAACTAAAGGGTGACCATGACTCTAAGGAGTACACAGGAACACCATTTTAAATCTTGAAACGACTTGACTGACAAGGCCGTCAAGCCTAGCGAAGCTGGCCCCGAGTTGAGGGTATCAGCACCTCCGAGTTTTATTACATCATGAAGAAATGATGTCAAGAAGTCAGACTTGTCCTCCACTTTCCCACCTGGTCCAAAGTCCAATTCGCATTGGCAACTACGAAAGTCCGCCATGTTGGCATTTGCATTTCCAAACACCTGTTTGCAATCATATGCATCGCATTCGACATCATAAGCATGCTGCTTCATAATCACTTTTGTATCATATGCATACCTATAATCATATCATACTCCCCATCTCTTGCATCTCCACTCTAGCATTTGCATTTGCATTTCCATTTATGGAACATCATTATCATCAAGCATTCACATATGCGAGATCAGATTTAGGATCAATTTCGAAGATTTTCAAGATCATAATCAGCCCAGTCAGGGGCATTTCCGCAAGACCGTGGGTGTTCTCCCACAGAGTTGTGCAATTTTTTGTTGGACAAATTCAAGAGCTCCAAAGTAATCATCAGGCCAGTCAGGGGTATTATCTGCAAAGATCATGGGTTCCCCATGGGGTTCAAGAATATCAAAGCAAAATTCAGCCCAGTCAGGGGCATCTTTTCAAGACCATGGGTATTTCCCACGACGTATTTCAACCTTGTGGGTAATCAGATCTTCAAATCAACATTCAACCCAAACACGGGCATCTTCAGCAAAGCCGTGAGTGTTCCTCAGAAAGTTGTTCAACCTTTTGTTGACCAAGACAAAACTTCAACGACAAATTCGACCCAGTCAAGGGCATATCATTTAAGTCAGCAGGCGTTCCCTGTGGACCTATCTCGATCCAATCTTTCTCTTGGGCCATCCCCAATGAGTCGTTTCCAGCAGACTCGATTATTCTCTTCGACGATAAGTGGTAATCTCTTCGGAGAAACTGATCCCTCTACATCCTTTTGGTGTCAGGGTTTTGTTCGTGGTTCGCTACATCATCCTTTTGGTGATGGGTCTGGCATCCTTTTGGTGTCATGACTAGAATTTTTTCATTATCCTTTTGGTAATGGATTCCCTACATCATTTTGGTGATAGGGTTGATTTTGTTCCGCTCCATCATCCTTTAAGTGACGGGTCTAGCATCCTTTTGGTGTCATGACTAGCGTATTTTCCATTATCCTTTCGGTAATGGAATCCCTACATCCTTTTGGTGATAGGTTTGATTTTGTTCCGCTCCATCATCCTTTTGGTGATGGGTCGGGCATCCTTTTGGTGTCATGACTAGCGTATTTTATATTATCCTTTCGGTAATGGATTCCCTACATCCTTTTGGTGATAGGGTTGATTTTAGTTCGCTCCATCATCCTTTTGGCGATGGGTCTGGCATCCTTTTGATGTTATGATTAGCGTTTTTTCCATTATCCTTTTGGTGATAGGGTTGATCTTGTTTCGCTCCATCATCCTTTTGGTAATGGATTCCCTACATCCTTTTGGTGTTAGGATTGATTTTGCTTCACTCTACTATCCTTTTGGTAGTGGGTCCCTTACTTTCTTTTAATGTCAGAGCAGTGTGTGTGAGTGTACTATCATCTTTTTGGTGATAAGATTGTCATCCTTTGGGTGTTAAGTTTTCTCTGTTAACATCCTTTTGGTGTTAGCGACCTTTGCAAGATATCCAATATTTCATTCCCAAGCAGTTCCTTTCTTTTTGGACAAATTCAGGGTCTTCTATATCTAATCATCTTCTACTTCAAAAGGATGAATGTCGTAGCATTTTATCTTACTAGGTTTAAGCCGATTAGATAGGGGCATTTGTCATACCCTAAATTTGCCAATACCTTTTTGTTAATCAAAGGCATTGGTACAAACCATCAGAGGGTTGTCAAGAAATTTTAAGTTTTTTATTGGTGTGAGCATAAGGTATGAGCTTGTTGGATACCTCAGAGGTCATGGTAGAGTTGGAATGATCATCCAGTTCATCTGCACAATGCCCAGTTAAAAAGGGTGAAATTAGGGTTTCAATTTTAATCAGGATAAATTTGTTTTTAAGGGAAAGACTTGTTTCCATGGCCTTCCATTTGTCCTAAGGTGTGTGAGGATGGGAGGTTGACCATCAATTTTAATCAGAAGAGCTTCAATTGATCAGTCAATTGAAAATCAGGAGATTTGGGGAAACTGTAGTTTGACTTTTGATTTAAATGGTGCTCCAATGGTGGGATAATGATCCATTAAGTTCATATGGCTTAGTGAAGTCCACTCAAGAAGTTTCAAGGCCTCAGAAGACCCATAACATCAACAACTGACTCGATAGTCATCGATCGATCATTTCGTTGACCAAAACGTTAACTCTTCAACCATAAGGAATTTAACCTCAAAGTGTGAAGCAAAAATGTTCCTAATGCCATATTACACCTATCCATGAAGTTTCATGACCATTGGATTAAGGATTGAGGAGTAATCGAAAAATCGAGAAATTAGGGTTTTGAAAAGGGCAAGACCATAACTCCCTAACCACACATCCAATTGAGTTGGTTCAAAGCTCATTAGAAAGGTCTTGACAAGTCCTATAAAATTCCCACATTGGTCCATGAGCAGAAAATGCATAGGTTTGGAGTTATGGCAAAAATCATTACAAGATGGAAAAATAACTTAGAAAAATTCTAAGTTATTGGCCTTTTTAGGCATGTTTTTTAGCAACTTTGAGTGGATATTTGACCTAGTTCCACTTGGAATCTAAAGATCATGAAATCATGAAAGTTGTAGAGATTCATGAAGGCTTTCTAAAATGTACTAGAACTCCTCCATAGCCCTTATGAGTTGAGAGTTATGAATTCAGCAAGTTGAGGTTTCAACACTTGAGTCCACCATTTTCATTTTTTCACAAACTCACCTTTTGATCACTTAAACCATTCTCAGCCCTTGGATCATGTTTCTATCTGATATTTAGAGAGTATGACGAATGAAAATGCATAAAACTAAGGGGTTTGATGGATTTGGCAAGTGGTAGACAAGTTGCATTATTTTAATGAAAGAAATGAGGAAAGAGAAAACTTTATGGAAGAAGTCTTGCAACTGCAGTTCTCCTACTCCCTATCCATACTTCAGTCACTTGTATGTCATGCTCACCACTTGATTTATGCATAAACTTGAGCCAAGAGCCTGAATTTGCAGCTGTCCACAATCTTGAACAAAATTGTATTTTACAAAACTCCCTCCAAAATGCAAAAATACCAATCTGCCCCAAACCATTCCTTACCTATAAATATAGGTTTCCTCTATGATGAAAAGTACACCAGAGCTCTCTAAAACCCCAAGAGAAAACCATTGGTTTCATCCTATCTTGCATTTTCTTACAAGTGAAGAAAACCATCCCAAAATACCTCAAAAATATGCCTTGAGCAAAACATCTTCCAAAACCATTTTCACCCACTCAAAATCACCACAAACCATCCACACAATCCACAAATGATGTGTGGGAGGTGTTCAAGCGCTTAAGCTAGTCAAAACCCTCATTTTCCCAAAAGTCAACTTTCAACCAAGCAAATTTGACTTCACATACAAAATCTGCCAAATCACATACCAGGCCTGTTTTGATCATTGTAAACCTCCAAACACCTTTGATTTATGATATACCAACTATCCATAACCTGAAATATCATCATCATCACTTGTTTCAAGTTCTGGTCCAAGATTCACTTGTTTACTTCAAGTGCAAGAAAAGTTGTCATCTTCATCAAGGCATTGGATTGGATCTTATTTGAAGGCTTCAAGATTTTCCATACTGCACAAACTTGCTTGGAGGTCTACAAGAGGTTGGTAGTCACTATCCTCATCTCAAATCATCATGATATTGTTTGATGTGCATTAGTTTGGTTTGAGATTAAAATCAATGTGTTTTGAATACTATGCAGTTCATCTTTGAATCTGTCCTATTTTGCTTGTTTGCTCATTAATGTATATTGCTTTCATAATCATCATACCATGTCTGTATTGCTATGTGCTAAACCTTGATATCCTCTTAAAATGTCATGTATGAACATGTGAGAAATTGTTTGCAACTGTTATGTCTTGATGCTAGCTTGATGTTGTTCAGTTTGTGCATATTGTTGGTTTATTTCTATTGCAGCAAACTTTCTTTAAGTCTTGATCTTGTTTGTTGGAATTTTGAAGTATAGGTCCTTATATGTTTGTTTGACTTGGTATTGATTGAAACTATATCATGTTTGGCTTTGATACCATTCTGTTTTGGCCATTTTGTCAGCTCATAGGCATTCTTCAACTCATAGGTCATTTTTTGTGCTAGCTTCCTTTTGGATCATTTGTGTGCTTGAACTTGGTATTTAACATATTTTGAACATGCTTGTAAGTTGTTCAGCCTCATTGAACTTTTCAAAGGTCATTGGAATGACTCATGTGAATGTTGAGGACCAATACCTATTTTTGTTGTCTTAATGTTTGTAACCATCATGATATATGCATTGACACTTGATACTTGACATTGTTATGTTAAGTATGCCTTTATGATACTATTACTTTGTGTTTGGCCTATGTTTGTTAACATGAAAATCTTGTACCATTGAATATTGTTAATTGGCATTGTCATGTTTCATCTTTTGCATCAACTGCTGTCATCCTTAGGTTTATGTAGTAGGGTTGTTTCAATGATAGCATATGCATATTTGGTCTGCATTTGTCAACTGTGATAAGCCTATGTGTATTGTGTTGATGTTTTGAAAAGGATTGTGTGCATTCTGTCTTAAATTGCTTGTAGGCACCTTTGATCATTTGTTTTGATTGTTTGCATCAAGATACCATGTTTTTCTGTTGTGATTCCAAACTGCCTTAGCCCTAAGTGATTTTAATTGCTAATTGTCATTGACCTGAGTTGTTTGGTGCATGTAGCATTAGGGCTGTCTGTTGACTATGCTAGCATTGCCATGTTATCTCACCTGTTGTTGTTATGACTGCCTAAACCACTGCCATGTTGCTATGCCTTGTTTCCAACCCTTGCCAATTTGTTGATCCTTGCTATTTATGAACATAACATGTTTTTTGTGCTAATTAGCATGCTAGAACTAGGTTTTTTGTGCTAAAATTTTTTGTGTTCATCACCATGAAGTTGTAACTTTCAATGCAAGGCATGATTGGATTGATATGTTTTGACTTGGTATTATGATAACCAAGACTGGCTGCTGTTTCTGTTGATATGTTGGCTGTGCAAAACCATTTTACCATGATTAGCTTGTTAGGCTATTTTGCTCAAGGTCAAGTTGTCTTAATTTGAAAAACCATATGTGTATTCATGCTGTTGTGATAACCAAGATTGGCTGCTGTCTTGCTATGTGATCTGCTGCAAACCATTGAACCACGTTTAGTTTGTTAGGCTATTTTGTTTGAAATCACTTTGTCATGGTATGAGTTTGTATGTATGTGTGTGTCGCTACTGCGAAAATCGGCGCCGGCCTGACAGGAGAGTCGCCACCGTGCGTTATTTATCCCTCAGAGCGGGAAAGGAAACGCTCGAAGTAAACCTCGCAAAAGACGGAAAAAAGGTATGGTCATCGCAACCAAAACCTGGATTCGGGAGTCGGTTACGCAAGGGGAAGGTATTAGCACCCCTCACGTCCATCGTACTCGATGGGATCCACGCTTGGTGTTTATAAGGCAAAGGGTGTGTTATCTATCTAAGCTAATGGCTAGTCTGAAAAGAAAAGAAAAGGACAGGACTCGACAGAACATACGGTGTTCTGGGCCTACGTATTCCCTCGTGCAATGGGAAAGTCAGAGTCAACGTAGTTCGACTACCTACGTCTAAACGGGGAAAAGGTTGCTCGCCAGGACATCGCGTCCTGTGCCTACGTACTTCCACACAGGATGGAAGATCAGAGCAAACGTAGTTCGACTAACTACGGCTAAACAGGGCGCTTTATCACAGCAGTGAGAAAACAAACTGGTCCTAAAGGTTCGGGAACCTACAACTACGATCTGGTCTCAAATACGCTCGGGCAAGAGAAAGGGATAACAATTAGTCGTTAGCGGGAAAGTCTCGATCGCACAGCCGCGAGAGAACAAAGGTTAGTTGTTAGTGTGCTCGCTAGGATATCGCATCCTATGCCTACATATCTTCGTCTGGTACGAGGAATCAGAGCAGCTGTAGTTCAGCTAACTACGGATCAAGCTACTCAAAAACTCCTACTAAAAGGAAAGGGAAAAGACACCCTAAAACTACAGCTAAGAAAGGGGAATCTACCTACTGATATCATGCCTGGCTGACTATCCTAATGTCTATCATAACGACTCCGCAGCGGAGAAGTCAGAGCTCCTGAGGGATCATGGCAACAGGACTAAACGGCAAACAGGAAATGCTACAAAGTGAAGAAATACTGAAAATACGCATGAATGCAACAACTAAACAAACAAGGCGCAAAGGCCGCAAACCACAGAGGCAAGGGAGCTCAGCTCTACCAAATACCAACAAGCAAAGCCACTCAATAACAAACAAGCAGAAGGAGGACCACCTCGACTTCTCATGCACACAAAGTCTACTTCTAAGATGCACCTAACTCAGAACTATCTAGATGAACACCTAAGTCTAATGCAACATAACATCACACAAGTCAAACAATACAAAGAGAAGGCTAGCTAACCTGACAAGCCTCTATCTACAAAACAAGAAACTACTCCTGGGCAAGGCCCCTAACAAACAAACTTCTAATCTATCTCTGAACAAAACTCTATGCAACACCTTAAGCAAAGATCTAAGCAAAACTCTAATCAAAACCCTAAGCAAGAGGAATCAATCCCAATCTCCAAGCTTCAGAACAAGCTTACCAGAGAAAGGGAGCTAAGCAGACAAACTCATAGTGCCTTCCCCAGGAAAGTACCAGGAGGTTACTACTCAGAAGTCATATCCTATGCGGCTCGACAACTGTGATCAGTTTACATTCCTCCTCAGGAGAAATTAAACTCACATGAAGGCTCCGGCATCACTGGATACTTGAGAAATCCTATCTGAACTAGGGGAACTAAGTGAGCATACCCATAGGACCTTCCTCAGGAAAGTACTAGGAGGCTGACACTTAGGAATCGTATCCTACGTGGCTCAACAACTGTGATCAGTTTACATTCCTCCTCAGGAGGAATTAAACTCACAAGTTGGCTCCAACATCATTGGATACTTGAGAAATCCTAGATAAACTAATGGAACTAAGTGAATAGACCCCTAGGACCTTCCTCAGGAAAGTACTAGGAGGCTGACACTTAGGAATTGTATCCCATGTGGCTCAACAACAGGTGATCAGTTTACATTCCTCCTCAGGAGGAATTAAACTCACAAGTTGGCTCCAACATCATTGGATACTTACGAAAGAGGTGAGAAGAAAGAATGAAAGTCATTCATAGTGCCTTCCTCAGGAAAGTACCATAAACTCCCTTCAAACTTCAGGATCTCGAACCTCACAAACAGACAACAAGCTCCTAGACTAAGCCTCAATCCAATGCATCCTTGCAAGCTCCAACAGGACTGCAACCAGCTCCTATCTTCAAGAAGAACTCACAGGCCATCAAACCACAAGAGACTATCTCTGAAGTTCAACTGTAGTTGAACTTCAAAGTCAGAAGTCATCAAGACTTCTCCTATCCTCAAGCTCAGACTAAAACAAAATCAGAACATCCTACAAAAATCTATCAAAAACCTATGGGAAACCTACATGGCTCTATGACAACATACTAAAAAATCAGAACAAAATTCATTACCAGATGAAAGAACTAAAATCAGCAACACAGGCATATTCACAAACCAATTATTCAATATCAAAACAATACAAAAAATGCAATTAAACAGAAAATGCATGATTAAGCTAATGTTTTTGTACTATAAAATTCTACATTGAATTAAAAGTCTACAAAAAAAAGAACGGAATTATTTGACTAAACCTACTGTTTTTTATGAATTTTCTAACAATATGCATGCACTAAAGAATATTAAAAAAGTCAATTAAATGGAAAATATATCAAAAATAGCAAACAAAAATAAAGTGACATTTTTATTTTTATACAATTTTCTAGACATTATTATAAAGTGGTAGAAAAAAGAAGAATTAAAAAATCAATTGTTTTTATTTTGTTATGAATTTTATCATATGCAAGAAAATAAAAGAAATTGAAAAAAAACAAAATTGAAATAACATGGAGGGGGGTGCTAACAGCAAGCGCCCCAGTTCAAAAAAAAGGGATGGGCCTCAGGCTGGGGGTGCGCATAAGAATGCGCTGAAGCCCATATTATTTCAGAAAAATAAAACACAGAAAACACAAAAGGGGGGGGGGGGTGCATTAAGTAAGTTTTCAGGTTCATTCTACCATGGGCTTACGCACCAGGGGGTGCGAATAGCACTTGGGCATAAGGCCCAGCCCAATCTTCCTATCTCCTCTCTTACAGGGGGGGGGAACGAGTGAATGGAGGGTGCGTTTCAGCAAACGCGTTTGGGCCTAAACCCAAACCCTAACCCTAACCCAACTAACCCTAACAACAAAACCTAATTCCCCTTTCAACTCAGATCACTGTTCACCCAACCCTAACCGTTCGCAGCTCACCTTCATCTTCCTCACCCTCTCTCTGCAACTCTCTAACCACTAATCAAAGCTCTCAACACTCAAACGAATCAATCAAGCAAACACAACAATCTCACCATTCTCTCACATTCAACACAAATCAAACCCAAACCCTAACCAATCAGTTTACCCTAATCGAGGCCACTTTCATCAATGGCAATGGAGATATGACGAAGAGGGACAAACCTGGGTTTACGCGAGGGGAACGATGGATCTTTGAAGAACCTCAAACGAGCTCACAGCGATCTTTGAAGATTTCTGGATATTTGCTGAAGATTTGATGGCGCGAAGAACAACTCGTAGTGATGAACAACGATGAGACCTTGATGAAGATTTTACAAGTCTTGGAACTGACGAATCTTGTACAGATATGGGGAAATATTAGGTGATCGTTGTTGAAGGTTGTTGACGGATCCACGAGGTTCTTGATGATGATGATGAACGAAGACGTTACGATGAAGCTTGGAGGGGTTTCTGGAAAAGTTGTATGAAGGTTTGAGTGATTTCTGGAAAAGTTGTTTGAAGGTTTGAGTGATTTCTGGAAAAGTTGTTTGAAGGTTTGAGTGATTTCTGGAAAAGTTGTTTGAAGGTTCTGGAAAACTTCTCGAAGAATGATGAAGATGGATGAACGTGTTCTGGAAAAAGTGTATGAAGTTTCCGGTGAGCATGAGTTTTCCGGCGAGGTGAAGACGAAGGTGGAAGGAGGAAGGAGATGAAGAAGGAGTGTTTCTGGGAATTCTGGGTGGAAGACGAACTCCGGCGAGCTGTTGCGGTGGCCGGAAGACGTTGGGGTGACCGGCGGTGGGAGGATCAGGGCGGATGCATGGCCGCCGGTGTGTTTTCTGGTGAGGCTCCGGTGAAGGTTAGACGGTGACAAGTGGCGAAGGGGAGATTTGCCTGTGCAACGCGTGACACACATGCACAGAGAGAGAGAGAGAGAGAAAGTGGTGGCTGAGTGGGACGCGTGGCGTGAGCTGGGGAGAATCTGAGTGTGTGGTGGGGTCCTTTCTGTGTTACGCGTGGGGCCAGCCATTACATTACACGTGGCTGCTAGCTTTTATACTGCTGAGGACATCTGGACGCTTCTAGAATGCTCTGGAAAATGCTGGAAAATGTTGGAATGAATTGGACAATTTCTGGACTTGGACGAAAACATACCCTGGGCCTTGGCTGAAGTGAATTTTGATATAGGCCCAAAACGAAAAACAGACCAAAACAATGAATGGGTTAATGAAATGGATTAAAACAATGATTAATGGACTGATTACTAATTAACTAAATGAATTGAAATCTGATTATTATTCTAATTGATTCTAAAACTCCTAATAAATTCTAAAAAACTATATTAAATTTTAAAAAAAGACTATATGATCTATATCTAAAAATTAAAACATTTAATTTCTATTACCCTATTATTTATTATTCTAAAACATTATATCTAAAAAAAAACTATTTATTTAATATTCTAGAAAAAATCTATTAATATTCTATAGATGCTATATTATCCTAAAAAAATTAAAACTATCTAAATTCTTTTATATTCTAAAAAAAATGATCAAAAAACTATTAAACCTATTTAAAAATCTATATAAAATTCTAGAAGAAGATTTAAACTATCAAAAAATACAAAAACCCTATTTAAATTCCAGAAAAATCTATAAAGCCTATTAAAAATCCGCAAAAGGCTATTAAAACCCTAAAAATGCGGACAAATGCAAATGACCCCCATAACAGAGTGCACGAGACCAGATCGAATCGAACAAAGAACCCCGGGCGTCAGAATATCCCGAAAATCACTATGCAAGCTAAAAATCACCGAGGAGCGCACAATTTCCCGAGAAATAAAACCCTGGTGATCTGGACTGGATCTGCCATATCTGATAGACGAAAATCAAGCTGTAAACTCTGATATCCTCCGTTTGTGCACAAATATCATGCGTCTGATTTGCGAATATGAATTTAAACCACGAGTCAGATAGGAGAATCGGTTGGTCAAATTTTAGGGTGCAACAGTGTGTAGGGTGCATTATGCATGATTTGTTGATGTCTTGGTTTGGATAGAGTATGTATGCTATCAATTACTTTGTTGAGTTCTTGCAAGCTGTTTTAAATCCATGTTTTGACATATGAAAAACCATATATGTGTGTATGCTATTTTGGCCAAGAAGCAGGCTTACTGCCAGTTTTTGTTTTGCCTCATGTGTTGTTATCTTCATAGCGAGCCTTCTTGAATTTTGTGTTTTATTCATGTTTGATATGTTGAGAATCATCTATGTGTGTTAATGCTTTGAAGTATGTATGTTGTACCATGAACTGTCCTGATTTTCCCAAGATAGCATTTCAAGCATTTTGTCCAAATTGCAGTCCACATACCAGTTTTTGATTGGGATTGTTTTTGTGTGATCTTTACATGTAGAATCCATGAATAACATATTTGAAAGTTGTGCATACTTTCATTTGACCATAATCAATTCTGTTTGGAATCACAGTCACCATAATGCATTTCCAACCTTCACCTTGCAACTTGCATGACATATTCTGTTTGGAGTTGTTTGTAATTGATCTTTGCATCTAGAATCCATAGATAATGTATTTGAAAGTTATGCATACCTTCACTTGGCCATAATTACTTCTGTTTTGAGTTGTGGCTGTCAAAATGCATATCACAAACTTCCATTTGCAACTGCTATCGGGTTTTAATTTGTGCACACTATTTTGAAAAAATAATATTGCCATTGTATTCCTTGTTAAATTTCACACAAGTTAGACCTAAATTTTGTCAAAAATGGTTGTGTTTTGAGTGAGTTGTGATGTTCTCGTTTTCATGCTATTGCCTTGTTCTTGCTTGCTTGCCTTGACCCAGAATACCAACATTTTTAGGCTTATGTATTATTTGGGGTGGCATAATATTTGGATGTATCGCCACCCTAGTGGTTATGCCTTTACTTTCACACGCCTTGCCTTGCTACATGTCATGGGTTCGATCCATATGGGGATCAACCCTTTTGCTTATTTTTCATTTTTCATGTTTTCACTATTTTTCCATCTCTTGCCTTCAAATTTCACGCGCGCGCCTCCAGTTGGTTTGGCTAGGTTTTGGGCTGGTAATCATGAGGTGGTGGGTTCAACACCCACCAAGCGCATTTCCTTACTTTTTATCATAAAAATGTTTATTTTTCTTTTGAAATTCAATATTTCATAACTTCATCAATATTTATTATTTTTAATTGATTCTTTTTGCATTGATCTTGTACTTTTGCATATTTTCACATAGTATTTTAATATCCTAAGAATTTTTATTTTTGGAAACACTTTGCATTAAAAAATTGTCATGCTTCTTTTAGGGTTTTTACCCTCCTAATCATTCAAAATTTTTGATTCATTTTTTTTAAGTTTGTTGTTGTGCTTGATGTGAGTTTTTGTTTGTCAATACTTTGTATATGTGATTGTAATTGTTTTTTCTTGTAAGCATCATGATTGTTTCATTTAAAATCCCCATGAAGTTTTTAAACTTCTCACTTACATTTGTTGTGACATTGCGTAGGCATGATGCCTGTAAGTACACGTCATCTTGTAACCCCTTTGAAACCTCATCTTTGATAAGATCCCTTTCCATCTTTATTAAGATGTACCTCTTTCTTTGTTAAGATATGCTTTGGTTTTCATCTTTCATTAGGCCTGGATAGGACCTTCCCCCCTAAAACCTCGGCCCCATACCGAGTGCCTTCAAAACACTTCCATAAAGCAATCAATATCTCTTTGTATTGAATTCAAAATAGAGGATTAAGTGTAAACTTCTTCCTCTTCGAGTGTTGGGATGCTCACTGTAGTGTGGGTGGTTTCGACACTCGTCTTTCAATACGAAGACGCTTGTATGTTTTCAATCCCTTTTCTCCTAAAAAACCTCGGTCCCGTACCGAATCCATTTTCAAATCTCTTCAATAAGAAAATCAAATTCTCTTTGTATTGAATTAAAAGAGGGGGTTAAGTGTAGACTTCTTCCTCTCCGAGTGTAGGGATGCTCACTGTAGTGTGGGTGGTCTCAATACTCGTCTTTCAATATGAAGACACGACTTTATCCATCACCTATCTCTTTCTACCACCTCCTTTCCCAACTTCCTTCTGCATCCTTTCTCACCTAAAACCTCGGTCCCGTACCGAGTACTTTTTCAAACTCTTTTATTAACAAAAATTTGAATGGTCGTGGAGTGGTTAGGCGTAGGCCTTCTCCTATCCCGAGTGCTGATGTTTACCGTAGGGTTCTCTGTCACAAAAGCACTTACCATTCAAAACCAAAAACATCTTTAATAAGAGAACGAAGTTCTCTTTGCATTGAATTAAAGAGAGAGGATTAAGTGTAGTCTTTTTCCTCTCCGAGTGTCAGGATACTCACTGTAGTGTGTGTGGTCTTGATACTCATCTTTCAATACGAAGACGCTATGTTCGCCACACCATTTTCATAACAAAAACTTTGAGATAAAGAATTGGGTACTACTCGTAGGGGTTACTATCCGAGGACTTATCTCGCCCCTAAAAATAATTTAATCAATCAAATGTGACATCTTGCCTCACATGGCGAAAACTGTCGCTACCGCGAAAATAAGGTGCCGGCAAAACAGAAGAGTCGCCACCTTTCGTTATTTATCCCACAGAACGGGAAAGGAAACGATCGGAAAAAACCTGACGAAAAGGTATAAGACAAGGTCATCGCATCCATTATCTGGATTCGGGAGTCGGTTACGCAAGGGGAAGGTATTAGCACCCCTCACGTCCATCGTACTCGATGGGGTCCACGCTTGTTGGTTTGTCTACGGGTGAAAAATAATCTATCTACGGCTGCTAAAGCTAAACAGAAAGAACTGACTCGATAGAGTGTTGCGCTCTATGCCTACGTATTCCCTCGTGCAATGGGAAAGTCAGAGTCAACATAGTTCGGGAAACTACGGGGGAAGGTTGCTCGCCGAGATATCGCATCTCGTGCCTACGTACTTTCACACGGTGTGAAATATCAGAGCAAACATAGTTCGGGAAACTATGGGTAACCGGGGTGTTCTCGATCACACAGGGGTGAGAGAAAGGATTGACGATACTGGCGTACGCATTCTAGCAGTTTAGGTGTATGTTGCTCGCTCGTTGGAGACTTAGGCGCTACCTATTTGCGGTAGAACGGACATAGTATGTCGAGTTTAAAGGTACGGAGAACCTACGGGACTTAGAACTACGGTCTGGCCTCAATTGCGCTAGGGCAAGAGAAAGGCAACATTAGTCGTTAGCGGGAAAGTCTCGATCGCACAACAGTGAGAGAACAAAGAAGTTAGTTGTTAGTGTGCTCGCTAGGATATCGTATCCTATGCCTACATATCCTCGTCTGGTACGAGAAATCAGAGCAGTTGTAGTTCAGCCAACTATAGCAAAAGGGAAAAAGGGAGCTCGCTAGGATCATCGCAATCCTATGCCTATGTACTCTCGTCTGGTACGAGAGATCAGAGCAAACGTAGTTCGGCGCACTACGGAAAACAAGTCTCGATTGCACAGGGGCAAGAGAAGGGGTCTCAATCGCCTGTATGCGAGAGAAAAGGGGTTTCGATTGCACGGGGGCGAGAACAAAGAGGAAGCAGGCTTAACACGCCTAAACGGGAAGGAACTCGAGACACACACGCAAGAACCTAAGGCGTAGGAGCGAGTGCGTCGTATATCACCTAAGGGACATATACTAAACACTCTAAACGATCGAGGGGAGACCGCTCGATTGTCATTTCCCACGTATCTAACGCTACAGCTCACAACACTCGACGGTTGCACGAAGACTTGAATAAGAAAGCTTGATATCGAACGAAGCGGCTCCGTTGGCCCTCGACACGTGCACAAGCTCCATTCCAATCTTCTCCTCTCTGGATCCTTGATGAGGACGTCTCGAATCAGAACCAATGTAATGCTAAACCGTCATGATTTGACTTATACGATAAATCAAACTCTAAGAGGTAGCGTGTTGATATCCGTGTCAAAGACAAGATAGAGAAATGATATCGAAAATCATTCTCCAATTGAATCACGTCACACGGCCAGCACAGAATAAAATCAAATTAAAAATCGGATAGCAGAAGAGAACAGTAAAGATGCACATGCAATGCCACAATACAACCAGAGGGAGACTCACTCAACCTCTTAGCAATCAAGCAAAGAAAATAGTCAAAACGGACAAGTAGAGGGAGCTCAACCCAACCTCTAATGCAAACACACAACTGAAAAGAAAAACAACACACAAGCAAGGGGAGGATCACCTCAACCCTTAATGCAAACAAGCAGAGGGAGACCCACTCAACCTCTAAGCAGTCATGCTCCTAGCCTAAAGTAATCTAAACATGATTCCTATTCTAATGCATCAAGCAATTTAAACAAGAGAAAGAAACCAAAATAAGCAACAGGGGAGTCATCCCAGGCTACATCAGTTTGGAGGTATATCAACACCAGAGTCCATCATGGGCTCAACCTCTTGAGGAATGCACAGAATTCAACCAAAGGAAGGATTAGGCTCTCCCAAGAGGGATCCTATGTCAATAGGACAGAAAAGACTGGGTATTGGTCCTAGATATCAATCTAAGGGTGATTGATTTAAAGTGTATCAACATAGAATGTCCATCTCAGTCTCAACCTGTTGAGGAATGCACAGAATCCAACCAAGGGAAGGATTAGGCTCTCCCAAGAGGATCCTAAGAAAAGGACTTTGAGATGGATGACAGTATATAAACCAAGGGAATATACCATGCCAAGAATTCCAATCCAAGGCTCAACCTCCTGAGGAACGCACAGAATCCAACCAAAGGAAGGATTACGCTCTCCCAGGAGGGCTCCTCATCAAGACTTGAAGGATAAAGATAGTGCAGACCAAAGGAATGTACTATACTGAAGAATGTCAATTCAAGGCTCAACCTCCTGAGGAATGCACATAATCCAACCAAAGGAAGGATTAGGCTCTCCCAGGAGGGCTCCTCTTCAAGACTTGGAGAAAGAGGGTAGGGCAAAGCCCATGGAAGAAAACACATAAGGGAAAGAACCAATACCAAAAGCTCTGAAGAAATCTCAAATGTTTTAGCTCTAAAAGAAGTCATCCTAAGGGAACTTAAAGGTATCCTAATGGCTTGAAAATAAACCTAAAAGGGTGTCAACCTAGGTACTAGGGGTCAATGGGAAGGTTGGGTGCTTAAAGTTGGCTAAAAGTTCAATTATTGGGCCAAACTATGAGAAGGTGCAATCATGAACACACAAACTTTAGTTAGAAAGTAAAATGTGGGAAAAATAGGAAATCAGGTCCTAAAATCTTGATAAAATTCCTAGATGATTCTAAATGGGTTAGGAGTCTATGGTTAAAGTTTCTAGTCCAAACTATATGTCTAAGTATACTAACCAGAGGCTAAACCAAGAGGTATGCTATGGGGGATTCACATGGGGCTGGCTATAAAAATATGCTTCTAAACCTATTAAAATGGAATCTAAAAATTGCAAGAAAAGTACTACACTATTCTACAATGTGTCAAAATTAACCACACAAAAAATCAGAAGCTAATATGAATTATTGAAAGAGAAATAAAATCATAAAGCACATCATGTAATTATCCAACTATTAAAAACATATTAAAATGGAAAATATGCAATTAATAGGAAAATGAAATAAAACTGAAATTAAAAAATATGAAAATATTCTAGACAGGTCAAAGTACCTCCAGTATTTGTTTCATGATTTTATGACAACAATTGGTATTTCTTATGAATTAAAACTAAACAAGTATTAACATAAAATAAAGAAAGAAAAGAAATTAAAACTAATGGAAGGGTGGTGTAACGAGTAAAGTTCTCATGTGTTAATTCATTGGGCCGAGTGGGGGTAGGGGTGCAAACAGCGAATACGTTAAGCCCAACTGAATATAAAAAAAAATGCAGCTCCTTCTTGTGCACGAAACGCAGCGTTTGCTGCTGAGGGAAGTGCCACACGTGGAATGAATTTGGACCGTACGATATGCATACAAGTCAAGCATTCCGTACGCGATCGAACGACCACAGTTAATTCTGGAATTTAAAAGAAAAATGGCGGGAGTTCCTGCGCACGGTGGTGCTCGCGGTGGGGGGCCGGCCGTAATATTTTCCGGTCGTCTTCTCCAAATATGCAACAATGGCATTTTCTTGTTTCTTAACCAAAATTCAATTTTCTTTAACCAATCTCGCATGATTTTTCGCGTAGATTCCAAATATTCAATTTGTTTCCATTTTCATCCATTAAAACTTAGAATTCCATGAACATCAAGAATCACTCAAGAAAATCAGTTCTCTCAAAACTCCAAATTGAAACCACTAATCTCTTCCGAAAGTGTTCATTTTCCATTTTCATCCACTATCTAGAGAGATATTCAAACAACAAGCTAAGGTGTCAATTCCGAAAGTTTCAAGAAACCTAACCAAATTAATCCTAAAAGCTTCTATACATCTTAAGGATTATAATTATGTGAAAATGGAGCCTAAATTCAACATAAACAGAGAACATGGATGAAAAATTAGAACATTGTTTAGAGCTTCAATGGTGGCTTGAGATGTTGTTGAAGCTTCACAAAAAGTGTCCAGAATCACTCCATAATCATCATAGAAGCTTCTCTAATGCTTAATCTTGCTTGAAAATATGCAAAACTCCAAATTCGAAAATTGATTTTTCACCACTTTTTCTCCATGAATTCTTGTTGTAACTACCTCCAAAATCAGTTATTTTCTGTTAGAAATGATCAAAATTTTATATACAATGGATATGTGATGATTTTCAGCCCAATGGGAGCCCATAAGAGTCCAATCCAAAATTCACATTTTTGCACTTTCAAACTTTATGGAAATGGTGAAAATAGAGTAGAACACCTTGCAAGATGATCCAATATGGTTTCTTATGATGCAAGGGATATGAAGGGCTGAGATTGGTGCCTTGGAAATGAATCTATGGTGGATTTCCATTATGTTGCTTAAAGGTGAAGAAATCATGAATTTGGCACACTAAATGAATTCAAATTGGATTTCTGATTTTACCAATGTTCTTAAAACATTAGTTGCACTCAAAAAATGCACCAACATGACATGAATTTGTTTAATTGGCATTAAATCCAAACTAGGCCTTTTCCAACTTCTTTTCATGAAATTTTCTCCATACATTCTCATTTCCAAGCTATGTAAATGATCTCTTGAGGTTTGGTTGACCAAATAATCCCATTTGGAGTAACTTTCAAGTTGGCAAGATTTTCATTTGAGATACGCAAAGTGGTGAACTTGACCTGTAATGAAAATGACCTGTAATCTTACTTTCCCAAAATACCCCTGACTTGTAACCCTCATAACTTGAGTTCTACAAATCAGATGAAAGACTTCTAGTACTCTCTGGAAAGGTGAGATCATGAGGAACAACATTCATGTTGGCCAAAAGTTGAGGAGAAACATACTTCTAGCTCAAAAATGTCCTGGAAGTTGGTTGACTTTCAAGTACCAAAATCAGATTCATCTGATGACCTGTAACTTGTCTGCCTCATAACTTGAGTTCTAGAAATCCAATGAATGACTTATAATACTCAAATTAAAGGTATGAACATGATATACAAGTCTCATGTGGATATCAAGATGAAATGAAACTTGTATCTTGAGTTATGTGGTCTTGAAGTTAGGCACTGAAATAGGGGATTTTACACTGTCAAGCTTAGAAACCCTAGCCCAATAACTTCTCACACTCTTGAATATTGATGAATCAATCTTGAAATGATATATTAGGTGTCTCAACACAACATTCTATGATCATAGTTGCTTGGAATTGAGTCTTAATCTCCTCAAGACTCACAGTTGACTGAGGGTTGACCAGGCGAAAACCCTAGTTGTACCAACTTTGGCTGTGGCCTCTTGCACTTTGCACAATGACTGAATAAGCTCCATAATGACTCTCAAGACCTCTTATAAGCTCAAACAATGCTTCATACCCATATCCATGGACTTACAATCATCTGGTAATCTTTTCATGGCCTCCAAGATAGAAGGTGAACCACATACATCTCTTTGTCTTTTCTGATGGTGATAAGCCCTTGATGGCTTGCATATAACCCCCTGACTAGGCTTAGAACTTGATAACCTCTTTTTGATGATCACACCCCCTTCATCCCCTGTGAATGGATGATGGTATGCAAATGTTAATGCAATGAAATGCAATGCTGAGCTATATGAATGCAGCGAAACAAAAGCCAGTTAAAGAAAAAAGGTTGGGCAAATTTTGGGGTGCAACAAAAACCTAATCATTTCAAGAAGGATATGTTATGCCTGTTCTACCGCAAACAGGTAACACTTAAGTCTCTTCACATGCGAGCAGCAAAACACTTAAACTGCTAGAATGCGCATGATAACATCATCCATTAAAACATTAATAAACCGTAGGTCGAACTACGGCTACTCTAATTCTTTACTTCTTTCAAGTAAAGATACGTAGGCACAAGGGCCACAATCCTTGCCGAGCACTTTACCCCTATATCCGTAGTCCCGAACTACGTCGACTCTGACTTTCTCATGTCTTTTAAGAATATGTAGGCCTAGGACCGCGAAGTCCTATCGAGTCTGTTCTTTCTCTTTTCTTCCCTGTTCTCTCTTTCCTCCTAACCTCTCATTTTCCTATTTCAATCCCTTTTCTTTTACCCCTTTGGAACACTCTTTTATAGCATAATATTTAAGCAAATAAATTCACATATCGACAAGAAAATGGTTCCCATCGAGTACGATGGATGCGAGGGGTGCTAATACCTTCCCCTCGCATAACCGGCTTCCGAACCCGTTCTTAGTCGCGAGACCATCTTATCCATTTCTTTCTTAAGGTTTTCTTAATATTTTCCTTTTCCCTCGTGGGATAAATAAAGTTCGGTGGCGACTCTTCTGTCTATCTTTTTCGCCTCCCCGTCGTTGCACGATGTATTTTTCAAGTAGCGACAGATGTGAGGGAGGATGATGAAAATGAGATACCCATAATTGCAAACCGTATGCTTTCAGAGAGAATCTCGTTAATGATGTACATGCATTGTTTCAATTTCCCAAACACCAAAGATATAAGGAGTTAATCCCTCGTAAACCACTTTGAGCCTAGAAGTAGCAGTTTCCTTTGGATAGCTAAACCTTTTACACTCAACCTGGGGCAGGGTAGTGTTCAGTTAATCCAATCCCGCACTCGAATCAACAAAGAAAAATCCAGAAGATGGTTGTTCATCAATGACCCATGACATGGCAGTCACAATCTTCCAACAAAATCAAAAAAATCAAAAGCCTGCTAAGTCAAACACCTCAAAGGGGACTTAGGCAAAATCAAGGCAATCCTGATGGATATGACAAGTGAAGTCAATCCATGCAAAAGTTAGGGATCAATAACAAAAACAAAAGAGGCCCTCGAAACCCTTAACAAAAACAAAATAAGATTCAGTGCCCATTCAAATCACTATGGTCACTGACATCCATCAAAATAAGGTGACTGCCGCGTCAAGCAAACCTTAATTCATCAAGCTTATACCATCAAGACAAGTAAGTGCAGAATCAACTGAACGTAGGACTGGAGATTATTAAGAAGAAAGGGTGGGTACAAATCATACTTTAAGCCTAATATCCTTTGCTTCATAACCGTGAACCAGACCACGTTATAACCCTCGAAAGTCCTGATTGAGATGAGGTTTATTCTGAAAGCATAATTTCGCAAGGTTGCGTAACCTGACTCTTCACGTGATTGCTAATCATCAGCGTTGGTGCCGTTATCCTTGCTATATCTTTCGCACCAATCAAAAGTAGCACAACCTCTGGGCTAATGGTCCATTCGTTTCTCACTATCACGACACTCTTAATAAACGTCACTTTCTCAAAACTTGCATTGAGCTTTGCATTAATATTACCATTTGTGAATGTACAATTTTATTGCAAATCAGTGCTAGGTATTCAAAGACGCTTCAACAAAGGGCAATCCAAGGAGGAACTGAACTTTCAATGGCTGATACAAAGCAAGGCCACCTCAAAACCCACAGACTGGGGCAAGTCCAAGTCATCCCGATTATCAAGCAGAGTTGCAACCTTCTCTGAAGCAAATTCACAATTACCAAGTACCCAGACTTAGGGAATCCAGAGCATCTTCTTCTGCTCCAATCATGGCGTCTTTAGCAAACTGCGTATCAAGGAAGTCAAACCCTCCCACCACCCGAAGTCCAATTAGTATTGGCAACTACCAAAAGACCACTGTGCTGGCGTCTCCACCTGCATTTCCAATCACCCGTCTGCACCATGTGCATCATACGCATTGCATTCGTTATCATAAACATCTTGTATCATATGCATATCCAAACCATATCATACTTCCCCAGCTCTTGCATCTCCGTGCGTCAGCATTTGCATTTCCATTCATTATGGAATATCATTTTATCATCAAGCATTCGCATATGCAAGTCAGGGTCCAGGATCATTCTTGAAGATTTCCAAAGCAATCATCAGCCCAGTCAGGGGAATTTCTGCAAGACTGTGGGTTTCTCCCACAAAATTCAAAGGCATTCAAAGAAATATTCAGCCCAGTCAGGGGCATCTTTCTCAAGACCATGGGTGGTTTCCCATGACATATTTTCAACCTCGTGGTTGATAAGATCTTCAAGAAAAATTACAGCCCAGTCAGGGGCATACCACTCAAAACCATGGGCGTTCCCCATGAAGTTGTTTAACATTTTTTTGAGTAAATCCAAGACCTTCAGTGCAAGATTCATCCTAGACATGGGCATCTTCAGCAAAGCTGTGAGCGTTCCTCACGAAGTTGTTCAACCTTTTGTTGACCAAAAAAAAACTTCAAAGACAAATTCAACCCAGTCAGGGGTATCCTCTTCAAATTTCATGGGTGTTCCTCATGAAATCATTTCAACAAAACTGTAACCTCCAAGCAAGACGGCGGGTGTACCCCGTTGATTCATTTCAAGCTAATCTTCCTCTTGGGTATTCCCCAATGAGTTGTATCCAGCAAGCATGACCGTTGTCGATTGCCTTACTGTCATCCTTTTGGTGATAGCCAACCTCGTCGGTTCAACCTAGCCTGCATCCTTTTGGTGTTGGTAATCTTCAATTTGTGTCGTTTTATCATCCTTTTGGTGATAGCAACCTGTGTGTGTGAGTTTCACTCCGTCATCCTTTAGATGGGGGGTCTGTCATAGTCATTAATGTCAGATTATGCGATAGTGTTTGTCCTATCATCCTTTTGGTGGTAGTGGCCGATGTGAGTTTCGCTACGTCATCCTTTTTGGTGAGGGGTCTGTCATAGTCATTAATGTCAAATTATGCGATAGTGTTTGTCCTACCATCCTTTTGGTGGCAGTGGCCAGTGTGAGTTTCGCTCTGTCATCTTTTGGTGAGGGGTCTGTCATAGTCATTAATGTCAGATTATGTGATAGTGTTTGTCCTATTATCCTTTTGGTGGTAGTGGCCGGTGTGAGTTTCGCTCCGTCAACCTTTGGGTGAGAGGTCTGTCATAGTCATTAATGTCAGATTATGCGATAGTGTTTGTCCTATCATCCTTTTGGTGGTAGTGGCCGATGTGAGTTTCGCTCCGTCAACCTTTGGATGGGGGGGGGGGTCTGTCATAGTCATTAATGTTAGATTATGCCATTGTGTTTTGTCCTATCATCCTTTTGGTGGTAGTGGCCGGTGTGAGTTTCGCTCCGTCATCCTTTGGATGGGGGGTCTGTCATAATCATTAATGTCAGATTATGTGATGGTGTTTGTCCTATCATCTTTTTGGTGGTAGTGGTCGGTGTGAGTTTCGCTCCGTCATCCTTTTAGATGAGGGGTCTGTCATAGTCATTCATGTCAGATTATGCGATAGCGTTTGTCTCTATCATTCTCTTGGTGGTAGTAGCCGTGTATGTTTCGTCCCATCATCCTTTTGGTGATGGCGGCCTTTTTCCATTTATCCACAGTTTGCTCAGAGGCATACCTTATCCAACATTTCAATTCCTGAGCATCTCTTTTCTTTTCGGACAAATTTAGGGTCTTATTTATATCTAATTGACTTCTACCTCGTAGGAAAGAATGTTGTAGCAATTCATCTTACTCGGTCTAAGCCAATTAGATAGGGGCATCTGTCATACCCTAAATTTGTCCTACCTGTGCATAATTTTCATTTTTGTATATCCACCTATTATCATCCAGAAATTTCAAAAAAAAGATATCACAGGGTTGAGACTATCTGAATCAAGTTTCATCTGAGGCTACACCAAATATTTCCTGATCATTAAAATTGGTTCATTTTTACCAAATAGAGATGGCACGATGAATGGATGTCCATGATTCAAGTTTGTAGTCAAAATGCCTTTTTGATATAAGTTAAAAAATTGGTTTGGTGAATAAACTTCAAGGTTCAAGGCCATGATACACTCAATAATTGAGATGGACTCTCAACAAGGTTTGGATTTGATTTTAATGGTTAGTATTGATACATGTCTAGCTATGACATCATTCACAAAGATGTACCACAAATAATGGAGTAGTGGTACACACACGCTTGTATCGTGTTACTTGGTCAAATAAATCAATTGTCATAAAATCTATGAGCCATACAAAAACACCAGTTGATTGAAAGAGCACCCCCGTATATTATGGCTAAAATTGCTTCAAGGCATGAGGAATCTTTTTGGAAGACTAGTTCAGGACAATTTATGATAAGAACCACATTAATTTGTTCTGATAAGATGTATCCAAGTTTTGATTTTTAAGGTCATGGCTTTATCTCAATTCATTTTGAAGTTTGTTCAAGTAGTTCCTAAGCATCACTTTAAGTCCGTTAGATCTCACAACAAATTTAAGAGGGCTGTGAGATTAATTAGGTGCCATCAAGTATGTTTGTCAAGGCAAAAACTTATTGTAAAAAGGCCAACCACGTTGAAGTGCCCGTCATGGTTACAAGAAAGTTCTTGCTAAATGTTTACAAAGGAGTTTATGCTGTAGTTTACAACAGGATTTATTACCTCCCAAAGTCTTTCTTGATTCCTACTCTCTACTAATAAAGACTCTAATTCTTTGTGAGTTTCCATTGTTAGAAGCCTCATGCACTTAAAAGGCTGGTACAACCTGATATCAAGGGAGTTAAATTTAGTACATAGTCTCCAAGCCCATTCTTTGATTCTTCACACCGTGCGCACTCAAATGTTTTCACTCAGTAGCATGTGCAAAATTGTGGACCTGCAAAACAATGGAGTTTGTTTTAGTTTTTAAATATAAAACTTCATGAAAAGCATGCAACATAACAACCATTCATCCAAGACCAGCCCCAAGGCATACGACAAGTACGACGCAAGGAAAGGGATCCTGGTGATTTCGCAAGTGGTTACTGCAATACAAATGGACAAATTCATACAACACTCGGCGCACCAACTTGTTGCCATTCATAAGGTTTGTGTGAAATAAACAGTTTGGAGACACCAACTGTAACATAAGCAATTGACGGCATGAGCAAACCCACAACAACTCACGATACCAGCGCATTTGTACGACCACTATGCAAATTCCATTGGCACAGCCTCGCTTCACCAGTTTGCAGCACACCTTGCCCTTCACACACTAGTCACAAAACCAAAGCGCCCACCAACCTACGCACAAATTGAGCTTTCACAGTAAAATGTGGCAACGCAACAATCGGCGAAATCTCTCTTGCCCATAATACCCACCACCTGCAGCATGTCGTGTGAATTCCTTTGCAAAACAAGGCAGTAGTTGAGTTTTATTCACAACAGACAAAACGAATAATAACAAACTATGTGATTTGCAAAAGCCATAATGTCAGACCTCACACACCACGCAGCAAGCCCCAACCAATATCTTGCTCCAAGCCAAGGGCCACGCAAATCGTACACGCAACACAAAACTTGTGGGACCACACCGTACAACCATGGAAAGAAAGGCACAATTGAAGCTGTGAAAAAACATACGACCATTTGTGAAACTCCTTCGATTTTCAGCCTTCTCCATCTGATATAAAGAAGAAACAAAAAATTATAGAGCGAAAAACATAGCTGCCACCTTCTTCAATAACTCTCCTCTTTCTCATAACTTCAAAATCCAAAAAATCAACAACAACCAAAACCACAACTTCACTCTCAATCCAACAGAACACTCTTCAACACCTTCAACCTTCAACAAACTCTTCATCTTCCCAACCGCTTCATCTCTGAACTCCTTCCACCAAACCGCTTCATCTCCGAACAACCAAAACCACAACTTCACTCTCAATCCAACAGAACACTCTTCAACACCTTCAACCTTCAACAAACTCTTCATCTTCCCAACCGCTTCATCTCCGAACTCCTTCCACCAAACCGAAAATCACCTTCAAATCTTTCAACCCCAAACTTCAATAACTCATAAACCCTAACCCGTTTTTTCACCTTCAATCAACTCTCACGCAGATTTTCAATCAAACAACTTCAAATCCTTTCAAAAAAAAACCTTTCTTCGGTCTTCAAACTCACCGAACCTCAATCCTTTACTCCACCTTCGAGTATTCCTCAAACTATTCATTCAATAATAACCCATTTCTTCAACCTTCAAAATCCCAAAAGACCATAATCCTTGCTCTCTTCTTCAACTCCAACCGAATCCATTTCACCTAAACCACCTCCCTTCAATAGCTAATCCGTAAAACCCAATCAAAACCAGATCCAGAGAATAGATGAAGGAGAGTTTGGAACGAATTGAAACTAAACACAAACCTTGTAGATAGAGCTCGAGTGTGAAACTAAACCGCTGAAATGAGATTGATTCTGGAACCAACGCAATGACAAGCAAGGACGAAAACGAGGTTGGGAACGGTCTCTCTTCTCAATTTGTTGTTTGTCGCGCGATGTTGATTAAGCTAATAATCATGGTCGTGTTCTTCAACTTATTTAGATTCGTATTTTATTTATGACCATGTAGTTTGGGTTTTCAAAATAAGGTTGACCATGACATTGATATTGGATTTCAGTTGGGCTCAACCCAATTGTTTTTATCCATACCCTTCTTTTGCTTTTTACACCATTTTTAAATTCACTCTCTCTTTTATTGCTAGCCGTGGGATGATGTTGGGGATGGATGATGGGCTCAAGCCCAAGTGATTCCTGAGTTTGATTTTTTCAGCCCCCCTGAATTCTTTCAAAACCCCTCTGTTTTTGTTATGAACATATTTTATTTCTAGATTTTCTTTATGATTTTTATAACATTTTCTATACAATTTTGGAGTTTTTGTTTATAATATTAGAAATTTAGATTTTAGCGTTTTATTTTTATTTGAGGATTTATGTTTGTATTTTTTTTCGGTCGATGACGAGACCTCCGTAAACCGTTATTGGTCAAACTATTGATAAATAACGTTGGATCTGAGACCACCTTTTTTCTCTCTTCATTTCTTCTTTATTTTCGAATTTTATCTATTTTTATTCATTTTATTCGATTCTTACTCATTTTTGGTCAATGACAATTTTTAAGAATTATTATCGGTCAAACTATTGATAGATGATAATTTATTCGAGACTATTTCATTTTCTATTTCTTTTTCTTTTTCGTTTCTATTTTTATTCATTTTTCCGATCGATGATGTCTTTCGATTCGTAAGCATCGTGTATTGAAGTCGACAACCTTCTCGATTTCAAATCTATGGAGAATGACCATTTAGGTCATTTTCCCTACTTTGGGTTCGTGATAGGCTACCTTCGATTAATCGACATTTTGTTTGCGATTAAGACGAGATCCCGCTTTTTGTCTGTGCGACACGATTAAATTGGTGAATGATTTTCAATATCGTTTCTCCATCTTGCCTTTTAGCACGGAAATCAACTCGCGCGACCTCGTATAGAACGAATTTCATTATAAGTCGAGCTACGATGGTTTAACGTTACATTTGTCCCGATTTAATTCTTAACCCGACTGACCACTAACTTTAATTTCCGTCAAATATTGTTGTGGATATTATTTTTATATTATCTTGCTATATTCATATTGTCATACTCATTATTCATTCTCATTCACCCATATTTGAAAACATTAATAAATTATCGAAATCCTAAAAGCCGAATTGGTGGACTGTTGTATCATTGGTTATTTGCAGGAACCCTAATTTTGAGTCGTGTCCGACTTTGCTCAAGGCGTAGTTTAGGACACAATGCACACACACGGCTTTCTCTTGGGCTACCTGACAATGAGACCCCTTTATTTCGTGCAATCCCGTGTAACTTACATGTACCACTCCCCCATTCCGATGTATGTCTCGCGTTTCTTTAATTATCGGTTTATCTTCTAGGAGCACCCATAGGGACTAGAGCGGATCAAACTATTTTTAAACTAATTCTCGATTCGTCATCGAGTCATTTTCAAACCCTTGTAAGTCGAGTGCTCATACGCATTCGCCATCAACCTATTGCACACAATTCGACCCTTGATGCATAAGTCAAGTCGGTCCCGTTTCTCAAACCATGTCCATTACACGCTTTGCACGCGATAATAAGTCAAACCCTTGATCCAACGTCAAGCGGATTTTTGTAATAAACCATCAATCAATTAACAACTATTTAATTCTATTCAAGGTGTAAAGAGTAGGTTCAAGCCTTTGATCTTGCTTTCGGTTGTTTGGATACGAGTTATCTTATTTGTGTGTGAGCAATTGACGCCTTTAAATAACATTAACAACTCGACAACGTTCAACCATCATCCAACTACTCATCCTTCCAAACTCCATTTCAAACTCAAACAACTTTCTTTTCACGATGAAAAAGAGAGGGTTCCAAGTCTTTGGTTCGCTCTCCCGACTACTTGGGTTCGAGAAGCCTTTCTTAAGCTTCAAGTAATCGTCATCTGATCAACCTCACCCTTTTAAATATAACCTTTTCACGATGAAAAAGAGAGAGTTCCAAGTCTTTGGTTCGCTCTCCCGATTACTTGGGTCCGAGAAGCCTTTCTTAAGCTTTGAGTAATCGTCATCTGTACCCTTCAAACTCATTCAATCCCGTATCTTTTTCGTGGTTGTTACCACGAACTACAGACACTCTGATTCTTCATTCATTCTTGAATACAAGATACGTAGGCACAAGATTGCGATGATCTTGGCGAGCACACTTCCCTCCATATTTCGCTTCCCCCATCCTTTCCTGTAGTCGAACTACGAGAGCTCTGATTTCTCATTCTCGTCCGAATGAGCATACGTAGGCACAAAGGCCCCAATCCTTGGCGAGCATCCTATCCTCTAACCATTCCATTTCCCCTAGAGTCTTCATCCCTTTATGGTATCGTTTTAGTATTTAGTGTGGAGAAGAGAAGAACTAAGCTTAGCTGACATCCATCACAACTCGAATTAAGAGGTTCCCATTGAGTACAACGGCCGTGAGGGGTGCTAATACCTCCCCCTTACGTAACCGACTCCCGAACCTAGGAACAATATGGTTGCGATGTCCGTGTTCCTTCCGCGTTTTAATAGGTTTTCTCGATATTTTTCCTCTCCCGTTCATTCGGGAAAAATAAAGTTCGGTGGCGAATCTGTCGAACCGCATTCCGCGCCTTTTGCGCGAGGGTCGCGTTCTCCGAAATGTCTCCGTGATTTTTCGAGGTGCGACAGCAGCGCTTTTCAGAAGCGCTGCTAAAAGGGGTGCTGCTAAAGGGGGCTTATAGCAGTGTTTTATCCATAAAAGAAGCGTTGCCTTTACCTTTAGCAGCGCCACTTTAGGCAGCGCTTTTAAGCGCTGCTAAAGACCAAAAAAAGCACTGCTAAAGGTCTTATTTGGCGTAGTGGTATTATATATTCATAACAATTAATTCAAAATGATTTGATATTATTTATTCATTATCTAAAAATTATAAAATTGATAATTTTGATCTGATGCCAACATGTAGAAATATTTCATGTATATAGATATTATGATTTTCAAAATGCTCTAATTTCTATGAGAAATAATAAAAAGGTATCAGATCTATTTTTTGATTTTTGTTTGTGTTTAGAATGTGTCTATAACATAGAAGTTTGTCCTTTAATGCTTGAAATAGAAATCTCAGTTGTCATTATTTGCAGTACTATAAGATTGTTAGAAAATTAATTATAAATTAAATGAACTGATGATAGAATTGTGAGCGAATCACTTTTATTATAGTATTTCAAACACTCTCAAATTTTCTTAGAGTTTCTACGCAAGGATATCCAGGATAATTCAGCTTATACTCGATTTTGCACAAGATCGATGAAAACTCGAATGTAGGAAAGATGAAATTCAGAATTTTGTGTGAAGAAGATAGACTTTTCTAATATATTTTTATGAATCTAGAATGGTCAATTTATTGGCCAAACAGGTGTTGTTTCATAAAGTTGCAATCCTTGATGAAACACACACTTTTAACAACACTTTTGCTAAATATTACATTGTTTCGCCTACAATAGCAGTTTTTAAACATTGCACTGTTTTGGCCACAACTTCACTTTTATCAAATGTTGCACTGTTTCACCTACAAAAACAGTTTTCAAAAGTTGTACTATTTCTCATTCTACAACACTTCACGAAGTGGTTATTTATTTATGGATTCAAAATACAAACTACCTACCGCAACACTTCACAAGAGTTGTCTATTTCTGAATTAAAAAATTAATCTTCAAATGCATATTTTTAAATTATTTTAAATCACACATAAGATTATTAATTGTTAATAATTTACAACAAAAATATTATCTTAATTTTCTTAATGCGGCAATCAAAATTAATTTCAGTTTATTAATACTTAGTATCTAATTTCAAATCCATTGAGAGTCTGCTAATGAAATAGACTAGTAGCTGACTCTCCTTGACTTCATATATTTTAATGATGATGATTCCCTTTAATGAATCTTCTAGGTTGATCACTACCCAAATGAATGGTTTGGAAACTCTTTTTCTAAATAGAAAGTTAAGGATTTATAATAATGCATATGAATTTGTTACAAAAGAAATTGACATTGAAATATAATTGTGTAGAAAGCCCATAAAGTTGAGAAAAAGTTGGTTTAAAGAACAATGACTTTTGCTTAGAAGACCAAGTTGTCATATTTTGAGGAGTTTAACTTTTGGTGACTAATCATTTAATGTTAAGTTTTTTTTCTTCTTTCTATTATCTAATGAATTTAATTTTAGAGACAACTAGTAATAGTACACAAGGTACATGTTATGCGATACACACCAATATAATTAGTTTGCAAAAGTATATCTTGTGAGTACAAGGTTCTGTGGAATTATATTGATCTATTGTACAATTTACTACAACAAATTTGTCCTAATGTTCATAATCCTGCAACGGTCTAATATAAGAAGCTCTATATATTATAAAATTGTCTCAGAATTAAATATAATTTATTATATTCGGGAACCAAAAATAGATGTTGTTGTTGTCGCATCTTAAAAAATACGACTTTACAAATCAAATCACACGCTCGCGAATGACTAACAGAGTCGACAATGATTTTTTTATATTCTTAAAGAAAGAGAAAATAACGATAAAATCTTAAGAGAAAAAACAAGGATAAGATGGTCATCGCAACCAAATATGATTTCAGAAGTCGGTTATGTAAGGGGTACGTATTAGCACCCCTCACATCCAATGTATTCAACAGAAACCTCTATAGTCATAAGGTTGATAGTTTGTTGAGGGATGTCTGCTTTATTTTATTTTATTTGATTTATTAAAAAATTTACAAAATATTATTTACAAAAAGAAATAAGAAAAAAGGTTTATTTTATTTTATATTATAGTGCTCGTCAAGGTTCTAAAACCCCATGCCTACATATCTTCATAGGATAGTGAGGAAATCAGAGTGTCGTAGTTCATAGAAAAAAGTGTTTGTTGGTTGATATTAGAAAATATGATTTAATTCATTCTTGCGAGTAAACATTGAATTGTATGCTCGCACGATGGAAGCTTAAGTGTCTGTTTTTGTTTCGAGTCGAAATGACATATCCTATCCTTTTTATGAAAATATTTTTGAAGTGCGCAAGGACAAAAAAAAAAGATGTTTGATGTTTTAAGGTTGATTTTATACTGTTTTAATTTTGAATAATCGACCGATGCAGCAAACGCTAATCAATAAAATATTCGGGGACATAGTGGATGCATCCAACTATCCATTTATTTTCAAAAATATTGATTTAATTTGATCAATAAAATAGTTTGATGATGTGTAACCAATATGAATTATTTATAATTTGAGAAAAAAACAATTATATTATTTCTTGTATTTTTTTTTAATGTGGATAAAATAAGAAATATTTTTACATATTTTTGTAATTGAATTTTAATAAGAAAGATTATAGTTTGTTTATAAAATAGGGAAATTATTATCTATTAATTTTACCATTAACAAAATAATTAAAGTATTTGAATTAAATAAATAAATTTCATTTTAATTTAAATAAAACGGATAATTTTTACAACTAACAATTAAATAATTTAATTAATAACTAAACACAATTAAAAAACAATAACTTCAAATAAAAAATAAATAATAAAAAGAATTAGAAATAAGAAAATAAAATGGAAAATAGGGAGGGGCTTCAAATTAACTAGGAAACACCAGGCTTAAGAAAAATTGGGGGTATGAGAAGCAATGGGCGCTAGGCCCATCAAGTTTGGAAGCCTACAAGGGCAGAGGGGTCAACTTAAGAGTGTCGGAGGTTGAATCTCAACTGAGGCCCTCTGATCTGCTGACGGGATAGTCAACATGATGAACTGATGGCCATTAGATTAAGTCAATGGAAGAAGTATGCTAGATGAACACTTGTGATGCATCAACATATGGAAGTTAATGTGTGGTTCCCTTTACAGGAACCACCGAGCTATTAGACATGAGAGCGCCATGTGGCGCAGTTTGAGTGGATGGACGAAGGGAGTCTTTATTTGTTTCTCCCTTCATAAATCTTTATTTCCCACTTTCATTTTCTCTCTTCTCCTCTCTTAGCTCTCTCTCATCTATCTATTCTCTTTTCCTCTCATCCATCCAACCACCTCCCTGCACTCCCATTGAACCAACCTAGACCACCCATAAGACTGCCTTAAAACCCAAATCCTGATGAATATCCATCATGAACATTAATCACCTCTAAGAAGCTTAAGTCCAAACCACGAACCCTGGGAATATAAGATGAACCCTAACCTAAACAACCCAAAACCCAAAGAACCCTAACCTATAAAGATGAACCCTAACTCAAACCCAACAGAACCCTAACTCACCTTCATCATACACAAGCCCTAACCTGAAGAAGATGAATCTTCATCTTTCATCATCTTCCCCCAGCCAACCCTGGTATAACCATATCCTAACCCAGACATAACCTTAAACCACAGGAAATCCCCCAAACTTCTTCTAACCTATAGATCAGACCACCTTAGGTACTAATCTGAACCCATAACATCAAAATCAACAAAAAAATTCAAACCCTAATTCCAAAAGAAACTTTCTATTTACTTTGATCGAACCCCAAATTTAACCCTAAACAAGAATTTTCGAACCCTAAACAACAAGTATATCCAACATGCAGACAAATTTATAACAAGAATCACAAGAAAACATCATGCAAGGTGATAAGTGGTACCAACCTATGGAGAAGAGGCTCTCTTCAGTTTATTTTGAAAGGTAAAGTCTTTTGTTTTAAACTTTTTTTCTCCGTATTTTGTTTTATGTTTGAATCATATTTGACTTCTTCTTTCTCTTCTTTCTTTGGCTGCGAGGCACTGTTTGGAATTTTAGATTTTAGGACAGATGAAGTTTAGTTTTATGGTTTGTTCTTAGTGTTGTTGTTCTTCAGTGTGAAGAGCAACATTTTTAGCGATGTGTAATTTGTAAACCGTGTATGAAAAAGGTTGTAAAATTTTACTTTGTTATTTATAGTGAGAAATATGGTTAGAGTTTTAACGTTAGATTGATAGATTAAGAAAATATGTTGATTTGTTAGCTTTAGGGTTAGAGTTTTGCATTGATTGTTTTAGCCAAAAATTCGCTAAAGCGAGTGATTGTTAGGTTTTATGATTGGCTACATTTTTGTATTTGTTGGAACAGGGATAAAGTATCGGGGTTTGTTATAGTCTCCATAGAGAATATGTGATATTTTCGTTATGGTAGCTTGCATAAAAAGAAGTAAGAAATTGCGGTAAAAATTTCGGTTTTACGATTTGAGAAAGATTGTCAAAGTTAGGGTTCGACGATCACTTTGCATGTATATGTTCGATCAAACAAAACTCATAAACTCCATTAGATGATAAACACATTCACAATATCCTCCCAATGTGATTATTTCTAACATACATTATGGTTTTTCCCATTTTGATCCATTGTTGATTTCTCACACAATCTATCAAAATGACAACTTTTAGGTTTTGACATTTTAGTGAACAAACACATTCAAAACTATCTCTAGCTCAAGAGCATAGATGGATGAAAACCTAGGTAAAGAGTTGGAAAGCACCTTTCAATAATAAACCAACACAAAGAGTTATCAATAAAACAAGGTTTTCACCATACATTTATCATCAAAGAGTTTACAAATGAAGATCAACCCATTTACACACAAAGCTTATGATCATCTACATCTAACTTTGACAAAATGGAAGACTTAGCTACTAATTTTCATGGTAGCTTGCACAAGAAGTTTCGGGAGAAGGTTGATCAACATCCGAGTCAAAGAATCGATATTGGATGGGAATCCGCCTTCTTTTTGGAAAATCTTGTTAAGAGATGAAGAATAATGAGAAAGTGGGTTTCTAGGTCACAAATATCACTTTTCAGCCAAAACAAAAGAAAGAAGATGAAAAAGATAAGATTACAAAAAGTATCCCATGATACTTATAGAAAAAGTGTTGTGTTGTCATGCTTGCTAGGCGAGTAGAATGGTTCGCCTAGCGAGCCCTTCGCTGCTTCACTCGCTCCAGCGAGTTTTGGTCTTTTTGATTCTGGAAGCGCTCGCTACTTGCTCGTTGAGTGCTCGCCTAGCGAGCAGTTCGCTACCTCCCTCGCTCCATCTAAAATTGATCTTTTTGATTCTCTCCAAGTCTGGGAGTGTTCGCTGGCAGCTCGTTGTGTGCTCGCCTAGCGAACACTTCGCTGACTCTCTCGCCAGAGCTTCGCCTAGCGAGCTTGCTTTTTTTTCTTGATTCCTTTGTCATCTTTCTTGTGTATTCAATTTCTACTTTTTCATGCCTAATTACTGCATAATAACACATAAATTAAAGGTACCAAGATCGTTTCACATAATATTGCAAATCAACAAAAGCATGGGTGGTTTTGAACACTTTCTCGACAAAAATTAGTGAAATATGCACACATCTGATAGCTCGAATAAGCAAAATTGGGCAACTAACAACTCTCCCCAACTATATTCTTGCTTGCCCTCAAGAAAAGTGTTCTGGCCTAGGCCCCAGGCTGACCACGCGGGCCCAGCCCAATAATGTTCCACCAGGCCCATCCAGTCCGAGTACCGCGTCGGGCACGAGGTCCCCGCCGAGCCAGAAAGGCCTCCCTGCAAGGAAGGACTACCCCAACTACGACGGGCCGGAGACTCCCCGCTCAGGACCTTACCCTCTGCAGGCAGGAACTTACCCTCCGCGGGCAGGACCCTCTCCGTGTCGGGCAGAACAACGTGTCCTTCACACGTTCTCCACGTGCTCCCCTCCGTGGGGACACGTCACCAACCAACTGCCGACCTCCGAAAGAGCGGGTCAAACCCACCTTCCGGAGATCACGCGACAGTTGGACTAGGGCGAAGACCACGTCCTGGTCTTCACTACGCCATGTAAGCCATAACAGTCACCTAGGTTGGGCCTGGCTATCCAGCCCAACACAAGTGACCGTTGGCCCAGCGCTGGGGTCTCTCTATAAATACCCTCTTCCACAAGAGGGTCAGGTAAGGTACTTCTTACCCTATTTCTGTACTTTGCTCTCACTCTGCCCAATTCCTTACTTTGGCATCGGAGTGTCTTGCAAGTACACCCCCTTCTCTTCCTCATCACCGGTGAACAGGTAGTAGCCCAACAGAGTGTGGCCAGCCCGTGATCCCTTTCTGATCAGGTCAGATCAGTGGCGCCGTCTGTGGGAACGGAAACTTCCTCGTTACTCCGAGCAGAGAACCAAAGTTTCACCAACACTCCACGATCATGGCTAGCCCACACCACGACGATACCGTGCACGACTTCATACTCAACGCCGCCGCCAACGGCAGCAAGCAGACAGAGATGTCACGCCCAGTGGAGACCGACGAGAGAGACGACCAGACTGCTTCTCCGTCGTCCGTAGAACCAATGCGCCAGGCCGAACACCGGACCCAGAGCCCAGCGGCGTTCCAAACCGTTCCCATCCCGGCGGGAGAGGACCCAACGGTAGTCGCCCTCTTCGCGGCCATCAACCAGACGAACCAGCTATTGTTTCAGCAGAACGCACGAATTAGAGCGCTGGAGCGGGAGGTCCCCCCGAGATCCCCTCCGCGGGAAGACCAGAGTGGGGGCTCGAGGAGTCCCTCGTCTCAACCCAGAAATCGATGACCTCGGCTGGAGAGATCCCGAACGGAAGTAGTGCGGGAGTGCACTAGATCCCCGACGAGACAAGTTCGCGGGAGGCGGCAGAACACGACACAATCCCGACCAGGCCTCCGCACGTTGAAACCCCGGTCAGAAGGCCGAGGACCCGAAACTAGGTGCCTACAATAAATGGCCCATCTCCTCCTCGGTCACCGGCTCTCAGTGATGAAGATGACTACAGGACTCCCTTGTCCCGGGAAATCATGGCCGCCCCCATCCCCCACGGGATGGAGAAGCCCCCGACGCTCTCGACGTACGACGATACCTCCGACCCGGACGATCACTTGGAAGACATTGAGGCCATGCTCGATTACCGAAACGTTCGAGGAGCTATCAAGTGCAGGCTGTTCCCGACGACTCTAAGGAAAGGCGCCATGACATGGTACAAAAGTCTGGAGCCCGAATCAATTACGTCGTGGAGGATCCTGAAGGACTTGTTTTCAAAACACTTCACAGCGTCCCGACGCCACTCGAAGACAGAAGCCGCCCTCGGCGCGATAATCCAAGCTCCCAACGAGCCTCTTCGAAAGTACATTGAAAGGTTCACATGGGAGGCAGTGCAGGTGACGACATCAGATGAGATGAAGCGTTACCTAATGGAGCAGGGTCTGCACCGCGATTCCAAGTTCTACGAGGCCGTGGGCATACACTGACCAGCTTCCCTACAGGATTTCCTCGACAGATCCGCGCATTACATCCAGTTCGAGGAAACCCAAGCAGCCAACACCGCACGAGACACCCGAGACCGAGAGGCCCCCCGCGGGCACCGTGATGACGGAGCCTCAAGCCAGCAGCGCGGAGGTGACTGCCGTCGGGAAGATCTCCCCCGTGAACAGTGCGAACATGGCGGCCCCGCCGGCCGATTCACGGAATACACGACCTTAGTCGCTTCCCGCGAGCGAATACTGGCCGAGTGCGCCAAAACCGAATTTGTCCAGGGAGGTGTCCATTTCCCCAGGCCGACACCCCCCAAACCCAATGTGGTCAAGTCAAAATACTGTCGATTCCATAAGAACCACGGGCACGTGACGGAGGACTGCGTCCATCTCAAGGACGCGATCGAAATCCTGATTAAGGACGACCACCTAAAGAGGTACACTCGGGGGGGTGAAGCCCCGAGGCAAGAAGCCCCTGAGGCCAAGAAAGTCGAAGAGCTCCCCTCTTTCGATAGTGACAACGGACTCCAGGTCGCACTGTGCGTCAGCCACCCCGAGGACTGGTTCGCGGACAGAGAGTTCGGCCTCCCCGACGGCCCCGACCTACCCGGCGAACCTGTACGGCCAAACAGCCGATGGGAATACTTTGCTAGAGCCATAGTCATCTTGGGCGGCACCACAAGGAACCTGTCCATCGGATCGGTGAAAAGAAAGTTCGACAAGCTTATCACAAGCAACTCCGGTAAGATGAGCACGCTCGAAAGATTTCGCGGTCGATCCAATCCGATCACGTTCTACCTCGAGGAACTCCCCGGGGGTTCCCCCAACTCCAACATTCCCCTGCTGATACGGGTGCGAATGGCGAACTTCGACGTCAGGCGCATCCTCGTCGACGGAGGAAGCTCGGTAGACATCATGTACACGCACCTCTTCATGACCCTCCAACTCGACGAATCCAACATGTCCCCTTATGTAGGCTCTGACCTTCATGGGTTCGACGGGACGACAATGAGACCTTAGGGGTACGTGGAGCTGAAAGTCACTTTCGGGGAAGAGGAAACGGCCAGGGAGATCAGCATCCGTTTCTTGGTCATCGAGTGCCCGTCCCTCTACAACTGTATCCTGGGCAGAACGACGATAGCAGAACTCACCGCGGTACCTTCCACCGTCCACCTAAAGATGAAGTACTACACGAAGTGGGGGGCCGTGGTGACCCTGAACGGGGACATCGAGGCCGCCCGGAGGTGCTTTGAGGCGGCGCTAAAAGGTTTGGACACCATCGCTCCAGCCACTAAGAAGGCGACCCCAACCATAACACCGAAGAGCGAACCAAAGGAGCTCGTCGGATCCATGGACTCGACAGTTGCTTCACCGAAGAGCACGATCACGAAATAAGGGCCAGCGAAGCCAACCAGTCCAACGGGCAGCCCACCTACCCGGCACGCCCCATCCCGGATAGTGAATTCGAGATCGTCACACTCGGGGAGGACAAGAGCAGAACCGTGAAGATCGGCGCCGGACTCCCAGACTTAGCGAAAAAACAGCTACAAGTCTGCCTCCGCGAGAACAAACCTCTTCGCCTGGAGCGCCGCAGAAATGCCCGGACTCGACCTCGAGGTCGCCTGCCATCAGCTGTCCATCATCCCGACCGCGAAGGCGGTAGTTCAACGTAGGCGTAGACAGTCCCCCGAAAGTCGGCAGCGGCTGAAAAAGCTGTAAAAGACCTCCTAGAGGCAAATTTTATTTCGGAAGCCCGGTATTCTACTTGGCTGTCCAACGTTGCACTCGTTAAAAAGAATAATGGAAAATGGCACATGTGTGTTGACTATACCAATCTCAATCGGGCATGTCCTAAGGACGCCTACCCCCTCCCCAACATCGACAAACTCGTCGACAACTCCGCGGGCTTCAAGCTCTTTCCCTTCATGGACGCATACTCGGGGTACAACCAGATCCCGATGGCCGAGCACGACAAACAGAGCAAGGCCTTCATGACGGTGTTGGGCAACTATTACTACAACGTAATGCCCTTCGGTCTAAAGAACGCCGGCGCCACATACCAACGGATGATGAACAATGTCTTCCGGGGCAAAATCGATGACATGCTTGAAGTGTACATGGACGACATGATCGTCAAATCCTGCACGAAAGTCGACCACACAGCCCATCTCAGAAAGGTCTTCGACACAGCGAGGAACTGTCGAATGCGCTTCAACCCGGAGAAATGCACCTTCGGTGTCCGCGCAAGAAAATTCCTCGGCTACTACCTGACCGAGCGTGGGATTGAGGCAAATCCGGACAAGTGCCACGCCTTTTCAGAAATCACCACACCCACCACGAAGAAGTCCATCCAATCCCTCAACGGTGTGCTCGCCTCACTTTCCCGATTCATCGCCAAGTCCGCACAGCACGCCCTCCCGTTCTTCAAACTGCTCAGGAAGGAGACCATGTTCGAATGGACAGAGGAATGCGAGCAAGCCCTCCGCCACCTCAAACGCGTCCTGTCCGAACCACCGGTGCTGACACGTCCCGTGATGGGCGAAACCCTATACCTATACCTGGCCGTAGCTAACGAGGTCGTCAGCACCATTCTCATCAGCGAAACCGAAGAGGGGCAAAAGCCAATCTACTTCACGAGCAAAGCCCTCCACGGTCCCAAAGTCCGGTACCAGCTGATCAAAAAAGTTGCCCTAGCCCTCATCACCGCTGCACGACGGCTTCGACATTACTTCTTAGCACACACCATCGTGCTCCGCACCGATCAGCCCATCCGCCAACTCCTCGGCCGACCCGACATGGCTGGACGCATGCTGAAATGTTCGTTAGAACTATCTGAGTTCGACATCATCTACGAAGGCCGGAAAGCCATCAAAGCCCAAGCCCTGGCCGATTTTGTCACCGAGATGACCTTCTCACCAGACCCTACCACGGGGGGCCACATATGTGTCATACCCCAAATTTGTCCTACCCCTGTGTAGCTTTCATCCTGTATATCCACCCACTATCTATAACTCAAAAATTTCAGATAAAATGTGTTGTTTTCCTGTTGTTTAAGTATGTGCTTCATTAGATTGTGTCTAGTCATGAATGGGTGCAGTACGAGCTGGGAACCTTTTGGTTTGACCTAATCTTAGTCCAACAAGGATATGTTTCAAGATCAAGTCTAAGATAGTTTCAGTTAGGGTTGCTGCAACAATGAAAATCTCTATGTGAGATCAGGATGTTTGTGGATCAGGTTGTCAAGCTTTCTCAAAACAAGTACTCCATCAATGGCTAGATCATTCGAATCAAGTTTTGTACAATATGTCAAAATTCACATGATATGTCATTTCGGTGCCTTTGTTGCTTATTCGTTTCATGGTGGAAAGTCTATCTTAGTAGCGCGGGTAGTGGAGTTAATATTGTGTATGTAAAGAATTCAGAAGTGATTGAAGGTGAACCCAAGATGCTATCCATTTCAAGGAAAGATTTAAGATTAAGTTTAATTGAATATATGAAGTTAATTTCAAAAAAGAAGGTTTCATGTTTTCAATTATTATGGTTCTTAAATCATGAATTGAATTGGCTAAGGCATTGCAAAGTAAACTCAAAGCCATATCATTCTACAAATCCTAATCTCATCCAAAAGTCTATGTCACTTTACCAGTATCATAGTATCATTCTTATGTTGAAAAATCAATGTTGAGTTTATAAAAACCCAAGGCGCAATTTCCACGAGGTTTATTATCTTTGTTACTTATCCCAAAACATATCACTGTTGTAAACCCATTATTCTATTTGGGAGAACCATTATGCGTAACCATCAAATTACTCAATAATATAAAAAGCAAAACAAAATGTGCATATTTGTTTCCAATTGGATCTCTGTACTGCAAAAATTTATCAGTATTAATCAAAGGTTCATGTCCGGTTGACTTAAACCATAATTGGTTCTTAGCACGTCCAATTTGGCACATCCAGCAAATTTGGGTGAATTCATAAATCGTGAGTCCTGGGGAAGAATTCAATTGTTCCTCTATATCACATGACCCCACCTAGAACCATCACAAAGCCGCACTTAGAAAGCTCGTACAATCTCGCAATGTGAAAAATTAACAACAGCAGAATTGTTTTCATGACAACATTATTTCCTGCAAGCAACCCAACAATCACAAGCAGCAGATCAGAAAAAACTTTGATAAAAGTATGCTAGCATGAGTGGCCAAGTGAATTAATTAGGATTTCTGCGGTGGCCACTTCCAGAGTTACGTAGAGCCGACAACCAAGTTTTGATTCGCATGAGCATATACTATTAGCTTCAGCTTTGCCGCACCACATATTGCATACTGCCAAATGAAGGGAAGATGCTTCAGGAAAGTGTGAGCAAGATACTAAGGCTACGAATCATGTAACACATACCGTATTGTTGCTCTCGCTGCAAGTCATTATGCAGTCTAGCCACGGTATCAACACAGGTCGAATATCACTTTGTGACCAACTTCGGTAGACGTTATTAAAGTTACAAACCTGTGACAGATCAAGTTCAATTTAAAATGACAGCCATTTGAAAAATGTTGATGGTGTTTTCATTCGAGGAAGATGATGTTTGATAAACCAAAGTCCTCGAACATTACGGCATTGTATTTCGCCAGATTCTGAATCATGATTCAGCCGCACCTACACCTGCATACAAGTTATTATATCAGTGTAGAAAGATGAATTCCATATGAATCACAGTTGCACACAAGTCGTTATATCAGTAAAAGCAAACCAAGACCTCCCTCCTTTTCAAAACACAAGGAAAATTCTTTTCTTGCCATAACATGAAAATCATTTCATACAAATAAGAGAAAATAACATAATTATCCATACCCCACGAATTGGTTTTCGCACGGTAGTTAGAAGAGTATGGCCTGCGGATAAGGCAAGCATCTTCCAAAACCTCCAGGTGGACTTGCATTCTCGTTCGATATGTGCTCCAAATGACTGGCATCCAAGGGATTGAGTAATACCTTAATAAATTTCTTAACAGCAAAGGACAGGACCCCACACAGCGAAAATGTGTACATCATAACCACACCTCCAGCCACGACCTGCAGAGGGACAGTCCATAGGGTGTTAATCCCTCACAACCGTACACCAAAGTTGTGCCAAGTTAAAAAGAAAACCGTCACGTGAAGTAGATAACAAAATTTGATGAATGCTAACACAAAATCACAGCAGCCATTACCTTTGGTAAAAACCAAACTGTACCTGGATTTTCAATAAGCAACGCGGAGGAAATGAAAAAAAGAAAGTAAAAACGCCGCTTCACAAATGCGCGTTACCCCTGAAAATTGCAGCACAAACAATCCTATCAGCTGCCATATCCCACTAGACTATGCACATAAGCAATGCAGAAAGTTGCGAGAGTCCGCAGCAGGTCCGCGACGCACCCACCGAGACAAGCCATTCCCTTCTACGAGCTATCACCTCACCATTTTTAGTGTACCAGCTAATCCTGCACGAACCAAGACATTTAACCTTGCAAGCCATATTCATGAATATTACATTTCTCAACTTTTAAGATGAAAATTCAAAATATGAAAAAGGTACAGGGGACCACTTGGATATAGGGATACCTTCAATAAAAAGTGGCTGCTCAATTCATTTGAACCTCGCAGCAAAAGCAACCATAATCATTTACATCAAGCCACAACCAGCAAAAGGACAGCAGTAGCAACACACACAACCTGCAAGGTTGTACTACACAGCAGACACCAACATTTTGCAAAATGGCAACACATCAATGATATCTCATTTTTTTCCTCTCGAATTTCTCTCCAATCTGTCTTTCTTTTTCAGTATAAAGGATAAGACACAATAGAAGGAGAGAGGGGGGGGGGGGGACAAACCTAGCCGCCACCTTCTTAGCGTGGAAACCCTTTTACTCTTCATCAGCTACAAACCCCAAAAGACATTCAGCACTTGATACCCTAACATTCTTCAAACTTTCATCCTCAAAAAACACAACTCATTTCTTCAACCTCTCCCATCTTCAAACGCAAAACCTCATCTTCAACCTTCAACTCTCTTAAACTTAAAAAAATATATACCTTCTACCTCCCTCAGCAAACCCCAAACATTATACCCTTCAAATAGAACCTTCATACAACTTCCTCTGGTTTCTTCTTCAAATACCAACCGTAAATCACATCCTAATGTTAACCCTTATCTCAAAACCCCTTCTCCAAACCCAAACATAAAAATGAAATAGGGAGAAAAATAAAGAGTTTTCTAAAAGCCAAATCCGTTTTCTGAAAAAAATCATCAAAACCCGCTTACCTTTCTTCTTCACCCTCAAATTTCCTCTTCGCCAACTACAACAAAACCTTTCAAACCTCCATCGTTGAAACCCCCAAACCCATCATCCGAATCTCTAAACTACATCTCTCTCCCAAGCCACTCGCGAAACCCTTCATCGCAAATCTCTCAAACCCTTTTCAATCACCCATGCAACCCCATTAAATTTCTCCTTTTAAACACCCACTCAAATCATTTTCGAAACTCATTCAATCCCTAACCATAACTTCCAAATCTGTCCCTCATCGAACAAAATCTTAACCACAACAAGACCAGAGCAGGAGAGGTGAAGACATCGAGAGATGGGTGTTGGTGAGGAGTAAGAATCGATGAAGCAAGTGTGGACGCATCAGATGTGGTCAAGGAAGGTCGGGTTTGTAATGTCTTTCCTGCTTCTGGGTTTGGGCATAAACACGCTAAAGAGGCAATCCTGACGTGTTTTAGTTGATTAATATTTTAACTTGTGTTGGTTTTGGTGTACCATTGTTTCTCTTTTTTTTTTTTTAAATATTGTTCTTAAGAGGTTAAATTATAGGAATGTTTGGTGATGATTTTGGGCTTAAGAGCCCACGCGGAAGCTGTTTTTTCATACCCCTCGTTTTGTTTACAGCATGAAACAAGGGATGATGGGCTGTTAGGAGCCCATGTGATTCCATAATCCGGCACATGCTTCAGCTCACCACCGGGTTTTCATGTCACACTTTTTTTTTCCTTTTAAATTTCTTGAGTTTTAATATAAAGCTTCATAAGTGATTTACATAAATAATTTTGTTAACTTCTATTTTATGTGAGATTTTCCTTTGTTAATATTTTCAATTAATATTGCAAGAATTATTCAATAAATAATCGTGAAGGTATACTATTGATTATATTTTTTTTGGGTCGATGACGATACCCCGAGTTATAGTTTGTCAAATTATTGACAGATAATAACAAACCCGAGACCATTTTTTTTCAAAACTTTCATTTTCGTTTTTATCCACTTTTCTTATTCCCTAGTCAATGATGACTTTAATGATTATTATCGGTCAAATTATTGATAGATGATAATTCAGTTAAGACTATGTCACTTTCGCTTCAAATTATCTTTTAAACATTGTCTAAAAAAAAAACTCCAAAAGAGGGAGATTCTTGAAATCTAGCATTTCTTGGATCTTCGAGTGAATAATTCTCGAGGCACGCCCTTGAGTTGTTATTCATTCAATCTTTTGATTTTCTCAAACACATTCTCAACATCTTTTTCGATTAAAACTCCGAAAGAGGGAGATTCTTGGAGTCTAGCATTCCTTGAACTTTCGAGTGAATAGTTCTCGAGGCACGCCCTTTGAGTCGTTATTCACTCAACCTTTCGACTCTTTCAAATTCAATCATTTTCGAACATTCTCCTAAGTCGAATACTCGTCCGCATTCGCAACCCACATTTCATTCACAACCCTCGTGGTTTCGTTATTGGGGGCACCCTCAGGGACTAATATCATTTCTCACAATCCTAACCCTTGACACGTCGTCAAGTCGGTTTCATTTTCAAACAAATCCTCGATACGTCGTCGAGCTACTTCAAAACAACTTCCTTTTTGCCTCGCATGCCATCTTTCGATTCGATCTTTTCACATACGTTTTCTTAAAATTACGAAAGAGGGATATTCTCAGAATCTAGCATTCTTTGAATATTCGAATGAGTAACTCTCGAGGCGCGCCCTTGAGTTGTTAATAGTTCAGTCTTTCAATTTCAAAATATCTAACTCTTTATCTTCAACTTATTCAGTCAATTTCCGAAAGAACTGAGTTCTTGGAATCTCGCATTCCTTGAATTCTTGAGTGACAAGCTCTTGAGGCACGCCCTTGGGTTGCTTGTCAGTCACTCTTTCGTCTCTTTCTCAAACTTCCAACCCATTCGACCTCGTCCATTTCGTGGTTGTTACCACAAACTACGGACGCTCTGATTCTTTATTCATTCTTGAATATAAGATACGTAGGCACAAGATTGCGATAATCTTGGAGAGCACAATTCCCTCCGTATTCCATTTCCCCCATCCTTTCCCGTAGTCGAACTACGACGCTCTGATTTCTCATTCTCGTCCGAATAAGCATACGTAGGCACAAGGGCCCCAATCCTTGGCGAGCACTCTATCCTCTAACCACCCATTTCCCACTAGCGTCTTTAACCTTTTATCCTACCAATTCTACCTTTATCAACGAGAAGAAAAACAAATAAACCTAAACAACACTCCCCACATTTACCTTAAGAGGTTCCCGTCGAGTACGACGGACGTGAGGGGTGCTAATACCTTCCCCTCACGTAACCGACTCCCGAACCTGGAACATGGTTGCGACAACCCTGTTCCTATCCTTTTGTTTTTAAGAGGTTTTCTCGATATTTTCCTCTCCCGTTTATTCGGGAAAAATAAAGTTCGGTGGCGACTCTGCCGAACCGCATTTCCGCGTCTTTTGCGCGAGGGTCGCGTTCTCCGGAATGTCTCCGTGATTTTTCGAGGTGCGACAGGTGGCGACTCTGCTGGGGACATTTTTCTCCATTCAAAGAGAGAGTCGAGCCTATCTTTTGGTTTGTGAGGAGTGTTTGTTTGCTTTCCTTTTCGTTTATGTATTTGTTCTCTTGTAGATTTTATTTGTGCTTGTTATCTTAGCCTGTTGGTTCTTGGGATGACGTCATGAGTAAGGCTCTACACCCGAGCTTTGGTAAAAGCAGAGAGAGCACATAGTTTAGAATTGGTAGTCGAGTAGTGTTAGTCTCCGAGGACTTGCTCCTTGTGTGCCTAGCATGAAAGCTCCTCCAGAGGAGACCTATTCGTAGATCTTGTTGTAACACAGCTAGCCTGTTGCACGACTTGATTAATGAAGGGTCCGTGATTCTGGGAACCTTTTGTTAGCACCAGTTCCGATATTGGTGGTCGTGTAGTGTTAGTCTCCAAGGACTCTCTCCTTGTGCGCCTAGCATGAGGACCCCGCTCAGGAGAGACCTTATCGTCATTATCGTTGTAATACAACCAGCCTGTTGCATGACGCTAATACGACTAGTGTCCGTGATCCTGGGAACCAAACGTAGAAACCATCCCGTAAGTGGGTTTATGGGTAGAATGTTCAGACCTTCCCGTATAGGTTGTACCTGTCAAATTTTCTTTGAGCAGGAATTATGGTTACTTATCTATCACAGTTACCAGCTACAGGAGCTGTTCGAACTATGATCTTGGGATCCTGGATCTTGTATCTTGCATTGCATCTTGCATATCATTCGCATTGCATTTCATATGTTGTGCATTTTGCATTTCCAGTCCTTCAACAGAATCTTATGTCTTCGTTCCTTCCTCTCCAGTAAATCAAGCTGATTCCTCGACACCAGTACGCAACTAGAGCCAATACAAGACGAATGATGGAGCAGATTCAGCAGGAGCAAGCTGCCTTCAGGGAAGAGTTGGATTCTATGAAAGGAAAGATCGACCAGATCCTCGAAGCCATCCTCGTGGCCAGAAGAGAGGAAGAACAGAGTGAAGCCGCTGCTGTCGTTAACAACAATGGTCAAGGACAAGGGTCTACTGCCATCCCTTTGGTTCCAATTCCAAATCCTCATAGGATGCCATTGAACTTCAATAACGCAGCCGAAGGGAACACTTCTCAGCCAATCCCAGCGCCCGGAGTTACCATTGGATCCATCCCGTACGCCCAACCTACTGCTGTGCAAATCCCAGTTCCTCATATCGAAGATACTCTGATGGATCAGTATGACGACGTTCAAAACTATCACGCTGCTATCCCCATTGCCAGTCCTGTTGCCGCTCAAGATTCTGAAGCCATGAAGATGTGCCGGGATCTAGCCGAGAAACTCCGAGCCATGGAGGGGCACAATTCAAACTCTTTCAGTGCTTTGGAATTGTGCTTGGTGCCTGATGTTGTCATTCCTCCTAAGTTCAAGGTGCCTGAATTTTCGAAGTACAAAGGTCTTAGTTGCCCAAACATTCATCTGAAGATGTACTGTCACAAGATGGCTGCCTATGCCAGAGATGAAAAGCTCATGATTCATTGCTTCCAAGACAGTTTGTCGGGGGCATCACTCGAATGGTATATGCAGCTGGAACGTAACAGTGTGCGCACTTGGGCCGAGCTAGCCGATGCATTTGTTAAACAGTATAAGTACAACACCGATCTTGCTCCTAATCGTACCCAACTTCAGAGTATGACTCAGAAGGATAGCGAATCCTTCAAAGAGTACGCGCAACGATGGAGAGAGCTAGACGCAAGGGTGCATCCACCCCTTGTTGACCGTGAATTGATTGACATCTTCATGGGTACCTTGCAAGGCCAGTACTACGAAAAGCTGATCGGTAGTGTCTCCGCTGGATTCTTTGACTTGGTGATCGTTGGTGAGAGAATTGAAGAGGGGGCTGAAGAGTGGAAAGATCCCAGGAGGTTCTAATAGCCAAGTCAATGTCAAGAAGCCTTTTAACAGATACAAGAAGAAAGAGGGCGAAATAAATGCCATCTCTTTGCAGAAAGGGCAAGCTTTTCAACAAGCTCCCGCTCATATGCCTTATCAGGTTCCTTACTACCAGTATCCGTATGTTGCTGCTGCGCAATATGCTCCAATGCCTTATCAGCCAGCTGTTCAAGCAGTGCAAGCTCAGATGCCACAGCAACAGGCTCCTCAGCAACAAGCCTACAACCAGCAAGGATATCGGTATCCTCCTCAGCAACAACAAATGCAAGCTACTCAACAACGACAAGGTACTCGCCCACAGCGTCAGCAGAGAACCTGGAGGCCAGATAGGGTCTTTGACCGTTTACCAATGACATATGCTAAAATCTTTGCTCAGATGTTGGAGAAGAAAGCTGTTGTTCCGAGAGATTTGGCTCCTCCAACTGTCATCCCTGCCGATTACGATGCAAATGCTCATTGTGAGTTTCATAAGGGCGCTCCAGGTCATACTATTGAGGACTGCAGAGCTTTCAAGCACATAATTTAAGACATGATCGACAGGGATGCTATCAACTTCAATGGAAAGTCTTCGAATATCATCAACGATCCGTTGCCATCGGCCAGCTAGTGCCAACATCGAATCCAATCAAGTAAAGTTTATCCCAAAGAAGGCAGTCATGATGCCATTTCATATTTCATTTTCCTTGTGTTTTGTCTTTGTTTGTTTAAGTACTGTATGCTTTGAACAATTTCCATTCGTATTTGATTTTCATTAATGTATTGTTTATGCATGTTTTGAATTAATTATGTTGTATCCACTCATTTTCACTTATCACCGACACATTTATTCACTCCACTCTATTCACTGTTGTTTAGCATGATTTGAGGGAGGATGATGAAAACGAGATACCCATAATTGCAAATCATATGCTTTCGGATTGAATCTCGTCAATGATGTACAGGCATTGCTTCAATTCCCCAAACACCGGAGATATAAGGAGTTAATCCCTAGTAAACCACTTCGAACCTAGAAGTAGCAGTTTCCTTCGGATATTCAAACCTTACACTTAACCTGGGGCAGGGTAGTGTTCAGTTAATCCAACTCCGCACTCGAATTAACATAGCAAAATCCAGAAGACGGTCGTTCATCAATGACCCATGCTATGGCAGTCACAACAAAATAAAAAAAAATCAAAATCCTGCTAAGTCAAACACCTTAGAGGGGACTTAGGCAAAACCAAGGCAATCCCGATGGATTTGACAAGCAAAGTCAATCCATGCAAAAGTTAGGGATCAAAACAAAAGTAAAAGAGGACCCCGAAACCCTCAACAAAAACAAAAACTCAGTGGCCACCCAGATCAAAGGGGCACTGACATCCGTCAAAAAGACCAAAATAAGGTGACTGCCACGTCGAGCAAACCTTGAACCTTCAAGCTTACACCGTCCAGACAAGTGTAGAATTAAACTGAGCGTAGGACCGGAGATCATTAAGAAGAAGGGGTGGGTACAAATCATACTTTGAGCCTAACATCCTTTGTTTCATAACCATAAACCAGGCCACATTACAACCCTCGAAAGACCTAATTGAGGCGAGGTTTCTTCTGAAAGCATACAATTGCGAGGTTGCGTAACCTGACTCCTCACATGATTTCTAATCATCAGCATTGGTGTCATTATCCTTGCTATATTTTTCGCACTAATCAAAATTAAGCACAACGTTTGGGATAACAGTGCATTCGTCTCACACTTTCACGACACTTCAATAAAAGACAGTTTTTCAAATCTTGCATCGAACTTTGCATTAATATTACCATTTATGAATGTACAATTTTAAATGCAAAACAGTGCTAGGTATTCAAAGACATTTCAACAAAAGGCTATCAAGGAGGAACATGACTTTCAGTGGCTGTCACGAAGCAAGACTACCTCAAAATCTACAGGCTGGGGCAAGTTACTCAAGAGCTCGAGCAAGGGCAAGCCATTAACAGGTTCCGACTGGGGGCAAGACTAGGTCGTCCTGACCATCAAGCAAAGTTGCAACCTTCTCTGAAGGAAATTCGCAAAAAATCACCAAGTACCCAGACTTGGGGCATCCAGAGTATCTTCGCCTGTGTCAATCATGGCGTCTTCAGCAAACTGCATGTCGAGGCAGTCAATCCCTCCCACCACCCGAAGTCCAATCCGCATCGGCAACTACCAAAAGTCCACCACGCCGGCGTCTTCACATGCATTTTCAATTACCCGTCTGCAATCATATGCATCATGCGCATTACATTCGCTATCATAAGCATCTTGCATCATATGCATACCTAACCATATCATACTTCCCTAAGCTCTTGCATCTCCGCTCGTCAGCCTTTGCATTTGTACGTCCACTCATATGGAATATCATTTATCATCCAGCATTCATATATGCAAGTCAAGGTCCAGGATCAATCCCGAAGATTTCCAAGACCATTGGTAGCCCAGGCAGAGGCATCTTCCGCAAGATGGTGGGTTTGTCCCACGATTTTCGAGAGCTTCAAAGCAATCATCAGCCCAGTCAGGGGCAATCTTCTGCAATTGTGGGTTTCTCTCACAAAATTCGAAGTTATTCAAAGCAAGATTCAGCCTAGTCAGGGGCATTCTTTTCAAGACCACGAGTATTTCCCATGACGTATTTCAACCTCGTGGTTGATCAGATCTTCAAGTTAATATACATCCCAGCCAGGGGCATACCATTCAAGACCGTGGGCTCTCTCCACAAAGTTGTTCAACCTTTTGTTGGGAAAATCCAAGAAGTTTAATGCAAGATCCGGCCCGAGCAGGGGCATCTTCAGCAAAACTGTGAGCGTACCTCATGAAGTTGTTCAGCCTTTTGTTGAGCAAGACAAAACATCAAGACAAACACAGCCCAGTCAGGGGCATCCTCTTCAGAATTCATGGGCGTAACCATGAAATCGTTTCAACAAAATTATGATCTCCAAGTAAAGACGGTGGGCGTACCCCGTTGCCTCATTTCAATTCAATCTTCCTCTTGGGGGTTCCCCATTGAGTTGTACCCAGCAAGCGTGACCGTTGTCAATTTCCTTACTATCATCCTTTTGGTGATAGCCGAACTTCGTCGGTTCAACATAGCCTGCATCCTTTCGATGTTGGTAACCTTCAATTAGTGTTTGTCCTATCATCCTTTTGGTGGTAGTGACTGGTGTGTGTTTCGCTCCGTCATCCTTTTGGTGGTGGGTCTGGCATTTCGTCGATGTCAGATTGTGCGATGTGTGTTGAGTTTCGCTCCGTCATCCTTTTGGTGGTGGGTCTGGCATTTCGTCTATGTCAGATTGTGCGATTGTGTTTGCCCTATCATCCTTTTGGTGGTAGTGACTGGTGTGTGTTTCGCTCCGTCATCCTTTTGGTGGTGGGTCTGGCATTTCGTCAATGTCAGATTGTGCAATTGTGATTGTCCTATCATCCTTTTGGTGGTAATGATTGGTGTGTGTTTCGCTCCGTCATCCTTTTGGTGGTGGGTCTGGCATTTCGTCGATGTCAGATTGTGCGATTGTGTTTGTCCTATCATCCTTTTGGTGGTAGTGACTGGTGTGTGTTTCGCTCCGTCATCCTTTTGGTGGTGGGTCTGGCATTTCGTCGATGTCAGATTGTGCGATTGTGTTTGCCCTATCATCCTTTTGGTGGTAGTGGCTGGTGTGAGTTTCGCTCCGTCATCCTTTTGGTGAGGGTCTATCATAGTCATTAATGATAGGTTGTGCGATTTTGTTTTATATGGGTTTCGCTCCGTCATCCTTTTGGTGGTGGGTCTGGCATTTCGTCGATGTCAGATTGTGCGATTGTGTTTGCCCTATCATCCTTTTGGTGGTAGTGGCCGGTGTGAGTTTTGCTCCATCATCCTTTTGGTGGGGGGTCTATCATAGTCATTAATGATAGATTGTGCCATAGTTTGTTTGTGTTTCGCTCCGTCATCCTTTTGGTGGGGGGTCTATCATAGTCATTAATGATAGATTGTGCGATAGTGTTTGTTGTAAGTTTCACTCCGTCATCCTTTTGGTGGGGGTCTGTCATAGTCATTAATGTTAGATTGTGCGAGTGCGTTTTCTCTATCATCCTTTTGGTGATAGTAGCCGTGTGTGTTTTGTCTCATCATCTTTGTGGTGATGGCGACCTTTTGCTAGTCTTTCATAGTTTATTCATTGGTATGCCTCATCCTGCATTCCACTTATCTGGATTTCTTTTCTCTTCGGACAAATTCAGGGTTTTCTTCATATCTATTTGTCTTATACCTCGAAAGAACGATCTCCATAGTAGTTCATCTCACTCGGTTTAAGCCAATTAGATAGGGGCATCTGTCATACCCCAAATTTGTCCTACCCCTGTGTAGCTTTCATCCTGTATATCCACCCACTATCTATAACTCAAAAATTTCAGATAAAATGTGTTGTTTTCCTGCTGTTTAAGTATGTGCTTCATTAGATTGTGTCTAGTCATGAATGGGTGCAGTACGAGTTGGGAACCTTTTGGTTTGACCTAATCTTAGTCCAACAAGGATATGTTTCAAGATCAAGTCTAAGATAGTTTCAGTTAGGGTTGCTGCAACAATGAAAATCTCTATGTGAGATCAGGATGTTTGTGGATCAGGTTATCAGGCTTTCTCAAAACAAGTACTCCAGCAATGGCTAGATCATTCGAATCAAGTTTTGTACAATATGTCAAAATTCACATGATATGTCATTTCGGTGCCTTTGTTGCTTATTCGTTTCATGGTGGAAAGTCTATCTTAGTAGCACGAGTAGTGGAGTTAAGATTGTGTATGTAAAGAATTCAGAAGTGATTGAAGGTAAACCCAAGATGCTATCCATTTCAAGGAAAGATTTAAGATTAAGTTTAATTGAATATATGAAGTTAATTTCAAAAAAGAAGGTTTCATGTTTTCAATTATTATGGTTCTTAAATCATGAATTGAATTGGCTAAGGCATTGCAAAGTAAACTCAAAGCCATATCATTCTACAAATCCTAATCTCATCCAAAAGTCTATGTCACTTTACCAGTATCATAGTATCATTCTTATGTTGAAAAATCAATGTTGAGTTTATAAAAACCCAAGGCGCAATTTCCACGAGGTTTATTATCTTTGTTACTTATCCCAAAACATATCACTGTTGTAAACCCATTATTCTATTTGGGAGAACCATTATGCGTAACCATCAAATTACTCAATAATATAAAAAGCAAAACAAAATGTGCATATTTGTTTCCAATTGGATCTCTGTACTGCAAAAATTTATCAGTATTAATCAAAGGTTCATGTCCAGTTGACTTAAACCATAATTGGTTCTTAGCACGTCCAATTTGGCACATCCAGCAAATTTGGGTGAATTCATAAATCGTGAGTCCTGGGGAAGAATTCATTTGTTCCTCTATATCACATGACCCCACCTAGAACCATCACAAAGCCGCACTTAGAAAGCTCGTACAATCTCGCAATGTGAAAAATTAACAGCAGCAGAATTGTTTTCATGACAGCATTATTTCCTGCAAGCAACCCAACAATCACAAGCAGCAGATCAGAAAAAACTTTGATAAAAGTATGCTAGCATGAGTGGCCAAGTGAATTAATTAGGAGTTCCGCGGTGGCCACTTCCAGAGTTACGTAGAGCCGACAACCAAGTTTTGATTCGCATGAGCATATACTATTAGCTTCAGCTTTGCCGCACCACATATTGCATACTGCCAAATGAAGGGAAGATGCTTCAGGAAAGTGTGAGCAAGATACTAAGGCTACGAATCATGTAACACATACCGTATTTTTGCTCTCGCTGCAAGTCATTATGCAGTCTAGCCACGGTATCAACACAGGTCGAATATCACTTTGTGACCAACTTCGGTAGACGTTATTAAAGTTGCAAACCTGTGACAGATCAAGTTCAATTTAAAATGACAGCCATTTGAAAAATGTTGATGGTGTTTTCATTCGAGGAAGATGATGTTTGATAAACCAAAGTCCTCGAACATTACGGCATTGTGTTCCGCCAGATTTTGAATCATGATTCAGCCGCACCTACACCTGCATACAAGTTATTATATCAGTGTAGAAAGATGAATTCCATATGAATCACAGTTGCACACAAGTCGTTATATCAGTAAAAGCAAACCAAGACCTCCCTCCTTTTCAAAACACAAGGAAAATTCTTTTCTTGCCATTACATGAAAATCATTTCATACAAATAAGAGAAAATAACATAATTATCCATACCCCACGAATTGGTTTTCGCACGGTAGTTAGAAGAGTATGGCATGCGGATAAGGCAAGCATCTTCCAAAACCTCTAGGTGGACTTGCATTCTCGTTCGATATGTGCTCCAAATGACTAGCATCCAAGGGATTGAGTAATACCTTAATAAATTTCTTAACAGCAAAGGACAGGACCCCACACAGCGAAAATGTGTACATCATAACCACACCTCCAGCCATGACCTGCAGAGGGACAGTCCATAGGGTGTTAATCCCTCACAACCGTACACCAAAGTCGTGCCAAGTTGAAAAGAAAACCGTCACGTGCAGTAGATAACAAAATTTGATGAATGCTAACACAAAATCACAGCAGCCATTACCTTTGGTAAAAACCAAACTGTACCTGGATTTTCTATAAGCAACACGGAGGAAATGAAAAAAAAGCAAGCAAAAACGCCGCTTCACAAATGCGCGTTACCCCTGAAAATTGCAGCACAAACAATCCTATCAGCTGCCATATCCCACTAGACTATGCACATAAGCAATGCAGAAAGTTGCGAGAGTCCGCAGCAGGTCCGCGACGTACCCACCGAGACAAGCCATTCCCTTCTACGAGCTATCACCTCACCATTTTTAGTGTACCAGCTAATCCTGCACGAACCAAGACATTTAACCTTGCAAGCCATATTCATGAATATTACATTTCTCAACTTTTAAGATGAAAATTCAAAATATGAAAAAGGTACAGGGGACCACTTGGATACAGGGATACCTTCAATAAAAAGTGGCTGCTCAATTCATTTGAACCTCGCAGCAAAAGCAACCATAATCATTTACATCAAGCCACAACCAACAAAAGGACAGCAGTAGCAACACACACAACCTGCAAGGTTGTACTACACAGCAGACACCAACATTTTGCAAAACGGTAACACATCAATGATATCTCATTTTTTCCTCTCGAATTTCTCTCCAATCTGTCTTTCTTTTTCTGTATAAAGGATAAGACACAATAGAAGCAGAGAGGGGGGGGGACAAACCTAGCCGCCACCTTCTTAGCGTGGGAACCCTTTTACTCTTCATCAGCTACAAACCCCAAAAGACATTCAGCACTTGATACCCTAACATTCTTCAAACTTTCATCCTTAAAAAACACAACTCATTTCTTCAACCTCTCCCATCTTCAAACGCAAAACCTCATCTTCAACCTTCAACTCTCTTAAACTTAAAAAATATAAACCTTCTACCTCCCTTAGCAAACCCCAAACATTATACCCTTCAAATAGAACCTTCATACAACTTCCTCTGGTTTCTTCTTCAAATACCAACCGTAAATCACATCCTAATGTTAACCCTTATCTCAAAACCCCTTCTCCAAACCCAAACATAAAAATGAAATAGGGAGAAAAATAAAGAGTTTTCTAAAAGCCAAATCCGTTTTCTGAAAAAAATCATAAAAACCCGCTTACCTTTCTTCTTCACCCTCAAATTTCCTCTTCGCCAACTACAACAAAACCTTTCAAACCTCCATCGTTGAAACCCCCAAACCCATCATCCGAATCTCCAAACTACATCTCTCTCCCAAGCCACTCGCGAAACCCTTCATCGCAAATCTCTCAAACCCTTTTCAATCACCATTGCAACCCCATTAAATTTCTCCTTTTAAACACCCACTCAAATCGTTTTCGAAACTCATTCAATCCATAACCATAACTTCCAAATCTGTCCCTCATCGAACAAAATCTTAACCACAACAAGACCAGAGCAGGAGAGGTGAAGACATCGAGAGATGGGTGTTGGTGAGGAGTAAGAATTGATGAAGCAAGTGTGGACGCATCAGATGTGGTGAAGGAAGGTCGGGTTTGTAATGTCTTTCCTGCTTCTGGGTTTGGGCATAAACACGCTAAAGAGGTAATCCTGACGTGTTTTAGTTGATTAATATTTTAACTTGTGTTGGTTTTGGTGTATCATTGTTTCTCTTTTTTTTTTTTAAATATTGTTCTTAAGAGGTTAAATTATAGGAATGTTTGGTGATGATTTTGGGCTTAAGAGCCCACGCGGAAGCTGTTTTTTCATACCCCTCATTTTGTTTACAGCATGAAACAAGGGATGATGGGCTGTTAGGAGCCCATGTGATTCCATAATCCGGCACATGCTTCAGCTCACCACCGGGTTTTCATGTCACACTTTTTTTTCCTTTTAAATTTCTTGAGTTTTAATATAAAGCTTCATAAGTGATTTACATAAATAATTTTGTTAACTTCTATTTTATGTGAGATTTTCCTTTGTTAATATTTTCAATTAATATTGCAAGAATTATTCAATAAATAATCGTGAAGGTATACTGTTGATTATATTTTTTTTGGGTCGATGACGATACCCCGAGTTATAGTTTGTCAAATTATTGACAGATAATAACAAACCCGAGACCATTTTTTTTCAAAACTTTCATTTTCGTTTTTATCCACTTTTTCTTATTCCCTTGTCAATGATGAATTTAATGATTATTATCGGTCAAATTATTGGTAGATGATAATTCAATCAAGACTATGTCACTTTCGCTTCAAATTATCTTTTAAACATTGTCTAAAAAAAAAACTCCAAAAGAGGGAGATTCTTGAAATCTAGCATTTCTTGGATCTTCGAGTGAATAATTCTCGAGGCACGCCCTTGAGTTGTTATTCATTCAATCTTTTGATTTTCTCAAACACATTCTCAACATCTTTTTCGATTAAAACTCCGAAAGAGGGAGATTCTTGGAGTCTAGCATTCCTTGAACTTTCGAGTGAATAGTTCTCGAGGCACGCCCTTTGAGTCGTTATTCACTCATCCTTCGAATCTTTCAAATTCAATCATTTTCGAACATTCTCCTAAGTCGAATGCTCGTCCGCATTCGCAACCCACATTTCATTCACAACCCCTCGTGGTTTCGTTATTGGGGGCACCCTCAGGGACTAATATTGTTTCTCACAATCCTAACCCTTGACACGTCGTCAAGTCAGTTTCATTTTCAAACAAATCCTCGATACGTCGTCGAGCTACTTCAAAACAACTTCCTTTTGGCCTCGCATGCCATCTTTCGATTCGATCTTTTCACATACGTTTTCTTAAAATTACGAAAGAGGGATATTCTCAGAATCTAGCATTCTTTGAATATTCGAATGAGTAACTCTCGAGGCGCGCCCTTGAATTGTTAATAGTTTAGTCTTTCAATTTCAAAATATCCAACTCTTTATCTTCAACCTATTCAGTCAATTTCCGAAAGAACTGAGTTCTTGGAATCTCGCATTCCTTGAATTCTTGAGTGACAAGCTCTTGAGGCACGCCCTTGGGTTGCTTGTCAGTCACTCTTTCGTCTCTTTCTCAAACTTCCAACCCATTCGACCTCGTCCATTTCGTGGTTGTTACCACAAACTACAGACGCTCTGATTCTTTATTCATTCTTGAATATAAGATACGTAGGCACAAGATTGCGATAATCTTGGCGAGCACAATTCCCTCCATATTCCATTTCCCCCATCCTTTCCCGTAGTCGAACTACGAAGCTCTGATTTATCATTCTCGTCCGAATAAGCATACGTAGGCACAAGGGCCCCAATCCTTGGCGAGCACTCTATCCTCTAACCACCCATTTCCCACTAGCGTCTTTAACCTTTTATCCTACCAATTCTACCTTTATCAACGAGAAGAAAAACAAATAAACCTAAACAACACTCCCCACATTTACCTTAAGAGGTTCCCGTCGAGTACGACGGACGTGAGGGGTGCTAATACCTTCCCCTCACGTAACCGACACCCGAACCTGGAACATGGTTGCGACAGCCCTGTTCCTATCCTTTCGTTTTTAAGAGGTTTTCTCGATATTTTCCTCTCCCGTTTATTCGGGAAAAATAAAGTTCGGTGGCGAATCTGCCGAACCGCATTTCCGCGCCTTTTGCGCGAGGGTCGCGTTCTCCGGAATGTCTCCGTGATTTTTCAAGGTGCGACAATATGGACCATTTTCATGGACGCCTCCTCCAACTCCATGGGCAGCGGAGCAGGCATCATCCTCGACAACAAAGAGGACACCATCATAGAGGTTTCCCTCACACTGGCTTTCCTGACGACTAACAACCAAGCCGAGTACGAAGCATTCCTGGCCGGACTCCGCCTGGCATCAGACCTCGGGGCCAGTGACATTAAAATCTACACAGATTCCCAGCTGGTTGCCTTGCAAGTACGAGGATAATATCAAGCGAAGAACGACAACCTCGCCGAATACTTAACACTCATCACCGAAAAACTACAAAGTTTCGACTCCGCGGAGGTTCAGTACGTCCCTCGCGAGCAGAACACCCGAGCCGATATTCTCTCAAAATTAGTGATCACCAAAAAGCGAGGCGACCACAAGTTGGTTATCCAAGAAGTTCTATCGCAACCGAGCACCAAAGCGCCTAAAGCCCTGCTCGACGTCAATGCAATAGGGGACACCGACTGTTGGATGACACCACTGCATGCCTACCTCAGCGCGGGCCACCTACCAACCGACCCCAAAGAGGCTAGCGCGACCAAACGACGAGCCTGCTCGTACGTCCTCCTCGAGGGAAAACTATATCGCAGGGGCTTCGCGACCCCACTCCTCAAGTGCATCGACAACTCCCAGACCGCAACCATCCTAGAGGAGATCCACGAAGGCATCAACACGCAGCACCTCGGAGGACGATCCCTAGCGAGGAAGGCCTTACGAGCAGGATACTATTGGCCGTCGATGCAAACAGACGCGAGGGAGCACGTCAAGCAATGTGACAAATGTAAAAGACACGGGGATATGCACCTCGCTCCACCGACCGAACTGAAATCCCTTTCCTCCCCGTGGCCGTTCGCCTGGTGGGGGATGGACATCCTCGGCCCCTTCACTCTAGGATCCTATCAGAAAAATTATCTCATCGTGGGCGTGGACTACTTCACCAAATGGATCGAGGCCGAAGCCCTAGCCAAAATCACGGCCCACAACATACTCCGATTTTACAAATGAAACATCCTCGCGAAATTCGGGGTCCCGCTCGCCATCGTCACCGACAACGGCACGCAATTCACGGACAAAAACTTCCGCGACTTCGTCACCAAGCTCGGAACTAAACACCATTTCACCTTGGTCGAACATCCCCAGACAAACGGCTAGGCAGAATATGTGAACAGGGTCATACTCAGGGGACTAAAAAGACGACTCGGCGACGCAAAAAGGGCATGGGTCAAGGAACTCCACAACGTCCTCTGGGCGTACTGAACTACGCCCCACTCGACCACGGGGGAAACCCCATTCCGCCTCACGTATGGAACCGAAGCAGTGATCCCGGTCGAGATACGCAAGCCATCCAAACGAACTGAAGCTCCCCTCGACACCGACGATAATGATGATGCCCTACGAGAGGAGCTCGACCTCGTCGAGGAAATTCGATCAGGAGCAGCCCTTCGGGAAGCCCGGCTGAAACAGCAGGTGGCACTTCGCCACGACAACAAAGTCCTGAAACGCGACTTCCAAATCGGCGACTTAGTCCTGTGCAGAAACCAGAAGGACTCACACGAGGGTAAACTAGCCGCAAACTGGGAATGCCCCTACCGTGTCCGCGACAAGACGGAGCACGAGGCCTACTACCTCGAAAACCTGCATGGGGAACAACTAGCTCGACCATGGAATGCCGAGAAACTTAAGCGGTACTATAGTTACACACTGCCCGCGACGACCTCTCGTCGCGACCACTGGGGAGCGACATGGTACCACTGCACCTCCTCACGTCTCCTAAACGGCCAGACTAAAAGCAAGCCCTGCCTCTTGTGTGCGCGGGCAGAAGGCCTTGCTCGGCAGGAAATACCTCGATCGAGATTCCCCACCGACGTGCCAACACCGGTAGGACACCTAGCTCGCGATGGGACGTCCACGCCACGGGGAGAACTACCCCCGAACCGGTCAGGCAATAAAGCCGACCAGCCGGCCAGTTCCCCACACCGCCGAAAATGATCGTCGTCGAGCTACCACCCTGGATAGGCCCAAAGGCATACTAAACATGCATTCCAAACATACATACATTCCAAGCATACAAGTACGTGCAGAAATAAAACGAGCATAAACAACATGCAGAAACGAGGCGCACACTTAGACAATTCTCAAAATATACTAATCAAAAGCGGGCACCAGCCCAGTAGTCAATATTACATAAACAAGGGCGCGTAGACCCGACAAAGAAAACAAAATACAAAATATGGCACGCAGGCCGAAATACGCGGGCACGCAGACCCGGGGCTAATCTATGCTCCCTCCTTTCCATCAGCTTCAGGCTCGACGACAGGGACGACGGTGCCAGCCTCATCGGCGCTGGGGTCGACCTCCCGGTCGTCGACTATCTCGTGGAAGGGTCCGATCCCATCCTCAACGAAGGCGACACCAGAGTTCACCACCCTGAGCTGCGCAACGACGCTGTTGAAGCCCACGACAAAACCATCTAGGCAATCCCCCTCCAACACACGTATCCTGGCAAGCAGATCCGCCCGGGTACCAGCAACCTGTCGTCATCAGTATCGTCATCACCAGGAAAGAGATCGCCCTCGAGCTCCACCACACGAGCTTTCGACGCCCGCAATTCCTCCTTAGCTGCCCTCAGATTCTCCTCGACGGCACCGCATCTCTTGCGCTCGAGGTCAACCTCCCCGCGAATCTTCCCCAACTCCTCGGTCAGCTGAGTCACCTTCCCTCGGCTCGCCTCCGAATCCTCGGCTGCCTTATTCAGACGGGACTGCAAGAAAGCGAGATCCCCTTGCAACTTCGATAGCTCGACGGCCGAGCAACTCTCTTCGCTCAGGGCCATCGCCGTAGTGAAAGTCCGCATCAACGCGGCCAAGTCCTCGGTCAGAACCTGCCTCCTCGTAGCACGGTCAGCACCCAGAATCGCCTTCACCTCCCCCGCAAGAATGTTGGGCGTACTAGCCCCATGGAAATAGCTGGGGTGCTGGTGACAAGGAGCGATAAGGTAACCCTCCTCGGAAGACTCTACCGATAAGTCAACCACGGGCGTATTCTCCTGGACTCTCACTCTCTTCGGGGCCCCTTGAGAAGTAGGCGACTGGCTGCCAGTCGGAGACGCCGACAACCCCCTCCCATCCTGCTCCGCGGAAGACTGCCCGACCAACTGGGCCACCCGCGTCTTCGGTGGAATGGTAGTCCTTGACGCCCACAATTTCTTCACTCGCTCCTCGACAAAAGCCATATTCCCTGCACGACAAGAGAAAAACTGGTCAATAAAAAGCTAAGGGTATCAGGTCGAAAAAGGACGAAGCGTCCACCACCTAGGTAGCGGAGGGCATCCTCCTTCGAGGCGCACTCGAGAAGGGCCTTTGTGTTGATCAGCCTCGCCATCTCGCGAATGTTTCCGTAACTTTCGAGAAGGTACCGACCATCAAGGTTGACCAGCTTCGACGGCGGTAAATTGCGCACGAAGGAAACTATCTTCAGATAGCTAGCCATGTCCTTGTCATCAAGCATCCCCGCCCGCACGATATACCGACCTGTTCCCCGAGAATAATGTTCCAGGGACCACTCCACGTGCACCCGGGGCAGCATGACAGACTCACGACGACCATCCACTATCCTCTCCCCTTTCGAATATAAAGAGCAGACCCCTTCGTGCGTGATCGGGCTGACCACGAAAAAGCGACCTTTAAAATCTCGGACAGAATCCATATACATTCTGAAAAGTCTGTCCGACTGCTTGAATGACACCCATCCATGTCAACCACTCACCGACTGCCGTTGCAGATGGAAAATACGAAAGAACTGCGGCAGCGTGATGCCGACCTAGAGATACTGGCACACGAGCTCGAAGGCCCGAATAAAAGCAAGGGCGTTAGGGTGCAGCTGCGACGGGGCCAACCTCAGCCAGTCGAAGAGGCCCAGATGGAAGTCCAAAAAGGGCAACCTGAGCCTAGCCTCTTTGAAGTAAAACTCGTACATCGAAAAGCGCATCCGCCCGTATTTCGAGCAGATCCGATGACCTGGTCGGGGGCGGTAGACTTGCCAGTTTTGAGGATCCCCCTCTTCCCGGTCTTCCGCAGTGGCATAGGCCCTTGTCGGATCAGAGGCAAAGCAGGAGGGCATGGTGAGAGGCTCCTCGGCCACCCAGTCTCCGATCGGAACGACGCGCTCATCAAAATAGGGGACGTCTGGCTCATTATCCTTGGCCATTATGCCCAAGACGAGCGTAGTCATTAAACACCTGAAAAGCAGAAGGTAATGGTGAATTCGATGACAGAGATCAAATTCACCCTTCCACCGCAAGTCAAGTGAAAGGGCGACGAGAACTCCCCGACCATCGTCCCCGGTGGATTTGCCCTAACCTACCACCTCCCCGGTTATCAGTATGACCCGAACTGCAAACCCTCCTCGGAGGCGTCCGTCGGGATAGACGTCGCTCCCCGGGACGTTCATCGGAGTAAAGAGACTCTCCCCGGGGCATTCATCGGAAAAAGCTTCCCTCCCCGGGACACTCACCGGAACTAGCGTCTCTCCCCGGGACATTCATAATAAAAGCCCTAAAAATCCTCCTAGAACGGTGGAGATCTTCGCCTCTCCTTGGGGCAGTCAAACGGCCCCGACCACGGTCATAAAACAAACAAGAAAAACAGAGGAAAAGAGATCAGAAACTTACTGCGATGAAATCTACGATGGAGAACGCGGCGGCTGTGACGGCGGAGATATCAGACTGCGGCGAGACAGCAGGCAGGAAGCTTAAGAGCAAGAAGGCGAAAAGTGAGAAATGAGCAGGGGCTCGCCTACTTATACCCCTGCACGGGACTCAAAGCATCGCTAGACACTTGAGTACCCTAGGGTAGCCGCCCTAACATCCACCCAGCGTGCGACACGTGGCGGAAGCAGACAGACGCGCCCCTTCACCTCTCATCGCCAGTACCCTTCTTCAAGCCCAGACAGTCGACGACGTAGAACACGCGCGCTCGCGCTGAAGGATCTCCCCCCGGCCAGTCCACTTCCCCAGAACGATGTTGTCAAGTCCTCGCTCCTTTCCTCGGAGCAACGACTTGGGAGGCTCCTGTTCTGGCCTGGGCCCCAGGCTGACCACACGGGCCCAGCCCAATAATATTCCACCAGGCCCATCCAGTCCGAGTACCGCGTCAGGACCTTACCCTCTGCTGGCAGGACCTTACCCTCCGCGGGCAGGACCCTCTCTGTGTCGGGCAGAACAACCTGTCCTTCACACGTTCTCCACGTGCTCCCCTCTGCGGGGACACGTCACCAACCAACTGCCGACCTCCGAAAGAGCAGGTCAAACCCACCTTCCAGAGATCACGCGACAGTTGGACTAGGGCGAAGACCACGTCCTGGTCTTCACTACGCCATGTAAGCCCTAGCCGTCACCTGGGTTGGGCCTGGCTATCCAGCCCAACACAAGTGACCGTTGGCCCAGCGCTGGGGTCTCTCTATAAATACCCTCTTCCACAAGAGGGTCAGGTAAGGTACTTCTTACCCTATTTCTGTACTTTGCTCTGACTCTGCCCAATTCCTTACTTTGACATCGGAGTGTCTTGCAGGTACACCTCCTTCTCTTCCTCATCCCCGGTGAATAGGTAGTAGCCCAACAGAGTGTGGCCAACTCGTGATCCCCTTTTGATCAGGTCAGATCACAAAGTATTCCTCTTGAAGAACAAGAGGATTCACTTAAAGAAAATGATTTCTCCGAAATCGGATCAAATGGCTCAAACACAAGAGAATCAACTAGACACAAGTTCCCTATGGTTAGAATGACACAATACACAAGAACTAAAGCCTTAAAGCAATAAAAGAAACATGTAACAATCCACAACACTGTTATCCTGAATGAATCACCCTATCTCTCCTCTTCGAATAAGGATTAAAGAAATTGCGCGTTTACAACCGCGGGGACAATTTCACTCTCCAACAAATAATGCAAAACTCAATTCAATTCATACAATGTCTAACAATTATAAATGAAAATGCGGAAGCACGAAGATCACTAAGGTCTTTTCTGGTTGTAGCTTGGTCAGGTTTACAAACAAGGGACATATCTAAGGCCATTAAAAACAAAATTGCTGATGCAAAAGAGACATTCACTGTACAACTATTCACATATCTCAACTCCGTTCTACTTGTTTCTCATTTGAAACCTTCACAACTCTTATTTCACAAATCAATTTGTTTTCCACTATTTTTCTTCCAAGCAAGCATTCATTTCCATTCTCTTCTTTTTATTTTCTTCATTTTTTCACACCATATTCACAAAACAAATGTTTCTCTTTTTTATTCTTTCTTTTTTCAGTGCTTGCTCGGTTATTCCAGAGTCGTGGTGACCTACCGATTTTTGTTTCCGTTCTCCCCAACTTATCTTTTACTCACCCCATAAGTGAATGCTCTTGACTTTTTACGGCAAAAGAACAATTATAAAAAATGTCAGGGTTTCAAGAAAAAATATTTTGAAGTCTCACCTTGTTTCAAGCTGAGATTCAACAGTTTAAGCTCAAAGGGGTTCACGAATACTCTATGCTCACTGGTAGTTTGTATTTGCAACTGGTTGTGCTCGAAAGAAAACAAGTGCCTTGATCATTTCTAATTGCTTCCACAAATTCACAATAATAAAAGACAAAGCATGAATCAAACGATTCAACACAGTTTATTAGAATCCATCATTTATTTTTACAATGGAGGTTTCCTCACAATTTATGGTTTTAAGTCCTAAGTGAATCATTCATTCAATTATATTGCAAAAAGAACAATATTCAATTATGACAAGAGTAAAGTTCTTCATGCATTCTAAAGTTCTAACCGAAGCTAACTATGTACCTTAGCATTATTCGCTTGTTATTTTTATCATTGTCATCCAAGCTCAGATGCACCTTCATTGAATACTTCTTTTAGAGAGCAATCAATCTAGAAGGTTTGATCTTCAACAACCAAAAAAAATTTATTAAACAAAAGAACTTAAACCAAACACAATAATTTAAAACAAAACATTAAACATTACTTCCAAAAATAAAAATGTGCGTGAGGGACAAAACACCCCAAAAAGTACAACCAAAATACCAAAGTATCTGAAAATACAAAATAATAAAACATAAAATAAAATAAAAAACTTAGTCCTCTTCGGACTCATACTCCTTATCATCATCACCATCAACATCCTCATCATCACTATCATCAGTCTCATCATCATCATCATCATCATCAGCCTCAGCGCCACCAGACCCATCAGCACCATAAGCACCCGCCCCTCCTCCAAAAACAGGCCTGTCCTCAGGCCAGCTCGCGTGCTGCAGAAACTAAATTTCAAATTCAACCCAAAAATCCCTAAAATTTTCAAATCCCTAAATTTCAAATTCAACCCAAAAATCTCTATTCTTCAGAACATAGCACAGTAAAAGCAAAGAGAGATAGAAATAAGGGCAAACCTGATTGTAGAAAGTTATGGAGATTGAGACTCAAGAGTTAGGACTTGCAAGAGATAAAATCAAGAACTATGGTGTGATGTGAGAGTGAAAAGTGTGAAAGTGAGATTAGAGTCGTGAATCCTAAGTACAGACTAACATAAAACCAACTAAAACGGTTTTTTTGGGCCCAGAATGGTGGCCCGCTGAATAAAATAAAAATGCCTGTTTCGCAACGTTCGCCTAGCGAAGAGCTACCGAACAGCTCGCTGTTGTCTTCGCCTAGCGAGCAGCTAGCGAACATGACAGGTTTTTCTTTTTTCAAAACAACACTGCATAACTCAGCATTTCCACCAATATGAATACCAAAACCACACACTCAACAAAAAAACAATTGTAAATACTTACAATGTTGGGTTGCCTCCCAACAAGCGCTTGTTTAATGTCGGATAAGCTCGACAGTTCGAGATGCTCACAAAGGAGCATCCAGACTGATTACACAACTCTTGCGATCCACTAGACCGCCAAAATAGATCTTCAAACGTTGGTCGTTCACCGTCCAACTATCCTTTTTCTCCAAGTCCTCAATGACAATAGCTCCATACGTTTTGACTTCTTTGACACGAAATGGCCCGGACCATTTAGACTTCAATTTTCCAGGGAATAACCTCAACCTGTAATTGAATAAAAGCACCAATTGTCCGGGCACAAATTCCTTTTTTCTAAGCTTTTTGTCATGATACTCTTTCACCTTTTCTTTGTACAACCAACTCGAGTGATATGCGGCATTGCGCATTTCTTCCAACTCAAGCAATTGCATTTTTCTTTTTTCACCGGCCAAATCCTTATCAAAGTTCAATAATTTCAAGGCCCACAAGGCTTTGTGCTCCAATTCGACCGGGAAATGACAAGTCTTACCAAATACCAATTGAAAAGGAGTTAGCCCAATTGGAGCTTTATAAGTAATACGGTACACCCACAAAACTTCATCCAACTTTTGCGACCACTCTTTTTTCGAATTTGACATGGTTTTTTCAAGAATTCTCTTAATCTCACGATTAGAGACTCTGGCTTGACCATTAGCTTGTGGGTGATAAGGAGTCACCACTCTATGTGATACACCGTAATGTTTCAAAATGTTTTCTAACGGTGCATTACAAAAGTGTGACCCTCCGTCACTAATCAACACACGGGGGGTTCTAAAACGGGAAAAGATGTTTTTCTTCAAAAAATTTATTACCGTCTTAGCATCCGCCCAAGGTGAGGCAATCGCCTCAACCCACTTAGAAACATAGTCAACCGCTACAAGCAAATATTCATTACCATATGAGGGTGGGAATGGTCCAACAAAGTCGATACCCCAACAATCGAATACTTCGACCTCTTGGATGTTTTGGAGAGGCATCTCGTCTCTCTTACCAATCCCACCACTTCTTTGCCAACTATCACAACTTTGCGCATGGGCATTTGCATCTTTGAAAATAGTAGGCCAATAAAATCCTGACTGAAGGACTTTAGTGGCCGTTCTTGCCCCATTGTAGTGTCCACCGTAAGGTGAGTTGTGATAATGCCAAAGAATGTTTTGTGATTCATCGCTAGTAACACACCTCCTTAAAAGGTTGTCACCACCCAATTTAAACAAGTATGGGTCATCCCACACGTAATATTTAGCATCCGAGAGAAATTTCCTCTTTTGGTTCGAAGTTAGGTTGGGAGGCACTAAACCACTAGTCTTATGGTTCGCAAAGTCCGCAAACCACAGGCTCAATTGAACTTTGAAAAGTTTTTCATCGGGAAACTCCTCCCGGATTTCCTTCTCGGAAGCAGTAACCTCCACATTAACTAAGTGAGATAAATGATCCGCCACCAAATTTTCCGATCCTTTCTTGTCTTTGATTTCAACATCAAATTCTTGTAACAAGAGGATCCAATGGATGAGCCTTTGCTTCGAATCCGGTTTGGTGAGCAAATATTTAATCGCCGAGTGGTCAGTATACACTATGACCTTGGAACCAATAAGATAGGACCTAAACTTTTCAAGCGCATACACTATCGCAAGTAATTCTTTTTCAGTGGTGGCATAGTTAACTTGAGCCTCATTAAGAACTTTACTCGCATAGTGTATCGCATGAAAATTTTTCTCCTTTCTTTGGCCTAATACCGCTCCTATTGCATAGTTGCTCGCATCACACATGAGCTCAAAATTTAAATTCCAATTTGGAGCGACTATAATTGGAGTGGTGACCAACTTTTCCTTCAAAATTTCAAAAGCTTGTAAACAATCTTCGGTTAAAAGAAATACCTGATCCTTAGCAAGCAAGTTACTCAAAGGCCTAGCTACCTCTGAGAAGTCTTTGATAAAGTGCCGATAGAAACCGGCGTGCCCTAGAAAGCTTCAGATTCCCTTCAAATTCACCGGAGGAGGCAACTTTGCAATCACTTCAACTTTAGCACGATCAACTTCAAGCCCTCTTGAAGAGGCTTTATGGCCAAGCACTATCCCCTCGGTCACCATGAAGTGCCACTTCTCCCAATTAAGAACAAGATTTGTCTTCACGCATTCTTCAAGAACCGTTTCCAAGTTGTCCAAGCATAGACGAAAGGAACCACCAAATACGGAGAAATCGTCCATAAAGACTTCCATTGTTTTCTCGATAAGGTCGGCAAAAATAGCTTGCACACATCGTTGGAAAGTCGCCGGTGCATTGCACAACCCAAAGGGAATTTTTCGGTATGCAAAAATTCCAATAGGACATGTGAAAGCCGTCTTTTCATGATCGGTCGGGTCAACCGCAATTTGGTTATACCCGGAATAGCCATCTAAAAAACAATAGTATTGTTGCCCGAAAAGTCTTTCTAGCATTTGATCCATGAACGGGAGTGGAAAGTGATCTTTTCGAGTAGCAGTATTTAACCTCCTATAATCAATGCACATACGCCACCCTGTTGCCACTTTTGTCGGGATCAAATAATTTTTTTCATTTCGAATCATGGTAATGCCACCTTTCTTAGGAACCACATGTACGGGACTAACCCATGGGCTATCCGAAATCGGGTAAATCATTCCCGCATCCAACAACTTAACAACCTCCTTTTTAAAAACTTCCTTCATAGTAGGATTTAAGCGGCGTTAAGGTTAAGCTACCGGCTTAAAGTCCTCTTCCATTAAGATCTTGTGCATGCAATAAGAAGGACTAATTCCTTTGAGATCAGAAAGAGTTCAACCAATGGCTTCTTGATTCTTTTTCAAAACATCGATCAAACGAGATTTTTCATTATTTGACAAAAGATTGCTTATGATAACGGGATTTGCTTTGGTCTCGTAGAGGAATGCATACTTCAAATTAGAAGGTAGAATTTTCGATTCAATCGGTGATTTTTCTTCATTGACCTCCTTCTTCAATGCTTCCTCCTCAACTTCCCATGGATGTAACTCTTTTAGACTATCAAGTTCCCTTAGGCATTCATCAAGAGCTTGCTCTTCTTCAATTGTGAAAACTTCAAAGGAGTCATCAAGAGCCAACTCCATAGGAGATATCTCATGAATATGTTTAGAAACTTCAAAAGTTGCCTCTTCGATCACATCAATTCGAAAGCTATCACGACTATCCTTTGAATGTTTCATGGCTTCGAATAGATCAAAAGTAACTTCTTTATTTTGGACCCTTACTTTCATCAAACCGTCGTCAACGTCAATTATCATGCGTGCGGTTTTCATGAACGGTCGGCCAAGAATAAGCGAAGCATCATCATCCTCTTCCATATCAATCACAACGAAATCAACCGGAAAGAAGAATTTGTCAACTTTGACCAATACATCTTGGGCTAACCCTTGAGGATAGGTAGTCGACTTATCGGCTAATTGCAAAGTCATCCGGATGGCCTTCATTTCAACTTTCACCACTCTTATTTTTTTCAACTTCCACACTTTCTTTATTTTCTACTTCACCATTCTTTTCATCCTTTTCAACTTCAACAATTTTTTCATTCTTTTCAACTTCTTCCTCACTCCACTCCCCAAATTCACCATAAATTCTATCATCTATTTCTTTCTCCTCCTCTTTTTTTTTACTCTCATCTCTTTTTTCACTCTCACTAATCAACTCCCTTCAACTTCTCGCCGTTATCGCTTTACAATGCTCTTTTGGATTCGTTTGCGTGTTTGCCGAAAAAGATGGTCCGGGTTGTTGTTACGCTAGTTGTTTAGCAAGTTGACCGACTTGAATTTCGAGGTTTTTGATTGCTGCATCGTTGCTCTTTTGATTAGCCATCGACAATTGCATAAATTGTGTCAATGTCTCTTCTAACTTTGAAGACACGACAGGCGGTTGTTGTGGTTGGTAAGGATTTTGACGGCTAGAAGTACCACCCCCGTAACCTTGGGTATGGTGATAGTTAGCCCTTGTTTGGAACCCTTGATTCCCTTGATAGTGTTGTTGTTGTTGTTGTTGTTGATTTTGAGGATGTTATTGATACGATTGTTGTTGTTGTTGCCTCGGTTGGTAGTCTCGTTGGTTCGCCATGTAATTCACCTCTTCGAACCCAAGTGGTGGACAAAACCCGATATCATGTTCACCCTTGCAAAGCTCACAACAAGCTATTTGTTTAGCTTTTTAAGGCTCTTTCAACTCTTTTATTTGTTGAGTTAAGAGTTCAACTTGTTGTGAAATGAGTTTATTTTGGGCAAGAATAGCATCGTTTATCCCAAGTTCAAGCACTCCTGGTTTCTTCAAAGTGTTGCCTCTACTTTGACTTAAGAGGTCATTTAGAGCCATACGGTTAATGATATCTGTAGCTTCGTCGGCGCTTTTAGACAACAAAGAACCACCCGAGGTAGCATCTAATAAAGTCTTGCAATTAGGTTGAAGGTCGTTTTTAAAAATGTGGATTTGTGTGAATTCGTCAAAACCATGGCCTTTGCACTTTCGAAGCATGGATTTAAATCTTTCCCATGCCTCATTCAATGATTCGTTGGCTCCTTGCGAAAACACGGAGATAGCCGTTTTGGATTCCATGAACCGGTTGTGGGAGAAAAACATTTCAATGAACTTCTCTTCCAACATGTTTCAATCCGTCATGACTGCAGGTGTTTGATCCAAGTACCAATCTTTGGCTTTGCCGAGCAAAGCATGAGGAAAAATTCTTTTGAACAATGGTAGCTCTTGAGCTTGATCAACTCCGGCCGCCAATGCTATCTCGTAAAATTTGGTGAGAAAAGCAAAGGGGTCTTCATGGTCCATTCCGGTGAATGGACTTCCGTATAGCAAGTTAAGAGTTCCCGTCTTCATCTCGACTTGCCTTCTTGTGTGGTTGGAAAACTGAGCAGTGTTTCTCGGACTGTTTACACATGGTGTGAAAACGGGCGGTGGTGGTGGTGGATCCATGATAGGTGTGAAAGGTGGTGGTGGTGTTGTAGAAGAACCTTCTCCTTGTTCTTGTTCTTGTCGTTGTCTAGCTTGTTGCCTCCTCCGTCTCGTTCTGCTATTTAGTCTCCTTGTGGTTCTTTCGATCTCGGGATCAAAAAGAATTTGGTCCTCAGGAATCTTTCCTTGCATAAAACGAAAGCTGCACACTAAACCAAACAAACAAACAAGCACAAGTCAAAAATTCAGAAGCTAAAAATTCAGCAACTATTGCAATGCTCGCAATATCAATTCACATTCCCCGGCAACGGCGCCATTTTGTTGGAACAGGGATAGAGTATCAGGGTTTGTTATCATCTCCACAGAGAATATGTGACATTGCCGCCGTTCGACGGTTGTGAAGTTCTTAACTTATAGTAACAAGGGGGTTTTGGTTTTTCGTTACGGTAGCTTGCATAAAAATAAGTAAGAAATTGCAGTAAAAGTTTCGGTTTTATGATTTGAGAAAGATTGTCAAAGTTAGGGTTCGACAATCACTTTGCATGTATATGTTCGATCAAACAAAACTCATAAACTCCATTAGATGATAAACACATTCACAATATCCTCCCAAAGTGATTATTTCTAACACACATTGTGGTTTTTCCCATTTTGATCCATTATTGATTTCTCACACAATCTATCAAAATGACAACTTTTAGGTTTTGACATTTTAGTGAAAAAATACATTCGAAACTATCTCTAGCTCAAGAACATAGATGGATGAAAACCTAGGTAAAGAGCTGGAAAACACCTTTCAATAATAAATCAACACAAAGAGTTATCAATAAAACAAGGTTTTCACCATACATTCATCATCAAAGAGTTTACAAATGAAGATCAACCCATTTACACACAAAGATTATGATCATCTACATCTAACCTTGACAAAATGGAAGACTTAGCTACTCATTTTCATGGTAGCTTGCACAAAAAGTTTCAGGAGAAGGTTGATCAACATCCGAGTCGAAGAATCGATATTGGATGGGAATCCACCTTCTTTTTGGAAAATCTTGTTAAGAGATGAAGAATAATGAGAAAGTAGGTTTCTAGGTCACAAATATCACTTTTCAGCCCAAACAAAAGAAAGAAGATGAAAAAGATAAGATTACAAAAAGTATCCCATGCTACTTATAGAAAAAGTGATGTATTGTCATGCTCGCTAGGCGAGCAGAATGGTTCGCCTAGCGAGCCCTTCGCTGCTTCACTCGCTCCAGCGAGTTTTGGTCTTTTTAATTCTGGAAGCGCTCTCTACTTGCTCGCTGAGTGCTCGCCTAACGAGCAATTCGCTACCTCCCCCGCTCCAGCTAAAATTGATCTTTTTGATTTTGTCCAAGTCTGGGAGTGTTTGCTGGCAGCTCGATGTGTACTCGCCTAGCGAACACTTCGCTGAATCTCTCGCCAGAGCTTCGCCTAGCGAGCTTGCTTTTTATTTCTTTTTTTCTTGATTCCTTTGTCATCTTTCTTGTGTCTTCAATTTCTACTTTTTCATGCCTAATTACTGCACAATAACACACAAATTAAAGGTACCAAGATCATTTCACATAATATTGCAAATCAACAAAAGCAAGGGCGGTTTTGAACACTTTCTCGACAAAAAGGAGTGAAAGATGCCCACATCTGATAGCTCAAATAAGCGAAATTGGGCAACTAACAGTATTCCACCGAGATGTTTAACAAGATGTCTTGACATGTTTGAGTGACATCAAAGCAGATCTGGTTGCGTGCTTCTTGGAGATTTATTTTAATCTTTGAATATTCTCAAAAGATTTAGTTCTCATATCCTGCATTCAAAGTCGCACATTTTCTTTAGCAACAAGGGTTAATTTGTGTATTGCCTTGCTTCGTAAGAAAGGATATTGTAACATTTAAAGAAGATTGGATTTGATATTATTTGATTATGCCTCTATCATTAAAATATACATTTAAGGAAATATTAGATCCTCATCAAGAAAATAATATGTTCTGTTCAGAATTGTTGTTTGGACCAGTAGTGAAAAGCCCACATGTTTCTCGAGCTATAAAAAGAAAAGATTAAAACCCTTGTAAGATGGCAGTCATATTATTTGAGAGTGTTTGTCTAAGGTTTTTTCTTTATTCATTGTTATTTTTTAGCCCCTCTTGTATCACCTTGATAATAGGGTTAGACTATTGTTAGTTGTGTTGTAATTGTGAATACACTCACAAGCTTTTTAGCAAGAGTGTATTCTTAGACTGTGCCTTCTTTTTAACTGTTTGCTTATTATCACTGTTGTGTGATTGAGGGGGAGTGAGAGAAGTCTCATATCTAAGAGTGTCTTAGATAGAAATTGCACGGGTAGTGATAGGGTGCAAAGAGTGTAAACCGGAGGTTTTCTACATAAGAGCTCCAAACTAATACTATTATAGTGAATTTCCTTCCTAGCTTAGTAGCCCCCAGATGTAGATGACGTTGCACTGAACTGGGTTAATAGCTTATTTGTGTTATATATTCGTTGTATCTTTTAATAAGTATATATTTGTATTTGTGTATTCACGACGTCTTAACTTTGCTTTCAACATTTATTGTCGTGGCATCGTTGTTGTAGTGAGAATAGGATGTCAAATTATTGATTAATTTAAATCACAAATCTTAAATTTACAACCGGTCTTTGATTTATCCTACGGAAAGGTTAAAGAAAGAAAACCTAAATTGCATCGTAAACATAATGCATGGGAAATCTAGGGTTCGGGGGTTGGTTATACCTAGGGAAGATGTTAGAATCCTAAGCATCTGTAGTACTCTACAGGAACCTCTTATTTAATATGTGTTATATGCTATCTATCTGTTAAAGGTATGCTAAAGGGTTGAAAGAGACCTAAGGGGTTAGTCCTAAGTATACTCACCAAGAAATCGCATCTTGTGCCTACGTATCCCGACGAGAATGGAATCAGAGTATTCGTAGTTCCCCTCAACAAGGGTGAGGAACTTCTTGATTGCGTTCAAGGTTCCATGGGGAAGTAAGTCTTCATAGAGAGATACTTACATGGAGTGTAGAGACTCCGAGTCTAAGTTTGAAGTTAAGTTGAAAAGGTTAGTAAGTATCTACGGCGGGAACTTACGTGGAGTGCGGCGACTCCTGATCCTAAGGCTAGGATAATGGAATGTCCATGACAGGATGTTAAGTGGAGTACAACGTTTCATATCCTAAGGCTAGGATAACGGATAAAAGGTCTTAGGCTTTCTAATATTGACATGGCAGTTACTGGGAACAAAGTGAATCCAAATTGAATGATAGATCGTAAATGTTGCTAAAACTAAACAAGATCTAAGAAAGATTAATTGATTAAAAATTCTAAAGTCCGCATAACATAGTAGAACATTAAATAAGTTAAAAATTGATTAAAATAAAATCAAGTCCTAAAATAAATCTAGAAAACCTAAATGTTTTTAAATTGTTTTTATTTGTATTTTGATTATTTGCTAAAATTAAATTAATGAAAATTAATGAATGTTTTAAATTAGAAACTAATTAAAATAAAATTAACTATTTTCTTTAAAACTCTAAATTACTAAAATTTTAAAAATCTAAAATTATTAAAAATAAAATTCTAAATTATTTTTGTTTATACATTTTTTAATATTTTTATTAATATTAAAATTAAATTATGAAAGTATACACCAAAATTTAAATTAAAAGAACTAATTAATTTCTCTTGATAAAAAAACTTAGATTTCTATTTTTTAAAATTTGTTATTATTATTTTATTATTTTATATATTTATTTTTTTGTATTATTTTATTATTATTATTTTTATTATTTTTATTTATTGGGTCAGGCCCATTTCCTTTTTTAAATAACAAAAATGAAAAAGATAAAAAAAAACCAACAAATGTTGGGCCAGTAGCTGACCCGGACCCTGTTAGAAAGTATTATGCGGTAGTGTTTTATCGTATCCGCAGGGATTGAAGAAAATATAGATGCTTTCCGTTCAACGGTTTAATGACTTAAGAAAAGGGGGGATTTTTAGAATGGTTTCAATTTTCGTAACAAAAGTTTGCAAGAAATAAAGTGGAATAAAAGTCGATCTTAAGTTTGATAAAAACATGTCAAGATTAGGGTTCGCTAGTCCGTCCTAAACGTATCCAACCAATCAAATATGCGAACAAAGTTCTAACCAACATAACCGCATATCCTCGCAAAAACGTTCATCTCTAAAGCGATTTCGTGAATGTTATTGTTTCGACCGTTAAATGATCTCTCTAAATAACAATTGAAACAATAATCATTAAGACCGATACAAAGCGTATATCAACTTTCAAATCTATCTCTAGCATTTATATAGTTGATAGATGAAGATATTAGGTCAAGACATGGAAAGTTCATGTCTAAAGCAATCCAAACCATAAATGTATAAATAGTAGCAAATAACTTCATCTACATTGATTATAACATTTTTCACATACAAGAGATTAAGAAGAATACATAAAATCTGAACTAACTACTCTTAACCTTAACAAGAGAGGGATTTAGCCACTCATTTCCATGATAGCTTGAGCAACAAGTTTCGGGAGAAGGTTGATCAAAAACTGAGTCGAATAATCGAGATTGGATGTGAATTCACCTTCTTTTTGAAAATTATTGCTAAGAGATGATGAGAAATGAAGGAATGGGGGTTTTTAGGTCAAAAAAATCCCTTCAAGTGCAAATACAAGAAAAAAGATTCTTTTACAAAAAGTAGCCCATACTACTTATAGAAGTGTCTGCTGAGCTGTCATATTCGCTAGGCAAGTAAATGGTTCACCTAGCGAACACCAAAAATGCCACCTAAAGTGTCTGTGTCCTGAGAACTCTCCCCAGACAAGTTTCCAAAAGATCGGTAGGCAGGTAATCCTTCACCTAGCGAAGCCTTCGCTGTGAACTTCGCCTAGCGAGTTTATGGACCTTTCGCCTCTGTCTCAAGTCTGGGAGTGTTCGCTGGCTACTCGCTGCTCCTTCGCCTAGCGAATTCTTTGCTGCCTCCCTCGCCTAGCGAGTTTATGGCCCTTTCGCCTCTGTTCCAAGTCTGGGAGTGTTCGCTGGCTACTCGCTGCTCTTTCTCCTAGCAAATTCTTCGCTGCCTCCCTCGCTTAGCGAGTTTAGGGCCCTTTCCATTCTGTTGTGAACAGTGCCGTGATTTCTGGTCTTCGCTACATAGTTTTCCTAGCAAACTTTGTGAAGTTTTGGTGGGAGCTTCGTTGGCAAGTTCGCCTAGCTAACTTGTTGTTGTTTGCTTGCTGTCTTGGTTTCCTTTACCCTCAAATATGTGTCTATATTTCCACTCTTTCATGCCTAATTCTTGCACAATAACACACAAATTAAAGGTACCAAGATACTTTCATATAAATTTGCAAACCAACCAAAGCAAGAGTGATATTGGACATTTTCTTGACAAAAAGGAGTGAAAGATGCCCACATTTGATAGCTCAAATAAGAAAAATTAGGCATCTAACAACTCTCTCCAACTAGATCTTTGCTTGCCCTCAAGCAAAGTATGCCTCTTGATGAACAGGAGGATTTGCTTAAGAAAAAGATTTCTCCGAAATTGGATCAAATGGCTCAAACACAAGAGATGCAACCAAACACAAGTTCCCAATAGTTAGAATAACACAACACACAAGAACTAAAGTCTTAAAGCAATACAAAACATATATCAATAAACAACAGTTGTTATCCTGAATGAATCACCTTATCTCTCCTCTTTGAATAAGGATTGAAGAAATTACGCGTTTGCAACCGCGGGGACAATTTCACTCTCCAACAAACAATGCCAAAATCAATTCAATTCATACAACATCTAACAATTATAAATGAAAATATGGAAGCAAGAAGATTACTAAGGTCTTTTCCAGTTGTAGCTTGGTCGGGTTTACAAACAAGGGACATATCTAAGGCCATTGAAAACGAAATTGCCGATGCAAAAGAGACATTCACTGTACAAACAACTCTTATTTCACAACTCATTTTGCTTTTCACTATTTTCCTTCCAAGCAACCATTCTTTTTCTCTTTTATATATATATATATATATATATATATATATATATATATATATATATATATATATATATATATATATATATATATATATATATATATATATATATATATATATATATATATATATATATATATATATATATATATATATATATATATATATATATATATATATATATATATATATATATATATATATATATATATATATATATATATATATATATATATATATATATATATATATATATATATATATATATATATATATATATATATATATATGTATTATTTATTTTTTACATTCAAATACACAAAACAAAATTTTCTCTTTATTTTTTTCAATGTTTGCTCGGTTTTACAAGAGTTGTGGCAACCTACCAAATTTTATTTCCATTCTCCCCAACTTATCTTTTACTAAACCCTCAAGTAAATGCTTTTGACTTTTTAAGGAAAAAAGAACACTTAACATAGAATTCAGGGGTTCAAGGAAAAAAAGTTTTTGAAATCTCGCAAAATTTCAAGATGAGATTCAACTGATTAGGCTCAAGGGGGTTCACGAATGCTCTCTGCTCACGCATAAGTTGTATTTGGAACTGGTTGTGCTCGATAGAAAACAAGCGTCTTGATCATTTCTAATTGCTTCCACAAATTCACAATAATAAAAGACAAAGCATGAATCAAATGAATCAACACAGTTTATTAGAATCCATCATTTAGTGTACAATGGAGGTTTCCTCACAATTTGTGGTTCTAAGTCCTAGGTGAACCATTCATTCAACAATGTTGCAAAAAGAACAATATTCAATTATGACAAGATTAAAGTTCTTGATGCGTTCTAAAATTCTAACTAAAGGTAACCATGTACCTTAGCATTATTCACTTGTTTATTTTTATCATTTCCATCCAAACTCGGATGCACCTTCATTGGGTACTTCTTTTTGGAGAGCAACCAGTCTCGAAGTTTTGACAACTCAACAGCCAGAAAAATATTAAAAAATCACCTAAAAGAAACAAAATAACTCAAACATAAAAATTTAACATTACTTCAAAGAAATAAAATGTGCGTGGGGGAAAAACATCCCAAAATAGTACACAACCAAAATATCTGAAAATAAACAACAAAATATCTGAAATACAAAGCAATAAAATCAAAGAAAAAAACTTAGTCCTCTTCAGACTCAGTCTCCTCTACACTCTCGGAACCAGAACCAGAACCATTAGCATCATCACCATCCTCATCATCAGCCTCAGCTTCAGCGCCACCATCACCAAGACCACCAGAAGCACCCCCCCCCCTCTCCGAAAACAGGCCTGCTCGCGTTTTGCACAAACTGCTCACATGTCATCATACTGCGCTCCACAGAAGGGTCACGACATTGCAGCTGGAGTACCTGCATAGAATCATAAATGTCGATCATGGCACGCTGAGTCACCGCCATCCAATCCTAGTTGTAGTTGCAAACATCCTGCTGGAATGGACCGAAACCCTGCAAAAAAACAACACTAGGACCATCAGTTGCCCCAGTATCTGCAGCAGCTGCACTTGCTCTGAAGTTCTTAGGCCGACAATACTTGTCCACATAACGATCATCGATCGCGGCTGGAATCGTCACCTGCCTGCAGGAGGGTAATTTCACCCTCAACTGAACATATAAGGCCATGATGAGACATGGAAAATCAAGGGGGCAATTAACTCGCGCCCTCGCTTTCAGCCCACTCTCCACCATGGACTTCAGCTCATCAGCAATGATTCTAGCCACGTCAATCTGCACATTAGTTAGGATGCAGTGAACCAAGTGTGCCACTGGGATCGACACTGTTGAAGTGTGGGATTTTGGTTTGATATTTGTCAAGATAAGCAGTAACACCAACTGGGCTAGAGGTGTCATGTCCTCACGATGGTACCTCCTAGGAACCCTAGATGGGTTCAGCTCTACAGTCTTGTCCTCCAACAATAAGGCCTCAGAAATAACGTCTGTTTGTCTATGGAATCCCAAATCACGGTGATAATTGTCAATCGCATCTTCACCTAAGGTAAGAGGTCCTCCAAGCACCCTATTGATGACGTCTCTATCAAACACCACCTATCGTCGTGACACTCTCGTGGTCCAAGTAAACGGTTCATCATCATTCGGAAGTGCGTTAGTGTAAAACTCACGCACAACCTCAATGTTGTAACTATCAGGTGGAGTCACTAATGTATCCCACTTCTTGCTGTTGATTAGTCCAGTAAACATTCTGTACTCTCCCTGTGGATGAATAAGAAACCTTTTTTTAGGCAGAATTTTCCGTTTCTCCAGAGCCACATAACGAGTGGCTTGTTTTGGACCAACAAGTCTTCCAACCTTTCTCTTTTTCGAAGCCCCAAACCTGGACGCCATCTGCAACATAACACAGAAGAGAAACAAAAAACATCCACAAAACAGATTAGCAATCAGAGCAGAAAACAAAGTTCTGTCACGTTCGTTACAAGCTTCGCCTAGCGAATACTCGCCTCAGGTTCGCCTAGCGAAGATGCTAGAGAAAGCTGCGGGTTTTGGATTTCTCCCACTATTTTCAATCAAAAACCAGACAATCCAAAATTTTTCTACCATAATTCAAGAAACGTAAATATTTGGCATGTTAAGAACCGTTCTATACACACCTGCAACCCTAAATTCTACAGATCCGCAACTCACCAATTACAACCCATATGGTTTGTTCTTTTGAAAATTAAAACAATCTAATCAAAGGGCAATGGAAACAGAGACATACCTGATTGAAAGGGGTGATTAGGCATGAGATAAACAAGTAGGGCTTGCACAGAGAGATGCTCAAGAGTGATGTGAGTGAGAGTGAGGGTGTGGCAAATGTGAAAGTGAAACAGAGACCCTAAAATCCTTCAGACTAACAAAACAACACAAAACGGTTTTGGGCCCAAATAGGTGGCCCACTGACTTAAAACAAAATAACCTGTTTCGCTCTGTTCGCCTAGCGAACATCCTAGCGAACATGTTCGCTACTGTCTTCGCCTAACGAAGGTGCTAGCGAACATGACAGGTTTTTGTTTTTCAAAATAAGCAATGCACATCATAATTCAGCAAAGGTCCACCATATTAAACACCAAATTCACACAACAAAAAGCCATAAATACTTACAATGTTAAGGTGCCTCCCAACAAGCGCTTTGTTTAACGTCGTTGGAGCTCGACGGTCCGATGCGATCACACATCGCTGAATTGCACAGAGGTGGTGTCCTGCTCAAAATCACCACCTACATAAATCTTCAACCCCTGGCCATTGACAGTTCAATTCTCTTTGGTCTTGATATTTTCAACGATAATAGCCCCGTAACTCAAAATCTCGCGAATCCGAAACGGACCCGACCACTTGGATTTTAACTTACCGAGAAACAATCTCAACCTCGAATTGAATAGCAACACCATCTGTCCTACCTCATATTTCTTGGTCACAATCATTTTGTCATGATACACCTTCACTCGGTCCTTGTAAATCTTGTTCGAATCATAAGCTTGAAGGCGAATTTCTTCCAAATCATGAAGTTGGCTTTTTCTTTTGTCGCCGCTCAAGTTATGATCAAAATTCAGCAACTTTAATGCCCAAAAGGCTTTGTGCTCCAATTCCACTGGAAGGTGACAATTTTTATCGTAGACCATTTTAAACGGTGTGAGACCAATCGAGGCTTTGAAAGCGGTCTGATAGGCCCCCAAGGCATCGTCAAGCTTGCTTGACCAATCCTTCCGTGAGGTAGACACAGTTTTTTCCAAAATTTTCTTAATCTCTCGATTCGATACCTTCACTTTTCCGTTAGCTTGCGGATGGTAGGGTGTTGTAACTCTGTGTCGCACACCATACTGCTCTAAAGCTTTGGCTAACTGAGTGTTACAAAAGTGGGAACCACCATCACTTATTAACACTCTCGGAGTATCGAAACGAGAAAATATGTTTTTTTTCAAAAAATTTATTACGGTTTTCCCGTCTGCCTTAGCGCTAGCTATGGCTTTCACCCATTTGGAGACGTAGTCCACCGTAACAAGAATGTACTCATTTCCAAAAGACGGTGGAAATGGACCAACAAAATTAATGCCCCAATGTTGCACCCCAAAATTTGACCAACATTAATTTATCCATCAAGTGTTTGAAAGATGATACCTTCATCAGAAAGTTCAAGAGATCCTCAGAGGAATTGGTTGAAACCAGAGTTGTGTGCTTCATAGCTTGAGAGTTGTGGGAGCTCCTCAGATGATTCTGAGACTTTGAGAATGAACTTGAAGCTTTGAGAAAGTTTATGAGATGTCTTGAAAGCCATCATGACTCCCAGAGTGGTCATTATGTAAGAATTCAGAAGATTCAACCATGAATGGTAGGATTAGGGTTTTGACTGGGTCAACCCTGGGATAACTGAAGATTTGGAGAAGGTTGAGACCTAATCCAAGAGCCATGAGATCATGGAATGAGGTATGGAGATGTTATAAAGATGATTCCTAGACCAACTCATCATGATTGAGGAGTTTGAGAAGTTTTGAGTTAGGGTTTTCAAGGATTGTCAGAGTAAAAACCCTAATTTGATCCCTATCTTCCAGGCAGTTTTAGCTCAAGATATGATTGATATCTCATCTTCCCCACAACATGAATGTTGTAGAGCTTGTTATTAGATTTAATTTTAGTGGTAGAAGTCCTTAATACGAGTTGCAGAGCTCAAGTTATGGTTTTGACAAATTACAGGTCATCTGAGGTGTGTGAATCTGGGTCCTTGTAAGTCACCCAACTTGCAGACAACTTTTTCCCTAGTAGGATGATTCCTATGATTTCTTGGTCAACATGAATGTTGAAGAGCATCTTCTTAGCTTTCTAGAGAGTACTAGAAGTCCTTGATAGGATTTGTAGAACTCAACTTATGGTTTGAACAAAACAGAGGTATTTTGGTCATTTGGAAGTTATAGGTCATTTTAAGCAAAGGCCATATCTCCTATTTCCAAGCCTCAAATGAAAAAACTCAAAACATCAAAGTTGTTCAAAATGGGATTTTAAGCCTAGAAAAGTGGTCATGAGTTGTTGAAAAAGCTTTTAGAAAGGATTTACAAGATTGGGTAAAAATGACCTAAAAATGGCTTATAAGTTAAATAGATCCAAATTGGAAATTGGTTTGGGAGATCCACAAATCCAAAATGGGTCATCCAATATGTCATTTTGACTCCAAACATCATTTTAAAAACAATGGTTCAAGTAGAATTTTGATTTGAGGCCTTAAAATGGATATTGCTTTGTAATTTTCATTCTTGCATCATAAGGCAATTTGAGAAACTTGGCATAAGGCAAGGTTTAGCTTGTTTTTTCACTCATTCCCTTTCAATATCTCACAAGGGGAGATTTTAAAGCAAAATTGAAAGTCTTAAGGCATGATAGGAGATAATACAACATATCACTTCAAGAGAAGTTCCATAACATTCTAGCTCTTTCCACAAGTTTCTAGACTCTTCTTTTGATTGTTATAAAAAGAGTGGATCACAATGGAGAAGAGGTTGGTGAAAGTTGCTGAATCCATTGGAGAGAGTAAGAGAGAAAGTGCCATTTCAAGATTTCTTCAAAATCAAGCAAGCTTTCATTTCTTCATCCACAAGCCTCATCCATCTCAATTCTTGCAAACAGAACCCTATCCACCATTAGAGGAGTATTTTGAAGCAGGTTCAAGTGCCAAATCGAGCTCTAACATCACTCACCATTGATACTTAACAGGTTGGTAATTTTCTCCATAGATCCTTAATTAGGTGCCTACTGTTATATTGCTAGGTGTAAGGATGACATGCTAGGCTAGGTGATGATTTTCTGAGGATTTGAGAGAGATCCATGGAGTTTCGTGGCAGGGTACCATTTCTTGCAAGATTAAGAACCAGCTGTATATTAAGTTTTAATTGGTATGTGATAGTATAGAATGATGAGGGTAACATAAGGAACAAGTTTAGATCATTGGATTTGAGTTTGGTTAAGGTTGATCACAGAGAAAAGAGGTTGAACCCAGGATTTTGAGCTATCGGGCTAGGAGCTACAAGATGTTTCAGTGGAAGATATGAGCATGGTTAGAATCTTGGTAACACGTAGAGCATTTTTGCCTTTGGAAGTTTGTGATTTCATTGAGTAATGGAGGAGAACGAAGGAGTTGAAACTCTGGCATGGAGTTAGGGTTTCTGAAACCCTAGATGGTGTTTTGGAGAAGACGGGTTTGTAACCGTTGGATCGTCCTAGTTTAATTGACTTCTTCATCTAATCTAACGGCCACAATTTAATTCTGAAAACGGAGGGAAAGTCCAGCACCAAAACGCAGCGTTTGGTTTAATGAGGAGTTCTGGGCTTACTAAACTTGTGATATTCACACCCCCTCGCCTGGCCCAATTCAAATTTAAACGTGGAATTGTTGCTAAATACACCGTTCGTTTTCCAATTTTCTGTGGATTTTTCTTTTGATTTTCTGAAGCATTTGGACTTATCACGCGTGCTATTCCCACCCCCGGTTTATGGGCCCAACATCATAATCAACTGGGCGCAGATACTTTTCTCACCCCCATCCCCTTTATTTCATTTTCTTTTATTTCTAATTCTTTTATATTTTCTTGCATTTTATAAAATTCATATAAAATCCAAAAATTAATATTTTTTAATGCTTGTTTTTTTCACATATTCATAATTTTGTCTAGAAAAATGTCAATAAATAAAATTCCATTTTATTTTTCTTTTAATATTTTTAGTATATTTTCCATTTAAATAGTCTTTTTAATTGATTTTAGTTGATACTTAATTTGGTAGAATTTGTTTTAGGGCCTTCCCTTAGGATTTTTGAGCCATTCTTTTTGGCATAGTTAGATATTGAATCATAGTTCCTATAGGATTTAATTCATGATTTTTAGGTTAAAATTTGATGAGTTTGTTTAGGATAGCATTAGCATAACAAAATTAGGGTTTTAGGTTGTATAAGTAGATTTGAACAATTTTGTTTTGGGTTTTATAGGTCAAATTAGAGTATGGGGAATATATGGGTTAAGGGTAGGTATGTGTAGAATCCCCTAGAATTTTGCTAGAATATTATATAGTATAATAGTATTTTTAATTGATTTTTGAATGTATGGTTAGTATGTGTGTTGCTTAAGGGCATAGTTTGTATTGTTTTGCTTTCTTTTCTTCTCCTTTGAGTGTGTGAGCCTTGAAGATTGAGTTGAAGACCTTGTGGATCATCATAGGAGACTTTGAAGACCTTGTGGTGGAGTTTAGTTAGCTTTTGCTTGTTCTGGTTATAGGATCATAAGTACATAGGTAGAGCTTTAGATAGAATACTTCCATTCAATAAACAAGGAGTGTCTTGTTCACCTCCTTCCTTCTCTATGACATAAAGTCCCTTAAGGGTATTCACCTCTCTCCTTTGGAGGGATTAGTGACCTTGCCCTATGAGGTAGAACTTTGAGAGAGCCTTTCCTTTGATGTTAAGTCCTTAATGGCATCCTTTGGAAGTCAGTGAGCACTCTAACATCCTCACTTCATCTTGTTGATTGAATCTGGTTTGTTGGAGCATTAAAGCCATTGAAGATAGAAGCTGAAGCTTTGAAGAGGTGGATATTTGAAGTCTGAAGACTGAGTAGCTGCTGGAGGAGCTGAAGCTTTCTTCTGTTTTTCTTTTCTGTATTGTATGTTTTGTTTGATTTGTCTGTTGCATTAGATTAAGTTCATCTAGAATAAGTTCAGACTAAGAGCATGATTGCATTAGAGGTTGAGTTGCTCCCTCTGCTTGTATTGTTATTGTGTGGCTTTGCTTGCGGGTATTCGGTAGAGCCCAGCTCCCTTGCCCATGTGGTTTGTTTGCCTGATGGCATTTCATTTCTTTTATCTGTATGATTGCAGTTTACTGTTTATTGCTTGATAGCATGTTGTTTATTTTTCAGTATGATTACTGTTATTTCATGACTGGCTTGAGGTTGAGACGAGCTTGTGGAGGCTGAAGCCCCACACACATTTCCTCCCTCACTTGCATTGCATGCATTTTACTGTTAAGCTGATGCTTTGTCTGTTTTGGTGTATCATTGACATGATCCCTTAGGACTCTCATTTCCTTTGATAAGGATTTGATGATAGAATCTTAGGTTGAAACCTATGCATGACAACATCTAGGAGTTCCCTGTTTAAACCTCAACCATAGGATGAATCCATGGCATGATAACAGTAGGACTTGATAGTCTCCCTCCTAGTTGGGCCTGTTCTCTTCTCATCTCAAAACAGTTTAAGATACAGTAATCATGAATGATTTCTTTCGTACGTTACGAGCCTTATGCTATCTGAGAAAGGATTGTGGGAGGGTTTCCTTTCCACAGTCTGGATGTTTAGTATGGTACCCTTTGGGTGACATGCGACGCATTCACTCTTAGGTCATAGTCTCTAGTGCGGTTGAAATCGCAAACACAATAAAAAACACTTCTTTCGTAATAACAGGAAATAAACCGTAGTTTCCCGAACTACGTGAGCTCTGATCTCTCATGCCTGTTGAGAGTACGTAGGCACAAGATGGCGAAGTCTTGGCGAGCTACCTTCCCCCATAACCCTTCGTAGGCCGAACTACGTTGACTCTGATTTCTCATTCTCTGATGAGAATACGTAGGCATAAAGTGCGACGCTTTGCCGAGTCATTTTCTTTTCTTTTTCAGCCAGCCTTGATAGGTAGATAGAATAAAACCAACCCGTCCAAGTAAACAAACAAGTGAGGATCCCGTCGAGTACGACGGACGTGAGGGGTGCTAATACCTTCCCCTTGCGTAACCGACTCCCGAACCCAGACAATGGTTGCGATGAACTTGTCTTACCCTTATTCGTCAGGTTTTTCCGATTGTTTCCTTTCCCGCTCTGAGGGATAAATAACGAAAGGTGGTGACTCTTCTGTTTTGCCGGCACCTTATTTTCGCGCAAGCGACAGCTGGCGACTCTGCTGGGGACTTGATAGTTTCCTAGGGATCCAACGTCCCGAAAGCGAGTCAGTTTTGGGATCCAACGTCCCTTAAGAGAGTCAATCCTACCGCTTGGGTGGTTGCTTGTGGGGTTGCATTTATTTATCGCATTTTTACTTCTCGCACTTTATTTCCCGCATTTTATTTTCAGTATAATAGGATTATTTGTGCTGTTGTGGGATGGGAGTTCTGATGAGTGAGAAGCCAGACCCAGGCTTGAGTGCACCATAGACTTAGAGTGGAAATTAGTGGGCGCGTGCTTGCTTTGCAGGCACTAGTGTCTCATGAAATCCACGCTCAGACGAGGTTCATCCGGTTGGCTTCACTTTCAACCCTTTGGGTTGAGACGGTTGCTGGTTTGGTGGATTGTCGACTCTGGGGACCGATCATTTGTGATTCAGCTAAGTGAGGCCTCTTCAAGACTTGATGATGCCACTCCTTCTGGGAATCGTATCGTCAGTTTTGAAAGTCTGTGACGCTGATGAACGCATAGGATGCCGTACCTTGAGTAAGTTTAGGTCCATACCTGTGAGCGGGCTGGGGTTATTGCAGGAAACCTTGACCTTCAGACTACCTGGTTTTCTTGACAGTGGATCAATTATGTTGGTACCAGGGTTTCTCAGTTGCAGACATGTCTGTTCTTGACAGAGCAGGTTTTGATCAGAGGATCTTATCATCAGGTGTATGTCTGTTCTTGATAGAGCAGGTTTTGATCAGAGTATTGTCATCAGTGGTTTGTTCTTGATAGGGCAGATTTTGAGTGGGGTCTGAAGATCTCATCAGCAGATGTTGTTCGTTCTTGATAGAGCGGATTTTGAGTGGGGTCTGAAGATCTCATCAGCAGCTATGTGTTTGTTCTTGATAGAGCAGATTTTGATTTGGGGTCTGAAGACTTCATCAGCAGATGTTTCTTGATCATGCATCCGAGGTCCTTGTTATCAGCCATTTGTTCTCAGCAGAGCAGAATTTTGATCTCATGTATAGGCTCCTATCAGATGGTTGTTCTTAGCAGATCAGATTAGTGGTCTTACACCGGGGTTTTCTTCTCATCAGTGATTGTTGATACAGAATCTCCACAGCAGCTATCCGGATATATTATTGCATGCCTGCATTTTGCATTAGTTTGCATGTTCATTTGCATTCCATTAACGTGTGTCTGTGTTGCAGGTACCGTTTCCCCGATCCAGGATTTCTCGCCTCCTACTATTATTATGGCCTCTCTCAGGAAGACTGTCGCGTACAAGTTCCCGACCCCTGATGTGTCGAAGTTGACTGGGTTGATAGCTCTGGCAGGGGATTCTGTGAAGGATAGGTTCAGGAAGTCTTATGGCAGATTGCTCAGTCTGGTTTGCAAACCTTCTACGTCTGAGTTGAATGGGTTGCATGCTCTTTTGCAGTTCTATGACCCTCCTCTGAGGTGTTTCACTTTTCAGGACTTCGTTCTCGCGCCGACGCTGGAAGAGTATGCTGATATGCTGGGTGTGCCTATCAAAGGGCAGATGCCTTTTGTCCACATGGACGCTGAGCCTGATCTGGCTGGTTTAGCTTCTTCTCTCCATTTGGGCGCCTCTGAGTTAGTAGTGACGAGTTGGAACAAGGTTCCTGGGTTCTCCCTGCAGTTTCTGGTGGCTAAGGCTCAGCAGTGTGCTAAGGACAAATGTTGGGACGCATTCAATGCCATCCTTGCGTTATGCATATATGGCATTATCCTGTTCCCCAACATGCCGGATTTCGTAGACTTTGATGCATTCCACATCTTCGCCTCAGGGAATCCAGTCCCTACTCTGATCGGAGACGTCTATCACTCAGTGCATTACAAGAATGAGAACCGGAGAGGGAAGAATGTCTCATGCTGTGTACCGTTGCTGTACAAGTGGTTTGATAGTCACTTGCCCAAGAGGGGTTCTTCCGCCTTGTCTGCAGCCACAGCTGAGTGGCCTGAGCGTCTGATGAGTTTGTCTGCAGAAGATATTGATTGGTTTGTTGACAGAGACAGGTTAGGCACCGAGGTGATCTTCAGTTGTAGTGGGTTTCCTAATGTACCTCTGATAGGTAGTAAGGGTTGCATCAACTACAACCCGGCGCTGCTGGTTCGTCAGTTCGCATATGCTTTGAGGACTCCACCGAAGGAGGAAGAGGTACAGGAATCTCTGTACCTCACGGGTACTCTAGAGGGGGATTTGTTGTCCAAGTTTCAGCGTGCGTGGAACAGTATCAGCAAGAGGGGAAAGCCTTTGTTGGGAAAGAGCAACAGTCAAGCCTACCCTCCTTATTCAGCTTGGATCAGAGCCAGAGCCAACGCTATAGGGATGCCATTTCCTCATGTCAGACCAGAGAGTCCTCCATCAGTCGAAGAGCCTACCACTGTGTCTATTCATCAGCACAACCAGGTATTAGCCGAGCGGGATGAGCTGAAGCGGGCGAATGCAGAACTGGAGAAGGAGTTATCTCAGCTTCGAAGTGAAAGGAACGAAGCCGTGCATGCTTTCAAAAAGCAAACAGAGTCGGTAAACCAACTGGGTGCAGACTTGGCAAAGCAGATCGCTGATCGGGAACGCTTGGGTCAAGACTTCAGGGCTGTTAATGATGTACTAGCTACGAAGAAGCAGCATTTGGAGGAGGCATATCGGAGGATATCTAAGTTCGACCAGCATTGGAAGACCTCCCTGGCTACCAGGAAGGAGCGAGAGGACAAGCTGATGCTGCAGATCTCTAAGCTGGAAGCCGAAGTAAAGGACAGTGAGTGGAGGTTTGATGAAGAGACCGCCCGCAGATACGCCGCCGAAATCCGTCTCAACAAAGCTCTTGCTAACCTGAAGGAGCATAAACTGATGTTTGAGTCTAAGAAGCGGAAACTGGAGGATTGCTTTGGCGAAGGAGCTTGGGAGAGTTCAGTTCAGGGGCTTCAGCATACCATTGTGCAGAGGGAACTACTCGTCGAGGGGTTGCTCACTTTGCCAGATCATCGAGAGACGAAGGAGCTATTAGCAGAGTATCGCGCCCGTGGCCGTACTTGACTAGTTGTATTCCTGTTGTTTTGATCTTTGCTGTATGCTGACCATCACCAGACTTGTTGGCTGAGGTCATGCTGTTGATTTGTTTTGTACTCGCTGATACTGTGTACTGCCTCGACAGGCCTTTTCCATATATATATGAGATTGATGTTTCCATGATTGGGCTCGGATTTCTTCCTCTTATTATCGTCAGCACTGGCACTAAGGCACTAGGATCGGGGGAAATCTCCCACGCACACAGACACACACATGCATCTGCATGAAGCATTTTCATGGCGTACATTTTGTTGCTTTTCCTAACCTTTAATGTTTGCAGGTTTTTCAGGTTCACAGGTTCCGAGCTGCTTCCGGTCTCCAGGATTGATCAAAGACTCATTCACCGTTACTCAACTCGCGCTAATCAGACTAGAATCATGGATCAGGTGCAGTCAGATGTTCAATAGCTCCGTGAACGGATGGATCGCTTTATGGAACTGATGCAGGTAGTCGCTAATGGTCAGGACCAGCTTCGTACTTTGGTTCAACCTTTGATCTCCAGGGTTGACAGTAATGGCATACTTCATGGAGGGGTTGTGCCTACTCCTCCTCCAGTGGATGCTCCACAGAATGTTGTTCCTGTTGCCGGGGGCAACGGTAGTGCTAACGGCAATCTGATGACTAATATCGGACTCAATGCGGCAGGCGTCGGCAATGGTAGTCTGGGAGCCAATGTTAACATAGGGCCGGTCAACGGCAATGCTGGTGTCGGAAATCTGTTGGTGCCTCAACCGTGGCTCGAGGACCATCAGGATGACGTATTTTCTCAAAGAGGTGTGGAAGCTGAGCTGAATGCTGAAGCTCGACTCAGGTTCAAAGCGTTGGAAGACAAAATGAGAGACATTGAAAATCAGAATACATTGGGCGTTGATATGTCCAAGCTCGGGTTAATTGCTGATTTCAAGGTACCTCATAAGTTCAAGGTGCCTGTCTTTGAGAAGTATAAGGGTACTACTTGCCCCCGGGTCCACCTTCGATCTTATTACAGAAAGATGTCCGCCTATTCTGACGATGAGAAGTTGCTGATGCACTTCTTCCAAGATAGTCTTTCTGGTCCATCACTCGAATGGTATATGGGCTTGGAGCCCGCTACAGTGCGCACGTGGAAAGATCTCGCTGAAGCGTTTGTCCTGCACTATCAGTACAATAGCGACTTGGCCCCCAACCGAGTTCAGCTTCAGAATCTCTCACAGCGGAACAATGAAAGCTTTAAAGAGTACGCCCAGCGGTGGCGTGAATCGGCTGCTCGGGTTCAACCGCCGATGGTTGAGCGCGAGCTAGTGCAGATGTTCGTGGCTACCCTTCCTGGAATCTACTATGAAAAGCTGGTCAGTGGCATGTCTGGGACATTCTCGGCTCTCATCACTATGGGCGAGCACGTCGAGAACGGTATAAAGATTGGAAAGATTCAAGGCGAATCATCCTCGGCTGGAGGAGGTAGTAAGAAACCCTACGCTGGCAAGCGTCGAGAAGGGGATGCAAATGCTGTCACTAATGCTCGGAGAAAGGGCAAGGGCCCTCAGCAGCAGATTGCTAGCATAAATATCCCAGCGGCTCCGCAGCAGCAACCGCAGCAGCAGAATCAGCAGGGGTATAGGAAATATCAGAATCGGGCTCCTTTGGCAAATCGTCATTTTGAAGCTCCACCTATGTCATATGCGCAGCTCCTGCAAACTTTGCTGCAGCTCCAGCTAGTTCAAAAGAGGACGTTGGCTCCCTTGACAGGGGCACCACCACCGGGGTATGATGCCAATGCTACTTGTGATTTCCATACTGGGGCACCAGGCCATACGATTGAGAACTGTAAAGCTTTTAAGCACAAAGTGCAGGACTTGGTGGATGCCAAGGTTATTAACTTTTCTGACAGTGTGCCCAATGTCACCAAAAACCCTATGCCTCATCATAGGGGAGGCGGAGTGAACGCCGTTATCACAGAGGAGAGCACCGATATATTGACCGATGTCAAGAACTTGAAGACGCCGCTTAGTTTCGTCAAAGCTAAGTTGCTGAAGAAGGGGTTCTTTCCAGGATGTGGAGAGTTATGTATGGCTTGTGCTACACTTCCTGATGGGTGTGAGCAGCTGGTAGAAGGTATCCAAAGTCTGATGACTGAGGGTATTTTGCAGTTCAGTCGGAGAGCTGAAAATGTATCAGGGGAGATTGTGCTAAGACAGGCAGATGAAGTCGCTACCATTACTATTCCTCGTCAACCTATTACTATTTCTGCGCCCCGACCGCCTACAATCACTATTACCAGGGCCGGGCCAATCCCATTCGAGAGCACCAACGCCGTTCCATGGCATTATGGCGCCGAAGTCTATTGCAATGGTCAGAAGTTAGAGCTGGAGCCATACGGATCGACTGTGCAGAGTCTCGCAGGGGTCGGTGGTATTACTCGAAGCGGTAGAGTGTTTGCGCCAGCAGAGGTTGCGACAGAGAAAGTAGTCAGGGCTGATGCTGCTGATAAGGGTAAAGGCAAAGCCGTCGAAGAGGTCCCTTCTGGGGCAGAGAAGGATTTGCTAGTTAAAGATACTGAGGAGTTCATGCGGTTAATCAAGAAGAGCGACTACAAGATTGTAGATCATCTTCATCAGACTCCGTCAAAGATCTCTATTCTCAACTTGTTGTTGTGTTCTGAAGCACACCGCAATGCATTACTGAAGGTATTGAACGCTGCATACGTGCCGCAGGAGATATCAGTAAATCAGCTAGAAGAGGTGGTGGCCCATGTTAATGCTGGCAATGGGCTGGGATTCACAGATTTAGAGCTGACTCCTAAAGGGAGAGATCACAACAGCGCCTTGCACGTCTCAATAGAGTGCAGAGGCACTATCATGTCGCATGTCCTGGTGGATACGGGTTCGTCGCTTAATGTGCTTCCGAAGAAGGCACTAATGAAGTTGGATACCCGTGGATTGCTTTCCACGCCCAGTGATCTGGTGGTGAAAGCGTTTGACGGAACTAAGCGCCACGTTTTCGGAGAGTTGACCCTGCCGATTCAGGTTGGTCCGGAGACGTTCGATACGGTTTTTTATATCATGGATATCATGCCTGCCTACAGTTGCCTCTTAGGTCGGCCATGGATCCATGTTGCTGGTGCCGTGACGTCCACGCTGCATCAAAAGCTCAAATATGCTGTCGGGGGAAGCATAGTAACAGTCTGTGGTGAGGAGGACATTATGGTGAGCTACTTGTCATCCTTTAAATATGTTGAAATGGACGGCGAAATCCATGAAACACTCTGCCAAGCATTTGAAACCGTCAAGGTAAAAGAGGTAGCTTCTGTCGTCATAGAGAAGCAAGAGATGAACCTCTCCTCGTTCAAAGAGGCTCGGGCCGTCGTCGAAGCTGGTTCCACCCCAGGCTGGGGGCATGTTCTGGAGATACCAATCAAGCAGGATAAGTTTGGATTGGGGTATTCTCCTGAAGCTGAAGCTTCATCTTCTTCTAGCAGTTCGTCTCGTGGGAAGGGGCCGATCCTATTCACCAAGGGCGGAGTGATTTTCGAAAGCATCAACGCGGCGTCTGAGGACAGTGGGGATAGCGATTGTGATCTTGACGCCTGGATTCAGCCAAGCAAGCCGGGCGAGCGCCTCAACAATTGGACCATCAAGGAGATTATCCAGCTGACAAGTGAAGAGTAATGATTTTCTTTTTACAATCTTTGTACAACCCTATGCCCTGCCCGGAGCATAGTGGTTTTATTGTCAGGGCCTTGTTGTATTATGTACATACATTTTGTTAATAAATCAAAGGCGTTTTTCTTCGTACTCAAATATTGTGTTCTCTGTTATTCCTGTTTTATGTTTATTTTGAAAAACAACAAAATGGCAACGGGGTTTGTGCTAACCTGCATATTCTTGCTTTAAACTTAACCCTTGTTATTGCAGGATCCACATAACAGACGACATCGACTCTGGACCCTCTACGGCTCACTACGACTTCGATTGCCCGATCTATCAAGCCGAGGATGAGATTGATGAAGACGAAGACCTGCCGGAAGAGTTGGCCCGCTTGTTGAGACAAGAGGAAAAGGTTATTCTGCCTCACGAGGAGGATATTGAGATTGTAAACCTGGGTTCTGAGGAGCTCGTCAGAAATGTCAGGGTAGGGGCTGTGCTGCAGAAGGATGTCAAGCATAGACTGGTCGAGATGCTTCGAGAGTATAGTGACGTCTTTGCTTGGTCGTACGAAGATATGCCCGGACTCGACACAGACATCGTGGTTCATCGCTTGCCGTTGCGAGAAGATTGCCCTCCAGTCAAGCAGAAGCTCAGGAGGACGAGACCAGATATGGCTGTAAAAATCAAGGAAGAAGTCCAGAAGCAGTTGGACGCAGGATTTCTAGCCGTTACCACTTACCCCCCGTGGGTCGCCAACATAGTGCCTGTACCGAAGAAGGACGGTAAGGTGCGCATGTGCGTCGATTATCGGGATTTGAATAGGGCGAGCCCTAAGGATGATTTCCCGTTGCCTCATATCGATGTGTTGGTTGACAACACAGCCCAGTTTTCCGTGTTTTCGTTCATGGATGGCTTCTCCGGCTACAATCAGATTAAGATGGCACCGGAGGACATGGAGAAAACGACGTTTATCACCCCCTGGGGAACATTTTGCTATAAGGTAATGCCCTTCGGTCTGAAGAACGCAGGGGCCACTTACCAGCGAGCAATGGTAACTTTGTTTCATGATATGATTCATCATGAGATCGAGGTCTATGTTGATGACATGATTGCAAAGTCCCAAACGGAGGAAGAGCATCTGGTCAACTTATTGAAGCTTTTTGAGAGGCTTAGGAAGTTCAGGCTGAGGCTGAATCCTAACAAGTGCACTTTCGGAGTGCGGTCCGGAAAGTTATTGGGGTTTATCGTTAGCGAACGAGGTATCGAGGTTAATCCTACGAAAATAAAAGCTATTCAAGAAATGCCAGCGCCGAAAACAGAAAAATAAGTTCGTGGTTTCTTGGGCCGAATAAACTACATTGCAAGGTTTATCTCTCAGCTCACGGCCACTTGTGAACCGATGTTCAAGCTTTTAAAGAAAGATCAGGCGATTACGTGGAATGAGGATTGCCAGAAGGCATTTGACAAAATAAAGCAGTATCTTCAAGAACCTCCAATCTTGATACCCCCAGTGGCTGGACGGCCATTGATTATGTACCTGACGGTTCTGGAGAATAGTATGGGGTGTGTTCTTGGTCAGCACGACGAGACGGGCAGAAAGGAGCATGCCATTTATTATTTGAGTAAAAAGTTCACTGAGTGTGAATCTCGATACTCGATGCTGGAGAAGACGTGTTGTGCATTAGCTTGGGCTGCCAAACGTCTACGACAGTATATGCTCAATCACACCACTATGCTAATTTCGAAGATGGATCCGATCAAGTACGTCTTCGAGAAGCAGGCTCTTTCGGGCAGGATTGCCAGATGGCAAATGGTGTTAACAGAATATGATATTCAGTACGTCTCCCAGAAGGCCATTAAGGGAAGCGTATTGTCTGATTACCTTGCCGAACAGCCAATCGAAGACTACCAGCCGATGAAGTTTGAATTCCCTGACGAGGATATTATGTTTCTCAAAGTGAAGGATTGCGATGAGCCATTGCCCGATGAGGGGCCAGATAGGAAGTCTCAGTGGAAGTTGATATTCGACGGAGCGGTTAATTCCTATGGAAGTGGTATTGGGGCTATCATCACCACTCCTCACGGATCCCACATCCCGTTTACTGCGAGACTGACGTTTCCAGTTACCAACAATGAAGCAGAGTATGAAGCATGTATTATGGGTCTAGAAGAGGCAATTGATTTGAGAATCAAGAATCTAGACGTATATGGTGACTCCGCGCTTGTAATCAATCAAATTAAAGGGGAGTGGGAAACTCGTCAAGCGAATTTGGTGCCGTACATGAATTATGCCAGGAGGCTGCTTCCTTTCTTCAATCGAGTGGAACTTCATCATGTACCCAGGGCTGAAAATCAGATGGCTGATGCCTTAGCCACGTTGGCTTCAATGTATAAGGTCAATTTTTGGAATGAGGCTCCAAGAATTGTGCTTTCGCGTCTTGACAGACCGACGTTTGTCTTTGCAATAGAGGATGCCGCCGACGGCAAGCCATGGTTCCACGACATCCAGACCTTCCTTATGACTAAGGAGTATCCTGCGGGTGCGTCAACCCAGGATAAGAAGACTCTGAGGAGGCTATCTGGAAACTTTTATCTCAATCCTGATGGAGTGTTGTATAAGAGAAACCACGATCTCGTGCTACTCAGATGTGTAGATGAAAAAGAGGCGAGTATGCTCATGGAAGAAGTCCATGAGGGCACATTTGGTACGCACGCCGGCGGACATGCCATGACGAGAAAGATCCTGAGAGTAAGATACTACTGGCTGACTATGGAGTCGGATTGCTTCAGATTCGCGAAGAGATGTCATAAATGCCAGATTTATGCTGATAAAGTTCATGTGCCGCCGTGCCCATTGAATGTCATGTCCTCCCCTTGGCCGTTCTCCATGTGGGGCATCGACATGATAGGCAAGATCGAGCCCACTGCATCCAATGGTCATCGTTTCATTCTGGTAGCTATCGACTACTTCACCAAATGGGTGGAGGCAGCCTTGTACGCTAATGTGACCAAGCAGGTGGTAGCTAAATTCATAAAGAGGGACATCATCTGTCGCTATGGAATTCCCGAGCGGATCATTACTGATAATGGTTCGAATTTGAATAACAAGATGATGAAGGAGCTGTGCCAGAGCTTCAAGATTGAACACCATAACTCATCTCCTTACCGGCCGAAGATGAATGGCGCCGTCGAAGCCGCCAACAAGAACATCAAGAAGATTGTTCAGAAGATGGTTGTGACGTACAAGGATTGGCACGAGATGCTGCCGTTTGCCTTGCACGGTTATCGTACGACGGTGCGTACGTCGACCGGGGCAACTCCTTTCTCCTTGGTGTATGGTATGGAAGTTGTCCTACCGTTAGAAGTGGAGATTCCTTCTTTGCGAGTTTTGGTTGATGTGAAACTCGACGAGGCAGAATGGATTACGAATCATTTGAACCAACTCAGCCTGATGGACGAGAAGAGGTTAGCATCGATTGCATTTGGTCGCCTGTACCAAAGCCGAATGAAGAAAGCTTACAATAAGAAGGTGCGTCCTAGAAGCTTTCAGACGGGTGATCTCGTCCTGAAGAAGATTCTTCCGCCACACCCCGATCACCGGGGCAAGTGGACTCCGAATTACGAAGGGCCGTATGTCGTCAGCAAGGTCTTCTCGGGAGGAGCTCTGTTGTTATCCACGATGGATGGTGAAGATTTTGCATCCCCGGTGAACGCGGACGCAGTTAAAAAATACTTTGCTTGAAAGAGACCCGCTGGACAAAAAAGAAAGAGTCCAGGCAAAAAAGGGGCATCCCGACGAACCAAAAACAGAATAAAAGGTTCGGGCAAAAATTAGGGATATATTGAAAAATGTACACCCGCGAAGTCGAAAACCTACACTGGGCGGCTTCGGCAAAAAAGGGTATCCCGGTGAACTGAAAACCCGTAACGGGCGGTTCACGCAAAAGTTAGGGATTTGAATAAGCAAATGACTGCGTTCCGCGTGTGGACTTTCATTGTTTAGTGGTTTGGAGGACCTGAGGGCCGTTTATCTGAATCAATCTCTTCCGAAGCTGAAGCGTCGGAGAAATATCGAAGTCGAGTGGGTCTTAGAGGGATCAACTCATGGTGTTTGTCTAAGCCTCGTTGCCGACATTTGTATATACTGATGTATATTTATGTTTTATTTTTGCGCGGCTTCCTCATTCCAGGAGTTTGCCTCTGTTGTAAAACATTCTTTTGCCCATTCAGGGGTTCGTCATCAATAAAATGCGTATTATTCAGCAATTCCGCTTGCCTGTTTAGCATTTATCTGTTTTGTTTGCGAAAGAAAATGCCGATGTTTTTGATAAAATGCGCATACATAAACTTGCGGGCCTAGGCCCATTGATTGTTGAAACAATTAATTACCCGAATATTGTCAAGAGATAATAACCTTGATAGGCCCCCTTTGAGGAGGGTAGTTTGTCTGTTTGTTTGTGTTGTTTCAGGTATAACACCTTCCAGGCAGCGTGCCGTGCGCATCCCCGAAGCAGGGCGAGTCCTCCTTCTCCAGCAGAGTTCAGTAGTCTCTCCTCCGCAGAATCTGAACGCAAGATAGTGAGCATTGATATGTCCCCCCAGGCAGAGATGATTCTCTTCCCCAAGCAGACGCATCCTGAAGGAACATCATCTTATCAGCTGAATCGAGGGCCAAAGCTCATTCCCCAGCACTGGGTCACAAGTGCAGATTTTGTAGAAATGTTCGGGTGCCAAAGCTTGTGTTTCCCCAATAAAGTCGCCGAAGCAGGTGTCTCCCCCAGCACCGGGTCACAAGTGCAAGTCTTGTAGGAAGCTGTTCGTATGCCGAAGGATGCAGTAACTGATGGTGCCAGACCGAAGTCTCCAGCGGAATTGAGATTCCCCACCAGAGTCGTATTCTCTCCAACGAAGTAGAATAATTCCTTTCTCCCTGGCTGAGTCCGCAGACCCCAGGAGAGCCGAATCCTTGGAAGCAGTTGGGACCGTGAGTGGTTTTCCCTAACGGAGCATTGAACAACTGATGCTATATTTCCCCCAGAGTTGTACTCTTTCCAGTGAAGCAGAATGGTTTCTCCTTCCTCGGCCGAGTTTGCAGATGTCCAAAAGAGACGAATCCTTGGAAGTTGATCAGACCATGTTTAGTTGTTTCCTCAGTGGAGTGTTGAGCAGCTGAAGTTGTTTCCCCACAGAGTTGTCATCCCAGAAGAGTAGCCGAGAAAGCCCCGCAGTTTGTTCTCGCGATCGATGTCACTTTCTCGTAGAGCTCCGTTCCCCTGCAGCAGTCAACTGAAGTTGTTTTCCCTGCAGCAATCAACGGAAGATCTTTTCCCCAGACGGAGTCCGGTTGATATTGGCGTGTCCACGTTCTCCTCAGCAGGATGATTCCTCTATCTGAGTAGTTCTTTCTCCTTGACAGGAGAATTTCCCCCTCGGCATTTATTTTGCTGACGGGATCGCATCATTGTGCATGATTGCATGGCATTTAGCATAAACGCATAGCATTCCCACCGTGTGGGGCATGGCACCGAAGCATATGCATCATAAGCATGATCTAGGTTATTATCATTCTTGTTTTACAGGTGTTCGGCCGAAGGGTCAGTTGCTCAGGATGATTCCTGACCTTCTCCCCAACGAGGTCGCTTTCCTAAGATGATTCTTAAGACCCCGGTGTAATCCCCACAGTCGCTCGCTCAGGATGATTTTTGAGATCCCCAGCGAAGTCTTCAATTCAAAACGATTCTTGAATTCCTCAGCAGGGCCATTTGCTTAAGATGATTCTTAAGACCTCAACGTAGTTTCCCGAGTTGGTTGCTTAGGATGATTCTTGAGCTCCCCAGTAGTGTCCCCAGCAAGAGTTGCCCAGGAAGATTCCTGGAATACCCAGCAAAATAAAGTCTCCAGAAAGGTTATCGGTTCAAGACGATTCTTGAAGGCGCCGACGGAGTTGTTTGTTCAAGATGATTCTTGAAGTCCTTAGCAGCGTGATATGTTTGCTCCAACAGTGATGTCTAATCTGAAGATTGACTTCGTAAACGCCTAAAGGCGGTATCAGAATGTTCCTGTGGATTCGGATTTCCGTGTTGATGAATCAACGTGTGTCTGAAGACAAGGTTCCAAAGTTTGCAAAGTGATCCGTGTTGTCCTGAAGACCAAGTCAGTTGTCCTGAGGTGATGATTGATTGCAATCAGGTGAATTGCGGTTTTCCCGACTGATGTCGAGGCCTGAAGGCTATGGTACCACATTGACTAGCGGTTTTTACCGACTGAAGTCGAGGCCTGAGGGCTATGGTATAACCGGACTAGTGTTTCTTCTGAATGAAGTCGAAGATGTTTCTCCAGCGGAAGCGGAGTTTTGCCTGAAGGCAAAGTGTTTGAATCCCCGTAGAGTCATGAATGGCTCAGGATACCACTTCTCTGACTGAAGTCACAGATTTCCCAAGCTGAAGCGAAGGTGCCTGAAGGCAAGGTTATCCCCAAGGTCATGAATGGCCCAGGATTCATTTTTCGGACTGAAGGCCGAAGTATATCCCTGACTGAAGTCACGGATACTCTATAGCAGAGGCGGAGTTGCCTGAAGGCAGATCCATGTATCCTTGAAGGCCAAGGACCATTTCTTTAGACTGAAGTCGAAGATACCTCCTGCAGAGTTGCCGACAGGCAAAAGTTTACATCCTTGGAGACCAAGGATTCTTATCTTCAGAAGTACTTGAAGATCTTTTCTAGCTGAAGCTGGAAGTGGCCAGGGGCCAGGGTTTCATATGTCTTTGATGTTGAAGTTCTACGGTGGGCAGTGTGCAGTAGTATTCGGATGTTCGTTATGGTTCTGAGGGTGAACCCCAGATCAGAGCGTGCTTGGTTGAGTCTCTCATTCCCAGCGGAGCAGTTTCAAACACGCAAGTGTACTTTACCAGGGGTGAACCCCAGGTTAGAGTTGTTCAGTGTTGTATTTTCTCCGGCGGCGAGGTTGGATGCTTGGATTTGACGGCGAGGTCAGATTATGTTTGTTCGACGGCGAGGTTGAATGTTTGCTTTGACGGCGAGGTCAGACGATGTTTGTTCGACGGCGAGGTCAAATGTTTGTTTTGACGGCGAGGTCAGATTATGTTTGGTTCTGGCAGCGAGGTTGGATGTTTGTTTTGACGGCAATGTCAGACTCTTTAAATCCCCAGCAAAGATGATGTTTGTACGACGGCGATGTCGAGTGTCTCTCAGAGCAATGTTTGTTTCCAACGGCGATGTCAGATTCAGTTTTCCAGCGGCGATGTCGGGTGTGTCAGATGGTTTAGTCTTCCAGCGGCGAGGTTGGGTGTTGTGGTTGTCTGAAGGCAATATCAGAAGATTTAATGTGGATAACTGACGGCGATGTCAGATCAGTATTTCTCCAGCTAGTTGTTGAGCAGCTAGTATTGCAGTATTCAAAGATTTGTTCCCCGCAGAGTATCGTGTGCTCGTGCAGTTGGCAAATTTTCGGGTTTACCGGTATTCAACCGTCTCGCACCTTGATTGGCTGAGCGTCGTTCGCTTCTCACCCAGTCAGGTTCAAGCCGTTTGAATAGGGGCAGCTGTTGCACCCCAAAATTTGACCAACATTAATTTATCCATCAAGTGTTTGAAAGATGATACCTTCATCAGAAAGTTCAAGAGATCCTCAGAGGAATTGGTTGAAACCAGAGTTGTGTGCTTCATAGCTTGAGAGTTGTGGGAGCTCCTCAGATGATTCTGATACTTTGAGAATGAACTTGAAGCTTTAAGAAAGTTTATGAGATGTCTTGAAATCCATCATGAATCCCAGAGAGGTCATTATGCAAGAATTCAGAAGATTCAACCATGAATGGTAGGATTAGGGTTTTGACTGGGTCAACCCTGGGATAACTGAAGATTTGGAGAAGGTTGAGACCTAATCCAAGAGCCATGAGATCATGGAATGAGGTATGGAGATGTTATAAAGATGATTCCTAGACCAACTCATCATGATTGAGGAGTTTGAGAAGTTTTGAGTTAGGGTTTCCAAGGATTGTCAGAGTAAAAACCCTAATTTGATCCCTATATTCCAGGCAGTTTTAGCTCAAGATATGATTGATATCTCATCTTCTCCACAACATGAATGTTGTAGAGCTTGTTCTTAGCTTTAATTTGAGTGGTAGAAGTCCTTGATAGGAGTTGCAGAGCTCAAGTTATGGTTTTGACAAATTACAGGTCATCTGAGGTGTGTGAATCTGGGTCCTTGAAAGTCACCCAACTTGCAGACAACGTTTTCCCTAGTAGGATGATTCCTATGATCTCTTGGTCAACATGAATGTTGAAGAGCATCTTCTTAGCTTTCTAGAGAGTACTATAAGTCCTTGATAGGATTTGTAGAACTCAACTTATGGTTTGAACAAGACAGAGGTATTTTGGTCATTTGGAAGTTATAGGTCATTTTAAGCAAAGGCCATATCTCCTATTTCCAAGCCTCAAATGAAAAAACTCAAAACATCAAAGTTGTTCAAAATGGGATTTTAAGCCTAGAAAAGTGTTCATGAGTTGTTGAAAAAGCTTGTAGCAAGGATTTACAAGATTGGGTAAAAATGACCTAAAAATGGCTTATAAGTTAAATAGATCCAAATTGGAAATTGGTTTGGGAGATCCACAAATCCAAAATGGGTCATCCAATATGTCATTTTGACTCCAAACATCATTTTAAAAACAATGGTTCAAGTAGAATTTTGATTTGAGGCCTTAAAATGGATGTTGCTTTGTAATTTTCATTCTTGCATCATAAGGCAATTTGAGAAACTTGGCATAAGGCAAGGTTTAGCTTGTTTTTTCACTCATTCCCTTTCAATATCTCACAAGGGGAGATTTTAAAGCAAAATTGAAAGTCTTAAGGCATGATAGGAGATAATACAACATATCACTTCAAGAGAAGTTCTATAACATTCTAGCTCTTTCCACAAGTTTCTAGACTCTTCTTTTGATTGTTATTAAAAGAGTGGATCACAATGGAGAAGAGGTTGGTGAAAGTTGTTGAATCCATTGGAGAGAGTAAGAGAGAAAGTTCCATTTCAAGATTTCTTCAAAATCAAGCAAGCTTTCATTTCTTCATCCACAAGCCTCATCCATCTCAATTCTTGCAAACAGAACCCTATCCACCATTAGAGGAGTATTTTGAAGCAGGTTCAAGTGCCAAATCGAGCTCTAACATCACTCACCATTGATACTTAACAGGTTGGTAATTTTCTCCATAGATCCTTAATTAGCTGCCTACTGTTAGATTGCTAGGTGTAAGGATGACATGCTAGGCTAGGTGATGATTTTCTGAGGATTTGAGAGAGATCCATGGAGTTTCGTGGCAGGGTACCATTTCTTGCAAGATTAAGAACCAGCTGTATATTAAATTTTAATTGGTATGTGATAGTATAGAACGATGAGGGTAACATAAGGAACAAGTTTAGATCATTGGATTTGAGTTTGGTTAAGGTTGATCACAGAGAAAAGAGGTTGAACCCAGGATTTTGAGCTATCGGGCTAGGAGCTACAAGATGTTTCAGTGGAAGATATGAGCATGGTTAGAATCTTGGTAACACGTAGAGCATTTTGCCTTTGGAAGTTTGTGATTTCATTGAGTAATGGAGGAGAACGAAGGAGTTGAAACTCTGGCATGGAGTTAGGGTTTCTGAAACCCTAGATGGTGTTTTGGAGAAGACGGGTTTGTAACCGTTGGATCGTCCTGGTTTAATTGACTTCTTCATCTAATCTAACGGCCACAATTTAATTCTGAAAACGGAGGGAAAGTCCAGCACCAAAGCGCAGCGTTTGGTTTAATGAGGAGTTCTGGGCTTACTAAACTTGTGATATTCACACCCCCTCGCCTGGCCCAATTCAAATTTAAACGTGGAATTGTTGCTAAATACACCGTTCGTTTTCCAATTTTCTGTGGATTTTTCTTTTGATTTTCTGAAGCATTTGGGCTTATCACGCGTGCTATTCCCACCCCCGGTTTATGGGCCCAACATCATAATCAACTGGGCGCAGATACTTTTCTCACCCCCATCCCCTTTATTTCATTTTCTTTTATTTCTAATTCTTTTATATTTTCTTGCATTTTATAAAATTCATATAAAATCCAAAAATTAATATTTTTTAATGCTTGTTTTTTTCACATATTCATAATTTTGTCTAGAAAAATGTCAATAAATAAAATTCCATTTTATTTTTCTTTTAATATTTTTAGTATATTTTCCATTTAAATAGTCTTTTTAATTGATTTTAGTTGATACTTAATTTGGTAGAATTTGTTTTAGGGCCTTCCCTTAGGATTTTTGAGCCATTCTTTTTGGCATAGTTAGATATTGAATCATAGTTCCTATAGGATTTAATTCATGATTTTTAGGTTAAAATTTGATTAGTTTGTTTAGGCTAGCATTAGCATAACAAAATTAGGGTTTTAGGTTGTATAAGTAGATTTGAACAATTTTGTTTTGGGTTTTATAGGTCAAATTAGAGTATGGGGAATATATGGGTTAAGGGTAGGTATGTGTAGAATCCCCTAGAATTTTTCTAGAATATTATATAGTATAATAGTATTTTTAATTGATTTTTGAATGTATGGTTAGTATGTGTGTTGCTTAAGGGCATAGTTTGTATTGTTTTGCTTTCTTTTCTTCTCCTTTGAGTGTGTGAGCCTTGAAGATTGAGTTGAAGACCTTGTGGATCATCATGGGAGACTTTGAAGACCTTGTGGTGGAGTTTAGTTAGCTTTTGCTTGTTCTGGTTATAGGATCATAAGTACATAGGTAGAGCTTTAGATAGAATACTTCCATTCAATAAACAAGGAGTGTCTTGTTCACCTCCTTCCTTCTCTATGACATAAAGTCCCTTAAGGGTATTCACCTCTCTCCTTTGGAGGGATTAGTGACCTTGCCCTATGAGGTAGAACTTTGAGAGAGCCTTTCCTTTGATGTTAAGTCCTTAATGGCATCCTTTGGAAGTCAGTGAGCACTCTAACATCCTCACTTCATCTTGTTGATTGAATCTGGTTTGTTGGAGCATTAATGCCATTGACGATAGAAGCTGAAGCTTTGAAGAGGTGGATATTTGAAGTCTGAAGACTGAGTAGCTGCTGGAGGAGCTGAAGCTTTCTTCTGTTTTTCTTTTCTGTATTGTATGTTTTGTTTGATTTGTCTGTTGCATTAGATTAAGTTCATCTAGAATAAGTTCAGACTAAGAGCATGATTGCATTAGAGGTTGAGTTGCTCCCTATGCTTGTATTGTTATTGTGTGGCTTTGCTTGCGGGTATTCGGTAGAGCCCAGCGCCCTTGCCCATGTGGTTTGTTTGCCTGATGGCATTTCATTTCTTTTATCTGTATGATTGCAGTTTACTGTTTATTGCTTGATAGCATGTTGTTTATTTTTCAGTATGATTACTGTTATTTCATGACTGGCTTGAGGTTGAGACGAGCTTGTGGAGGCTGAAGCCCCACACACATTTCCTCCCTCACTTGCATTGCATGCATTTTACTGTTAAGCTGATGCTTTGTCTGTTTTGGTGTATCATTGACATGATCCCTTAGGACTCTCATTTCCTTTGATAAGGATTTGATGATAGAATCTTAGGTTGAAACCTATGCATGACAACATCTAGGAGTTCCCTGTTTAAACCTCAACCATAGGATGAATCCATGGCATGATAACAGTAGGACTTGATAGTCTCCCTCCTAGTTGGGCCTGTTCTCTTCTCATCTCAAAACAGTTTAAGATACAGTAATCATGAATGATTTCTTTCGTACGTTACGAGCCTTAAGCTATCTGAGAAAGGATTGTGGGAGGGTTTCCTTTCCACAGTCTGGATGTTTAGTATGGTACCCTTTGGGTGACATGCGACGCATTCACTCTTAGGTCATAGTCTCTAGTGCGGTTGAAATCGCAAACACAATAAAAAACACTTCTTTCGTAATAATAGGAAATAAACCGTAGTTTCCCGAACTACGTGAGCTCTGATCTCTCATGCCTGTTGAGAGTACGTAGGCACAAGATGGCGAAGTCTTGGCGAGCTACCTTCCCCCATAACCCTTCGTAGGCCGAACTACGTTGACTCTGATTTCTCATTCTCTGATGAGAATACGTAGGCATAAAGTGCGACGCTTTGCCGAGTCATTTTCTTTTCTTTTTCAGCCAGCCTTGATAGGTAGATAGAATAAAACCAACCCGTCCAAGTAAACAAACAAGCGAGGATCCCGTCGAGTACGACGGATGTGAGGGGTGCTAATACCTTCCCCTTGCGTAACCGACTCCCGAACCCAGACAATGGTTGCGATGACCTTGTCTTACCCTTATTCGTCAGGTTTTTCCGATCGTTTCCTTTCCCGCTCTGAGGGATAAATAACGAAAGGTGGCGACTCTTCTGTTTTGCCGGCACCTTATTTTCGCGCAAGCGACACCCAACAATTGAAAATTTCGACTTCTATCATGTTTTTCAGAGGCATTTCATTTTGTTGCGTTATTCCATCGATCCTATGACATTTGTCACAACTTTTTGTGTGCGTGTACACATCTTTGAACAAGGACGGCCAATAAAATTCCGATTGAAGGACTTTAGCGGCCGTTCTCGTATTGTTAAAATGACCTTCATACGGAGAGTTATGACAATGCCACAGAATATCTTTGGCTTCCTCCTTAGAAACACATCTCCGCAAAATGTTATCGACACCAAGTTTAAAAAGATATGGTTCATCCCAAACAAAATAATTGGCGTCAGACAAAGTTTTTTGTCTTTTGGTGGCTAGTTAGACCTTCCGACATCAATCCGGTGGCTTTGTAGTTAGCCATATCGGTGAACCAAGGTCTAACCGTTACCATATACAATTTTTCATCGGGGAACTCCTCCCTCACCTCTTTCTCATGTTTTGTGACTTCATCATTCACAAGTCGGGACAAGTGATCTGCTACCAAATTCTCAGACCCTTTTTTATCACAAATTTCAAGATCAAATTCTTGAAGTAAAAGAATCCAACGAATTAGCCGTTGCTTGGAATCCGGTTTGGTAAGCAGATACTTGATCGCCGCATGATCAGTGTAAACCATAACTTTTGATCCAATCAAATAAGACCTAAACTTTTCTAATGCATACACTATAGCAAGCAATTCCTTTTCCATTGTTGCATAATTAATTTGAGCTTCGTTAAGAACCTTGCTTGCATAATGTATCACATGGAAATTTTTGGTTTTTCTTTGGCCTAAACTGCACCAACCGCATAATTGCTCGCATCACACATAAGTTCAAAATCATTTTTCCAATTCGGTGTGACAATTATGAGTGCAGTTATTAGGCTTTGTTTCAAAGATTCAAAAGTTTTCATGCAAGAATCATCAAAAAGAAAAGACTTATCTTTATTGAGCAGGTTGCTCAATGGCTTTGCTATCTTCGTGAAGTCCTTGATGAATCTTCGATAGAATCCCGCATGACCTAGAAAACTTCGAATTCCCTTCACATTTAGAGGTGGCGGTAGCTTTTCAATCACTTCCACTTTAGCTCTATCAACTTCAAGTACCTTTGAAGAAACCTTGTGCCCGAGCACAATGCCTTCTGTGACCATGAAGTTACATTTCTCCCAATTAAGCACTAGATCAGTATCCACACATCTCTCCAAGACAACATCAAGATTTTTTAGACAAAGATCAAATGACGGCCCAAAAACTGAGAAATCATCCATAAACACCTCGATCGTCTTCTCAATTAAGTCCGAGAATATAGCTTGCTTACACCATTGAAAAGTCGTCGGCGCCTTACACAAACCAAACAGCATCCTTCGATAAGCAAAGATTCCGAAAGGACAAGTGAAAGTTGTTTTTTCATGATCTTCCAGATTGATAATTATTTGATTATACCCGAAATACCTATCCAAAAAGCAACAAATTCTTGACCAGAAAGCCTCTCGAGCATTTGATCCATGAACGGAAGAGGAAAGTGATCTTTTCTCGTAGCTTGATTTAGCCTACGATAGTCAATACACATTCTCCATCCCGTTACGGTTTTTGTTGGAATCAACTCATTATTTTCATTGCGGACAACTGTAATTCCACCCTTCTTCGGCACCACTTGAACTGGACTCACCCATGGACTATCAGAAATAAGATAAATCATGCCAACATCCAAAATTTTTACAACTTCTTTCCTCACTACTTCTTTCATAGTAGGATTCAATCTTCTTTGTGGTTGAGCTACCGGCTTGAAATCTTCCTCCATAAATATACGATGCATACAATAGGAATGACTTATACCCTTTAAGTCGGAAAGATTCCAACCCATTGCCTCTTGATTTTTCTTCAACACAACAAGTAATTTTCTTTCATCATCCATGGTTAACTCGGAACTTATGATCACCGGCTTGCTCTTTTCTTCATCAAGGAAAACATACTTTAGATGAGATGGTAACAACTTCAACTCAAGCTTTCCTTCCTCATTGTTCTCTTTTTTCAAAATTTCCACCTTTTCTTTCAAAGGTGGGATTTCCTCTAACTTTTCGAGTTCCCGCAAACACTTTTCAGTTACTCGTTCTTCTTCTTCATTGAATTTTGAAAGAGCATTGATAAGAACTTGTTGTACCGGTGTGGGTACTTGCAATAACTCTTTGACTTCTTCAATTGCCACTTCCGTTGCATCAATTATAAAAAAATCGGTTTTGTCTTTAGAAAGCTTCATGGCTTCAAAAAGATTGAAGCAAATCTCCTCATCAAGAACTCTCACTTTCATGAGACCATCATCCATATCAATTGCCATACGCGCAGTCTTTATAAAAGGTCGACCAAGAATCAATGGAGAGTCTTCATCTTCTTCCATATCAATTACCAAAGTCGATTGGGAACAAAAATTTATCAACATTTACCAACACATCTCCGGCTACACTATGAGGGCGAGTGGTAGATTTGTCGGCAAGTTGCAACGTCATTTGAGTAGATTTCAATTCCATGTATCCCAACCGCTTTACAATAGATAAAGGTATCAAACTGTCATACCCCAAATTTTGACCCCTTAGATTTTCATCATCATTTTAGGAGCATGTTCACATGTTTATCTAACCTTAACCCCTTCCAAGTGGTCTTTGTCAAGTTACAGGAGGATCAGGGTTTTGTACAGCCGAAATCGAGATTTCGAGGGTTGACCAGTCAATGTTTTGGATTGGTTTTCTTTGAGATTGGGTCTCCACATCATCAAGAGTATTCTATTGGATCAAGCATGAATCCAATTTGAGGTTGTTACCCAGGAATCAAAAGCAGTGAAGTTCAGGATACCCGATTAGGGTTTTCGAGCAGGAAAAGTCAACTGTGGTTTGACTTTTGTATTAAAAGGTGTTACAACGATGGGATCATGGTCCATAATGTTCATATGGATTGGTAAAGTCCATTCAAGAAGTTTCAAAGCCTCAAAAGGTCCAGAGCATCAACAGTCGACTCGGTAGCCACCGATCAATCGTTCGGTTGACCGAAAAGTCAACTCTTGAACAATAAGGAGTCTGACCTCAAGATGTGAATCAAAAATGTTCCTAATGATATATTGCATCTACCCATAAAATTTCATGATAATTGGATCAAGGGTTGAGGAGTAATCGCAAAAGTCGGGAATTAGGGTTTCAAAAGGGGCAAGACCATAACTCCTTAACCACACATCCAAATGAAGTGGTTCAAAGCTCATTGGAAAGCTCTTGACAAATCCTACAAAAGCCTCAAAGTGGTCCATGATCAGAAAATGCATAGATTTGGAGTTATGATCAACTTTAAGAGGTTTTTTGGCCAAGCTCCTTTGAGAATTTGAAAGTCATGAAAACATGAATGTTTTAGAGCTATTTGAGGGCTTTCTAAAAATTCTAGAACATCTCAATGGCATTTGTGAGCTGAGAGTTATGGATTAGTGAAGTTGGTACTGTCACACTTGAAACACAAAATTCTGGTTTTTCCACAAGTGAGATTTTCATCAAGATGGACCATTCTCAGCCCTTAGATCTTGTTATTTCTGATATTGGGATGTTTTGAAATGTAGAAGTGTGGAAATTATGCAGAGAAATAAAATTTGAAGCCAAGGCAAGTGGCTTGCAAGTTGCAAATGCAACTTGCATTATAATATTCAAAATACAAAAAAGGTGGAAAGTGAAAATATGCAACCATCCATGTCCCTACTCTCCCTAGCCTCACTTCAGCCACTCTAAATCCATCATCACACTTGACTTTCAGCTTACCTCCAAGCCAAGAAAACACTTTTGAGAGATTTGATCCAAATTGCCAAACCTTTCCCTCTTAGGAAGGAAACCTCCAATCTGTCATTTCTCTCTCATTTCCCTATAAATAGAGCACCCCCTACCTCATTCAACACATCAGAACACCTCTAAAAACTAGAGTAATCACAAGTTCTTACTCTTTCCCTCTTTACTTCAATTTCACAAAATCTGCAAAATCACAAAAACACAAAAAATCTGTCTTGACAGCCCAGCCCCTAAACTCATTTCCACACCTTTAAACTCTCCAAAAACCTTCCACACAATCCATAAATAGGGTATAGAAGGTGTTCCAACCATTAAAACACTCAAAAACATCATTTTGCAAAAAGTCAACTTTAATACTAAACAACTTTGACCATAATGCATAAAATTTGCCAAGCTCTTGTCTAGGCTTCTTCTTGATGTTCTAATCACTCATACACCTCATATGCATCCTATCTCAACTGTCTAAAGCATTGGAATCAAGTGGTGAAGCTTAATTTTCAATCTGGCCTAAGGTTTGCATTTTGCTTCACAAGGAAGAAAGCTTCAAAGTTGAGTGGTGTTTGAAGTATCTCTGGGTTTCTTGGTGTTCTAACCTGTTCAATATAGTCTACAAGAGGTATGTAGTCTATGAATCTTACACTTTGCATCATTTTCCATGTTTTGGCATTTTTGAGAAATATGTTGAAATATGAACCATGAGCATACCAACTTTTCATGACAGCTGATTTTTGATCAATGTTAATGCTTATAATCATTTGGATACATGTTTGAGGTTTCTATGGATGAGAATATGTGCATATCTTGCGGTCTTGGCTTTATGACAGTTGGTGCTCTTTTGATGTTATTTGCAAAATGTCATCATCATAATGCTATCCTTTTGAATCAAAGTACATGTGCCCAAAATTTTGGTTTCTACATGACTATTAATGCATTTGTGGTGTGTATGTGCTCTCATTTTGGCTTAAAGCAATTCTTACTTGAATCTCATCTACTGTCACCAAAAATGTTACATGTTTCCAACAAAATGTCAAAACCTGTTTTGGATACCATGTACCCCAAGTTCTAGGCTCATCTTACTTGTTATAGTGTATGAAATGTGTGTATGTCTTGTTTTCATGAGACCTCACTGTCTGCAACTAAACACCCTGCTGCTACAACTGTTTTTTGCAAAATCACTTAGGCACACACTCCACTTTTGTGGCTTGTTTAATTCTAAAATGATTCATATAGCATTAGACCTTTTATGACATATGAAACTTGTTTGATCATGAATCCCTCAATTTTGTTTGCCTCATTGTGCTGTCATGACAGTTTGGTTTCATCATTATTTGAATTTGCATGCTTGTTGGATTTTCTTGTCATGAGCATTTCATATTAATCTTAAGGTCTAAACTCACTTGTTATATCATTTTGAACTTGTGCATAACTTTATTTTGACCTCAAACTATCCCATATAATTTTTGATCCCAAGTGTACACTTTATGTGAAGGACTGAGCAGTGGCCATGTGATTTTCAAATCCACTTTGTTTGTAAACAATTTTAAGGATTATACACACTTATTATCATGTTTAGGATGTGTGTGGATGATTTGTATGAGTTATTTCTACCTGTGGTGGATTTTCACTTTTAAAATGCATCATTATCATCAAAATCCCATGTTGCATCATGAATCTCATTTCTCACCACAACCATTTTGAAACTATCTCTAGTGTTTAATTCACTTGTTACCATGTATGAAATATGTGTGTGGGATTTGTTTGGTCAAAATATGCATAGATCATGATTTGAACTTTCTCATGCACTTCTCGAACACCAAGTTGCAGCTGTCATACTACTTTCACCACAGGCTGTTTTGAGACCCTCCCTTGTGTCTAATTTCACTCACCAACATGCTTTCAATGTGTGTATGTGCTTGCTTTGACCTAAACCTACTTAGAATCTGACTTTCATTCCATTATGCATTTCACAAATGACCAATTGCAGCTTGATGGTCGTTTCTCACCATAACCTGTTTTGACTTTAATTTTTTGCTCACAATCATTCATCAATATGTTTCTAATGTGTGTATGTACTTGGCTTGATCTGGGAATGCTTGGAATTTGACCTGCACATCAATATGCATCTCACACACTCACCTTTGCTTGTGCTATCGAATTTCAAAAGGGAAGCATGATCTTTCAAAATTAATGCCACCACTGTGTTCCTTGTTAAAAAATACTCAAGTTACACTAAAATTTTGTTAAAATCCATAAAGAATTGACCAAGTTAGGAGTCAAAATGCAAATCAGTTGTTTGTGTGTTTGGCTTGCCCAGAAAAACCATAGAACCATGCCTTATATGTTTATAGGGGAGGCTACATCAACGGATGTATAGCCACCCCAGTGGTAAGAACCTTGCCATAAAACGCGCTTTTCACACACATGACCTGGGTTCGATCCATAGTGGAGATCAACCCTTTTGGCCATTTTTCTGATTTTTACATGTTGTATTATTTTGTCTTTTCCTTCTCTCCCTTTACCACACGCGCGTGTGATGGCTCAGTGGTCAGGCTTGCTACATGGGAGGCCAAGGGCATGGGTTCAAATCCCACCTTGCCCATTTCTTTTTAGCCTTTGTTTTATTTTTGTTCTTATTTCATCTCATTTCATATTTTCATAACTTGCTTATTTCTTATCCTTTTCCACTCATTCCTTTTGTGTTGTGATCATGTAAATGTCTACTTTCATGTGATAATTCGAAATTCCATTTTGTTTTTATTTTTAATACCCCTTTATCACTTGCAAGTTGTTTACGTTTTGAGATCGTTATCGCACGTCTTGATGGATTTCTTTCTCACCATGTTTATTCATGTTTGTTTATTTGCTTATCTTTCACCCCCTTTGTGTTAGTCAAAATGATAGGATGTTTTGTTAGTTGTTACCATGAACAAATTTGTTTCCTCTGAGAAATTACTTTAAGCTTGATCTGTCGTCAAATTTCTTGCTTTGCTTATTTGCTTTGATCGTCATCAATGCATCTTTGGTTTTTACCTTTAACATGTTCATTTAATGGTTGTCACCATGCTTATTTTCTTCATGATATTTTCTTAGTTAAGTTTTTTTTTCTTTTCCCCAAATGATGAAACTTGTTAGTTCTCATCCAAGTTGACTCCCCTTCCTCCTTCCAAAGGAAAAGTCTTTCCATTGACCCCTTGTATCATGGATAGCTCATAACCATTCTCTTGACTTTGTTAAGTCATCTTTAACCTTAGTTTAGAAACCATTAGACTTTTCTTTGAGTCTAGGAAACCCACCTTTACTAGGAGTGTTCTTCAACTAGAACCCTAGGATAGAGTTTGTCAACTCTATGTAAGAATCCTTGTCATGAATTCTTACTTTCCCCTTTTGAGTGTTCAACTTAGATTAGGGAGTTTTGTCAAACTCCACACAAACATTGTGATGTTTGTTCCTCTCTGAACCTTGATCACAATTAAGTGTTCTTCAAACTTAGTGAGGTGAACTACGATTGCTCTGATTCTATCCTAGTTAGGATACGTAGGCATATCTTTGCGAGCAAACTTAGTATATATATCTTTAGGTTTTAACCTACACCTTTTTTCCCAATCCTTAACAAATCCATAGCAAACATTTACTAACTTAGCATGCAAGCAAACAAAAGGTTCCTGTAGAGTACTACAGATGCTTAGGATGTGAAATACCTACCCTATGCATAACCAACCCCCGATCCCCGAATCTCTTAGCGTTGTTGTTACATTGCAAAAAGGGGTTTTTCTTTCTTTAGACCTTTCCTTTGGATAAATTAAAGTTCGGTTGTAAAAGAATCAAGATTCAAGTTAATTCAATAGCTTGATATCCTATTTTCACCGCAACAGAAATGGCGACTTCACTGGGGAGATTTAAAACTTGAGGGTTTAGCCTATTTTATTTGTTTATGTGCTATATTTGTGAATATTTGCTTTACATGTATATTTGTGTATATTTGTTTGAGTGTTGGATTTTGGGACCTTTTGAGTGGTGAGACGGTCCTATACCCGGACTTGAGTGCAATTATGATAGGATGGTGGTATATTCAAGGAGGCTTATAGGGAGTTGATTCCCGACCAAGCTAACTTGAGAAACCACCGCTCAGTGTAGGCCCTCTTGAGAGTTTAGTATTGTTGATCAAGTATTCGTGAAAACAATGCTACTTTCGACGAAGGAGCCCATGACACTGTGGACTTTTAGATTACATTCTACCCCACTTTGGCCTTACTAGGACGTAGTTTGATGGCTATAAGGAAGTATTTCCGAAGTAGTTGATACGCGATACTACACTTAGACGAGACTCTCTTGAGAATATTATCGATCACCAAGTAATTTGGGAAGTTGGTAATATCCGAAAGATGGGTTGTTGACTCTGAGAACCCTTTAGAACCCTGCTCTACAGGTTTGAAAATCCATATTACACACCTTTTTCGGGATGGGTAGACCTTGGATCCATGCTCGTCCTTTAAATCTAGGCTTGTGTTTGTGCATATGTGATATTTGCATTTGCCTGTGTTTGTGCATTTTTGCATTCATAAACATCATATCATAAAGTTTCATGGAACTCAGACTTTTGTTTGTAAACATCAGGGTTGTTATGAACAGTAAAAGAAAGAAACTTTGAAGTACACTTACAAGAGTTTTAACTTGGATGACCTAAAGAGGTTGGGTACCTTGGTGACAGATCCAGAGGGATTCAAAAATATATGGGAAACTGTTGTTATTGTTGAAGATAAAGGTGGATAATGGACTCCTCTCCATGCTTCTCCAGTTCTATGATCCAGTCTATCATCGTTTCACTTTTCCGACTATCAACTAATACCCACTAAAGGAAAACTCTTATTTGGTTGTATTGCTCATTCTTGACAAATCTCCTTTTCCAATCATGGGGAAAGACCATATGGAGAAAGATATTGTTAAGGCTACACGTTTGAGAGTCGCTTTGAGCAAAGCACAACAAACAGAGAAGCATGGGAGCACAAGCATCAAGTGGTTGTCGAAAAATGCAGAATTTCAGAAACAACTACGGTTGAAGAATAAAGAAGTTCTCTCTTGTAAGAAGAGAAAAGTATCAGATGATTTATCTTCACTTAGTCCTCAGTTGACTCCGTAGAAGCTAATTGTGGAGAAGCTTATCCTCGAGAAAGCCCAGATGGAAAAGGAGATTGAGAAGCTCAACTCGAAGCTGTCCAGAAAACCTCTTTAGGACTTTTGTTAGCTTTTATTTAGCTCTCTGTTTAAGACTCTTGTAAGAAGTACTGACATGTTGCAATTTAAATTGTTGGTTAATGAAAAGAAGTTTTTGGTCTATCTTAATGTTAGTGAATGTTTTTGAGTTCCATGAAATTTTTTTTGCATTGCATGAGCATGTCGTCACATTTGCATTTGCATTTGCATTTTAGAGCCTTGAGTCTCATCTTCCTCTTCCTGTCCCTAGAGGGATACCTAGCACGCATTCTAGACCAATGGAAACGATGAAAGAGCTTTTGAAAGGGCAAGAAGCCTTGAAGGAGGAAATCAGGGTCCTCAAAGGTCAGATGAATTGGGCTTTGGAGAATTTGCAGAATTTGATGAGGAATGAGGGGTATTCTCACCCTATTGCGGCTAGAGTGGTTCTCAGTCCATCATTTCCGGTGACTCGTCCAGCTCAAGGACCTCCTAAGCTTCAACGGTCAGACCATCGTCAACCAGCATTTGGGCCTGCGCCAGAATGTCATCCTTATCAGGTGGTTGCCAAAAGAGCATCTCAGCATTCATTGGTTGTTTCCCCTCAAGGTTCTCGAAGCCAGAACATGAATAAGAAGAATCTTGTCAAGAGGAACAAGGCATGCTACAAGACAGTTCCTGTGCCGCTAAGTAAGTTTTATCCTCTACTAATTCAGAATTCGTTGGTGACTCCACGAGCTCTTAACCTTGTGCCAGGACCATGGCATAATGCAAACTTGACTTGTGAGTTTCACAATGGGGCTGAAGGACATGAACTAGACACTTGTTTGGCGTTAGGATTTGTGGTGCAAGAGCTAGTCTATGACAAAAAACTGATCTTTGAAGAAGATCACCTAGAAGTTGAATGCAAGTACCATACTGGGACAATGGGGTATTTGGTAGAAGAGTGCAAAGGTTTTGGGTGGAAGGTGCAAAGCTTGTTAGAGCTGTTAAAACCTCAAGAAGGTAAACCAAGAATCAGTGTCTCAGCTCTCGAAGCAAAAGACAAAGGACCTACGAGGCCTCTCAAGGTTCTATACCACAAGGAGCAAGTAATCAGTGATAGAGGTGTTCCCCCATTTGGGCCTGAAAACTGAAGTTGTTAAGTCAATTCTCCTAAGCTGGTTGTATTCTGTTTGTTTCAGTATTTTCAGTTGTATTTCCCTTGTTGTTTAATTTGAATTGCTTGTAAGCTGTTGTTCATTTTGAATTAACAATATTAATGAAATGTTTGTGCATCTTTTGATTAAGTCCATTCGTTTCAATCTTTCTTTTTCCTTTCATTGTTATGAAATACAAAAATGAAAAAAAAATTTCTTTACTAAAACTGTTGTTTAAAGCAAAGATTGGGGAGGATGATGAGAACTATATCCATAACTGCTGTTGATATGCTTTCAATTTAACTTTGCCGATGATGTAAGGCATTATTTCAAATCCCTAAACACCGGAGAAATAAGGAAGATAATCCCTCGTTAAGCCCTTCGAGCCTAGAAGTAGGAGTTTTCTTTCTCTACAAAAACAAACCTTAAATCTCAAACCTGAGGCGGGTAGTTCTCAATTAACTCGGAGATATATGCATACAAGACACTTTAAAAGTGGTGCATTCAGGTTTTCCTTCACACACAACAAACAAGTGTCGAAGTTCAAAAGATGATGATGGTCCGTCGTAGCCATTAAACTAGGTAGTCACCTCCTTTCTCAAAAAAGAAAAAGAAGAAGAAGAAAAAAGAAAAATTAAAAAGCCCGCTAAGTCAAAAACCTATGAAGGGGACTTAGGCAAAAATGGGGCATCCCACTGACTGTATATCCAAAAGAGAACAGTTCAGGCAAAAAGTAAGGGATAATAAAAAGAGGAAACCTTTAAAACTTTCACTTTGAAATCCTCAATTAGAAAAAACCTATCAAATACTGTAAGGGAGTTGTGACTACCCTAGATTTGTGAATCATCACCAACTATCATCAGTTCAATTCTTAAAGCCTATGGGAACCTGAATGTATAATTTGAGTTAACTGAGCATAGGATTGAAGTTCATCATGGAGAATGGGTGGGACAAATAACTTTGAGCCTTTATCCTTTGTTTCATGAGCCGTGAACCAAACCACGTTACAACCCTTAAAAGACCTAATTGAGGTAAGGTTGTTTTGAAAGCATATTACAGCAAGGTTGGATAACCTGACTCCTAAATGATCTTTGATGTTTGTGTGTGTTCATCACTTTATCCATCATCCATAAAATGATTGGAGCGCTTTCACTTTGGTCGTTTGATCACTCCGCCGCGTGTGTTTCATCAAAATGTTTTCAAAAGATTGCATGAATTTTACATTGAAATTTGCCAATTTCTAAATGAACAATATTGTTTGCTAGACAATCCAATGTCAAAGGAATCCCAACAAACGCTGTCAGCTAGGGAATTTGATTTGATAAAGGAGGCTTAGCCTGGGGCAACCAAGCTAAAAGATTTGTTCATCACTTGTCACGACCGCAGGTCAGAAGCCGATGAAGCTCTCAAAGAACAGTTTAGTCTGGGGCAACTCTGTTGCAGGGGCAAGTTTGTTCCCCAATCGTTACTCCAGTCCGAGACTTTGTGGGGCAAGCACCGTTGAATAGGGGCAGTTGCGTCGAGGTTTGTGAACCTCTCCAAGAGTTTGAAGATATTGAGGCATCTTGTATGTCAATTCTTCTATAAAATCCTCTTGGTGATTTCTTCTTGCAGACCATGTGTTCTGGGGCACGTCGTTTGGGGTCTTATAAACAAGTTATTTCTTAGCTCCTTTCCAAGTCGGCCACTCTAGACCAATTAATCAGAAGCAATCAAGTTGAGATTAGATTAATCTCTCAAAGATAGTTAAACTCGGGCATTTATGCCGAGATTCGTGAATCTCTTAGAGTTTGAAGATATTGGGGCATCTTGTATGTCAATTCTTCTGTAAAATCCTCTTGGCGATTTCTTCTCACAGACCATGTATTCTGGGGAAGAGAAGTTTGAAAGATCATTGGTTACAAGGGTCATTACTCGCTGTGATGATCATTATGCAAGATAGGGTACAAAGCTATTTGGTTCTTATGGCATCTTCTGGCAGTTCCCCAATAAGTCGTTACTTCAGTTGATATTGGAAGTTTCCCATGGGTTCCTCCTCCAACAAAGAAACCAGACTCATTCTGCCAGACCCTCAAGTAAAGCTTGGTGTTGTATCTTGAGTGGAGTACTATTTTCCCCAAAGAAGGTGGTCACCTTGAAGTAGAGCTGTTGATTCTACATGATCATCTCCAGTGATGGTCCATCTGGTAAAGTTGGCTAGGTATCCGTGTCGAGATGTTTATTTCATCTCCTGTTTTGTTTCGTCTGTTTTGTCAACATAAACATAAGCATGGCATAAAGCATATGCATAGCATTCGTGCATTTTTGCTATCTCCGGTTATTACCTGTTCCTGTTTCACTTTGGTGTTTTTCACCAAGCGATTGGGTTTGCGCTTCTCTCCAATAGAGTTGTCAGCCCTTAGGCATAAAGTGCCCGCCAATTCTAATTTCCCCACAGAGTTCAATCCTCGTGGATGATGGTTGTTTCAGTTATCTTTCCCACGCCTGGATAAGATAAATTCCCATTTGAGTTCAACCCTCAATGGTTGGAGTCTTGTTTGACCGTTTCTTTCTAGCTCTTTCCTAGATTGAACTTTGATCCCTGGGAAGTGGCTTCCAAATCTATGTTGGGTGTACGCTTATCGTGCACTATACCCCCAGGAAAAACCTTTTACAGATCCTATTCGAAGAAAAATCCTTCTCCAGTAGTGTTGTGGTAACAACCTCTCTTTGGATTAAATGGCATATCCTTGAGGAGTTGATGAATTTCTTTTGGTTATTTCTCTTTGTTTGAGAAAGTTTGGCTTGTAAAGCAATTGTCCCACATCTTTTGGTGAGGTCCCCAGTAAGTCCAGTGGTGACTGGCATTTCTTGTTAAAGTCCAGTGGTGACTGGCATTTCTTGTTAAAGTCCAGTGGTGACTTGCATTTCTTGTTAAAGTCCAGTGGTGACTGACATTTCTTTTAAAGTCCAGTGTAACTGACAGCTTTCTTTTTAAAGTCCAGTGGTAACTGGCAGCTTTCTTTTTAAAGTCCAGTGGTAACTGGCAGCTTTGCTTTAAATTCCAGTGGTAACTGGTAGCTTTCCTTTAAAGTCCAGTGGTAACTGGCAGCTTTCCTTTAAAGTCCAGTGGTGACTGGCATTTCTTTTAAAGTCCAGTGGTAACTGGCAGCTTTCTTTTTAAAGTCCAGTGGTAACTGGCAGCTTTCTTTTTAAAGTCCAGTGGTAACTGGCAGCTTTCCTTTAAAGTCCAGTGGTAACTGGCAGCTTTCCTTTAAAATCCAGTGGTGACTGGCAGCTTTCTTTTAAAGTCTAGTGGTGACTGACGTTTTCTTTTAAAGTCCAGTGGTGACTGGAAGCTTTCTTTTAAAGCCCAGTTGTCGCTACCACGAAAATAAGGTGTCGGCAAAACAGAAGAGTCGCCACCTTTCGTTATTTATCCCTCAGAGCGGGAAAGGAAACGATCGGAAAAACCTGACGAAAAGGTATAAGACAAGGTCATCGCAACCATTGTCTGGGTTCGGGAGTCGGTTACGCAAGGGGAAGGTATTAGCACCCCTCACGTCCATCGTACTCGATGGGATCCATGCTTGTTGTGTTTATCTGACGGGTTTGTTTAATTATCTACCTATCAAGGCCGGTCTGAAAAGAAAAGAAAATGACTCGGCAAAGCGTCGCGCTTTATGCCTATGTATTCTCATCAAAGAATGAGAAATCAGAGTCAACGTAGTTCGACTAACTACGGGTGATGGGGGAAGGTGGCTCGCCAATACGTCAGTATTGTGCCTACATACTCTCAACAGGTATAAGAGATCAGAGCTGACGTAGTTCGGGAAAATATGATTTGTGGGAATTCAGATTCATCTGTTTTATCGAGTAGGGTTAACAAACAGTTCCAACAGTTTGACGTACGCAGCTCGACCCTTGGAGACTTAGGCGTTACCGTTTGTGGTAGAACTGGGAGTTAACGACACTCTTTTCTTCAGAAAAGCTTCCTTTGAATTATGGGCCCACGGGGCAAAAAGGTTTGAAGTTTGTTTTCTGTCTTTTACGAAAGAACTGTTTTTTTATGGATGTTTGCAACTAATATCGCACTAGAGACTATGACCTGAGAGTGAATGCGCCGCATGTCACCCAAAAGGTACCATACTAAACATCCAGACTGTTGAAAAGAAACTCTCCAACAATCCTTTCTCAGATAGCTTAAGGCTCGTAACGTACGACATCAGTTAACCTTTATTACTGTAGTTTAATTTGTTTTGAGATGAGAAGAGAGAGGGACAACTAATGGGAGACTATCAAGTCCTAATGTTGTCATGCCAAGGATTCATCATATGGTCGAGGTTTGAAACAGGGAACTCCTAGAAGTTATCATGCATAGGTTTCAACCTAAAGTTCTAATCATCACTTCCTTATTAAAGGAAATGAGATTCCTATGGGATCATGTCAATGATAAACAAAAACAGATAAAGCATCAGCTTAAACAGATAAACAAATATACAGTAAAATGCATGCAATGCAAGTGAGGGAGGAAATGTGTGTGGGGCATCAGCCTCCACAAGCTCATCTCAACCTCAAGCCAAGTATGAATAAATGCAATCATACAGAAGAAGTAAAGTGCTATCAAGCAAACACAAACCACATAGGCAAGGGAGCTGGGCTCTACCGAATACCCGCAAGCAAAGCCATACAGTAAAAATACAAGCAGAGGGAGCAACTCAACCTCTAGTGCAATCATGCTCCTAGCTTAACTCAATCTAAATATGAACCTATTCTGATGCATCAAGAAAATCACACAAGTCACATCAATACAGTTGCACAGAAAGAAAACAGACAGGAAAGCAGATCCACAGCTCCCACAGCAAAGCAATCTTCTGACAACAGTTCAGTCCTCAGTCTTCAACAGCTCTTCAAGACTATCATCTTCAGTAGCAAGTCTCAACTTGCCTCTTCAAGCTTTCAATACATCAAACATAGGTATCCACTTATTCTCTCTTCCTCAAGCCTCAGCTCTTCAGTAAATTCCACCTTCAGGCTTCACTCCTAATATCAAGTATCAACTTGTTCCTTCAGGGACTCAGAGCATCAACATAGGTATCAACTCAACTTTTCTTCTTCAAGCCTTAGCTCTTCACTCAGTTTCAATTTGATCTTCTTCATAAGTATCCACTTGTTCTTCTGGACCTTTAAGCTTCAGCTCTCTCCTCCTTACAAGTATCAACTTCCTCTTCCTGATCTACAAGCTTCAGCTCCTAAGGGCAATCTTCAAATACAGAGAAGTGTCAACTTCTATCCCTCAATCTCTTCCATCAAGGCACTCCATCCTCTAGCAAGGGAGAAAGATTCATCTAACAAGAGCAAGATTTGGATGATTGGTAGCAGAGTGAAGGCCAAGGGTCACCACTAAGCATCCTATCATCAGAGAAAGGGACCCTCAAAGGTTCTACCAATTTGTAAAGAGCCACACATGCTACCAAAGGAGGGATGAGGCCTTTACAAAGGGACCTTACATCATAGGGAAGAATGGAAGTGATCAACATCTTCCATGTTTATGAAGGAAGAGAATCTATCTAGAAGCTCTGCCTACAAACCCTAATCTTAACACCTAATCAACACTTCACCAAAAGAAGGGAAGATCTTCACATCCAAGCTTCTTCAAGCAATCCATGGTAGCCCAAGCTTGTCTTCAACCTCATCCAAGAGGAAGGGGGCAAAACCCTAATCTAAGGGAGCTAGAGAAGTCATTCTAGTTGAATTAGTGCATTAGAATCACCCAAAGTTAGCACCTAAACTAAAATCAAACTAAAATAGTAAACTACATTGTAAATTCCTACAAAAATTCCTAAGGGATCCTAATTTAATCATGAATCTACCATACCAAATTCAGAGGTTGAATCATCCACCAAGTTCTAGAAATAAAACTCTAAATCATAAGGTATAAACCATAAACCCTAAAAATGGAGCCCTTAAAGTTTCAACCTAAAACTACCACTTATATTCATCACAAAAAATGTGAGAAAAATCTAGGGGGAACATGCATATCTATGCTAGCTACATACAAAAAATCTAGGCAAAAATCATCAGCAAATGACTAAACCAAATTTAACAAAATCAAGCATCAACCATGATCATTTTAATATCAATTAAAATTCAATAAATGCTAATAAAATCAAAAATGCATGAAATATTAATATTTTTTCTCTAAAAAAAACTAGATTCAATCATGAATCAATGGCAAAAAGAATGGAATTAATTGAGTCATTTTTCAATTATTTATGAATTTTCCAATAACCATGAATGAAATGAAAAAGTAAAAGAAAATAAAAAGAAAATGACAAGCGCGCGGTGTGAATAGCATAAAGATTCAATTCAATATCCAAACTGGGCCATAAGGGGGGTGCTGATATCAATCTGTGACTTAAGCCCAAAACCAACATTTAAATGAAACGCTGCGTTTCATAGTAACTCAGAGTCCTTCACAAACTTTCCTTCGCGCGTGGCCGTTGGATCCTCATCTGGTCAAAGGTCCACCTCCAATCCGATGGCTATCCAATCATCTTCAACCTTTTGAATTTCTGAGTTTCTCTTCACCTGCGCGCGCTAGAGTCACCGCCGGTGACTTCTCCGATCAACCATTCCCAACCCTAACTCTCTCTAGAATCCACCATTGGCCACGATTCCTTGATGAATCTTGTCCCAAATTTCCTCAGGAATTCATTCATGCCACTTAATCATTCTAAAAACTCAAGATTTGCAAGAACACAATCTCAACCGAAAATTGCATCAACCCTAATTGGTCACTAATCTCCAAATTAATGATCCAGAAACCTTCCTACATCAATCTACAATGCATCCAACCTAACAATTCCCATTGATTCTACTTAAATTAAGCCATGGAATGAGAATTGCATACCTGGTAAAATCGTGTGAACAGAGTGGTTGAATCTTCAAATCAACCCTCAAGAACTTGCAGAATCCTTCACTAGCCTCCAAGGAAGGTTCTGTATGCAACCAAATGGATTGAAATACTCTGAATCTTTGAACCCGACTATGAGTTGCAGATGAAGAAATCCAAGTGCCAACTCCCAATTCTCCCACGATCTTGCCTTGAATTTGATCTGGAATTGATCACCAACCTCAGAGCAAGCTATTGAGATCAATATCTTGGATTGAAATGGCTTCAAACCTTGTAACAGATTTTGATTTGCAAGAAGAAAGTTCACAATGCAATCTCACTCTCCTCTCTCAATTCTCACCAACCTTGGCCTTGGATCACTTCATGATCATATATAGGACATGACTGAATGATCTAGAAAGTTCTAGATCACTCTAATGAGAAATTCAATATCTCATGTCATGGAAAATTCAATCTCATGCCATGGTCATACCAATGCTGCTAGAAGCTTGTATTCACTATTCTCTTCATCCAAATTCTCTCCAAATGAGATTATGAAAGTGCTAGGATGTGTTTGCACCTTGGTTTTGATCATATGAGAAGTTTGGCATATGTTACTTAAGTCTTAAGCAAACAAAAGCAACTCCATGATTTTGACCTCAAATGAGAAAAGTGCCATTGCCATTGTCTTTAAAATGCATTTTACAATCAAAATGACATATTACATTCCTTATCTTGGCCTTGAAATGAAAAATCCCAAATTTGGTCCTTTTAATGAACTTTAATTCTTCCTTTTTAAGTCAATTTTTGAAATTTTGAGTTACAAGCAATTCCACCCTCTCATGTTGAACAAGTTTGATGTTGAACATTTTCCCATTTGAAGCTTACAAATAGGAGTTATGGCCTTATGATTAAAATGACCTGTAATCTTCAAATGACCAAAATACCCTTGACTTGTCAAAGCCATAACTTGAGTTCTACAAATCTCATCAAGGACTTATAGTACTCTCTAGAAAGCTAAGAGGATAAGGAACAACATTCATGTTGACCAAAAGTTCATAGGAATCATCCTTCTATGGCAAACGTTTCATGCAAGTTGGGAAACTTTCAAGCTCCAAATTCACATTCCTCAGATGACTTGTAACTTGTCAAAGCCATAACTTGAGTTCTACAAATCCTATCAAGGACTTCTAGTACTCAAATTAAATCTAAGATGATGCTCTACAACATTCATGTTGGGGGAAAGATGAGATAACAAACACATCTTGAGCTAAATTTCCTTGAAGATAGGGGTCAAACTAGGGGATTTTACACTGTCAAGTCTTAGAAACCCTGGCTTGAAACTTCTCAAACTCTTCAACCATGATGAGTTGACCTTGGAATCATCCTTATAGCATCTAAATGCATCAACCCATGATCACATGGCTCTTGGATTAAGTCTCAACCTTCTCCAAATCATCAGTTGACTTAGGGTTGACTCAGTCAAACCCTAATTGCACCACTCATGGCTGAGGCTTCTCAATCTTGCACAATGACCTGTCTAGGCCTCAAAGTGATCTTCAAAACTTCTCATGAGCTCTCTCAAGACCTCAAGTCCATCTTCATGGCCTCAGAATCATCTGATGACTTTCCACAACTCTCAACTTATGAGGCACACACTCTTGGTTTCAACCATTCTCTCTGAGGATCTTTTAACTTCTCTGACAAAGATATCAACCCTTGAACACTTGAATAACCTTCTTAGCTAGCTTCAAAGTCTTGTATAGCTCTTAATTGGTAATCATTCCTCTTGATCTCCTGCACACATGTCAATGAAATGCAAAGGATAATGCTAATGTGCATGAAATGAAACATAAGCTAGGTAAAGAAATGTTGGGCAAATTTTGGGGTGCAACAGCTGCCCCTATTCAAACAGCTTGGACCTGACTGGATGAGGAGCAAACGACTCTCAAACAATCAAGGTAAAAGACGGTTGAATACCAACAAACCCGGAAATTTGCCAACTGCACAAGTACACGGTACTCTGATGGGGACAAATCTTCGGAAACTGAAACAATAGTTGTACGACAACTAGCTGGAGAATTAATGATCTGAACCTCCGTCAGGATGATTCTCTGATTTGTCTGATATCCTTGCATCCTCAAATCATCGAGGGATCACTGGTTACACGGTAACCGGCGATACATAGCTGGTATTGCCGTCAGGCATTCTGCGACACTACGGCAGAAGAATTCCTTGGGACTCATGAGGTCGTTAGGAACTTTTTAACAATCAAGTTAATTATGTTGTCTGGCATCCAAGGACATTTTCGGGCGTCCGCCGGACTTCGTCAGTAAGTCGGGGATAGGATCCTCGGTCACTCATGAATCAAATAGGATATCCAACTTCTGCCATCAGGCACTCCGCATCAGCTGAGGGAACTGCTTTGTCAATCTAGTTAGACTTCATCAGTAAGTCTGGGGTTTTGGCACCGCTGCCGGACTTCAATCATCAAGTCTTCAAGGAAACTTCGACTTCACTGTTCAAAACTGCTGGGGATGACACATCTCCGCTGGGGATTCTGGAGAACTATCAAGTAACTCTGCTTCGGGGATCCAGAAATTATTCTGGGTGAATCAACTCTGCCGAGGACTTCAAGAATCATCTGGGACAAATAACTCTGCCGAAGACTTCAAGAATCATCCTGAACCAATAACTCTGCTAGAGATTTCAGGAATCATCCTGAGCAAACACTCTGTCGGGGACTCTAAGCATCAACTTGAGCAACCCTCTCTGGCGACTTCACTAGGGATTTTAAGAATCATCTTAAGGAATCAACTTTGCTGAGGAGTTCAAGAATCATCTTGGGCAAACGACTTTGCTGGGGAATTCAATAATCATCTTGAGCAAACCATTCTGCGGAGGAACACCTGTAAAACAAGAACGGTAACAACCTAGCTCATGATTCATATGCATATGTTTGACAATGGCGTAATGCTCCACATGATAGAAATGCTACGCGTTTAGGGTAAATGCTATGCAATCATGCAAAATGCTGCGACTCCATCAGCAAAATAAATGCTGAAGGAAGGATCCTCCTGTCAAGGGGAAAGGACCACTCTGGTGGAGAGGAGGAATCATCCTGCCAAGGAGAAGAAGTTACACAAATCTCAATTGGACTCCGTCTGGGGAGATGATCTTCAGCCGACTGCTGCAGGGGAACAAAGTTCTATAAGAACTTGAACCCGCTCAACCAGGTATTCAAACCACAAACTGTCGAGGAAACGATATCAATCACAAAAATAAACTGCACGGCATTCGCAGCAAAACTTTCCTGGAGATAACGACTCCGATGGGGAAAAACAGCCTCAACTATTCAACACTCTACTGGGAGCACCAATCATGGCCTGAACGGCTTCCAAGGACTCGACTGTCTTGGGGAACTACAAACTCGGCTGAGGATAGCAACCAGATGATGGAATCACTCTTACCTGCCGGGGAGAGTACAACTCTGTGGGGAATTTTAAATTCCGCTGGAGACTTCAGTCTGAAATATCGGGCGCTGCACACTTCAGTATAAGACTCAGTTGGGGAGACGATGATCCTTCAGGATACAACTGATTGGGGAGAGAATCTTCTCTGCTTGGGGAGACATATCAATGCTTAAAATCTCATGTTCAGACTTCGTGGGGAGGTGCCACTGAACTTACTGGAGAAGAAGGAATCATCCTGCTTGGGAACGCATACGGCGTACTGCCTAGTATATGCTACACCTGCAACAACACGAACAAACAGACAAGATACCCTTCTCAAAGGGACCTATCAAGGTTATCATCTTGTGACAATGTTCAAGTAATTCATTGTTTCAACAATCAGTAGCCTAGGCCAGTAAGTTTATGTATGCGCATTTTATCAAAAACATCGGCGTTCTTTTTCGCAAACAAAACAGATAGATGCTAAACAGGCAAACAAAATTGCTGAATAGTATACATTTTATTGATAACAAACCCCTGAATGGGTAAAAGTGTTTTACAACAGATGCAAGCTCCTGGAATGAGGAAGCCGCGCAAAAATAAAACATAAATATACATCAGTATTTACACAAATGTCGGCGATGAGGCGTAGACGAACACCATGAGTTGATCCCTCTATGACCCACTCGACTTCGATACTTCTCCGACGCTTCAGCTTCAGAAGAGATTGATTCAGATAAACGGCCCTCAGGTCTTCCGAACCACCAAACAATGAAAGTCCACACGCGGAACACAATCATTTGCTTTTTCAAATCCCTAACTTTTGCCTGAATCGCCCTTTCGGGTTTTCGATTCACCGGGATACCCTTTTTTGCCAAAGTCGCCCTTCCAGGTTTTCGACTTTGCGGGTGTACATTCTTTTCTTTATATCCCTAATTTTTGCCCGAACCTTTTTTCCTTTTTTATGGTTCGCCGGGATGCCCCATTTTTGCCTGGATATTCTTTTTCTTTCCAGCGGGTCATTTTTTAGGCAAAGTATTTTTTATCTGCGTCCGTGTTCACCGGGGATGCAAAATCTTCACCATCCATCATGGACAACAACAAGGCTTCTCCCGAAAAGACCTTGCTAACGACGTACGGACCTTCGTAATTGGGAGTCCACTTGCCCCGGTGATCGGAGTGTGGAGGAAGAATCTTCTTCAGGACGAGATCACCCGTCTGAAAGCTTCTAGGACGCACCTTCTTATCATAAGCTTTCTTCATTCGGCTTTGGTACAGACGACCATGTGCAATCGATGCTAACCTCTTCTCGGCCATCAGGCTGAGTTGGTTTAGTCGGTTCTTAATCCATTCTGCCTCATCGAGTTTCACGTCAACCAAAACTCGCAAAGAAGGAATCTCAACTTCCAACGGTAGGACTGCTTCCATAACGTACACCAGTGAGAAAGGAGTTGCCCCGGTTGATGTACGTACCGTTGTACGATAACCGTGCAGTGCAAACGGCAACATCTCGTGACAATCCTTGTAGGTCACCACCATCTTCTGAACAATCTTCTTAATGTTCTTATTGGCCGCTTCAACGGCGCCATTCATCTTCGGCCGGTAAGGAGATGAGTTGTGGTGTTCAATCTTGAAACTCTGGCACAGCTCCTTCATCATCTTGTTATTCAGATTCGAACCATTATCAGTAATGATCCGCTCGGGAATTCCGTATCGACAGATGATGTCCCTCTTTATGAATTTAGCCACCACCTGCTTGGTCACGTTAGCGTACGAGGCTGCCTCCACCCACTTGGTGAAGTAGTCGATAGCTACTAGAACAAAGCGATGACCGTTAGATGCAGTGGGCTCGATCTTGCCTATCATGTCGATGCCCCACATGGAGAACGGCCACGGGGAGGACATGACATTTAACGGGCACGGCGACACGTGAATCTTATTAGCGTAAATCTGGCATTTATGACATCTCTTCGCGAATTTAAAGCAATCCGATTCCATCGTCAGCCAGTAGTATCCTGCTCTCAGGATCTTTCTCGTCATAGCATGCCCGCCGACGTGCGTACCAAATGTGCCTTCATCGACTTCTTCCATGAGCATACTCGCCTCTTTCTCATCTACACATCTGAGTAGCATGAGATCGTGGTTTCTTTTATACAAAACTCCATCAGGATTGAGATAAAAATTTCCAGACAGCCTCCTCAGAGTCTTCTTATCCTGGGTTGACGCTCCCGCAGGATACTCCTTAGTCATAAGGAAAGTCTGGATATCGTGGAACCATGGCTTGCCGTCGGAGGCTTCCTCAACCGCAAAGACGAATGCAGGTCTATTAAGACGAGAAAGAACAATTCTTGGAGCTTCATTCCAAAAATTGACTTTATACATCAAAGCCAACGTGGCTAAGGCATCAGCCATCTGATTTTCTGCTCTGGGCACATGATGGAGTTCCACTCGGCCAAAGAACGGAAGCAGCCTTCTGGCATAGTTCATGTACGGCACCAAATTCGATTGACGAGTCTCCCACTCCCCTTTAATCTGGTTGATCACAAGTGCCGAGTCACCATATACATCTAGGTTCTTGATTCTTAAATCAATCGCTTCTTCTAGACCCATGATGCATGCTTCGTACTCCGCTTCGTTATTGGTGACCGGAAACGTCAGTTTCGCAGTGAACGGGATATGGGATCCGTGGGGAGTCGTGATGATCGCCCCAATGCCACTTCCATAAGAATTAACTGCCCCGTCAAATATCACTTTCCATTGGGATTTCCTGTCTGGACCCTCGTCGGGCAACGGTTCATCGCAATCTTTCGCCTTAAGAAACATGATATCCTCATCAGGGAATTCAAATCTCATTGGCTGGTAATCCTCGATCGACTGTTCGGCAAGGTACTCAGACAATACGCTTCCCTTGATGGCCTTCTGGGAAACGTACTGAATATCATATTCCGTCAACACCATTTGCCATCTGGAAATCCTGCCCGAAAGCGCTTGCTTCTCGAAGACGTACTTGATCGGATCCATCTTTGAAATTAGCATGGTGGTGTGGTTGAGCATGTACTGTCGTAAACGTTTGGCAGCCCAGGCTAGTGCGCAACATGTTTTCTCTAGCATCGAGTATCGAGATTCACAGTCTGTGAACTTCTTACTCAAATAATAAATGGCATGCTCCTTTCTTCCCGTCTCGTCGTGCTGACCGAGAACACACCCCATACTACCCTCAAGAACTGTCAAGTACATGATTAAAGGTCGTCCGGCCACTGGGGGTACCAAGATTGGAGGTTCCTGCAGATACTGTTTTATCTTATCGAATGCCTTCTGGCAATCCTCGTTCCAGATAATCGCCTGATTTTTCTTTAACAGTTTGAACATCGGTTCACACGTGGCCGTGAGCTGAGAGATAAACCTTGCAATGTAGTTTATTCTGCCCAGGAAACCACGAACTTCTTTTTCTATTCTTGGCGCTGGCATCTCTTGTATTGCTTTAATCTTCGCAGGATCAACCTCAATGCCTCTTTCACTCACGATAAACCCCAGCAGTTTTCCGGACCGTACTCCGAAAGTACACTTGTTAGGATTTAGCCTCAACCTGAATTTCCTAAGCCTCTCAAAAAGCTTCAGCAAATTGACCAGATGTCCTTCCTCCGTTTGGGACTTCGCAATCATGTCATCAACATAGACTTCAATCTCATGATGAATCATGTCATGAAACAAAGTAACCATTGCTCGTTGGTAAGTGGCCCCTGCGCTCTTCAGACCGAAAGGCATTACCTTGTAGCAAAACGTTCCCCAAGGTGTAATAAACGTAGTTTTCTCCATGTCCTCCGGTTCCATCTTGATCTGATTGTAGCAGGAGAAGCCATCCATGAACGAAAATACGGAGAACTGAGCTGTATTGTCGACCAACACATCGATATGAGGGAGCGGGAAATCATCTTTAGGGCTCGCCCTATTCAAATCCCGATAATCGACGCACATTCGCACCTTACCGTCTTTTTTCGGTACAGGCCCTATGTTGGCGAGCCACGGAGGGTAAGTAGTGACCGCTAAGAAGCCAGCATCAAGCTGTTTTTGAACTTCTTCTTTGATCTTAACGGCCATATCTGGTCGCGTCCTCCTAAGCTTTTGCTTAACGGGAGGACAATCTTCTCGCAACGGCAGGTGGTGGACCACGATGTCAGTATCAAGTCTGGGCATATCTTCGTATGACCAAGCAAAGATGTCACTATACTCTCTCAGCATCTCGACCAATCTCTGCTTGACATCACTCTGCAACGCAGCCCCTATCCTGATGTTCCTGACTAGTTCCTCAGAACCCAAATTCACAATCTCAATCTGTTCTTCGTGAGGCAGAATAACTTTCTCTTCTTGTTTCAACAAGCGGGCCAACTCTTCGGGAAGGTCTTCGTCTTCATCAATCTCTTCTTCGGCTTGATAGATCGGGCAATCGAAGTCGAAGTGAGTCGTAGAAGGTCCAGAGTCGATGTCATCTGCTATGTGGATCCTGCAATAACAAGGGTTAAGCGTAAAACAAGGATATGCAGGTTAGCACAAACCCCATTGCCATTTTATTGTTTTTCAAAACCAATATAAAACAGGAATAACAGAGATCACAACATTTGAATACGAAGAAAAACGCCTTTTGATTTATTGGTAAAATGCATGTAGATAATCAAACAAGGCCCTGACAATAAAACCGCTATGCCCCGGGTAGGACGTAGGGTTGTACAATGATTGAAAAAGTAAATCATTACTCTTTGCCTGTCACTTGGATGATATCCCTGACGGACCAGTTGTTGAGGCTCTCGCCTGATTTGCTTGGCTGGATCCAAGAGTCTAGGTCGCAATCACTGTCTTCGCCGTCTTCAGACACCGTGTTGACACTTTCAAATATCACTCCGCCGCTTGTAAACTGGATCGGCCCTTTACCTCGCGACGCACTGTGAGAAGAGGAGGCTTCAGCCGCAGGAGAGTATCCAAACCCAAACTTGTCCTGCTTGTTGGGTATCTCTAGAATCTGCCCCCATCCTGAGGTAGATCTGGCTTGAACAACGGCCCGGGCTTCCTTGAAGGAAGAGAGAGTCATCTCTGGTTTCTCAGTGATTACAGGAGCTACGTTCTTTACCTTAACGGCTTCGAACGTCTGACATAGGGTTTCATGGATTTCCCCATCCATCTCAACATATTTGAAGGACGACAAATGGCTCACCATTATGTCTTCCTCGCCACATACAGTCACAATGCTTCCTCCAACAACATACTTGAGCTTCTGGTGCAACATGGAGGTCACGGCACCCGCAGAGTGGATCCATGGCCGGCCTAAGAGACAGCTGTAGGCAGGCATGATGTCCATAATGTAGAAGACTGCGTTGAATGTTTCCGGCCCAACTTGGATTGGTAGCGTCACCTCCCCGAAAACATGACGTTTAGTTCCATCGAATGCTTTCACCACCAGATCACTGGGTGTGCAGATCAATCCTCGAGTGTCCAACTTCATCAATGCTTTCTTCGGAAGAACATTGAGTGATGACCCTGTGTCTACCAACACATGAGACATAATTGTTCCCCTACACTCTATCGAGATGTGCAGGGCACTGTTGTGGTTTCTTCCCTTCGACGTCAGCTCCAGGTCAGTGAACCCTAACCCGTTTCCAGCATTCACGTGGGCTACGGCCCCTTCCAACTAGTTGACCGATATTTCCTACGGTACATATGTGGCATTCAACACCTTCAGCAGCGCGTTGCGGTGTGCCTCAGAACACAACAACAAATTTAGGATGGAAACTTTCGAGGGTGTTTGATGGAGATGATCCACGATCTTGTAGTCACTCTTCTTAATCAACCTCATAAACTCTTCAGCGTCCTTAACAAGTAAGTCCTTCTCTACCCTGTTGCACCCCAAAATTTGACCAACATTTTTTTACCTAGCTTGTAGTTCATCTCATTCACATTAGCATTATCATTAGCACTATCATTTGCATGTATGCAGGAGATCAAGAGGTATTATTACCAATCAAGAGCACCACAAGACTTTGAAGCTAGCCAAGAAGGTTGTTTAAGTGTTCAAGGGTTGATATCTTTGTCAGAGAAGTCAGAAGATCCTCAGAGAGAGTGGTTGAAACCAAGGTTGTGGGCCTCCTAACTTGAGAGTTGCGGGGAGTCCTCAGATGATTATGAATCCATGAATGTGGACTTGAAGCCTTGAGATAGCTTATGAGATGTCTTGAAAGCCATCATGAAGCCTAGAGAGGTCATTGTGCAAGATTAAGAAGCCTCAGCCATGAGTGGTGCAGTTAGGGTTTGACTGGGTCAACCCTAGGTCTACTGATGATTTGGAGAGGGTTGGGACCTAATCCAAGAGCCATGTGATCATGGATTGATGCATTTAGATGCTATAAGGATGATTCCAAGGTCAGCTCATCATGATTGAGGAGTTTGAGAAGTTTCAGGGTAGGGTTTCTAAGGCTTGACAGTGTAAAATCCCCTAGTTTGACCCCTATCTTCAAGGAAGTTTAGCTCAAGATATGATTGTCATCTCATCTTATCCCCAACATGCATGTTGTAGAGCTTGCTCTTAGATTTAATTTGAGTACTAGAAGTCCTTGATAGGATTTGTAGAGCTCAAGTTATGACTTTGACAAGTTACAGGTCATCTGAGGTATGTGATCTGGGGCCTTGAAAGTCACCCAACTTGCATCAAACGTTTGCCCTAGAAGGATGATTCCTATGAACTTTTGGTCAACATGAATGTTGTTCCTTATCTTCTTAGCTTTCTAGAGAGTACTATAAGTCCTTGATAGGATTTGTAGAACTCAACTTATGGCTTTGACAAGTCAAGGGCATTTTGGTCATTTGGAGATTACAAGTCATTTCAAGCATAAGGCCATAACTCCTATTTCCAAGCTTCAAATGGAAAAATCTTCAACATCAAACTTTCTTAAAATGATGTTTTAAGGCTAGTAAGGAAGTCATGAGATGTTGAAAATTCTTGTAGCTCAAAATTGTAAAAATGACCTAAAATGAAGGCATAAGTTAAATAAGTCAAAGTTGGAAATTGAAAATTTCAAGCTACACATCCAAACCATGGCATGTAATATACCATTTTGACTCTAGAAAATTTTTTAGAAACAATGGTTCAGCCACATTTTTGATTTGAGGTCTAAATCATGGACTTGCTTTGGAAAATGGTTACTTGCATATTAAGGTACATATGCAAAACACAAGGAAGATCAATACACAAGCTAGCAAAGCATCCTAACATATCATGCATCTCATCTAAGGAGATTTTCAAAGGAGAACAAGTGTTGCAATGAGCCGAACACAAGCTGGTATATGAGATGGATTGAAATCAAAAACTCATGACATGAGAATCTCAAATTCTCATTGGATGATTCCAGAAAGTTCTGGATGGTTTAGAACCATCCTATATATTGATTAGAAGCTGCTCAGATGCAAGGTTGGTGAGAGATTAGAGAGGAGAGTGAGATTGCCATTTCATTTTCTTCCATTGCAAGTTGAAATCAATTTCTATATTCCACACCATTTCCATTGATTCTTTCAATCCTAACATCTTCCATTGATCATACTGAATGTGTGCATACTAAATTGAGAGCAAGATCATGAAGAATTGAGAAGATAGCATTTGGATTTTGGGAGATGCAAGTCACTATCGGATTTGGAGATTCAAGCTTCTTGGATCGAATCTTTTGCAAACAGAAGCACTAACATCAATCAAGGAGTGATTCTGAATAGTTTGAGGTGTTGAATTGAAGATTTGATCTACCTGTTACTCAGAAATTTCCAAGTTTGCAACTTTTACTCTACACCCTAATTTAAGCATTGTTAGTTAGATTTGTTAGATTAGAATGGTTAGAGACAAGTAGGAGATGGATTCTGGAGATTTTGAGGGCATTTGGTGAGGTTCAAGATAGGGACCCCATTTCTGTTTGGACCAAGAACGTGTTTGATATGGTGAATTGATGAGAGTTCTATAGCAAGAATTAACCAGTGTAACATGAGGAAGAGATTGATCACTTTAATTTCAAGAATGGTTAGAGTTGAGGTTTGACCCTAATTTTGATTCATTATCGGGTTTAGAGATTGAGGGCATTTCAATGAAATCTAAGTGGATGGTTGTGATCAGGGATGAATTTAGAACAGATTAGGGTTTTGAACCATGGATTTTGGTTGAGTTTGGATGGAGTCCGAGTGAGGAAGGTGAGGCAGATGAAGCTCTGCAACCATGGTGGTTTCCCTCCTTTTTCATTTCAAAGGAAGAAGGTAATGTATTGGCCGTTGGATGGAGAAAGACTCATTGACTGGACTTGGATCTAAACGTCAAGATTTAATTTCACGTTTTGAAGAGGGAAGTCTAAAGACAACCAAACGCAGCGTTTCATTAATTGGAGTCTTGGGCTTTAGTGGATTGATTGCTAATCACACCCCCTCTCGTGGCCCATTGTGGATTTGAACTAGTTTTCTTTACTTATTGCACCGCGTGTTTTTCCTTTTTCTTTATATTTTTTATTTGTTTTCTGAGTTAAAAATGGGCCTAGCGCATTTACTGATGACACCCCCATTTAGAGCCCATCTGGATAATGAACTGCATATCATTGCTATCTGCACCAAACATTTCACATTTTATTTTCTTTTTCTTCATTTTTCTTTAAACTTTGGAAAATCATATAAAATAGAAAATTAATGATTTTTACGTGGAAGTTTTTTCTCCTATTTCACATTGATGTCCAGAAAATTATAAAATCAAAACATTTGCATTTCATGCATTTTTAATATTTTTTGTGTATTTTTTCTATTAATAGCTTTTTAATTCATTTTATGTTGATGCATAGTTTTGTAGAATTTTGTTTAGCTAGTTCCCTTTGAATTTTTAAACCATTCTTTTTAGTATAGTTAGATTAGGACTTTAGCTCCCCTCTGGATTTATTCCATAATTTTGTGATTAGTTTTTTATTAGTTTTGATTAGATGACTTTAGGTTGTGTAGATTTAGGTCAATCCTTAACATAGGTCCACAATAACACTAGAATTTTGGGTTTCTAGGTCAAGTTAGATATTGGGACGTATAGGGTATTAAGGGTAGTTATATAGGATCCCCTAGAAATTATATTAGATTTTAATATAATAGTATACTATTTTTAATTGATTTTTGTAGTTGATTGTTGTTTGTGTTGCCCTTGTGGGCTTGTATTTTGTTTTGCTTTGCTTTATGGGCTTTTGCTTGGCCTGGTGGGCTTGGTATTGCTTTGTGGAGCATGGAGAAGCATAGTGGAAGACTTGAAGATTGAGGAAGGAGCTTGAGAGCTTGAAGACTTGTTTGTTTTGTTGTTGTTTTAGGGTTAGGAATTAAGTAGAGCTTAGACTTAGTTAATTTCTTTCTTAAACATGGATGGTACCTTTCACCTCCATTCTTCCCCATGATTCAAGGTCCTTCCATGGTATTCACCTCCCTCCTTTGGAGGGATAAGTGATGGTACCTAGGAAGTAGAACTTTTGAGGGAACCATTCTTTTGACGTTAAACCCTTATAGGTCACCTTTGGTGGTCAATAAGCAGTTGAATATCCTAGCTTATCCAGTTAAGTGATTTCTTCTGGTTTGAGTATCTTGAGAGATGTTGGGCTTGAGTGTGAAGATGAAGACTTCATTGAAGAGTATGGAAGAGGATGATTCCCTGAGCATTGCCATTTCAGCTGAAGCTTGAAGAGCAAGAAGAGCAAGTTGATACTTGAAGATTCAGTAAAGATTGAATGAAGAGCTGAGGCTTAAAAATTGAAGGATAAAGTTGACATTTCCAGATGATTGAGGATTACTCTGAGAAGCTAAAGCTTGTAGGAAGAGAAGACCAAGTTGAGACTGGTGAAGCAAAGAGAGCTGAAGCTTGAAGACTGAGTTGATACTTATGAAGAGGATCCAATTGGGATTGAGTGTAGAGCTGAGGCTTGAAGAACAGAGGATACGTTGATACTTACTTTGAAGCTTGGAGATCCTGAAGGAATCAAGTTGATACTTGTGGTTAAGAGTAAAGCCTGAAGGTGGAACTGATTAAGGAGCTGAAGCTTAGAGAAGAAAGAATAATTTGAAACATGTTGAAGGGTTGAAACCTGGAGAAGCAAATTGATATTTGTCAAGAGTGATGGAAGTCTGAAGACTGAGTTGCTGTCAGAAGAGCTGAGGCTTGGAGTTGGAAAAGAGAGGAGTTGATCTGCTTTCTTGTCTGTTCTCTTTTCAGAATTGATGTGCCTTGTTTGACTTGCTTGATGCATTAGAATAAGTTCATATCTAGACTTTAATCTAGGAGCATGATTGCACTAGAGGTTGAGTTGCTCCCTCTGCTTGTATTGTTACTGTATGGCTTTGCTTGCGGGTATTCGGTAGAGCCCAGCTCCCTTGCCCATGTGGTTTATTTTGCTGGATAGCACTTTATTTTATCTGTATGATTGCAGTTTATTGTATTTTGCTTGATAGCATGTTGTTATTTCCTCAGTATGATTACTGTTATTCATTCTGGCTTGAGGTTGTGATGAGCTTGTGGAGGCTACTGCCCCACACACATTTCCTCCCTCACTTGCATTGCATGCATTTTACAGTCGTTTACTGTTTACTGTTTAAGCTGATGCTTTACCCATTTCTGTTTATCATTGACATGATCCCTTAGGACTCTCATTTCCTTTTATAAGGAAGTGATGATAGAACTTTAGGTTGAAACCTATGCATGATAACTTCTAGGAGTTCCCTGTTTCAAACCTCAACTATAGGATGAATCCTTGGCATGACAACAGTAGGACTTGATAGTCTCCCCGTAGTTGAGCCTGTTCTCTTCTCATCTCAAAACAGCTTAAGATACAGTAATCATGAATGATTTCTTTCGTACGTTACGAGCCTTAAGCTATCTCAGAAAGGATTGTTGGAGAGTTTCTTTCCAACAGTCTAGATGTTTAGTATGGTACCCTTTGGGTGACATGCAACGCGTTCACTCTCAGGTCATAGTCTTTAGTGCGATTGAAATTGCAAACACAATAAAAAACAGTTCTTCCGTAAAAGACAGAAAACAAACTTCAAACCTTTTTGCCCCGTGGGCCCGTAATTCAAAGGAAGCTTTTCTGAAGAAAAGAGTATCGTTAAACTTCGGCGCCACCGCAAACAGGCTTTGTCCCTAACTGCTGGAACTGCTGTTTAACCCTACTCGATAAAATAGATGAATCTGAATCCCCATAATCCGTAGTACCCCGAACTACGTAAGCTCTGATCTCTCATATCTGTTGAGAGTTCGTAGGCACAATACTGATGTATTGGCAAGCCACCTTCCCCGTAACCCGTAGTAGGCCGAACTACGTTGACTCTGATTTCTCATTCTCTGATGAGAATACGTAGGCATAAAGTGCGACGCTTTGTCGAGTCAGTTTCTTTTCTTTTTAAGCCAGCCTTGATAGGTAGATAGATAAACCAACTCGTCCAGTAAACACAACAAGCGTGGATCCCATCGAGAACGACGGACGTGAGGGGTGTTAATACCTTCCCCTTGCGTAACCGACTCCCGAACCCAGACATTGGTTGCGATGACCTTGTCTTACCCTTTTTTCGTCAGGTTTTTCCGATCGTTTCCTTTCCCGTTCTGAGGGATAAATAACGAAAGGTGGCGACTCTTTTGTTCTGCCGGCACCTTATTTTTGCGGAAGCGACAACTGGCGACTCTGATGGGGACTTGATAGTTTCCTGGGATCTAACGTCCCGCATGCGAGTCAGTTTGGGGATCCGACGTCCCCTGTAAGAGTCAATCCTAGCGCTTGTATGATTACTTGTTGGGTTGTGTTTATTTATCGCATTTTATTTCCCGCATTTTATTTTCAGTATGATATGATTATCTGTGCTGTTGTGGGAGGGGCATTCTGATGAGTGAGAAGCCAGACCCAGGCTTGAGTGAACATAGCATTAGTTGTGGAAATTAGTGGGCGCGTGCTTGCTTGGCAGGCACTAGTGTCTCATGAAATCCACGCTCAGACGAGGTTCTCCCGGTTGGCTTCTCTTTCAACCCTTTGGGTTGAGACGGTTGTTGGTTTGGAGGATTGTCGACTCTGGGGACCGATCATTTGTGATTCAGCCGAGTGGCCGCTTCATGAGCTGGTGATGCCACACCTTCTGGGTATCGTATCACCCCTCTTGAATGTCTGTGACGCTGATGAACGCATAGGATGTCGAACTTGAGTCAGTTTAGGTCCATACCTGTGAGCAGGGTTGGGTTTATTGCAGGAAACTTTGACCTTCAGACTACCTGGTTTTCTTGACAGTGAATCAGTTTTGTTGGTACCGGAGGTTCTCATCATCGGATATATGATTGTTCTTGACAGAGCAGAGCTTTGGTCCTGTATCAGAGGACCTTATATTCAGAGATGAGTATTTGTTCTTGATAGAGCAGATTTTTGATTAGGATCAGAGGATCTTATCATCAGATTTGTATTTGTTCTTGATAGAGCAGATTGGGATCAGAGGATCTTATCATCAGATGTGTATTTGTTCTTGATAGAGCAGATTGGGATCAGAGGATCTTATCATCAGATGTGTATTTGTTCTTGATAGAGCAGGTTGGGATCAGAGGATCTTATCATCAGATGTGTATTTGTTCTTGATAGAGCAGGTTTTGATCAGAGGGTCTTAGTATCAGATGTTTGTTCTTGACAGAGCGGAGCTTTGGTCCTGTATCAGAGGACCTTATATTCAGAGATATATATGTGTGTTCTTGACAGAGCAGATTTAAGATTAGGGTCTAAGGATCTCATCAGCAGACGTATGGTTGTTCTTGACAGAGCAGAGTTTTGGTCATCAGATGTTTGTTCTTGATAGAGCAGAATTATGGTCCTATGTATATGGCCTTATCAGATGGTTGTTCTTGACAGAGCAGATTTGTGGTCCGATACCAGGGTTTTCTTCTTATCAGATACAGTGGTTGTTCTTGACAGAGCCGCATTATGGTTTTGTTGATACAGAACCTCCACAACACAGTTGCCTTGATCTCCTGCTGCATGATTGCATTTTACATTGCTTTGCATACTCATTTGCATTTCATTAACGTGTGTCTATGTTGCAGGTACCATTTTCCCCAATCCAGGATTTCTTGCCTCCTATTGTATTGTTATGGGTTCTCTGAGGAAGACCGTGGCTTACAAGTTCCCTGCCCCTGATGTGGTTCGGCTGACCGGTTTGATTGCTTTAGCAGATGATTCTGTGAGGGATGAGTTCAGAAAATCTTACGGCAAATTGCTCAGTTTGGTTCGTAAACCTTCTGCGTTCGAGTTGAATGGGTTGCACGCTCTGCTGTAGTTCTACGACCCTCCGTTGAGATGTTTCACTTTCCAGGAATTTTTTCTCGCACCCACGCTAGAGGAATATGCTGATTTGCTAGGTGTGCCTATCAAGAGGCAAATGCCTTTTGTTCATATGGATGCTGAGCCTGATTTGGCTAGTCTAGCTCATTCACTTCATCTGGATGCCTCCGAGTTGGTATTGTCTAGTTGGAACAAGGTTCCTGGTTTCTCCTTGCAGTTTTTAGTGGGAAAGGCTCAGTGCGCCAAAGACGGATGTTGGGTCGCGTTCAACACCATCCTCGCTCTGTGCATATATGGCATCATTCTGTTCCCCAATATGCCCGATTTTGTAGACTTCGACGCATTTCATATCTTCGCATCAGGGAATCCAGTCCCTACCTTGATAGGAGATGTCTACCATTTCGTCCACTACAAAAACGAGAACAGGAGGGGCAAGAATGTCTCATGCTGTGTACCCTTGCTTTATAAATGGCTTGATAGTCATCTGCACAAGATGGGTCCTTTTGTTTCGTCTGCAGCCACAGCTGAGTGGTCTGAGTGTTTGATGAGTTTATCTACAGAGGATATTGACTGGTTTGACAGAGATAGGCTGGGTACCGAGATTATCGTCAGCTGCAGTGGGTTTCCAAACGTGCCTTTGATAGGCAGGAAAGGCTGTATAAACTACAATCCGTCTTTGCTGGTCCGACAGTTCGCGTATGCTTTAAGAGCTCCGCCGAAGGATGAAGAGGTACAGGAATCTCTGTACCTCACTGGTCTTCTAGAGGGGGATCTGTTATCCAAGCTTCAACGCGCCTGGAATGGCATCAGTAAGAGGGGAAAGCCACTGCTGGGGAGAAGCAATAATCAAGCCTACCCTCCATATGTGACTTGGATCAGAGCCAGAGCAGATGCTATAGGGATGTCGTTTCCTCATGCCAAGCCGGAAAGCCCTCCAATGATTGAAGAGCCTATTACTGTGCCCATTCAGCAGCATAATCAGGTGTTGGCTGAGAGAGGTGAATTGAAGCGGGCAAATGAGGAACTGGAGAAAGAATTGGCTCAGCTCCGAAGCGAGAGGAATGAAGCCGTTCATTCTTTCAAAAGGCAAACAGAGCTGGTGAACCGGCTGGGGACAGACCTGACTAAGCAGATAGCCGAGCGCGAATGCATGGGTCAAGACTTCAAAGCTGTCAACGACGTACTGGCCACGAAGAAGCAGCACTTGGATGAAGCGTATCGGAGGATATCCAAGTTCAACCAGCACTGGAAGGCTTCCCTGGCCACCAGGAAAGAGCGGGAGGATAAGCTGATGCTACAAATCTCCAAGCTGGAGGCCCAGGTAAAAGCTAGTGAGAAGAGGTTTGATGAAGAAACCGCTCGCAGATACGCCGCTGAAGGCCAGCTCAACAGGGCTCTTGCTAACCTGAAGGAGCACAAACTGACGTTTGAGTCCAAGAAGCGGAAACTAGAAGATTGTTTGGGAGAAAGAGCATGGGAAGATTCGGTCGAAGGACTTCGGTACACCATTGTGCAAAGGGAATTACTCGTCGAAGGGTAACTCACTCTGCCTGATCATCCAGAAACGAAGGAGTTGTTAGAAGAGTATCGCGCCCGTGGCCGTACTTGACTATTTGTATTCCTTTTGCTTTGATCATTGTTGTATGCCGACCATCACCAGGCTTGTTGGCTGAGGTCACGCTATTGATTCATCTTGTACTCGCTGACGTTGTGTACTGCCTTGATGGGCTTTCTTTATATATGAGATTGTTATTTCCATGATTGGACTCGGACTTCTTCTTATTATCAGCACTGGCACTTAGGCACTAGGATCGGGGGAGATCTCCCTAACGCATAGACACACGCTTGCATTTGCATGAAGCATTTGCATAACGAGCACTTTCTTGTTTTTCCTAACCCTTTTGTGTTTTCCAGGTTGTTTCAGGTGGTTCCAGGATTGATCAGAGACCTATTCACCGCTATCCGACTAGAGCTAGTCAAACCAGGATCATGGAGCAAGTGCAAACTGATGTTCAGGAACTCCGCAAAAGAATGGATCGCTTCATGGAGCTCATGCAAGCGGTCGCCAATGGCCAGGATCAGCTCAGAACCTTGGTTCAGCCTCTGATTTCAAGGGTTGATAGCAATGGCGTACTCCATAGTGGGACTGTGCCTACTCCTCCACCAGTTGAAACTCCACAGAATGGTGTTCCCGTGACCGGGGGAAACGGCAGTGCCAACGGCAATGTGATGGCCAACATGGGACTCAATACGACGGGCGTCGATAATGGGAATCTGGGAGCTAATGTCAATGTTGGGCTGGGCAACGGCAATGCCGGTGTCGGGAATCTGTTTGGGCCTCAGCCATGGCTAGAGGATCGTCAGGATGATGTGTTCTCTCAGAGAGGTGCTGAAGGGGAGCTGAATGCTGAAGCACGACTTAGATTCAAGGCACTTGAAGATAAGATGAGAGATATCGAGAATCAGAATACTTTGGGCATTGATATGTCACAGTTGGGACTGATTGCTGATTTCAAGGTGCCTCCCAAGTTCAAGGTACCTGACTTTGAAAAATATAAGGGCACCACTTGCCCTCGCGTCCACCTGAGATCGTACTACAGAAAAATGTCTGCTCATTCTGAGGACGAGAAGTTGTTGATGCACTTCTTTCAAGACAACCTTTCCGGGCCATCCCTTGAGTGGTACATGAGTCTGGAGCCTACTAGTGTGCGCACGTGGAAGGATCTTGCTGAAGCATTTGTGCACCACTACCAATACAATAGCGACTTGGCCCCGAACCGAGTCCAGCTGCAGAATCTGTCGCAGAGGAACAATGAAGGGTTTAAGGAATACGCCCAGCGGTGGCGTGAGTTGGCAGCTAGGGTTCAGCCGCCGATGGTTGAACGTGAGCTCGTGCAGATGTTTGTAGCCACCCTCCCAGGGGTTTACTATGAGAAGCTGGTCAGCGACATTTCCAGAACCTTCTCAGATTTCATTATCACGGGTGAGCACATCGAAAATGGGATCAAGCTCGGGAAAATTCAAGGTGATTCATCCTCAGCTGGAGGCGGAAAGAAACCTTATAGTGGCAAAAGACGGGAAGGAGAAGCGAGCGTTGTGACCAACGCTCGAAGGAAGGGTAAAGGTCCTCACCAGCAGGTGGCCAGTATAACTATCTCGGCAGTTCAACAGCCGCAGCAGCAGCAGCAGCAACTGAATCAACAGGGATACAGAAAGTATCAGAATCGGGCACCTTTGTCGAGCCGTCACCTCGAGACACCGCCCATGTCGTACGCGCAACTCTTGCAGACTTTGCTTCAGCTACAGTTGATCCAGAAGAGAACGCTGGCTCCCTTGACAGGGGCACCTCCGCCAGGTTATGACGCAAATGCAACTTGTGAATTTCACTCAGGGGCACCCGGCCACACAATAGAGAACTGCAAAGCCTTCAAGCACAAGGTACAGGACATGGTGGATGCCAAGATCATCAACTTCTCGGATAATATGCCAAATGTCACGAAGAATCCTATGCCGAATCATAGGGGAGGCGGAGTGAACGCCATTATCGAAAACGAGAATTCGGACTTGTTGACTGACGTCAGAGATCTGAAGACGCCGCTTAGCTTCGTTAAAGCTAAGTTGATGAAAAGAGGGTTCTTTCCAGGTTGCGGAGAGCTATGTATGGACTGTGCCACACGTTCTGATGGATGTGAACAGTTGGTAGAAGGAATTCAAAGTCTGATGACTGAAGGGATTTTACAGTTTAGCCGAAGGGCCGAAAGTGGGTTAGGAGAGGTAGTGCTGAAGCAAGCTGATGAGGTCGCCACCATCACCATCCCTCGCCAGACGATAACTATTTCTGCGCCCAGACCGCCCACAATAACTATCACCAAAGCGGGGCCAATACCCTTCGAAAGCACTAACATCGTCCCATGGCATTATGGGGCTGAAGTCTACTACAACGGACAGAAGTTGGAGCTGGAACCATTTGGGTCGACTGTGGAGAACCTTGCGGGAATCAGTGGTATTACTCGCAGCGGAAGAGTGTTTGCACCACCAGAGGTCGTGGCGGATAAGGCGGTCAGAGCTGATGCGGCCGATAAAGGTAAAAGTAAAGTCGGTGAAGAGATCCCATGTGGGGCAGAAAAATACTTGCTTGTTAAAGATGCCGAGGAGTTTATGCGGTTGATTAAAAAGAGTGACTACAAGATTGTAGATTATCTCCATCAGACGCCCTCGAAGATTTCCATCCTGAACTTATTGCTGTGTTCCGAAGCGCACCGCAATGCGCTGCTGAAGGTGTTGAACGCCGCATATGTACCGCAGGAAATATCGGTGAATCAGCTAGAAGAGGTCGTAGCCCACGTGAATGCTGGAAATGGGCTAGGTTTCACAGACCTGGAGTTGACGCCAAAAGGGAGGAATCACAATAGCGCCCTACACATCTCGATATAGTGTAGGGGCACGATTATGTCGCACGTGTTGGTGGACACGGGTTCGTCACTTAATGTTCTTCCGAAGAAGGCATTAATGAAGTTGGATACTCGTGGAGTGATTTGCACACCCAGTGATCTGGTTGTGAAGGCGTTCGACGGAACTAAACGACATGTTTTCGGGGAGGTGACCCTGCCAATCCAAGTCGAGCCGGAAACGTTCGACGCGGTCTTTTATATTATGGACACCATGCCTGCCTACAGTTGTCTCTTGGGCCAGCCGTGGATCCATGCTGCTGGTGCCGTAACCTCCACGTTGCACCAGAAACTCAAGTATGCTGTCGGAGGTAGCATCGTAACCGTGTGTGGCGAGGAAGATATAATGGTGAGCCATTTGTCGTCCTTCAAGTATGTGGAGATGGATGGCGAAATCCATGAGACTCTATGCCAAGCGTTCGAAGCTGTCAAAGTGAAGGACGTAGCTCCTGTAGTCACGGAAAAGCCAGAGATGACTCTCTCCTCATTCAAGGAAGCTCGGGCCGTTGTCCAAGCCGGATCTACCCCAGGCTGGGGGCGAATTTTGGAGATACCTAACAAGCAAGACAAGTTTGGGTTGGGATATTCTCCTGGAGCTAAAGCTTCTTCTTCTTCTAGCGGTGCGTCTCGAGGTAAAGGGCTGATCCAGTTTACTAGTGGTGGAATGATTTTTGAAAGCATCAATGCGGTGTCTGAAGACAGCGGAGATAACGACTGTGACCTCGACTCTTGGATCCAGCCAAGCAAGCCAGGCGAGGGCCTCAACAATTGGTCCGTCAAGGATATCATCCAAATGACAAGCGAAGAGTAATGATTTACTTTTTCCAATCATTGTACAACCCTATGTCCTACCCGGGGCATAGTGGTTTTATTGTCAGGGCCTTGTTGGATTATGTACATGCATTTTGTTAATAAATCAAAGGCGTTTTTCTTCGTATTCAAATATTGTGATCTCTGTTATTCCTGTTTTATATTTGTTTTGAAAAACAATAAAATGGCAATGGGGTTTGTGCTAACCTGCATATCCTTGTTTTAAGCTTAACCCTTGTTATTGCAGGATCCACATAGCAGATGACATCGACTCTGGACCTTCTACGGCTCACTTCGACTTCGATTGCCCGATCCATCAAGCCGAATAAGAGATTGATGAAGACGAAGACCTTCCTGAAGAGTTGGCCCGATTGTTGAAACAAGAAGAGAAAGTTATTCTGCCTCATGAAGAGGAGATCGAGATCGTGAATCTGGGTTCCGAAGAACTCGTCAGAAACGTCAGGATAGGGGCTGCACTGCAGAATGATGTCAAGCAGAGATTGGTCGAAATGCTGAGAGAGTATAGTGACGTCTTTGCTTGGTCATACAAAAATATGCCCGGACTTGATACGGACATCGTGGTCCACCACTTGCCGCTGCGAGAAGATTGTCCTCCCGTTAAGCAGAAGCTTAGGAGGACGAGACCAGATATGGCCGTTAAGATCAAAGAAGAAGTGCAGAAACAGCTTGATGCTGGCTTCTTAACGGTCACCACTTACCCTCCGTGGGTTGCCAACATAGTGCCTGTACCGAAGAAGGATGGTAAGGTACGATGGTGCATCGATTATCGGGATTTGAATAGGGCAAGCCCTAAAGATGATTTCCCGCTGCCTCATATCGATGTGTTGGTCGACAACACAGCCCAGTTCTCTGTGTTTTCGTTCATGGATGGCTTCTCCGGCTACAATCAGATCAAGATGGCGCCGGAGGACATGGAGAAAACGACGTTTATCACTCCTTGGGGAACATTTTGCTATAAGGTAATGCCTTTCGGTCTGAAGAACGCAGGGGCCACTTACCAACGAGCTATGGTAACTTTGTTTCATGATATGATTCATCATGAGATTGAAGTCTATATTGATGACATGATTGCGAAGTCCCAAACAGAGGAGGGACATCTGGTCAATTTGCTGAAGCTTTTTGAGAGGCTTAGGAAGTTCAGGTTGAGGCTGAATCCTAACAAGCGTACTTTTGGAGTACGGTCCGGAAAGTTACTGGGGTTTATTGTGAGTGAAAGAGGCATCGAGGTTGATCCTGCGAAGATAAAAGCCATACAAGAAATACCAGTGCCGAAAACAGAAAAAGAAGTTCGTGGTTTCTTGGGCAGAATAAACTACATTGCAAGGTTTATCTCTTAGCTCACGGCCACGTGTGAACCGATGTTCAAGCTTTTAAAGAAAGATCAGGCGATTATCTGGAATGAGGATTGCTAGAAGGCATTCGACAAGATAAAGCAGTATCTTCAGGAACCTCCAATCTTAATACCCCCAGTGGCTGGACGGCCACTAATCATGTACTTGACAGTTCTTGAGAATAGTATGGGGTGTGTTCTCCGTCAGCACGACGAGACGGGCAGAAAGGAGCATGCCATTTACTACTTGAGTAAAAAGTTCACAGATTGTGAATCTCGTTACTCGATGCTGGAGAAAACGTGTTGTGCACTAGCCTGGGCTGCCAAACGTTTACGACAGTACATGCTCAACCACACCACCATGCTAATTTCGAAGATGGATCCGATCAAGTACGTCTTCGAGAAGCAAGCTCTTTCGGGCAGGATTGCCAGATGGCAAATGGTGTTGACGGAATATGATATTCAGTATGTTTCCCAGAAGGCCATTAAGGGAAGCGTATTGTCTGATTACCTTGCCGAACAGCCGATCGAAGATTACCAGCCGATGAAATTTGAATTCCCTGATGAGGATATCATGTTTCTTAAAGCAAAAGATTGCGATGAGCCGTTGCCCGACGAGGGTCCAGATAGGAAATCCCAGTGGAAATTGATATTTGACGGAGCGGTTAATTCTTATGGAAGTGGTATTGGGGCGATCATCACGACTCCCCACAGATCCCATATCCCGTTCACTGCGAGACTGACGTTTCCGGTCACCAATAATGAAGCGGAGTACGAAGCATGCATCATGGGTCTAGAAGAGGCAATTGATTTGAGAATCAAGAACCTAGATGTATATGGTGATTCGACGCTTGTGATCAACCAAATTAAAGGGGAGTGGGAGACTCGTCAATCGAATTTGGTGCCGTACATGTGCCCAGGGCGGAAAATCAGATGGCTGATGCCTTAGCCACGTTGGCTTCAATGTATAAAGTCAATTTTTGGAATGAAGCTCCAAGAATTGTACTATCTCGTCTTGATAGACCTGCATTCTTCTTTGCGATCGAGGAAGCCGCCGACGGCAAGCCATGGTTCCATGACATCCAGACCTTCCTTATGACTAAGGAGTATCCTGCGGGAGCGTCAACCTAGGATAAGAAGACTCTGAGGAGCCTATCTGGAAATTTTTATCTCAATCCTGATGGAGTTTTGTACAAAAGAAACCATGATCTCGTGCTACTCAGATGTGTAGATGAGAAAGAGGCGAGTATGCTCATGGAAGAAGTCCATGAAGGCACATTTGGTACGCACGCCGGCGGGCATGCTATGACAAAAAAGATCCTGAGAGCGGGGTATTACTGGCTGACGATGGAGTCAGATTGTTTTAAATTCACGAAGAGATGTCATAAATGCCAGATTTATGCTGATAAAGTTCATGTGCCGCCGTGCCCGTTAAATGTCATGTCCTCCCCGTGGCCGTTCTCCATGTGGGGCATCGACATGATAGGCAAGATCGAGCCCACTGCATCTAACGGTCATCGCTTCATTCTAGTAGCTATCGACTACTTCACCAAGTGGGTGGAGGCAGTCTCATATGCTAATGTGACCAAGCAGGTGGTGGCTAAATTCATAAAGAGGGACATCATCTTACGTTACGGAATTCCCGAGCGGATCTTTACTGATAATGGTTCGAATCTGAATAGCAAGATGATGAAGGAGCTGTGCCAGAGTTTCAAGATTGAACACCATAACTCATCTCCTTACCGGCCGAAGATGAATGGCGCCGTTGAAGCGGCCAATAAGAACATTAAGAAGATTGTTCAGAAGATGGTGGTGACCTACAAGGATTGTCACGAGATGCTGCCATTTGCACTGCACGGTTATCGTACGACGGTACGTACGTCAACCGGGGCAACTCCTTTCTCCTTAGTGTACGGTATGGAGGCTGTCCTACCGTTAGAAGTGGAGATCCCTTCTTTGCGAGTTTTGGTTGACGTGAAACTCGACGAGGCATAATGGATTACGAACCGACTGAACCAACTCAGTCTGATGGACGAGAAGAGGTTAGCATCGATTGCGCATGGTCGTTTATACCAAAGCCAAATGAAGAAAGCTTATGATAAGAAGGTGCTTCCTATAAGCTTTCAGACGGGTGATCTCGTCCTGAAGAAGATTCTTCCTCCACACTCCGATCACCGGGGCAAGTGGACTCCCAATTACGAAGGTCCGTACGTCGTCAGCAAGGTCTTCTCGGGAGGAGCTTTGTTGTTATCCACGATGGATGGTGAAGATTTTGCATCCCCGGTGAACGCGGACGCAGTTAAAAAATACTTTGCTTAAAAAACGACCCGCTGGAAAGAAAAAGAATATCCAGGCAAAAATGGGGCATCCCGGCGAACCATAAAAAAGGAAAAGGGTTCGGGCAAAAATTAGGGATATAAATTGAAAAGAACGTACACCCGCAAAGTCGAAAACCCGGATGGGCGACTTTGGCAAAAAAGGGTATCCCGGTGAATCGAAAACCCGGAAGGGCGATTCAGGCAAAAGTTAGGGATTTGAAAAAGCAAATGACTGCGTTCCGCGTGTGGACTCTCATTGATTAGTGGTTTGGAAGACCTGAGGGCCGTTTATCTGAATCAATCTCTTCTGAAGCTGAAGCGTCAGAGAAGTATCGAAGTCGAGTGGGTCCTAGAGGGATCAACTCATGGTGTTCGTCTACGCCTCATTGCCGACATTTGTATATACTGATGTATATTTATGTTTTATTTTCGCGCGGCTTCCTCATTCCAGGAGCTTGCATCTGTTGTAAAACATTTTTACCCATTCAGAGGTTTGTTATCAATAAAATGTATACTATTCAGCAATTCTGTTTGCCTGTTTAGCATTTATCTGTTTTGTTTGCGAAAAAGAACGCCGATGTTTTTGATAAAATGCGCATACATAAACTTACTGGCCTGGGCCACTGATTGTTGAAACAATGAATTACTTAAACATTGTCACGAGATAATAACCTTGATAGGTCCCTTTGAGAAGGGTATCTTGTCTATTTGTTTGTGTTGCTGCAGGTGTAGCATATTCCAGACAGTGCGTCGTGCGCATCCCCAAGCAGGATGATTCCTCCTTCTCCAGCAGAGTTCAGCAGCCTCTCCCCGCAGAGTCTGAACACGAGATCGTGAGCATTGATATGTCTCCCCAAGCAGAGAAGATTCTCTCCCCGATCAGATGCATTCTGAAGGAACATCATCTCCTCAGCTGAGTCATTCACCGAAGTGTGCAGCAACTGATGGTTCAAGACTGAAGTCTCCAGCGGAATCGAGGTTCCCCACAGAGTCGTAATCTCCCCAGCAAGAATGATTTCTGCTTCCTCGGCCGAGTTTGCAGATCTCCAAGAGAGCCGAGTCCTTGGAAGCCGCTCAAGCTATGATTGGTTTTCCCCAGTGGAGTGTTGAATAGCTGATGTTGTGTTTCCCCACCGGAGCCGTTATCTCCAGGGAAGTAGCCGTGAAGGCCGTGCAGTTTATTCCCGCGATTGACATCGCTTTCCCTCAGCAGGTCCAGGTTCTCATAGAGCTTCGTCCCCCTGCAGCAGTCAACTGAAGTTCACTTCCCCACAGCGCCCGATTGGGATTGGCGTGACCTTGTTCTCCTCAGCAGGATGATCCCTCCCCCTATCTGAGTGGTCCTTTCTCCTTGACAGGACGATTCTCCCTTCAGCATTTATTTTGCTGACGGGATCGCATCATTTTGCATGACTGCATAGCATTTATCATAAACGCGTAGCATTTCCACCGTGTGGAGCATTGCGCCATTGCCGAAGCATATGCATAATAAGCATGATCTAGGTTGTTACCGTTCTTGTTTTGCAGGTGTTCCGCCGCAGAATTGTTTGCTCAAGATGATTCTTGAATTCTCCCCAACGAAGTCTTCGGCTCAAGATGATTCTTGAATTCCCCAGCAAGGTCATTTGCTTAAGATGATTCTTAAAATCCCCAGTGCAGTCGCCAGAGTTGGTTACTCAAGTTGATGCTTAGAGTCCCCATCAGGGTGTTTGCTCAGGATAATTCCTGAAATCTCCAGCATAGTTATCGGTTCAGGATGATTCTTGAAGTCCCCGGCGGAGTTATTTTCCAAGATGATTCTTGAAGTCCTCAGCAGAGTTGATTCATCCAGAATGATTCCTGGATCCCCGAAGCAGAGTTACTTGATAGTTCTCCAGAATCCCCAGCGGAGATGTGTCATCCCCAGCAGGTTTCTGAACAGCAAAGTTGAAACTTCCCCTGAAGACTTGATGATTGAAGTCCGAAGCAGTTCTCTCAGCTGATGCGGAGTGCCTGATGGTAGAAGTTGGATATCCCTAATTGGTTCATGATTGATCGATAACTCTATTCCCGACTTAGCAACGAAGGTCGGCTGATGCCCGAAAGTTTTCTTTGAATGCCCGATGGCATGATCTAACCTGATTGTTGACCTGATGAGTCCCGAGGAATATTGATGCCTGACGGCATGATCGATCATGTATCACCGGTTGCCATGTGACCAATTCCCCAGCTAGTTGTCGTGCAACTAATATTTCAGTTTTCGAAGATGTGTTCCCATCAGAGTACCGTGTACTTGTGCAGTTGGAAAATTTCCGGGTTTATCGGTATTCAACCGTCTCGCACCTCGATTGGTTGAGAGCCGTTCGATTCTCACCTAGACAGGTCCAAGCCGTTTGAATAGGGGCAGCTGTTGCACCCCAAAATTTGACCAACATTTCTTTACCTAGCTTGTGGTTCATCTCATTCACATTAGCATTATCATTAGTGTAACGCCCCGATTCTGAATTCCCATTAATTGTTGAGTCTTTTAATTTATTTAATTGATGTTTGTTTTAAATTGAGAAATTATATATATTATTATGTGGTGTTTGCTTATTTTATCTATTTTTACCGATTCGGAGAGTTTTCGGGGAATTAGAGTAAAAAGGGCATTTTAGACATTTAGCACTTAGTGTGAGAATTGATTGGTAAGCGTTGGAAAGAATTTGAGAGGAAAGAAATAGAGATAGAAATAGAATAAGAAAGGAAAAGGAAGAAATATAGTAACATAAGAAGAAAAACAAGAGAAAGAAAAGAGGAGAAGAGAAAGAGAAGAGAAAGTGGAGAGGAAAACCTAGAATCATCAAGGGATCACCACCAAAGCTTGCAATCGATCGGTAAGGGTGTGAAACTCCATCATCTCTTTAATGTATATGATTGTATGTGTATGTGTGTGGATTTTGTAGAGTTTCTACTCTTTTTCCACTTAGGTTAGAAGTTGGTCTTGTGAGTAGAATGAGGTTTTAATCGGTTAGAACTCGGATTAGACGATGTAGTTTAGTCGGGTGATGATTGGGTTGTGCCACTGAGACTGGTTTGGATTTAATCGGTTGGTTGTGTGGAGTTTAGGCTTTGAGACAGCCATGGAAGTTCTGTCTTCGCAGGCTCGCCAGGCGAAGCCCAGCGAGCTGTAGCGAAGCAAGTCAGAAGCTAACACCCTGTATTCGCTGGCAAGTTCGCCAGGCGAGGTTAGTTGGCGAAGGTTCGCCAGGCGAGTGTGTAGCGAGCCTCAGCGAGTAATTCCAGAATTACTCCCAGTGGACTTCGCTGGGAAGTTCGCCAGGCGAAGGTCAGCGAGCATTCGCTGCGTGGCTTCGCCAGGCGAAGGTTGGCGAACCTGGCAGTGTTATTTTGTTTTGCTATTTGTTCAATGCATGATGTTTGGTTGATTCAAGTATGATTAATGCCTATATGAATGATCGATGTGTGAACTATTTTGACATGTCGTGTTGTGGGTGGCCGAAAGGCGTGAATCCTAGATTGTAGAGTAAATGGTGAATCTTGAATATTTGATAATCTGGTGTATTTTGCTCGAATTGAATAGAAACGCATTGATAGGCTGATATGTGTGTAAACCATGTGTGGAATGGTGCATAATGTGAATGCATGATAGATATATGCGATGTATGTGATAAATGCAAAGAGTATGTTTGTGAGCATAGTATGCATTTTTGTGTTGATTGATCCCTCGGAGGATTTGCAGAACCTCGTATGATACGATGGTTATATTAGATTCCTTGGAGAATCGGTTGCATTGTGTGATTCCTTGGAGAATCGGTTGCATTGTGTGATTCCTTGGAGAATCGGTTGCATTGTGTGATTCCTCGGAGAATCGGTCATAACATGTAATCCCGTGGAGGATTGGCTAGAGTATTTGATTCCGTGGAGAATCTGCTGAGTACTTGATCCCGTGGAGGATCTGCTGAATATTCGATTCCGTGGAGAATCTGATGAATATTTGATTCCGTGGAGAATCTGCTGAGTACTTGATCCCGTGGAGGATCTGCTGAATACTCGATTCCTTAGCGAATCTGTTGAATGAGTCGGTACCGCATTTGCATCTGCATAGAGTCGTGTGTCGGTCTCTATGAGTTGCATGAGTCATCTGTGTATGATGCATTGGTTGTGTGAATATAACTGTGTATGTTATATATGATTGTTTGGAGGAAAATATAGTGAATGTTCATGTGTATGTGTAGAGACATGATTATTTGTATATGCTTAATGTGGTGAGAACATAATTTGAGTATAACTTGTACTAATATGAGTATATGTATATATACAATTTTTATGCATTAACTGTTATGATGTTGTTTCTCACCCTTCTGCTATTTTATAATGCTCTATGAGGCATTGCAGAGTAGGAAGCTGGAGGTTATTTTTGTGAAGCGATGTCTTCATTCTTTTTGGTCAATGGCTCTGATATGTAACATCTGGGTAGTTAGGAAGCCTTGACTCTTTTGGAGTTACATTTGTTTTTGATTCTTTTGTGATACATATGTGTATGTATCTGCTGTGGTTATGTTGTAAAGCATGAATTAACTGATGGTTGTATATACTTTTATGAATGAGATCGATTCAATATTTGGATGTTTCCGCTTTATTCTAAATATTGAGATGTGGGTTACCCATTGTTGCATATCTATTTTGAGCAGGTATCGTATGTGTTTAATTTCATGATAATGTGATGCGCCTCTTTTATACCATGTTTTAATTAAACTCTGATGAAAAAAATATTCTAAGTGCCTAATTGATTTATGGATTAACTTGGGGGTATAGAAAGGGGGTGTTACATTAAGTGGTATCAGAGCCAGTGTTGAGTCAGTCGTGTCTGTCTTGTTGTTGTGTTGGTTGAACGGTTGTTTAACCTTGTTGTTATTTTTGGGAATCCTCAGAATATGGCAGGTCGTAATGACAATGATATGGCAGCGGCGTTAGAGGCTATGGCTAGAGCTGTGCAGGGTGCACCTAACGTGAATGCGAATGATGAGTTCAGGAAGAACCAGCCACCGGTGTTCAAAGGGAGATTTGATCCGGATGGTGCTCAGATATGGTTAAAGGAAATTGAGAGGATCTTTAGGGTGATGGATTATGCTGAGGGGAACAAGGTGAGACTAGGGACTCACATGCTGAGAGAAGAGGTTGATGACTGGTGGGTCAGCATGAGGCAAGTTCTTGAGGTCGACGATGAGGAGATTACGTGGGATTTATTTCGTACTGAGTTTCTAAGGAAGTATTATCCTGAAAGTGTTAAAGGGAAGAGAGAAATGGAATTTCTGGAGTTGAAACAAGGTAATATGTCGGTGGTGGACTACACCGCTAAGTTTACTGAGTTAGTGAAGTTTCACCCTCACTATGATGCGGTTACGGCGGAATTTTCCAAATGTATCAAGTATGAGAATGGCTTGCGTCCTGAGATAAAGCAAGCGGTGGGTTATCAAAGGATACGAAGATTTTCGGATTTGACCGAGTGCTGTAGGATTTATGAGGAAGACGGTAGAGCTCGTTCTACTCATTATAAGGGTTTGAGCGAGAGGAGAGGGAAGCAGCAAGTGCAAAGCGGACCTTATGTGACGCCTGCTGAGAAGGGCAAACATAGGGGAAACTTTGATAGGAGACCCGGAGGAGGTTCCGGTGCGATCAAATGTTTTAAGTGTGGCGTGATGGGCCACAAGTCTTATGATTGTGGAAAGTTCAAGGCGAAGTGTTCCAACTGTGGGCTCCTTGGACATGATGCAGCAGAGTGTAGAAAGAATGTTGTGAAGTGTTTTAATTGTGGCGAGGTGGGTCACATTAGCTCGAATTGTACCAAACCGAAGCAAGCTCAGGCGGGCGGAAAAGTATTCGCATTAGCAGGTTCAGACGCTACTAATGCGGCGTATCGTTTGATTAAAGGTACATGCTTTATTAACGATATGCCTTTAGTTGCTATTATTGATACTGGAGCGACTCACTCGTTCATTTCTCTTGCGTGTGCTAAGCGGTTGGATTTGTGTATGGTTTCTTTGAGTAGTGGTATGGTTATTGGGACTCCCGCTTCGGGGTCGGTATCTACTTCTTTGGTGTGTGCAAGTTGTCATTTGACCATGTATGGTAAGGACTTCGTTATGGATTTAGTGTGTTTGCCGTTGGAAGGTTTGGACGTAATCTTGGGTATGAACTGGTTGCAATTTAATAGAGTTCATTTGGATTGCTATCACAAGTTAGTAAGGTTTCCTTCTTTGGAAGATGGTGAAAACGAGAGTTTTCTTTCCACTAAAGAGTTGAAGAAACTTTTAGCGGACGAAGCTCAGTTGTTTGGTTTGTTTGCATTGTTGTCGGTGGAGAGCAAAGTTGAGCTCGACGTGTTTCCTGTGGTTTGTGAATTTCCTGAAGTGTTTCCGGAAGATGTTGCGGATGTGCCGCCAAAGAGAGAGGTTGAATTTTCTATTGATCTAGTTCCGGGTACTAGACCGATTTCGATGGCCCCGTATCGGATGTCAGCATCGGAGTTGGTGGAATTGAAGAAGCAGTTGAATGATTTGTTGGATAAAAGATTTGTAAGACCAAGTGTTTCTCCTTGGGGTGCGCCGGTATTGTTGGTAAAGAAGAAGGATGGTAGTATGCGATTGTGTATTGATTATCGGCAGTTGAATAAGGTGACAATTAAGAACAAGTATCCGCTTCCAAGAATTGATGATTTGATGGATCAATTGGTTGGAGCCCGTGTTTTTAGTAAGATTGATTTGAGATCCGGTTATCACCAGATTCGGGTTAAGGAAGAAGATATTTCGAAGACGGCTTTTAGAACAAGATATGGTCACTATGAATATACGGTGATGCCATTCGGAGTTTCTAATGCTTGTTTTCATGGAATATATGAACCGTATCTTCCACGAGCAGTTGGATCGTTTTGTGGTAGTGTTTATCGATGACATTCTGATTTATTCTAAGTCTCGTGTGGAGCACGAAGAACATTTAAGGATTGTGTTGCGGATTTTGAAAGAGAAGAAGTTGTACGCAAAGTTGTCTAAGTGTGAGTTTTGGTTGTCGGAGGTGAGTTTTCTTGGACATATTATTTCCGGCAATGGTATTAGTGTGGATCCATCCAAGATCGATGCGGTAATGCAATGGGAGACTCCAAGATCGGTTACGGAAATTCGAAGCTTTTTGGGCTTGGCCGGTTACTACCGGAGGTTTATCGAAGGATTTTCAAAGTTAGCACTTCCGTTAACGCAGTTGACGTGTAAAGGAAAGACTTTTATTTGGGATGTTAATTGTGAAGAGAGTTTCATGGAATTAAAGAGAAGGTTAACGACAGCGCCAGTTTTGATTTTGCCGAATCCTACGGAACCTTTTGTGGTTTATTGCGATGCTTCTTTGTCAGGATTGGGTGGTGTATTGATGCAAGATGGGAAGGTCGTGGCGTATGCTTCTAGGCAGTTGAGAGTGCATGAAAAGAATTATCCTACTCATGATTTGGAGTTAGCGGCCGTAGTGTTTGTTTTGAAAATTTGGAGGCACTATCTTTATGGTGCACGATTTGAAGTTTTTAGCGATCACAAGAGTTTGAAGTATTTGTTTGATCAAAAAGAATTGAATATGAGGCAAAGGAGATGGCTAGAACTTTTGAAGGACTATGATTTTAGTTTAAATTATCATCTGGGTAAGGCGAATGTGGTAGCCGATGCCTTAAGTCGGAAGTCGTTGCACGTGTCTACTTTGATGGTTAGAGAGTGGGAACTTTTGGAGAACTTTAGAGATTTGAGTTTGGTTTGTGAGTTAACACCGAGTAGTGTGAAGCTGGGTATGTTGCATGTCACGAATGATTTCCTTGCTACAGTGTGTGAAAAGCAAAAGTTGGATTTGAAATTTGTGGATTTGATGACGAATGGAAATGAAGATTTCAAAGTTGATGAATTAGGAGTTTTGAGGTTTCGAGGTCGTATTTGTATTCCCGATGATGCGGATTTGAAAAAGATGATATTGGAAGAGGGACATCGGAGTAACTTAAGTATTCATCCGGGAGCGAATAAGATGTATCAAGATTTGAAGAAGATCTTTTGGTGGTCTGGATTGAAAAGCGATGTTGCTTGTTTTGTGTACTCGTGTTTGACTTGCCAGAAGTCTAAGGTGGAGCATCAGAAGCCTAGTGGATTGATGCAACCGTTGGATATTCCGGAATGGAAATGGGATAGTATATCGATGGATTTTGTTACGGGATTGCCGAATACGAAAAGAGGACGTAATGCTATTTGGGTGATTGTTGATAGGCTTACTAAATCGGCTCACTTTATTCCGATTGATATTACTTATTCTTTGGAAAGGTTGGCCGAGATTTATGTTGGCACTATTGTGAAGCTTCATGGAGTTCCTAAGAGTATTGTGTCGGATAGAGATCATAGATTTACTTCAAGATTTTGGGAGAGTTTGCAAGGTGCCTTGGGTTCTAAATTGAGATTGAGTTCGGCATATCATCCGCAAACAGATGGTCAAACCGAGAGGATGATTCAATCGTTAGAAGATTTGTTGCGTGCTTGTGTGCTTGAACAAGGTGGTGCGTGGGATGGTTATTTAGCGTTGATTGAGTTCACCTATAATAACAGTTTCCATTCGAGTATTGGTATGGCGCCATTTGAGGCTTTATATGGTCGGAGATGTCGAACACCTCTGTGTTGGCATGAGACGGGTGAAAGGTCGGTAGTTGGTCCTGAAATGGTACAGCAAACGACGGAAAAGGTGAAATTTATTCGGGAAAAGATGAGAGCTTCTCAGAGTAGACAGAAAAGTTATCATGATAGAAGGAGAAAGGATCTCGAGTTTCAAGAGGGCGACCATGTGTTTTTGAGAGTTACACCGGTTACGGGTGTGGGTCGTGCTTTGAAGTCGAGAAAGTTGACTTCTCGTTTTATTGGTCCGTATCAGGTTGTCGCACGAGTTGGTGTTGTGGCTTATCGTGTGGCGTTGCCTCCGAATCTTTCAAATTTGCATGATGTATTCCATGTCTCGCAACTTCGGAAGTATGTTCCGGATCCGTCACATGTTATCCCAATGGATGAAGTTGAAGTAAGAGATAACCTTACAGTTGAAGTTTTACCGGTTAGTATTTTGGACCGCGAAGTTAAGAAACTAAGAGGCAAGGATATTGCGCTTGTGAAAGTGTCCTGGGGAGGTGCCGCGGAAGGCAACATGACTTGGGAATTGGAGAGCAAGATGCGAGAATCGCATCCAGAGTTGTTTGAATCAGGTGATATTTTCGAGGACGAAAATTTCTAAAGTGGGGGAGAGTTGTAACGCCCCGATTCTGAATTCCCATTAATTGTTGAGTCTTTTAATTTATTTAATTGATGTTTGTTTTAAATTGAGAAATTATATATATTATTATGTGGTGTTTTCTTATTTTATCTATTTTTACCGATTCGGAGAGTTTTCGGGGAATTAGAGTAAAAAGGGCATTTTAGACATTTAGCACTTAGTGTGAGAATTGATTGGTAAGCGTTGGAAAGAATTTGAGAGGAAAGAAATAGAGATAGAAATAGAATAAGAAAGGAAAAGGAAGAAATATAGTAACATAAGAAGAAAAACAAGAGAAAGAAAAGAGGAGAAGAGAAAGAGAAGAGAAAGTGGAGAGGAAAACCTAGAATCATCAAGGGATCATCACCAAAGCTTGCAATCGATAGGTAAGGGTGTGAAACTCCATCATCTCTTTAATGTATATGATTGTATGTGTATGTGTGTGGATTTTGTAGAGTTTCTACTCTTTTTCCACTTAGGTTAGAAGTTGGTCTTGTGAGTAGAATGAGGTTTTAATCGGTTAGAACTCGGATTAGACGATGTAGTTTAGTCGGGTGATGATTGGGTTGTGCCACTGAGACTGGTTTGGATTTAATCGGTTGGTTGTGTGGAGTTTAGGCTTTGAGACAGCCATGGAAGTTCTGTCTTCGCAGGCTCGCCAGGCGAAGCCCAGCGAGCTGTAGCGAAGCAAGTCAGAAGCTAACACCCTGTATTCGCTGGCAAGTTCGCCAGGCGAGGTTAGTTGGCGAAGGTTCGCCAGGCGAGTGTGTAGCGAGCCTCAGCGAGTAATTCCAGAATTACTCCCAGTGGACTTCGCTGGGAAGTTCGCCAGGCGAAGGTCAGCGAGCATTCGCTGCGTGGCTTCGCCAGGCGAAGGTTGGCGAACCTGGCAGTGTTATTTTGTTTTGCTATTTGTTCAATGCATGATGTTTGGTTGATTCAAGTATGATTAATGCCTATATGAATGATCGATGTGTGAACTATTTTGACATGTCGTGTTGTGGGTGGCCGAAAGGCGTGAATCCTAGATTGTAGAGTAAATGGTGAATCTTGAATATTTGATAATCTGGTGTATTTTGCTCGAATTGAATAGAAACGCATTGATAGGCTGATATGTGTGTAAACCATGTGTGGAATGGTGCATAATGTGAATGCATGATAGATATATGCGATGTATGTGATAAATGCAAAGAGTATGTTTGTGAGCATAGTATGCATTTTTGTGTTGATTGATCCCTCGGAGGATTTGCAGAACCTCGTATGATACGATGGTTATATTAGATTCCTTGGAGAATCGGTTGCATTGTGTGATTCCTTGGAGAATCGGTTGCATTGTGTGATTCCTTGGAGAATCGGTTGCATTGTGTGATTCCTCGGAGAATCGGTCATAACATGTAATCCCGTGGAGGATTGGCTAGAGTATTTGATTCCGTGGAGAATCTGCTGAGTACTTGATCCCGTGGAGGATCTGCTGAATATTCGATTCCGTGGAGAATCTGATGAATATTTGATTCCGTGGAGAATCTGCTGAGTACTTGATCCCGTGGAGGATCTGCTGAATACTCGATTCCTTAGCGAATCTGTTGAATGAGTCGGTACCGCATTTGCATCTGCATAGAGTCGTGTGTCGGTCTCTATGAGTTGCATGAGTCATCTGTGTATGATGCATTGGTTGTGTGAATATAACTGTGTATGTTATATATGATTGTTTGGAGGAAAATATAGTGAATGTTCATGTGTATGTGTAGAGACATGATTATTTGTATATGCTTAATGTGGTGAGAACATAATTTGAGTATAACTTGTACTAATATGAGTATATGTATATATACAATTTTTATGCATTAACTGTTATGATGTTGTTTCTCACCCTTCTGCTATTTTATAATGCTCTATGAGGCATTGCAGAGTAGGAAGCTGGAGGTTCTTTTTGTGAAGCGATGTCTTCATTCTTTTTGGTCAATGGCTCTGATATGTAACATCTGGGTAGTTAGGAAGCCTTGACTCTTTTGGAGTTACATTTGTTTTTGATTCTTTTGTGATACATATGTGTATGTATCTGCTGTGGTTATGTTGTAAAGCATGAATTAACTGATGGTTGTATATACTTTTATGAATGAGATCGATTCAATATTTGGATGTTTCCGCTTTATTCTAAATATTGAGATGTGGGTTACCCATTGTTGCATATCTATTTTGAGCAGGTATCGTATGTGTTTAATTTCATGATAATGTGATGCGCCTCTTTTATACCATGTTTTAATTAAACTCTGATGAAATAAATATTCTAAGTGCCTAATTGATTTATGGATTAACTTGGGGGTATAGAAAGGGGGTGTTACAATTAGCACTATCATTTGCATGTATGCAGGAGATCAAGAGGTATGATTACCAATCAAGATCACCACTAGACTTTGAAGCTATCCAAGAAGGTTGTTCAAGTGTTCAAGGGTTCATATCTTTGTCAGAGAAGTCAGAAGATCCTCAGAGAGAGTGGTTGAAACCAAGGTTGTGGGCCTCCTAACTTGAGAGTTGCGGGGAGTCCTCAGATGATTCTGAAGCCATGAATGTGGACTTGAAGCCTTGAGAGAGCTTATGAGATGTCTTGAAATCCATCATGAAGTCTAGAGAGGTCATTGTGCAAGATTAAGAAGCCTCAGCCATGAGTGGTGCAGTTAGGGTTTGACTGGGTCAAGCCTAGGTCTACTGATGATTTGGAGAGGGTTGAGACCTAATCCAAGAGCCATATGATCATGGATTGATGCATTGAGATTCTATAAGGATGATTCCAAGGTCAGCTCATCATGATTGAGGAGTTTGAGAAGTTTCAGGCTAGGGTTTCTAAGGCTTCACAGTGTAAAATCCCCTAGTTTGACCCCTATCTTCAAGGCAGTTTAGCTCAAGATGTGATTGTCATCTCATCTTACCCCCAACATGAATGTTTTAGAGATTTCTCTTAGCTTTAATTTGAGTACTAGAAGTCCTTGATAGGATTTGTAGAGCTCAAGTTATGACTTTGACAAGTTACAGGTCATCTGAGGTATGTGAATCTGGGGCCTTGAAAGTCACCCAACTTGCATCAAACGTTTGCCCAAGAAGGATGATTCCTATCAACTTTTGGTCAACATTAATGTTGTTACTTATCTTCTTAGCTTTCTAGAGAGTACTATAAGTCCTTGATAGGATTTGTAGAACTCAACTTATGGCTTTGACAAGTCAAGGACATTTTGGTCATTTGGAGATTACAGGTCATTTCAAGCATAAGGCCATAACTCCTATTTCCAAGCTTCAAATGGAAAAATATTCAACATCAAACTTACTTAAATTGATGTTTTAAGGCTAGTAAGGAAGTCATGAGATGTTGAAAAGGCTTGTAGCTCAAAATGGTAAAAATGACCTAAAATGAAGGCATAAGTTAAATAAGTCAAAGTTGGAAATTGAAATTTTCAAGCTACACATCCAAACCATGGCATGTAATATACCATTTTAACTCTAGAAAACATTTTAGAAACAATGGTTCAGCCACATTTTTGATTTGAGGTCTAAATCATGGACTTGCTTTGGAAAATGGTTACTTGCATATTAAGGTACATATGCAAAACACAAGGAAGATCAATACACAAGCTAGCAAACCTTCCTAACATATCATGCATCTCATCTAAGGAGATTTTCAAAGGAGAACAAGTGCTGCAATGAGCCAAACACAAGCTGGTATATGAGGTGGATTGAAATCAAAAACTCATGACATGAGAATCTAAAATTCTCATTAGATGATTCCAGAAAGTTCTGGATGGTTTAGAACCATCCTATATATTGATTAGAAGCTGCTCAGATGCAAGGTTGGTGAGAGATTAGAGAGGAGAGTGAGATTTCCATTTCATTTTCTTCCATTGCAAGTTGAAATCAATTTCTATATTCCACACCATTTCCATTGATTCTTTCAATCCTAACATCTTCCATTGATCATACCGAATGTGTGCATACCAAATTGAGAGCAAGATCATGAAGAATTGAGAAGATAGCATTTGGATTTTGGGAGCTGCAAGTCACTATCGGATTTGGAGATTCAAGCTTCTTGGATCAAATCTTTTGCAAACAGAAGCACTAACATCAATCAAGGAGTGATTCTGAAGAGTTTGAGGTGTTGAATTGAAGATTTGATCTACCTGTTACTCAGAAATTTCCAGGTTTGCAACTTTTACTCTATACCCTAATTTAAGCATTGTTAGTTAGATTTGTTAGATTAGAATGGTTAGAGACAAGTAGGAGATGGATTATGGAGATTTTGAGGGCATTTGGTGAGGTTCAAGATAGGGACCCCATTTCTGTTTGGACCAAGAACGTGTTTGATATGGTGAATTGATGAGAGTTTTATAGCAAGAATTAACCAGTGTAACATGAGGAAGAGATTGATCACTTTAATTTCAAGAATGGTTAGAGTTGAGGTTTGACCCTAATTTTGATTCATTATCGGGTTTAGAGATTGAGGGCATTTCAATGAAATCTAAGTGGATGGTTGTGATCAGGGATGAATTTAGAACAGATTAGGGTTTTGAACCATGGATTTTGGTTGAGTTTGGATGGAGTCCGAGTGAGGAAGGTGAGGCAGATGAAGCTCTGCAACCATGGTGGTTTCCCTCCTTTTTCATTTCAAAGGAAGAAGATAATGTATTGGCCGTTGGATGGAGAAAGACTCATTGACTGGACTTGGATCTAAAGGCCAAGATTTAATTTCACGTTTTGAAGAGGGAAGTCTGAAGACAACCAAACGCAGCGTTTCATTAATTGGAGTCTTGGGCTTTAGTGGATTGATTTCTAATCACACCCCCTCTCGTGGCCCATTGTGGATTTGAACTAGTTTTCTTTACTTATTGCACCGCGTGTTTTTCCTTTTTCTTTATATTTTTGATTTGTTTTCTGAGTTAAAAATGGGCCTAGCGCATTTACTGATGACACCCCCATTTAGAGCCCATCTGGATAATGAACTGCATATCATTGCTATCTGCACCAAACATTTCACATTTTATTTTCTTTTTCTTTATTTTTCTTTAAACTTTGGAAAATCATATAAAATAGAAAATTAATGATTTTTACGTGGGAGTTTTTTCTCCTATTTCACATTGATGTCCAGAAAATTATAAAATCAAAACATTTGCATTTCATGCATTTTTAATATTTTTTGTGTATTTTCTCTTTTAATAGCTTTTTAATTCATTTTATGTTGATGTATAGTTTTGTAGAATTTTGTTTAGCTAGTTCCCTTTGAAATTTTAGGCCATTCTTTTTAGGATAGTTAGATTAGGACTTTAGCTCCCCTCTGGATTTATTCCATAATTTTGTGATTAGTTTTTTATTAGTTTTGATTAGATGACTTTAGGTTGTGTAGATTTAGGTCAATCCTTAACATAGGTCCACAATAACACTAGAATTTTGGGTTTCTAGGTCAAGTTAGATATTGGGACATATAGGGTATTAAGGGTAGTTATTTAGGATCCCCTAGAAATTATATTAGATTTTAATATAATAGTATACTATTTTTAATTGATTTTTGTAGTTGATTGTTGTTTGTGTTGCCCTTGTGGGCTTATATTTTGTTTTATTTTCCTTTATGGGCTTTTGCTTGGCCTGGTGGGCTTGGTCTTGCTTTGTGGAGCATGGAGAAGCATAGTGGAAGACTTGAAGATTGAGGAAGGAGCTTGAGAGCTTGAAGACTTGTTTTTTTTGTTGTTGTTTTAGGGTTAGGAATTAAGTAGAGCTTAGACTTAGTTAATTTCTTTCTTAAACATGGATGGTACCTTTCACCTCCATTCTTCCCCATGATTCAAGGTCCTTCCATGGTATTCACCTCCCTCCTTTGGAGGGATAAGTGATGGTACCTAGGAAGTAGAACTTTTGAGGGAACCATTCTTTTGATGTTAAACCCTTATAGGTCACCTTTGGTGGTCAATAAGCAGTTTAATATCCTAGCTTATCCAGTTAAGTGATTTCTTCTGGTTTGAGTATCTTGAGAGATGTTGGGCTTGAGTGTGAAGATGAAGACTTCATTGAAGAGTATGGAAGAGGATGATTCCCTGAGCATTGTCATTTCAGCTGAAGCTTGAAGAGCAAGAAGAGCAAGTTGATACTTGAAGATCCAGTAAAGATTGAATGAAGAGCTGAGGCTTAAAAATTGAAGGATAAAGTTGACATTTCCAGATGATTGAGGATTACTCTGAGAAGCTGAAGCTTGTAGGAAGAGAAGACCAAGTTGAGACTGGTGAAGCAAAGAGAGCTGAAGCTTGAAGACTGAGTTGATACTTATGAAGAGGATCCAATTGGGATTGAGTGTAGAGCTGAGGCTTGAAGAACAGAGGCTAAGTTGATACTTACTTTGAAGCTTGGACATCCTGAAGGAATCAAGTTGATACTTGTGGTTAAGAGTGAAGCCTGAAGGTGGAACTGATTAAGGAGATGAAGCTTAGAGAAGAAAGAATAAGTTGAAACATGTTGAAGGGTTGAAACCTGGAGAAGCAAATTGATATTTGTCAAGAGTGATGGAAGTCTGAAGACTGAGTTGCTGTCAGAAGAGCTGAGGCTTGGAGTTGGAAGAGAGAGGAGTTGATCTGCTTTCTTGTCTGTTCTCTTTTCTGAATTGATGTACCTTGTTTGAGTTGCTTGATGCATTAGAATAAGTTCATATCTAGACTTTAAGCTAGGAGCATGATTGCACTAGAGGTTAAGTTGCTCCCTCTGCTTGTATTGTTACTGTATGGCTTTGCTTGCGGGTATACAGTAATCATGAATGATTTCTTTCGTACGTTACGAGCCTTAAGCTATCTGAGAAAGGATTGTTGGAGAGTTTATTTCCAACAGTCTGGATGTTTAGTATGGTACCCTTTGGGTGACATGCGACGCGTTCACTCTCAGGTCATAGTCTTTAGTGCGATTGAAATTACAAACACAATAAAAAACAGTTCTTCCGTAAAAGACAGAAAACAAACTTCAAACCTTTTTGCCCCGTGGGCCCGTAATTCAAAGGAACCTTTTCTGAAGAAAAGAGTGTCGTTAAACTTCGGCGCAACCGCAAACAGGCTTTGTCCCTAACTGCTGGAACTGCTGTTTAACCCTACTCGATAAAACAGATGAATCTGAATCCCCGTAATCCGTAGTACCCCGAACTACGTAAGCTCTGATCTCTCATATTTGTTGAGAGTACGTAGGCACAATACTGATGTATTGGCGAGCCACCTTCCCCGTAACCCGTAGTAGGCCGAACTACGTTGACTCTGATTTCTCATTCTCTGATGAGAATACGTAGGCATAAAGTGCGACGCTTTGTCGAGTCAGTTTCTTTTCTTTTTAAGCCAGCCTTGATAGGTAGATAGATAAACCAACTCGTCCAGTAAACACAACAAGCGTGGATCCCGTCGAGTACGACGGACATGAGGGGTGCTAATACCTTCCCCTTGCGTAACCGACTCCTGAACCCAGACATTGGTTGCGATGACCTTGTCTTACCCTTTTTTCGTCAGGTTTTTCCGATCGTTTCCTTTCCCGTTCTGAGGGATAAATAACGAAAGGTGGCGACTCTTCTGTTCTGCCGGCACCTTATTTTCGCAGAAGCGACATACCCCACGAGGGGTTTCCTCAACGACTTTACTCTTTCCTTTATCAGTTACATCAGCTTTGTCCGCTTTGTCCGCCACGATCTCAGGTGGAGAAAATACTCTCCTGCTACGAGTGATTCCGCCAATTCCCACTAGGTTATCCACACACGACCCCGATGGTTCCAATTCCAACTTCTGTCCATTGCATTAGACGTCTGCCCCATAATGCCATGGGACAGCATTGGTGCTTTCAAAAGGTATCGGCCCCGCTTTGGTGATGGTAATCGTGGGCGGCCTGGGTGCAGAGATAGTGATCGTTCGGCGTGGGATGGTGATGGTGGCAACCTCATCATCTTGCTTCAGCATTACCTCTCCCGATCCGCTTTCGGCCCTTCGGCTAAACTGCAAGATTCCTTCAGTCATCAGACTCTGAATCCCCTCTATCAACTGTTCACATCCATCAGGACGAATCGCACAGCCCATACACAGTTCTCCAGAGCCCGGGAAGAAACCTCTTTTCATCAGCTTGGCTTTAACGAAGCTAAACGGTGTCTTCAGATCTTTGACATCAGTCAACAAATCCACGCTCTCGTCTTCAATAATGGCATTTACCCCACCTCCCCGATGATTCGGCATAGGGTTCTTCGTGACATTTGGCACGTTATCTGAGAAGTTGATGATCTTGGCATCCACCATATCCTGCACCTTGTGCTTGAAGGCTTTGCAATTTTCTATCGTGTGGCCTGATGCCCCTGAGTGAAACTCACAAGTCGCATTCGCATCATAACCTGGCGGAGGTGCCCCTGTCAAAGGAGCTAGGGTTCTCTTCTGGATCAGCTGTAACTGAAGTAGAGTCTGTAACAGTTGCGCATACGACATGGGCGGAGTCTCAAGGTGACGGCTCGACAGCGGTGCCCTGTTCTGATACTTTCTGTATCCTTGTTGGTTCGGCTGTTGCTGTTGCTGCTGCTGTGGCTGTTGGACCGCGGGGATGGTTATATTGGCCACCTGCTGGTGCTGGCCCTTGCCTTTCCTTCGAGCGTTGGATACGGTGCTCGTCTCTCCTTCCCTCCTTTTGCAACCATAGGGTTTCTTTCCTCCTCCAGCTGAGGATAGATCACCTTGAATTTTCCCCAGTTTGATCCCATTTTCAACGTGCTCACCCGTGATAATGAGATCTGAGAAGCTTCCAGATATACTGCTGACCGATTTCTCGTAATAAACCCCTGGGGGGGGGGGTGGCTACGAACATTTTCACAAGCTCGCGTTCCACCATCGGCGGCTGAACTCTAGCTGCCAATTCACGCCACCGCTGGGCGTATTCCTTGAACCCTTCGTTGTTCCTCTGCGACATTTTCTGCAGTTGAACCCGGTTCGGAGCCAAGTCACTGTTATATTGGTAATGGTGCACGAATGCTTCAGCAAGTTCCTTCCAAGTGCGCACACTGGTAGGCTCCAGACTCATGTACCATTCCAGGGAGGGCCCGGACAAGCTATCCTGAAAGAAGTGCATCAGCAACTTCTCGTCTTCAGAGTGAGCGGAAATTTTCCGGTAGTATGATCTCAGATGGACGCGAGGGCAAGTGGTGCCCTTGTACTTTTCAAAGTCGGGTACCTTGAACTTGGGAGGCACCTTGAAATCAGCAATCAGTCCCAACTTGGACATGTCAACACCCATGGTGTTCAAGTTCTCGAAATTCCTCATCTTGTCCTCGAGTGCCTTAAACCTCAGACGTGCTTCAGCAGTCAGCTCTCCTTCAGCACCTTTCTGTGAGAACACATTATCTTGACGGTCTTCTAACCATGGCTGAGGCCCATACAGATTTCCAACACTTGTGTTGCCGTTGCCCAACCCAACATTGACATTAGCTTCGAAATTCCCATTACCGACGCCAGTCGTATTACCATTGAGTCCCATGTTAGCGATCACATTGCCGTTGGCACTACCGTTCCCCCCAGTCACGGGGACGCCATTCTGAGGAGTTTCAACAGGTGGAGGGGTTGGAACAGTCCCACCATGGAGTACACCATTGCTGTCAACCTTTGAAATCAGAGGTTGGACCAAAGTTCTGAGCTGATCCTGGCCGTTGGCAACCACTTGCATGAGCTCCATGAAGCGGTCCATCCTCTCTCGGAGTTCTTGAACGTCAGTCTGCACTTGCTCCATAGCTCTGGCTTGATTTTCTCTGGTCGGATAGCGGTGGATTGGTCTTTGATCAATCCTGGAACAACCTGAAACAACCTGTGTACACAAAAGGTTTAGAAAAAACGACAAAGTGCTCGTTATGCAGATGCTTCATGCAAATGCAAACGTGTGTCTGTGCGTTAGGGAGATTCCCCCCCCCCCCCCCCCCGATCCTAGTGCCTGAGTGCCAGTGCTGATAATAAGAAATCTGAGTCCAGTCATGGAAATAACATCTCATATATATAAAGAAAGCCCATCAAGGCGGTACACAACATCACTGAGTACAAGCTGAATCAATAGCATGACCTCAACCAACAAGCCTGGTGATGGTCAGCATACAACAATGATCAACACAAAAGGATTACAAATAGTCAAGCACGGCCACGGGCGCAAAACTCTTCTAACAACCCCTTCGTTTCTGGATGATCAGGCCGAGTGAGCAACCCTTCGACGAGTAACTCTCTCTGCATCATGGTGTATTGAAGTCCTTCGACTGAGTCTTCCCATGCTCCTTCGCCGAAACAATCTTCTAACTTCCGCTTCTTGGATTCAAACATCAGTTTGTGCTCCTTCAGGTTAGCAAGAGCCTTGTTTAGCAGGCCTTCAGTGACATATCTGCGAGCAGTTTCTTCATCAAACCTCTTCTCACTAGCCTTCACCTGGGCTTTCAACTTGGAGATCTGTTGCTTCAGCTTATCCTCCCGTTCTTTTTCGTTGGCTAGGGTGGCCTTCCAATGCTGATTAAACTTGGATATTCTCTGGTATGCTTCATCTGAGTGCTACTTCTTAGTGGCTAGTACATCATTGACAGCTTTGAAGTCTTGACCCAAACGCTCACGCTCGACTATCTGCTTAGTCAAATCTGTCCCTAACTGGTTCACCAGCTCTGTCTGCCTCTTGAAGGAATGAACGGCTTCACTTCTCTCGCTTCTGAGCTGAGCCAATTCTTTCTCCAATTCTTCATTTGCCTTCTTCAGCTCATCCCTCTCCGCTAACACCTGATTGTGCTGCTGAATAGGCACAGTGGTAGGCTCTTCAATCACTGGAGGGCTTTCTGGCTTGGCAGGAGGAAACGGCATCCCTATAACATCTGCTCTGGCTCTGATCCAAGTCACATACGGAGCGTAGGCCTGGCTATTACTTTTTCCCAGCGACGGCTTTCCCCTCTTACTGATACCATTCCAAGCGTGCTGAAGCTTAGATAACATATCCCCCTCTAGAAGACCAGTGAGGTACAGAGATTCCTGCACCTCTTCATCCTTCGACGGAGCTCTCAAAGCATAAGCAAACTGTCGGACCAGCAGAGATGGATTATAATTGATACATCCCTTCCTGCCTATCAAAGGCACGTTCGGAAACCCATTGCAGCTGAAGATGATCTCGGTGCCCAACCTATCTCTATCAAACCAGACGATATCCTCCGCTGACAGACTCATCAGACGCTCAGGCCACTCAGTTGTGGCTGCAGACGAAGCAAAGGACCCTTCTTGGGTAGGTGACTATCAAGCCATCTATAGAGTAGGGGTACACAGCACGAGACATTCTTGCCCCTTCTGTTCTCATTTTTGTAGTGGACGGAATGGTAGACATCTCCTATCAAGGTAGGGATTGGGTTCCCTAATGCAAAGATGTGGAAGGCGTCGAAGTCTACAAAGTCGGGCATATTGGGGAACAGAATGATGCCATATATGGACAGAGCAAGGATGGCATTGAACACGATCCAACATCCATCTTTGGCGCACTGTTGGGCTTTTCCCACTAGGAACTGCAAGGAGGGAGCTAGACTAGCCAGATTAGGCTCAACATCCATATGAACAAAGGGCATCTGACTCTTGATAGGCACACCTAACAGATCAGCATACTCCTCTAGTGTGGGCGCGAGAATAAAATCCTGGAAAGTGAAGCATCTCAAAGGAGGGTCGTAGAACTGCAGCAAGGCGTGCAACCCATTCAATTCAAACACGGAGGGTTTACGGACCAAGTTGAGCAGTTTCCCGTAAGACTTTCTGAATTCATCTCTCACAGAATCATCTGCCAAAGCAATCAAACCAGTCAGCTGAACAACATCAGGAGTGGGGAGCTTGTAAGCCACAGTCTTCCTCAGAGGACCCATAATAGCACAACAGAAGGTAAGAAAACCTGAATCGGGGGAAACGGTACCTGCAACACAGACACACGTTAATGAAATGCAGATGAATTTGCAAAACAATGCAAAATGCAATCATGCAGCAGGAGATCAAGACGACTGGGCTATTGAAGTGATGAAGGTGAAGATCCTGTATCAACAAAACCACAATACTGCTCTGTCAAGAACAACCCCTGTCTCTGATAAGGAGAAAATCCTGGTATCGGACCATAAATCTGCTCTGTCAAGAACACACATATCTGAAGACAAGGACCTCTGATACAGGACCACAAATCTACTCTGTCAAGAACGATCATACCTCTGACAATAAGGACCTCTGATACAGGACTATAAATTTGCTCTGTCAAGAACACATATATCTGATGATGAGAACCTCTGATACCAACAAAACTGATTCACCATCAAGAAAACCAGGTAGTCTGAAGGTTAAGGTTTCCTGCAACAAACCCAACCCTGCTCACAGGTGTGGACCTATACTGACACAAGTTCGGCATCCTATGCGGTCATCAGCGTCACAGACATTCAAGAGGGGTGATACGATACCCAGAAGGTGTGGCATCACCATCTCTTGAAGCGGCCTCACTCAGCTGAATTCCAAATGATCGGTCCCCAGAGTCGACAATCCTCCAAACCAACAACCCCTCAGGCCCAAAGGGCCGAAAAAGAAGTCAAACGGGAGAACCTCGTCTGAGCGTGGATTTCATGAGACACTAGTGCATGCAAAGCAAGCACGCGCCCACTAATTTCCACAACTAATGCTAGGTACACTCAAGCCTGGGTCTGGCTTCTCACTCATCAGAATGCCCCTCCCACAACAACACAGATAATCATATCACACTGAAAATAAAGTGTGGGAAATAAATGCGATAAATAAACACAACCCAACAAGTAATCATACAAGCGCTAGGATTGACTCTTGCAGGGGACGTTGGATCCCCAAACTGACTCGCGTAAGGGACGTTGGATCCCAGGAAACCATCGATGTCCCCAGCAGAGTCGCCAGTTGTCGCTACCGCGAAAATAAGGTGCCGGCAAAACAGAAGAGTCGCCACCTTTCGTTATTTATCCCTCAGAGCAGGAAAGGAAACGATCGGAAAAACCTGACGAAAAGGTATAAGACAAGGTCATCGCAACCATTGTCTGGGTTCGGGAGTCGGTTACGCAAGGGGAAGGTATTAGCACCCCTCACGTCCATCGTACTCGATGGGATCCATGCTTGTTGTGTTTATCTGACGGGTTTTTTTAACTATCTACCTATCAAGGCCGGTCTGAAAAGAAAAGAAAATGACTCGACAAAGCGTCGCGCTTTATGCCTATGTATTCTCATCAGAGAATGAGAAATCAGAGTCAACGTAGTTCGACTAACTACGGCTGATGGGGGAAGGTGGCTCGCCAATACGTCAGTATTGTGCCTACGTACTCTCAACAGGTATGAGAGATCAGAGCTTACGTAGTTCGGGATAATACGGTTTGCGGGAATTCAGATTCATCTGTTTTATAGAGTAGGGTTAACAAACAGTTCCAGCAGTTTGGCGACGCAGCTCGACCCTTAGAGACTTAGGCGTTACCGTTTGCGGTAGAACTGGGAGTTAATGACACTCTTTTCTTCAGAAAAGCTTCCTTTGAATTATGGGCCCACGGGGCAAAAAGGTTTGAAGTTTGTTTTCTGTCTTTTACGAAAGAACTGTTTTTTTATGGATGTTTGCAACTAATATCGCACTAGAGACTATGACCTGAGAGTGAATGCGCCGCATGTCACCCAAAGGGTACCATACTAAACATCTAGACTATTGAAAAGAAACTCTCCAACAATCCTTTCTCAGATAGCTTAAGGCTCGTAACGTACGACATCAGTTAACCTTTATTACTGTAGTTTAATTTGTTTTGAGATGAGAAGAGAGAGGGACAACTAATGGGAGACTATCAAGTCCTAATGTTGTCATGCCAAGGATTCATCCTATGGTCGAGGTTTGAAACAGGGAACTCCTAGAAGTTATCATGCATAGGTTTCAACCTAAAGTTCTAATCATCACTTCCTTATTAAAGGAAATGAGATTCCTATGGGATCATGTCAATGATAAACAGAAACAGATAAAGCATCAGCTTAAACAGATAAACAGATATACAGTAAAATGCATGCAATGCAAGTGAGGGAGGAAATGTGTGTGGGGCATCAGCCTCCACAAGCTCATCTCAACCTCAAGCCAAGTATGAATAACTGCAATCATACAGAAGAAGTAAAGTGCTATCAAGCAAACACAAACCACATAGGCAAGGGAGCTGGGCTCTACCAAATACCCGCAAGCAAAGCCATACAGTAAAAATACAAGCAGAGGGAGCAACTCAACCTCTAGTGCAATCATGCTCCTAGCTTAACTGAATCTAAATATGAACCTATTTTGATGCATCAAGCAAATCACACAAGTCACATCAATACAGTTGCACAGAAAGAAAACAGACAGGAAAGCAGATCCACAGCTCTCACAGCAAAGCAATCTTCTGACAGCAGTTCAGTCCTCAGTCTTCAACAGCTCTTCAAGACTATCATCTTCAGTAGCAAGTCTCAACTTGCCTCTTCAAGCTTTAAATACATTAAACATAGGTATCAACTTATTCTCTCTTCCTCAAGCCTCAGCTCTTCAGTAAATTCCACCTTCAGGCTTCACTCCTAATATCAAGTATCAACTTGTTCCTTCAGGGACTCAGAGCATCAACATAGGTATCAACTCAACTTTTCTTCTTCAAGCCTCAGCTCTTCACTCAGTTTCAATTTGATCTTCTTCACAAGTATCCACGTGTTCTTCTGGACCTTCAAGCTTCAGCTCTCTCCTCCTTACAAGTATCAAATTGCTCTTCCTGATCTACAAGCTTCAGCTCCTAAGGGCAATCTTCAAATACAGAGAAGTGTCAACTTCTATCCCTCAATCTCTTCCATCAAGGCACTCCATCCTCTAGCAAGGGAGAAAGATTCATCTAATAAGAGCAAGATTTGGATGATTGGTAGCAGAGTGAAGGCCAAGGGTCACCACTAAGCATCCTATCATCAGAGAAAGGGACCCTCAAAGGTTCTACCAATTTGTAAAGAGCCACACATCCTACCAAAGGAGGGATGAGGCCTTTACAAAGGGACCTTACATCATAGGGAAAAATGGAAGTGATCAACATCTTCCATGTTTATGAAGGAAGAGAATCTATCTAGAAGCTCTGCCTACAAACCCTAATCTTAACACCTAATCAACACTACATCAAAAGAAGGGAAGATCTTCACATCCAAGCTTCTTCAAGCAATCCATGGTAGCTCAAGCTTGTCTTCAACCTCATCTAAGAGCAAGGGGGAAAAACCCTAATCTAAGGGAGCTAGAGAAGTCATTCTAGTTGAATTAGTGCATTAGAATCACCCAAAGTTAGCACCTAAACTAAAATCAAACTAAAATAGTAAACTACATTTTAAATTCCTACAAAAATTCCTAAGGGATCCTAATTCAATCATGAATCTACCATACCAAATTCAGAGGTTGAATCATCCACCAAGTTCTAGAAATAAAACTCTAAATCATAAGGTATCAACCATAAACCCTAAAAATGGAGCCCTTAAAGTTTCAACCTAAAACTACCACTTATATTCATCACAAAAATGTGAGAAAAATCTAGGGGGAACATGCATATCTATGCTAGCTATATACAAAAAATCTAGGCAAAAATCATCAGCAAATGACTAAACCAAATTTAACAAAATCAAGCATCAACCATGATCATTTTAATATCAATTAAAATTCAATAAATGCTAATAAAATCAAAAATGCATGAAATATTAATATTTTTTATCTAAAAAAAACTAGATTCAATCATGAATTAATGGCAAAAAGAATGGAATTAATTGAGTCATTTTTCAATTATTTATGAATTTTCCAATAACCATGAATGAAATGAAAAAATAAAAGAAAATAAAAAGAAAATGACAAGCGCGCGGTGTGAATAGCATAAAGATTCAGTTCAATATCCAAACTGGGCCATAAGAGGGGTGCTGATATCAATCTGTGACTTAAGCCCAAAACCAACATTTAAATGAAACGCTGCGTTTCATAGTAACTCAGAGTCCTTCACAAACTTTCCTTCGCGCGTGGCCGTTGGATCCTCATCTGGTCAAAGGTCCACCTCCAATCCAATGGCTATCCAATCATCTTCAACCTTTTGAATTTCTGAGTTTCTCTTCACTTGCGCGCGCTAGAGTCACCGCCGGTGACTTCTCCGATCAACCATTCCCAACCCTAACTCTCTCTAGAATCCACCATTGGCCACGATTCCTTGATGAATCTTGTCCCAAATTTCCTCAGGAATTCATTCATGCCACTTAATCATTCTAAAAACTCAAGATTTGCAAGAACACAATCTCAACCGAAAATTGCATCAACCCTAATTGGTCACTAATCTCCAAATTAATGATCCAGAAACCTTCCTACATCAATCTACAATGCATCCAACCTAACAATTCCCATTGATTCTACTTAAATTAAGCCATGGAATGAGAATTGCATACCTGGCAAAATCGTGTGAACAGAGTGGTTGAATCTTCAAATCAACCCTCAAGAACTTGCAGAATCCTTCACTAGCCTCCAAGGAAGGTTCTGTATGCAACCAAATGGATTGAAATACTCTGAATCTTTGAACCCGACTATGAGTTGCAGATGAAGAAATCCAAGTGCCAACTCCCAATTCTCCCACGATCTTGCCTTGAATTTGATCTGGAATTGATCACCAACCTCAGAGCAAGCTATTGAGATCAATATCTTGGATTGAAATGGCTTCAAACCTTGTAACAGATTTTGATTTACAAGAAGAAAGTTCACAATGCAATCTCACTCTCCTCTCTCAATTCTCACTAACCTTTGCCTTGGATCACTTCATGATCATATATAGGACATAACTGAATGATCTAGAAAGTTCTAGATCACTCTAATGAGAAATTCAATATCTCATGTCATGGAAAATTCAATCTCATGCCATGGTCATACCAATGCTGCTAGCAGCTTGTATTCACTATGCTCTTCATCCAAATTCTCTCCAAATGAGATTATGAAAGTGCTAGGATGTGTTTGCACCTTGGTTTTGATCATATGAGAAGTTTGGCATATGTTACTTAAGTCTTAAGCAAACAAAAGCAACTCCATGATTTTGACCTCAAATGAGAAAAGTTCCATTGCCATTGTCTTTAAAATGCATTTTACAATCAAAATGACATATTACATGTCTTATCTTGGCCTTGAAATGAAAAATCCCAAATTTGGTCCTTTTAATGAACTTTAATTCTTCCTTTTTAAGTCAATTTTTGCAATTTTGAGTTACAAGCAATTCCACCCTCTCATGACCTCTTGACTAGCCTTAAAACATCATTTTGAACAAGTTTGACGTTGAACATTTTCCCATTTGAAGCTTGCAAATAGGAGTTATGGCCTTATGATTGAAATGACCTGTAATCTTCAAATGACCAAAATACCCTTGACTTGTCAAAGCCATAACTTGAGTTCTACAAATCCCATCAAGGACTTCTAGTACTCTATAGAAAGCTAAGAGGATAAGGAACAACATTCATGTTGACCAAAAGTTCATAGGAATCATCCTTTTATGGCAAAAGTTTCATGCAAGTTGGGCAACTTTCAAGCTCCAAATTCACATTCCTCAGATGACTTGTTACTTGTCAAAGCCATAACTTGAGTTCTACAAATCCTATCAAGGACTTTTAGTACTCAAATTAATGCTAAGATGATGCTATACAACATTCATGTTGGGGGAAAGATGAGATGACAATCACATCTTGAGCTAAATTTCCTTGAAGATAGGGGTCAAACTAGGGGATTTTACACTATCAAGTCTTAGAAACCCTAGCTTGAAACTTCTCAAACTCTTCAACCATGATGAGTTGACCTTGGAATCATCCTTATAGCATCTCAATGCATCAACCCATGATCACATGGCTCTTGGATTAAGTCTCAACCTTCTCCAAATCATCAGTTGACTTAGGGTTGACTCAATCAAACCCTAATTGCACCACTCATGGCTGAGGCTTCTCAATCTTGCACAATGACCTGTCTAGGCCTCAAAGTGATCTTAAAAACTTCTCATGAGCTCTCTCAAGACCTCAAGTCCATCTTCATGGCCTCAGAATCATCTGATGACTTTCCACAACTCTCAAGTTAGGAGGCACACACTCTTGGTTTCAACCATTCTCTCTGAGGATCTTTTAACTTCTCTGACAAAGATATCAACCCTTGAACACTTGAATAACCTTCTTAGCTAGATTCAAAGTCTTGTATATCTCTTAATTGGTAATCATACCTCTTGATCTCCTGCACATATGTCAATGAAATGCAAAGGATAATGCTAATGTGCATGAAATGAAACATAAGCTAGGTAAAGAAATGTTGGGCAAATTTTGGGGTGCAACACCAGTGGTGATTGGAAGCTTTCTTTTAAAGCCCAGTGGTGACTGGCAGCTTTCTTTTAAAGCCCAGTGGTAACTGGCAGCTTTCTTTTAAAGCCTAGTGGTGACTGGCAGCTTTCTTTTAAAGTCCAGTGGTGACTGGCATTTCTTGTTAAAGTCCAGTGGTGACTGGCATTTCTGTGTTAAAGTCCAATGGTGACTGGCATTTCTTGTTAAAGTCCAGTGGTGAGTGGCATTTCCTGTTAAAGTCCAGTGGTGACTGGCAGCTTTCTTTTAAAGTCTAGTGGTGACTGGTGTTTTCCGTTAAAGTCCAGTGGTGACTGGCATTGTTTGAAGGACCATTTGTCTTTGGCAATCTTATCCCTTTTTGCTATTATGCAAAGTCTGTTTTTTCCTCTGTTTCTTTCATTTCTTGAAGATTCCGTTTGAACTCTTCATTGTAGGAAATTCCTCATCTATTTATCTCCAGTGAGGTTTGTGGCTCTTTTCTTTCGTTTCCCCGGTGGAGAATTGCCTTCTTCCCCAGCGGAGTGTTGTCTCCTTTTCCCCAGTGAAGTTTTGTTTTCCCTATTGGAGTTGGCGTCCTCTGTGTGAAAGATTCCCCTGAGCAGCGTCTTTAGTTGTCTAAATTATTTTGGTTTGCTTTTCCTTGGATCTTTCCCCGGTGTGTGGGTCCCCCATGAGTAGTTACTCGTTGTATTGCTGTTCTTTTATCTTTGCTCGCGTGCTGCATCTGTCTTGCATTTAAACATCATAAAGCATCATTTAGATTCATAGCATATCCACATTTGTCCTTTTGCATACCATTGGGTCTAAAGGACAACATTTTTGGTTCGCTATATTTAAATACCTTTCACTACAATTCCGCGAGGATTGTCATCTTTCGCCGCCATCTAGTGAAAGATATTTAAATAGGGGAAACTGTCATACCCCAAATTTTGACCCCTTAGATTTTCATCATCATTTTAGGAGCATGTTCACATGTTGATCTAACCTTAACCCCTTCCAAGTGGTCTTTGTCAAGTTACAGGAGGATCAGGGTTTTGTACAGCCGAAATCGAGATTTCGAGGGCTGACCAGTCAATGTTTTGGATTGGTTTCCTTTGAGATTGGGTCTACACATCATCAAGAGTATTCTATTGGATCAAGCATGAATCCAATTTGAGGTTGTTACCCAGGAATCAAAAGCAGTGAAGTTCAGGATACCCGATTAGGGTTTTCGAGCAGGAAAAGTCAACTGTGGTTTGAATTTTGATTTAAAAGGTGTTACAATGGTGGGATCATGGTCCATAATGTTCATTTGGCTTGGTAAAGTCCATTCAAGAAGTTTCAAAGCCTCAAAAGGTCCAGAGCATCAACAGTCGACTCGGTAGCCACCGACCAATCGTTCGGTTGACCGAAAAGTCAACTCTTCAACAATAAGGAGTATGACCTCAAGATGTGGATCAAAAATGTTCCTAATGACATATTGCATCTACCCATAAAGTTTCATGACAATTGGATCAAGGGGTGAGGAGTAATCGCAAAAGTCGGGAATTAGGGTTTCGAAAGGGGCAAGACCATAACTCCTTAACCACACATCCAAATGAAGTGATTCAAAGCTCATTGGAAAGCTCTTGACAAATCCTACAAAAGCCTCAAAGTGGTCCATGATCAGAAAATGCATAGATTTGGAGTTATGATCAAATTCATTTCAAGAAGGAAAAATGACTTAGAGAAATTTCACTTTTAAGCTTGTTTTCTAGCAACTTTAAGAGGTTGTTTGGCCAAGCTCATTTGAGAATTTGAAATTCATGAAAAAATGAATGTTTTAGAGCTATTTGAGGGCTTTCTAAAAAGTACTAGAACATCTCAATGGCATTTGTGAGCTGAGAGTTATGGATTAGTGAAGTTGGGACTGTCACACTTGAAACACAAAATTCTGGTTTTTCCACAACTGAGATTTTCATCAAGATGGACCATTCTCAGCCCTTAGATCTTGTTATTTCTGATATTTGGATGTTTTGAAATGTAGAAGTGTGGAAATTATGCAGAGAAATGAAATTTGAAGCCAAAGCAAGTGGCTTGCAAGTTGCAAATGCAACTTGCATTATAATATTCAAAATACAAAAAAGGTGGAAAGTGAAAATCTGCAACCAGCCATGTCCCTACTCTCCCTAGCCTCACTTCAACCACTTTAAATCCATCATCACACTTGACTTTCAGCTTACCTCCAAGCCAAGAAAACACTTTTGAGAGATTTGATCCAAATTGCCAAACCTTTCCCTCTTTGGAAGGAAACCTCCAATCTGTCATTTCTCTCTCATTTCCCTATAAATAGAGCACCCCCTACCTCATTCAACACATCAGAACACCTCTAAAAACCAGAGTAATCACAAGTTCTTACTCTTTCCCTCTTTACTTCAATTTCACAAAATCTCCAAAATCACAAAAACACAAAAAATCTGTCTTGACAGCCCAACCCCTAAACTCATTTCCACACCTTTAAACTCTCCAAAAACCTTCCACACAATCCACAAATAGGGTATAGAAGGTGTTCTAACCATTAAAACACTCAAAAACATTATTTTGCAAAAAGTCAACTTTCATACCAAGCAACTTTGACCATAATGCATAAAATCTGCCAAGCTCTTGTCTAGGCTTCTTCTTGATGTTCTAATCACTCATACACCTCATATGCATCCTATCGCAACTGTCCAAAGCATTGGAATCAAGTGGTGAAGCTTAATTTTCAATCGGGCCTATAGTTTGCATTTTGCTTCACAAGGAAGAAAGCTTTAAAGTTGAGTGGTGTTTGAAGTATCTCTGGGTTTCTTGGTGTTCTAACCTGTTCAATATAGTCTACAAGAGGTATATAGTCTATGAATCTTGCACTTTGCATCATTTTCCATGTTTTGGCATTTTTGAGAAATATGTTGAAATATGAACCATGAGCATACCAACTTTTCATGACAGCTGATTTTTGATCAATGTTAATGCTTATAATCATTTGGATACATGTTTGAGGTTTGTATGGATGAGAATATATGCATATCTTGCTGTCTTTGCTTTATGACAGTTGGTGCTCTTTTGATGTTATTTGTAAAATGTCGTCATCATAATGCTACCCTTTTGAATCAAAGTACATGTGCCCCAAATTTTGGTTTCTACATGACTATTAATGCATTTGTGGTGTGTATGTGCTCTCATTTTGGCTTAAAGCAATTCCTACTTGAATCTCATCTACTGTCACCAAAAGTGTTACATGTTTCCAACAAAATGTCAAAACCTGTTTTGGATGCCATGTACCCCAAGTTCTAGGCTCATCTTACTTGTTATAGTGTATGAAATGTGTGTATGTCTTGTTTTCATGAGACCTCACTGTCTGCAACTAAACACCCTGCTGCTACAACTGTTTTTTGAAAAATCACTTAGGCACACACTCCACTTGTGTGGCTTGTTTAATTCTAAAATGATTCATATAGCATTAGACCTTTTATGGCATATGAAACTTGTTTGATCATGAATCCCTCAATTTTGTTTGCCTCATTGTGCTGTCATGACAACTTGGTTTCATCATTATTTGAATTTGCATGCTTGTTGGATTTTCTTGTCATGAGAATTTCATATTAATCTTAAGGACTAAACTCACTTGTTATATCATTTTGAACTTGTGCATAACTTTATTTTGACCTCAAACTATCCCATATCATTTTTTATCCCAAGTGTACACTTTATGTGAAGGACTGAGCAGTGGCCATGTGATTTTCAAATCCACTTTGTTTGTAAACAATTTTAAGGATTAGACACACTTATTATCATGTTTAGGATGTGTGTGGATGATTTGTATGAGTTGTTTCTACCTGTGGTGGATTTTCACTTTTAAAATGCATCATTATCATCAAAATCCCATGTTGCATCATGAATCTCATTTCTCACCACAACCATTTCGAAACTATCTCTAGTGTTTAATTCACTTGTTACCATGTATGAAATATGTGTGTGTGATTTGTTTGGTCAAAATATGCATAGATCATGATTTGAACTTTCTCATGCACTTCACAAACACCAAGTTGCAGCTGTCACACTACTTTCACCACAGGCTGTTTTGAGACCCTCCCTTGTGTCTAATTTCACTCACCAACATGCTTTCAATGTGTGTATGTGCTTGCTTTGATCTGAACCTGCTTAGAATCTGACTTTCATTCCATTATGCATTTCACAAATGACCAATTGCAGCTTGATGGTCATTTCTCACCATAACCTGTTTTGACTTTAATATTTTGCTCACAATCATTCATCAATATGTTTCTAATGTGTGTATGTACTTGGCTTGATCTGAGAATGCTTGGAATTTGACCTGCACATCAATATGCATCTCACACACTCACCTTTGCTTGTGCTATCGAATTTCAAAAGGGAAGCATGATCTTTCAAAATTAATGCCACCATTGTGTTCCTTGTTAAAAAATACTCAAGTTACACTAAAATTTTGTTAAAATCCATAAAGAATTGACCAAGTTAGGAGTCAAAATGAAAATCAGTTATTTGTGTGTTTGGCTTGCCCAGAAAAACCATAGAACCATGCCTTATATGTTTATAGGGGTGGCTACATCAACGGATGTATAGCCACCCCAGTGGTAAGAACCTTGCCATAAAACGCGCCTTTCACACACATGACCTGGGTTCGATCCACAGTGGACATCAACCCTTTTGGCCATTTTTCTGATTTTTACATGTTGTATTATTTTTCTTTTCCTTCTCTCCCTTTACCACACGCACGTGTGATGGCTCAGTGGTCAGGCTTGCTACTTGGGAGGCCAAGGGCATGGGTTCAAATCCCACCTTGCCCATTTCTTTTTAGCCTTTGTTTTATTTTTGTTCTTATTTCATCTCATTTCATATTTTCATAACTTGCTTATTTGTTATCCTTTTCCACTCATTCTTTTTGTGTTGTGATCATGTAAATGTCTACTTTCATGTGATAATTCGAAATTCCATTTTGTTTTTATTTTTAATACCCCTTCATCACTTGCAAGTTGTTTACGTTTTGAGATCGTTATCGCACGTCTTAATGGATTTCTTTCTCACCATGTTTATTCATGTTTGTTTATTTGCTTATCTTTCACCCCCTTTGTGTTAGTCAACATGATAGGATGTTTTGTTGGTTGTTACCATGAACAAATTTGTTTCCTCTGAGAAATTACTTTAAGCTTGATTTGTCGTCACATTTCTTGCTTTGCTTATTTGCTTTGATCGTCATCAATGCATCTTTGGTTTTTACCTTTAACATGTTTATTTAATGGTTGTCACCATGCTTATTTTCTTCATGATATTTTATTAGTTAAGTTTTTTTTCTTTTCCCTAAATGATGAAACTTGTTAGTTCTCATCCAAGTTGACTCCCCTTCCTCCTTCCAAAGGGAAAGTCTTTCCATTGACCCCTTGTGTCATGGATAGCTCATAACCATTCTCTTGACTTTGTTAAGTCATCTTTAACCTTAGTTTAGAAACCATTAGACTTTTCTTTGAGTATAGGAAACCCACCTTTACTAGGAGTGTTCTTCAACTAGAACCCTAGGATAGAGTTTGTCAACTCTATGTAAGAATCATTGTCATGAATTCTTACTTTCCCCTTTTGAGTGTTTAACTTAGATTAGGGAGTTTTGTCAAACTCCACACAAACATTGTGATGTTTGTTCCCCTCTGAACCTTGATCACAATCAAGTGTTCTTCAAACTTAGTGAGGTGAACTACGATTGCTCTGATTCTATCCTAGTTAGGATACGTAGGCAGAAGATGCGATATCTTTGCGAGCAAACTTAGTGTATATATCTTTAGGTTTTAACCTACACCTTTTTTCCCAATCCTTAACAAATCCATAGCAAACATTTACCAACTTAGCATGCAAGCAAACAAAAGGTTCCTGTAGAGTACTACAGATGCTTAGGATGTGAAATACCTACCCTATGCATAACCAACCCCCGATCCCCGAATCTCTTAGCGTTGTTGTTACATCGCAAAAAGGGGTTTTTCTTTCTTTAGACCTTTCCTTTGGATAAATTAAAGTTTGGTTGTAAAAGAATCAAGATTCAAGTTAATTAAATAACTTGATATCCGATTTTCACCGCAACAGAAATGTCGACTTCACTAGGGAGATTTAAAACTTGAGGGTTTAGCCTATTTTGTTTGTTTATGTGCTATATTTGTGAATATTTGCTTTACATGTATATTTGTGTATATTTGTTTGAGTGTTGGATTTTGGGACCTTTTGAGTGGTGAGACGGTCCTATACCCGGACTTGAGTGCAATTATGATAGGATGATGGTATATTCAAGGAGGCTTATAGGGAGTTGATTCCCGACCAAGCTAACTTGAGAAACCACCGCTCAGTGTAGGCCCTCTTGAGAGTTTAGTATTGTTGATCGATTATTCGTGAAAATAATGCTACTTTCGATGAAGGAGCCCGTGACATGTGGACTTTTAGATTACATTCTACCCCACTTTGGCCTTACTAGGACGTAGTGCGATGGCTATAAGGAAGTATTTCCGAAGTAGTTGATACGCGATACTACACTTAGACGAGACTCTCTTGAGAATATTATCGATCACCAAGTAATTTGGGAAGTTGGTAATATCCGAAAGATGGGTTGTTGACTCTGAGAACCGCTTAGAACCCTGCTCTACAGGTTTGAAAATCCATATTACACACCTTTTTGGGGATGGGTAGACCTTGGATCCACGCTCGTCCTTTAAACCTAGGCTTGTGTTTGTGCATATGTGATCTTTGCATTTGCCTGTATTTGTGCCTTTTTGCATTCATAAACATCATATCATAAAGTTTCATGGAACTCAGACTTTTGTTTGTAAACATCAAGGTTGTTATGAACAGTAAAAGAAAAAACTTTGAAGTACACTTACAAGAGTTTTAACTTGGATGACCTGAAGAGGTTGGGTACCTTGGTGACAGATCCAGGGGGATTCAAAAATATATGGGAAATTGTTGTTACTGTTTAAGATAAAGGTAGATAATGGACTCCTCTCCATGCTTCTCCAGTTCTATGATCCAGTCTATCATCGTTTCACTTTTCCAAGTATCAACTAATACCCACTAAAGGAAACTCATATTTGGTTGGATTGCTCATTCTTGACGAATATCCTTTTCCAATCATGGGGAAAGACCATATGGAGAAAGATATTGTTAAGGCTACACGTTTGGGAGTCGCTTTGAGAAAAGCAAAACAAACAGAGAAGCATGGGAGCACAAGCATTAAGTGGTTGTCGAAAAATGCAGAATTTTAGAAACAACTACGGTTGAAGACTAAAGAAGTTCTCTCCTGTAAGAAGAGAAAAGTATCAGATGATTTATCTTCACTTAGTCCTCAGTTGACTCCGTAGAAGCTAATTGTGGATAAGCTTATCCTCGAGAAAGCCCAGATGGAAAAGGAGATTGAGAAGCTTAACTCAAAGCTGTCCAGAGAACCTCTTTAGGACTTTTGTTAGCTTTTATTTAGCTCTCTGTTTAATACTCTTGTAAGAAGTACTGACATGTTGCAATTCAAATTGTTGGTTAATGAAAAGAAGTTTTTGGTCTATCTTGATGTTTATGAATGTTTTTGAGTTCCATGAAACTTTTTTTGCATTGCATGAGCATGTCGTCACATTTGCATTTGCATTTGCATTTTACAGCCTTGAGTCTCATCTTCCTCTTCCTGTCCCTAAAGGGATACCTAGCACGCATTTTGGACCAATGGAAACGATGAAAGAGCTTTTGAAAGGGCAAGAAGCCTTGAAGGAGGAAATCTGGATCCTCAAAGGTCAGATGAATTGGGCTTTGGAGACTTTGCAGAATTTGATGAGGAACGAGGGGTATTCTCACCCTATTGCGCCTAGAGAGGTTCTCAGTCCGTCACTTCCGGTGACTCGTCCAGCTCAAGGACCTCCTAAGCTTCAACGGTCAGACCATCGTCAACCAGCATTTGGGCATGCGCCAAAACATCATCCTTGTCAGGTGGTTGCCAAAAGAGCATCTCAGCATTCATTGGTTGTTTCCCGTCAAGGTTCTCGAAGCCAGAACATGAATAAGAAGAATCTTGTCAAGAGGAACAAGGCATGCTACAAGACAGTTCTTGTGCCGTTAAGTAAGCTTTATCCGCTACTGATTCAGAATTCGTTGGTGACTCCACGAGCTCTTAACCTTGTGCCAGGACCATGTCATAATGCAAACTTGACTTGTGAGTTTCACAAAGGGGCTGAAGGACATGAACTAGACACTTGTTTGGCGTTAGGATTTGTGGTGCAAGAGCTAGTCTATGACAAAAAACTGATCTTTGAAGAAGATCACCTAGAAGTTGAATGCAAGTACCATACTGGGACAATGGGGCATTTGGTAGAAGATGTCGCTTGCGTGAAAATAAGGTGCCGGCATGACAGAAGAGTCGCCACCTTTCGTTATTTATCACTCAGAGCGGGAAAGGAAACAATCGGAAAAACCTGACGAAAAAGGGTAAGACAAGGTCATCGCAACCATTGTCTGGGTTCGGGAGTCGGTTACGCAAGGGGAAGGTATTATCACCCCTCACGTCCGTCGTACTCGACGGGATCCTCGCTTGTTTGTTTACTTGGACGGGTTGGTTATAATCTATCTACCTATCAAGGCTGGCTGAAAAAGAAAAGAAAAAATGACTCGGCAAAGCATCGCGCTTTATGCCTACGTATTCCCGTCTGGAACGAGAAATCAGAGTCAACGTAGTTCGGCTAACTATGGGGAAAGGTTGAAGGTTGCTCGCTAGGATGTCGCATCCTATGCCTACGTACTTTCATCTGGTATGAAAGATCAAAGCAAACGTAGTTCGGGAAACTACAGCTTATCTCCTGAAAGAAGTGTTTTTTATTGTGTTTGCGATCTCAACCGCACTAGAGACTATGACCTGAGAGTGAATGCGTCGCATGTCACCCAAAGGGTACCATACTAAACATCCAGACTGTGGAAAAGAAACTCTCCCACAATCCTTTCTCAGATAGCTTAAGGCTCGTAACGTACGAAAGAAATCATTCATGATTACTGTATCTTAAACTGTTTCGAGATGAGAAGAGAACAGGCCCAACTAGGAGGGAGACTATCAAGTCCTACTGTTATCATGCCATGGATTCATCCTATGGTTGAGATTTGAACAGGGAACTCCTAGATGTTGTCATGCATAGGTTTCAACCTAAAAGTCTATCATCAAATCCTCATCAGAGGAAATGAGAGTCCTAAGGGATCATGTCAATGATACACCAAAACAGACAAAAGCATCAGCTTTAACAGTAAAATGCATGCAATGCAAGTGAGGGAGGAAATGTGTGTGGGGCTTCAGCCTCCACAAGCTCGTCTCGACCTCAAGCCCGTCATGAAATAACAGTAATCATACTGAAATAAACAACATGCTATCAAGCAAAAACAGTAAACTGTAATCATACAGACAGAAAATGACATCATGCTATCAAGCAAAATAAACACATGGGCAAGGGAGCTGGGCTCTACCGAATACCCGCAAGCAAAGCCAAGCAATAACACTACAATCAGATGCACTCATGCTCTTAGACTGAACTTATTCTAAATGTGCTTAGTCTAATGCAGCAGACAAATCAGACAAAACACACAATACATCAAAGAAAACAGAAGAAAGCCTCAGCTCCCCTAGCAGCAACCTAATCTTCAGACTTCAGAGATCACTTGCTTTCCAGGTATCAACCCTACAACATGAGTATCAACTCATCTTCTCCCTTGAGCTTCCGCTCCTTTGACAGCTCTACCTTCAGGCTTCACTATCTTCAGGGATCTTCAGGCATCCACTTGGTCTTCACAGAGTCTTCAGACTTCAATAGTCTTCAAGGAATCATCCTTTTCAAGGCCTCAGCTTCTATCTTCAATGGCTCAAATGCTCCAGCAAACCAGATTCAGTCAATAAGATGAGGTGAGGATGTTGCAGTGCTCACTGACTTCCAAAGGATGCCATTGAGAACTTAACATCAAAAGAAAGGCTCTCTCAAAGTTCTACCTTATAGGGCAAGGTCACTAATCCCTCCAAAGGAGAGAGGTGAATACCCTTAAGGGACTCTGTGTCATAGAGAAGAAAGGAGGTAAACAAAACACCCCTTGTTTATTGGATGAAGTATTCTATCTAGGGCTCTGCCTATGCACCTATAAACCTATAAACAAAACAACAAAAGCTATGCTAAACTCCTCTGCAAGGTCTTCAAAGCTTCCATGATGATCCACAAGGTCTTCAACTCAATCTCCAAAGCTCACACACTCAAAAGAGAAGAAAAACAAACACAACAATACAACTTATGCCTTTAAGCAACACACATACTATCCATACATTCAAAAATCAATGAAAAATACTAAAACACCATGCAATATTCTAGCAAAATTCTAGGGGATTCTATACATACTTACCCTTAACCCATATATTCCCCATACACTAATTTGGCCTATAAACCCCAAAAAAAATTTGTTCAAGTCTACCTATACAACTTAAAAACCTAATTAGAGCACCTAAATGTCTAACAAACAAACTACATCAAATTTAATTTCTAAAATCCTAGTATAAAAACCAGAGACTCCTAACACCTATATCTAATTGCACAAAAAAGAATGGGGTCAAAAGATGGTGGGAAACTCAAGAACAAAAATATGCAAAATCATGTATGAACTAAAAACAATGAAAAAGGCATTAAAAGGGAAAATACATGAAAAATAGCAAATAAAAAATAAAATGGCATTTTTATTTTTTATAAATTTCTAGACATTTAAATGAGTCTATAGCAAAAACAAGAATTGTAAAATATTGATTTTTCATTTTATTAGGAATTTTTGAATATTAAAAAGAAATGAAAGAGAATTAAAAGAATTAAAGTAAAAGGGGTGCAAATAGAAGGGCCAGATAGTTATTTCAATTGGGCCAGCGCGTGTGGGGGGTGCAGAAAGCGAAACTGACTTGAGCCCAGACTTAATCACTAAACCAAACGACTGTGTTTTGATTTTTAAATTTCCCTCCGTTTTCAATTAAATGGCAGCCACACGATCCTTCTCAGAGTCAAATGCTTGACCCAGATCCAACGGACGCAGCTCATCGTCCCCAAAACGAATTAGGGTTTTCAGGTTCGCCCGTTTCATGCACACAAACTCAACCATCTCGTTCTCTCTGCTCAGTGGATGAAATTCCACGATTCCAAAACGAAAGATCATCTACTCATCCAGGGGAACACAACCATACGTACCATTTTCCCTAACTCTCTCTAGATCATCCCAACAGAAGCTTGCAAGATCATGGTTTAACCATATGCACCTGATGTCAACCTTCCATAATCCTTGAATCTAATGGCATACAGTTATTCTACACAATACCCTAACCATTCTAAGCTAATTCTTGCTAACTAAAGCCAACACACCAATCAATTCTTGAAGATTAAAGTTTCATGGACCTGTTATCAATTACCATGGATCGTGCCATAACTCTCAAAACTTCATCATCTAACCTAATGCATCAATTCTAGACCTATAAAACTAGTCAAAACTACATAACTTAAGAGAATGGTGATGAGAAAGAACCTGTCAAGAGGTTATGGTGGAGATGTGTAGAGCTCGATTCAGTGCTTGATCTTGCTCCCAAATGCTTCTTTAATGGTGTACTCCCTTCTGTTTGCAACTTTCTTGGTGGAGATGGCTTGTAGAAATGAAACCGAATCTGGTGTGGATCTTGCAATTCTCAATTCAAACCCTTCAATCTTCCATTGATGATCCTCTGAATCTACTTGGGTACACTCACTATGAACTGTGGATTATAGATGAATGAGAAGATTGAACAAACTTGGTGTAGAATGAACAATCTCTCTTTTGCTTGTGATTGAAGAAACTATGGAAACCTCACTTTTCTCTCACTCTCCCTCCAACCTTGGCCAACCCTGAACTCATCATGATCCTCACAATATATAGCAATCCATGGAACAATCTAGAATCATCTAGAAAGTGCTAGAAAAGTGTGGAACTTCTCATGTGATGATATTATGGAACATCTCATACTATGCATTATGACCTCTAACTTTGTGTTAAAATCTCCTTGCATGAGATATTGAGGTAATATGAATGAAATCAGCCCTTTACTTTTCCTTGTGCAAGCCTTTTCAAAGTTGCCTTCTTTTTCAAGTAACATTTTTCCAAAGGAACCTCATTTTTTAAGCTTTAAATCAACATTCTACCTAAACCAATGTTCTCAAAATGGTGTTTCCAATCAAAATGATATATTGGATGACCTATTTTGGATTTGTGGATCTCACAAACCAATTTTCAAGTTCAACTTTTCAAACTTATATGCCATTTTTAGTTCATTTTTGACCAATCATGCAAGTCCATGCTATGAGCTTTTCCAACAATTTATGACCTTCTTTCTAGACTTAAAATCACATTTTGAACAACTTTCATGTTTTTAGTGTTTCCATTTGAGGCTTGGAAATAGGAGTTTTAGGCATTGGCTAAAATGACCTATAACTGACAAATGACCAAAATACCCCTGTCTTGCTTAAACCATAAGTTGAGTTCCACAAATCCCATCAAGGACTTCTACCACTCAAATTAAAGCTAATAAGATGCCCTTCAACATTCATGTTGACCAAGAAACCATAGGAATCATCCTACTAGGGAAAAAGTTGTCTGCAAGTTGGGTGACTTTCAAGGACCCAGATTCACACACCTCAGCTGACCTGTAATTTGTCAAAACCATAACTTGAGCTCTGCAACTCCTATCAAGGACTTCCACCACTCAAATTAAATCTAAGAACAATCTCTACAACATTCATGTTGTGGGGAAGATGAGATATCAATCACATCTAGAGCTAAAACTGCCTGGAAGATAGGGATCAAATTAGGGTTTTTTCACTGACAATCCTTGGAAACCCTGACTTGAAACTTCTCAAACTCCTCAATCATGATGAGTTGGTCTAGGAGTCATCTTTATAACATATCTATACATCATTCCATGATCTCATGGCCCTTGGATTAGGTCTCAACCTTCTCCAAATTTTCAGTTAATCTAGGGTTGACCCAGTCAAAACCCTAATTCTACCAATCATGGTTGAATCTTCTGAATTCTTGCATAATGACTTCTCTGGGCTTCGTGATGGCCATAAATACATATCATAGGCTTTCTCAAAACATCAAGTTCATTCTCAAAGTCTCAGAATCATCTGAGGAGCACCCACAACTCTCAAGCTATGAGGCACACAACCCTGGTTTCAATCCACTTCCTCTGAGGATCAACTTTCAAACACTAGATGGATAAATAATTGTTGGTCAAATTTTGGGGTGCAATAGCTGCCCCTATTCAAACGGCTTGAACCTGACTGGGTGAGAAGCGAACGGCTCTCACCCAATCAAGGTGCGAGACGATTGAATACCGGTAAACCCGAAAATTTGCCAACTGCACGAGCACACGGTACTCTGCGGGGAACAAATCTTCGAATATTGCAATGTTAGCTGCATGACCGCTAGCTGGAGAGATACTGATCTGACATCGCCATTAGAAACAAACTATACGTCCAGCATCACCGCTGGAGAACTGAATCACGAAAATACCCAACATCGCCGCTGGAGAACGAACCATCCAACATCACCGCTGGAGAACTGAACTAACTGACACACCCCGCATCGCCGTCGGAAACAAACGTCGCTCTGAGAGACACTGGACATCGCCGTCGCACAGACATCATCTCTGCTGGGGGATTTAAAGGATCTGACCTCGCTGTCAAACATTCAACCTCGCCGTCGAACAAACATCCAACCTCGCCGTCGGACAAATGATGATCTGACCTCACCGTCAAATCAAAACGTTCAACCTCGCCGTCGACCACAAACATGCTCCGACCTGGGGTTCACCCCTGGTAAATGGGATAAAAGGTACACTCGCGTATTTGAAACTACTCCGCTGGGAACGAGAGACTTAACCGAGCACACTCTGATCTGGGGTTCACCCTCAGAACCATAACGAACATCGGAATACTGTTGCACACTGCCCGCCGTAGAACTTCAACATTAAAGACATATGAAACCCTGGCCCCCGGCCCTTCCAGCTTCAGCTAGAAAAATCTTCGAGTATTTCTGAAGATAGATGGAACCCTGCCCGTCGGCTATTCCAGCTTCAGCTAGAAACAACATCCTTGGCCTTCAAGGATGTAAACTCTGCCCGTCAGCAACTCCGCAGAAGGTATCTTCGACTTCAGTCTAAAGAAACGGTCCTTGGCCTTCAAGGATGCATGGATCTGCCTTCAGGCAACTCCACCTCTGCTATAGAGCATCCGTGACTTCAGTCAGGGATAAATTTCGGCCTTCAGTCCGAAAAGTGAATCCTAGGTCACTCATGACCTTAGGGGTAACCTTGCCCCTAGGCACCTTCGCTTCAGCTTGGGAAATCTATGACTTCAGTCAGAGAAATGGTATCCTGAGCCATTCATGACCCTACGGGGATTCAAACACTTTGCCTTCAGGCAAAACTCCGCTTCAGCTGGAGAAACATCTTCGACTTCAGTCAGAAGAAGCACTATTCACTTGATCGCAATCAATCCTCACCTCAGGACAACTGACTTGGTCTTCAGACCAACCCGGATCATCTTGCATACAAAGATTGGACTTACCAACTTCTGAACTCTGTCTTCAGGCAAGCGCTGATTCATCAGCCCGGAAACCTGAATCCACAGGGACGTTTTGATACTGCCCTCAGGCGTTTACGCAGTCAATCTTCAGATTAGACATCACTGTTGGAGCGGACATATCGCACTGCTAAGGACTTCAAGAATCATCTTGAACAAACAAACTTCGTCGGGCACCTTCAAGAATCATCCTGAACCGATAACCTTTCTGGTGACTTCACTCTGCTAGGGATCCCTGGAATCTTCCTGGGCAACTCTTGCTGGGGACGCTACTGGGAGCTCACGAATCATCCGGGGCAAACCATTCGGGAACCTGTACTGAGGTCTTAAGAATCATCTTAAGCAAACGGCCCTGCTGAGGAATTCAAGAATCGTCTCGGACTGAAGACTTCACTGGGGATCTCCAAAATCATCTTGAGCGAGCGACTGTGGGGATCACACCGGGGTCTCGGGAATCATCTCAAGGAAGTGACCTTGTTGGGGAGGATATCAGGGATCGTCTTGAGTAACTGGTCTCTTGGTGGAACACCTGTAAGACAAGAATGATAGTAACCTAGATCATGCTTATGATGCATATGCTTCTGCGCTATGCCCCACACGGTGGGAATGATATGCGTTTATGCTAAATGCTGTGCAATCATGCACAATGCTATGCAACGTTAAATGCCATGCAGTGTTAAATGCTATGCAGTCATGCACAATGATGCGATCCCGTCAGCAAAATAAATGCTGGGAGGAGGAAATCCTTCTGTCAAGGATACAAGCACTACTCAGGTAGAGGAATCATCCTGCTGAGGCGAACGTGGACACGCCAATATTAATCAGGCTCTGTTTGGGGAAATGATCTTCCATTGACTGCTGTAGGGAAAACAACCTCAGTTGATCTGCTGCGGGGGGCGAAGCTCTATGAGAACTCGGACCTGCGGGTATCCCTCGCGAGAATAACCTGCGCGGCCGTCTCGGCTACTCTTCTGGGGATGATAACTCTGTGGGGAAACAACTTCAGCTGCTCCACACTCCGCTGGGGAAAGACCAATCATGATCTGATCAACCTTCAAGGACTCGGCCCTCCTGGACATCTGCAAACTCGGCTGAGGAAGGAGAAGTCATTCTGCTTCGCCAAAGGGAGTACGACTCTGGGGAGATACAGCATCAGCTGTTCAACATCTGCTAGGGAAAATCCATTCATGGTCCCAACTGCTTCCAAGGATTCTGCTTTTCTACGGACTCAGTCGGGGAGAGAAATCATTCTACTTCACGGGAGGGTACGATTCTGGTGCGGAATTTCAATTTCGCCGGGGAAGAAAGAATCATCTGCCTTCGGGGGAGAGTACAACTCTGCAGGGGAATACAACATCAGTCGTTCCAATACTCTACTGGGGAAGAGGGAATCGTCCAACTTCAGGAGAGAGCATGACTCTGGTGGGGAATCTCAATTCCACTGGAGACTTCGGTCTGGCACCATCAGTTACTGCATCCTTCGGCATACGAACAGCCTCCTGCGAAACCTGCACTTGTGACCCGGTGCTGGGGAGACACCTGCTTCAGCAGCTTTACTGGGGAAAACATGAGCTTCGGCACCCGAACATTCCTATGAAATCTGCACTTGTGACCCGGTGCTGGGGGGAGACGACATCATTCTTCGGTGCTTGACTCAGCTGATGGGGTGACGCTCCTTCAGGATGCGTCTGCTTGGGGAAGAGAGTCATCTCTGCCCGGGGGGACATATCAATGCTCACTATCCCGCGTTCAGATTTTGCGGAGGGGAGACTACTGAACTCTGCTGGAGAAGGAGGGCTCGCCCTGCTTTGGGGATACGCACGGCACATCTTCTAGAAGGTGCCATACCTGCAACAACATAAACAAACAGACAAGATACCCTCCTCGACGGGGCCTATCCAGGTTATTATCTCCTGACAATATTCAGTTAATTAATTGTTTCGACAATCAATGGGCCTAGGCCCGTGAGTTTATGTATGCGCATTTTATATAAAAAACATCGGCGTTTTCATTCGCGAACAAAACAGATAAATGCTAAACAGACAAGCAGAATTGCTGAATAGTGTGCATTTTATTGATGATGAACCCCTGAATGGGCAAAAATGTTTTACAACAGAGGCAAACTCCTGGAATGAGGAAGCCGCACAAAAAATGAAAACATAAATATACATCAGTATATACAAATGTCGGCAATCGAGGCGTAGACGAACACCTTGAGTTGATCCCTCTAAGACCCACTCGACTTCGATACTTCTCCGATGATTCAGCTTTGGAAGAGATTGATTCAGATAAACAGCCCTCAGGTCTTCCGAACCACTAAACAATGAAAGTCCACACGCGGAACGCAGTCATTTGCTTATTCAAATCCCTAACTTTTGCGTGAACCGCCCTTTCGGGTTTTCAGTTCACCGGGATACCCTTTTTTGTCGAAGCCGCCCAGTGTAGGTTTTCGACTTCGCGGGTGTACATGTTTCAAATATATCCCTAATTTTTGCCCGAACCTTTTATTCTGTTTTTGGTTCGCCGGGATGCCCCTTTTTTGCCTGGACTCTTTCTTTTTTGTCCAGCGGGTCTCTTTCAAGCAAAGTATTTTTTAACTGCGTCCGCGTTCACCGGGGATGCAAAATCTTCACCATCCACCATGGATAACAACAAAGCTCCTCCTGAGAAAACCTTGCTGACGACATACGGCCCTTCGTAATTCGGAGTCCATTTGCCCCGGTGATCGGAGTGTGGCGGAAGGATCTTCTTCAGGACGAGATCACCCGTCTGAAAGCTTCTAGGACGCACCTTCTTATCATAAGCTTTCTTCATTCGGCTTTGGTATAGGCGACCAAATGCAATCGATGCTAACCTCTTCTCGTCCATCAGGCTGAGTTGGTTCAAACGATTCGTAATCCATTCTGCCTCATCGAGTTTTACATCAACCAAAACTCGCAAAGAGGGAATCTCCACTTCTAACGGTAGGACAGCTTCCATACCGTACACCAAGGAGAAAGGAGTTGCCCCGGTCGACGTACGCACCGTCGTACGATAACCGTGCAAGGCAAACGGCAGCATCTCGTGCCAATCTTTATACGTCACAACCATCTTCTGAACAATCTTCTTGATGTTCTTGTTGGCCGCTTCAACAGCGCCATTCATCTTTGGCCGGTAAGGAGATGAGTTGTGGTGTTCAATCTTGAAGCTCTGGCACAGCTCCTTCATCATCTTGTTATTCAAATTCGAACCATTATCAGTAATGATTCGCTCGGGAATTCCATAGCGACAAATGATGTCCCTCTTTATGAACTTAGCTACCACCTGCTTGGTCACATTAGCGTACGAGGCTGCCTCCACCCATTTGGTGAAGTAGTCGATAGCTACCAGAATGAAACGATGACCATTGGATGCGGTGGGTTCGATCTTGCCTATCATGTCGATGCCCCACATGGAGAACGGCCAAGGGGAGGACATGACATTCAATGGGCACGGCGGCACATGAACTTTATCAGCATAAATCTGGCATTTGTGACATTTCTTCGCGAATCTGAAGCAATCCGACTCCATGGTCAGCCAGTAATACCCTGCTCTCAGGATCTTTCTCGTCATGGCATGCCCGCCGGCGTGCGTACCGAATGTGCCCTTATGTACTTCTTCCATGAGCATACTCGCCTCTTTTTCATCCACACATCTGAGTAGCACGAGATCGTGGTTTCTCTTATACAGCACTCCATCAGGATTGAGATAAAAGTTTCCAGATAGCCTCCTCAGAGTCTTCTTATCCTGGGTCGACGCACCCGCGGGATACTCTTTAGTCATAAGGAAGGTCTGAATGTCGTGGAACCATGGCTTGCCGTCGGTGGCATCCTCGATTGCAAAGACGAATGCCGGTCTATCAAGACGCGAAAGTACAATTCTTGGAGCCTCATTCCAATAATTGACCTTATACACTGAAGCCAGCGTGGCTAAGGCATCAGCCATTTGATTTTCAGCCCTGGGTACATGATGAAGTTCCACCCGATCGAAGAACGGAAGCAGCCTCCTGGCATAATTCATGTACGGCACTAAATTTGCTTGACGAGTCTCCCACTCCCTTTTGATCTGATTGATTACGAGCGCTGAGTCACCATATATGTCTAGATTCTTGATTCTCAAATCGATTGCCTCTTCTAGACCCATAATACATGCTTCATACTCGGCTTCATTGTTGGTAACTGGAAACGTCAGTCTCGCAGTAAACGGGATGTGGGATCCGTGAGGAGTCGTGATGATAGCCCCGATACCACTTCCATAGGAATTAACCGCTCCGTCGAATATCAACTTCCACTGAGACTTCCTATCTGGCCCCTCATCGGGCAACGGCTCATCGCAATCCTTCGCTTTGAGAAACATAATGTCCTCGTCCGGGAATTCGAACTTCATCGGCTGGTAGTCTTCGATTGGCTGTTCGGCGAGGTAATCAGACAATACGCTTCCCTTAATGGCTTTCTGAGAAACGTACTGAATATCATATTCTGTCAACACCATTTGCCATCTGGCAATCCTGCCTGAAAGAGCCTGCTTCTCGAAGACGTACTTGATCGGATCCATCTTCGAAATGAGCATAGTGGTGTGGTTGAGCATATACTGTCGTAGACGTTTGTCGGCCCAAGCTAACGCACAACACGTCTTCTCCAGCATCGAGTATCGAGATTCACACTCAGTGAACTTTTTACTCAAATAATAAATGGCATGCTCTTTTTTGCCCGTCTCGTCGTGCTGACCGAGAACACACCCCATACTATTCTCCAGAACCGTCAAGTACATGATCAATGGTCGTCCAGCCACTGGGGGTATCAAGATTGGAGGTTCTTGAAGATACTGCTTTATTTTATCGAATGCCTTCTGGCAATCCTCATTCCAAGTAATCGCCTGATCTTTCTTTAAAAGCTTGAACATCGGTTCACAAGTGGCCGTGAGCTGAGAGATAAACCTTGCAATGTAGTTTATTCGGCCCAGGAAACCACGAACTTCTTTTTCTGTTTTCGGCGCTGGCATTTCTTGGATAGCTTTTATTTTCGCAGGATCAACTTCAATACCTCGTTCACTAACGATAAACCCCAATAACTTTCCGGACCGCACTCCGAAAGTGCACTTGTTAGGATTCAGCCTCAGCCTGAATTTCCTAAGCCTCTCAAACAGCTTCAACAAGTTGACCAGATGCTCTTCCTCCGTTTGGGACTTTTCAATCATGTCATCAACGTAGACCTCGATCTCATGATGAATCATATCATGAAACAAAGTTACCATTGCTCGCTGGTAAGTGGCCCCTGCGTTCTTCAGACCGAAGGGCATTACCTTATAGCAGAATGTTCCCCAGGGGGTGATGAACGTCGTTTTCTCCATGTCCTCCGGTGCCATCTTAATCTGATTGTAACCGGAGAAGCCATCCATGAACGAAAACACGGAAAACTGGGCTGTATTGTCGACCAACACATCGATATGAGGCAACGGGAAATCATCCTTAGGGCTCGCCCTATTCAAATCCCGATAATCGACGCACATGCGTACCTTACCGTCCTTTTTTGGTACAGCTACTATGTTGGCGACCCACGGAGGGTAAGTGGTAACGGCTAGAAATCCTGCGTCCAACTGCTTCTGGACTTCTTCCTTGATTTTTACAGCCATGTCTGGTCTCGTCCTCCTAAGCTTCTGCTTGACTGGAGGGCAATCTTCTCGCAACGGCAAGCGATGAACCACGATATCAGTGTCAAGTCCGGGCATATCCTCATATGACCAAGCAAAGACGTCACTATACTCTCGAAGCATCTTGACCAGTCTATGCTTGACATCATTTTGCAGCGCAGCCCCTACTCTGACATTTCTGACGAGCTCCTCAGAACCCAGATTTATGATCTCGATATCCTCTTCGTGAGGCAGAATAACCTTCTCCTCTTGTCTCAACAAGCGGGCCAATTCTTCCGGAAGGTCTTCGTCTTCATCAATCTCATCCTCGGCTTGATAGATCGGGCAATCAAAGTCGTAGTGAGCCGTAGAGGGTCCAGAGTCGACGTCATCTGTTACGTGGATCCTGCAATAACAAGGGTTAAGTTTAAAGCAGGAATATGCAGGTTAGCACGAACCTCGTTGCCATTTTGTTGTTTTTCGAAATAAACATAAAATAGGAATAACAGGGAACACAATATTTGATTACGAAGAAAACGCCTTTTATTTATTAACAAAATGCATACACATAATCCAACAAGGCCCTGACAGTAAAACCACAATGCCCCGGGCAGGACATAGGGTTGTACAAAGATTGTAAAAAGCAAATCATTACTCTTCACTTGTCAGCTTGATAATCTCCTTGATGGTCCAATTGTGGAGGTGCTCGCCTGGCTTGCTCGGTCGAATCCAGGCGTCAAGATCGCAATCACTGTCTCTGCTGTCTTCCGACGCAGCGTTGATGCTCTCGAAAATTACTCCGCCCTTGGTGTATAAGATCGGCCCTTTCCCCCGAAACGAGCTGCCAGAAGAAGATGAAGCTTCAGCTCCAGGAGAATATCCCAATCCAAACTTATCCTGTTTGATTGGTATATCCAAGACATGCCCCCAGCCTGGGGTGGAGCCGGCTTTGACAACGGCTCGAGCTTCCTTAAACGAGGAGAGATTCATCTCTTGCTTCTCTGCGACGACAGGAGCTACCTCTTTTACCCTGACGGTTTCAAATGCTTGGCAAAGCGTTTCATGGATCTTGCCATCCATTTCCACGTATTTAAAGGACGACAGGTGGCTTACCATGATGTCCTCCTCTCCACAGACTGTCACTATGCTGCCCCCAACAGCATATTTAAGCTTCTGATGCAGCGTGGACGTCACGGCACCAGCAGAATGGATCCATGGCCGACCTAAGAGGCAACTATAGGCGGGCATGATATCCATGATATAGAAAACCACATTGAACGTCTCTGGACCAACTTGAATTGGCAGGGTCAATTCTCCGAAGACGTGGCGCTTGGTCCCATCAAAGGCTTTCACGACCAGATCACTGGGTGTGCACAGCAATCCACGGGTATCCAACTTCATCAGTGCCTTCTTCGGGAGCACGTTAAGCGACGAACCCGTATCCACCAGGACATGCGACATGATAGTGCCTCTGCACTCTATCGAGACGTGCAAGGCGCTGTTGTGATCTCTTCCCTTAGGAGTCAGCTCCAGATCTGTAAATCCCAGCCCATTACCAGCATTGACATGGGCTACTACTTCCTCGAGTTGATTTACTGATATCTCCTGCGGCACGTATGCAGCATTCAATACCTTCAATAATGCATTGCGGTGCGCCTCAGAGCACAACAACAAGTTAAAAATCGAGATCTTCGACGGAGTCTGATGAAGATGATCTACAATTTTGTAGTCACTCTTCTTGATTAGTCGCATGAACTCTTCAGCATCTTTAACCAGCAAGTCCTTCTCTGTCCCTGCAGGGACCACTTCAACAGCTTTACCTTTACCCTTATCCACAGCGTCAGCCCGGACCACTTTCTCTGCTGCAACCTCCGCCCTCGCAAATACTCTACCGCTCCTAGTGATACCACTGACTTCAGTAAGATTCTGCATAGTTGACCCGGACGGCTCAAGCTCTATCTTCTGACCATTACAATAAACTTCGGCGCCATAATGCCAAGGAACGGCATTGGTACTCTCGAATGGGATTGGTCCGGCCCTGGTGATGGTAATAGTAGGCGGACGAGGCGCAGAAATAGTAATAGGGTGACGAGGAATAGTGATGGTAGCAACTTCATCTGCCTGCTTCAGCACGACTTCCCCTGATGTACTCTCAACGCTCCGGCTGAATTGCAAAATACCCTCGGACATCAGACTCTGGATACCTTCGATCAGCTGCTCACACCCGTCAGGAAGTGTAGCGCAAGCCATACATAATTCTCCACATCCAGGAAAGAAACCCCTCTTCAGCAGCTTAGCCTTGACAAAACTCAACGGCGTTTTCAAATCCCTGACATCAGTCAGCAAGTCTGAACTCTCCTCAGTGATAACAACATTCACTCCGCCCCCCTTATGATGAGGCATTGGATTTTTGGTGACATTGGGCACGTTGTCAGAAAAGTTGATAACCTTGGCGTCCACCAAGTCCTGGACTTTGTGCTTAAAAGCTTTACAATTCTCAATCGTATGGCCTGGTGCCCCAGTATGGAATTCACAAGTAGCGTTAGCATCATACCCCGGTGGTGGTGCCCCTGTTAAGGGAGCCAACGTCCTCTTTTGAACTAATTGGAGCTGAAGCAGCGTTTGCAGAAGCTGTGCATATGACATAGGTGGAGTATCAAAATGACGGCTTGCCAGGGGAGCCCGGTTCTGATATCTTTTATACCCCTGATTATTCTGCTGCTGCGGCTGCGGTGGAGCAGCTGGAATGTTTATGCTAGCGATCTGAGACTGAGGACCTTTGCCCTTCCTCCTAGCATTAGTGACAGCACTGGCATCTCCCTCTCGACGCTTGCCAGCGTAAGGTTTCTTGCTACCCCCTCCAGCTGAGGATGATTCTCCCTGAATTTTTCCGATCTTTATACCGTTCTCAACATGCTCGCCCAAAGTGATGAGAGCCGAGAATGTTCCCGACATGCCACTGACCAGCTTTTCATAGTAGATTCCAGGAAGGGTAGCCACGAACATTTGTACCAACTCACGCTCAACCATCGGCGGTTGAACCCGAGCAGCCAGTTCACGCCACCGCTGGGCGTACTCTTTGAAGCTTTCATTGTTCCGCTGTGAGAGGTTCTGAAGCTGAACTCGGTTGGGAGCCAAGTCGCTATTATATTGATAGTGGAGAACAAATGCTTCTGCTAGATCTTTCCAGGTGCGCACCGTAACGGGCTCCAAGCCCATATACCATTCGAGCGATGGGCCAGAAAGACTATCCTGAAAGAAGTGCATCAGCAGCTTCTCATCGTCAGAATAAGCGGACATCTTTCTATAATAAGATCGGAGGTGGACCCGGGGACAAGTAGTACCCTTATACTTCTCGAAGGTAGGAACCTTGAACTTGTGAGGTACTTTAAAGTCAGCAATCAACCCTAGGTTGGACATGTCAACGCCCAATGTGTTCTGATTTTCTATGCTTCTCATCTTGTCTTCCAGCGCCTTGAACCTGAGTCGAGCCTCGGCGTTCAACTCTGCCTCCACACCTCTCTGAGAGAATATATCATCCTGATGGTCCTCCAGCCACGGTTGAGGCACCACCAGATTTTCTGCACCAGCATTGCCGTTGACCGGCCCTATGTTAACATTGGCTCCCAAACTGCCATTGCCGGCGCCTGCCGCATTGAGTCCGAGATTAGTCATAAGATTGCCGTTAGCACTGCCGTTGCCCCCGGCAGCCGGAACAACGTTCTGTGGAGTATCCCCTGGAGGGGGAGTAGGCACGGCCCCTCCATGGAGTATGCCATTACTGTCAACCCTGGAGATCAGAGGTTGAACCAGAGTACGAAGCTGGTCTTGACCATTCGCGACCACCTGCATCAGCTCCATAAAACGATCCATCCGCTCACGGAGTTCTTGAACATCTGACTGCACCTGGTCCATGATTCTTGTCTGATTAGCGCGAGTTGAGTAGCGGTGGATGAGTCTTTGATCAATCCTGGAGATCGAAAGCAGCTCGGAACCTGAAAAACCTGTCAGTAATAAAGGTTAGGAAAAGCAATAAGATATACACCATGCAAATATGCTTCATGCAGATGCATGCGTGTGTCTGTGTGCGTGGGAGATTTTTCCCCGATCCTAGTGCCTTAGTGACGGTGCTGATAATAACAAGAGGAAGAAGAAATCTGAACCCAATCATGGAAACATCAATCTCATATATATATGGAAAGGCCTGTCGAGGCAATACACAGTATCAGCGAGTACAAATCAACAGCATGACCTCAGCCAACAAATCTGGTGATGGTCAGCATACATCAAAGATCAAAAACAACAGGGATATAACTAGTCAAGTACGGCCACGGGCGCGATACTCTGCTAATAACTCCTTTGTCTCCGAATGATCTGGCGAAGTGAGCAACCCCTCGACGAGTAGTTCCCTCTGCCTGATAGTATGCTGAAGCCCCTGAACCGAACTCTCCCAAGCGCCTTCGCCAAAGCAATCCTCCAGTTTCCGCTTCTTAGACTCAAACATCAGCTTATGCTCCTTCAGGCTAGCAATGGCTTTATTGAGACGTGCTTCAGCGGAGTACCTGCGGGCGGTCTCTTCATCAAACCTCCGCTCACTGTCTTTTACCTCGGCTTCTAGCTTAGAAATCTGCAGCATCAGCTTGTCTTCTCGCTCCTTCCTGGTAGCCATGGAAGTCTTCCAATGCTGGTCGAACTTAGATATTCTCCGATATGCTTCCTCCAAATGCGTCTTCTTCGTAGCTAGCACATCATTAGCAGCTCTGAAGTCTTGACCTAAGCGTTCCCGATCAGCAATTTGCTTTGCCAAGTCCGCACCCAGCTGGCTCACCGACTCTGTTTGCTTTTTGAGAGCATGCACGACTTCGTTCCTCTCACTTCGAAGCTGAGCTAACTCCTTCTCTAATTCTGCATTCGCCCTCTTCAGCTCATCACGCTCAGCTAATACCTGGTTGTGCTGATGAATGGACACAGTGGTAGGCTCTTCGACTGGTGGAGGACTCTCCGGTCTGACATGAGGGAATGGCATCCCTATAGCGCTGGCTCTGGCTCTGATCCAATCTGAATAAGGAGGGTAAGCTTGGTTGTTGCTCTTCCCCAACAAAGGCTTTCCTCTCGTGCTGATATTGTTCCATGCATACTGAAGCTTGGACAACAAATCCCCCTCTAGAATACCCGTGAGGTACAGAGATTCCCGTACCTCTTCTTCCTTCGGTGGAGTCCTCAAAGCATATGCAAACTGACGAACTAGCAATGATGGGTTGTAGTTGATGCAACCCTTCCTACCTATCAGAGGTACGTTAGGAAACCCATTACAACTGAAGATCATCTCGGCGCCTAACCTGCCTCTGTCAACGAACCAAACAATGTCTTCTGCCGACAAGCTCATCAGACGCTCAGGCCACTCAGTCGTGGCTGCAGACAAGACAGAAGAACCCCTCTTGGGCAAATGACTATCAAACCACTTGTACAACAACGGTACGCAGCATGAAACATTCTTTCCTCTCCGGTTCTCATTCTTGTAATGCACCGAATGGTAAACGTCTCCGATCAGAGTAGGGACTGGATTCCCTGAGGCAAAGATATGGAATGCATCAAAGTCTACAAAGTCAGGCATGCTGGGAAATAGGATAATGCCATATATGCATAGAGCAAGGATGGCGTTGAACGCGTCCCAACACTTGTCCTTAGCACACTGCTGAGCCTTAGCCATCAGAAACTGCAGAGAGAACCCTGGTACCTTGTTCCAGCTCGTCACTACCAACTTAGAAGCGCTCAAATGGAGTGAGGAAGCCAAGCTAACCAGATCAGGTTCAGCATCCATGTGGACAAAAGGCATCTGTCTTTTGATAGGCACACCCAGCATATCAGCATACTCTTCCAATGTTGGCGCGAGAATAAAGTCATGAAAAGTGAAACACCTCAAGGGAGGGTCATAAAACTGCAGAAGAGCATGTAACCCGTTCAACTCGGACGTAGAAGGTTTGCAAACCAGACTAAGCAACCTGCCATAAGACTTCCTGAACCTATCCTTCACAGAATCCCCTGCCAAGGCTATCAAACCAGTCAGCTTCGACACGTCGGGGGTCGGGAACTTATACGCAACAGTCTTCCTGAGAGAGGCCATAATAACAGTAGGAGGCGGGAAATCCTGGATCGGGGAAACGGTACCTGCAACACAGACACACGTTAATGGAATGCAGCTGAATGCGTAAACTAATGCAAAATGTAGGTATGCAATAATATATCCAGGTGGCTGCTGTGGAGATTCGGTATCAACAGTCACTGATGAGAGGGAAACCCCGGTGTAAGACCACTAATCTGATCTGCTGATAATAACCATCCGATAGGACCGAGATCAAAATTCTGTTCTGACAAGAGTAAGTGACTGATAATAAGGACCCCGGGTGCAAGATCAAGGAACATCTGTTGATGAAGTCTTCAGACCCCAAATCAAAAATCTGCCCTATCGAGAACAAACACACAGCTGCGGATGAGATCTTCAGACCCCACCCAAAATCTGCCCTATCAAGAACAAATAACATCTGCCGATGAGATCTTCAGACCTCACTCAAAATCTGCTCCATCCAGAACAAACCACTGATGATAACATACTGATCAAAGCCTGCTCTATCAAGAACAGACAAACACCCGGCGACAAGATCCTCTGATCAAAAACCCCTTTGCTCTATCAAGAACATGTCTGTAGCTGAGAACCCAACATAACTGATTCACTGTCAAGAAAACCAGGTAGTCTGAAGGTCTAAGTTTCCTGCAATAAACCCAGTCCCCCTCACAGGTATGGACCTAGACTGACTCAAGGTACGGCATCCTATGCGTTCATCAGCGTCACAGACTTTCAAAACTGATGATACGATTCCCAGAAGGAGTGGCATCATCAAGTCCTGAAGAGGCCTCACTTAGCTGAATCACAAATGATCGGTCCCCAGAGTCGACAATCCACCAAACCAGCAACCGTCTCAACCCAAAGGGTTGAAAGTGAAGCCAACCGGATGAACCTCGTCTGAGCGTGGATTTCATGAGACACTAGTGCCTGCAAAGCAAGCACGCGCCCACTAATTTCCACTCTAAGTCTATGGTGCACTCAAGCCTGGGTCTGGCTTCTCACTCAATCAGAACTCCCATCCCACAACAGCACAAATAATCATATTTTACTGAATACAAAATGCGGGAAATAAAGCGCGAGAAGTAAATATGCGATAAATAAACGCAACCCAACAAGCAAACACACAAACGATAGGATTGACTCGCAGGGAACCGTTGGAATCCCCAGCAGAGTCGCCAGCTGTCGCTTGCGCGAAAATAAGGTGTCGGCATGACAGAAGAGTCGCCACCTTTCGTTATTTATCCCTCAGAGCGGGAAAGGAAACGATCGGAAAAACCTGACGAAAAAGGGTAAGACAAGGTCATCGCAACCATTGTCTGGGTTCGGGAGTCGGTTACGCAAGGGGAAGGTATTAGCACCCCTCACGTCCGTCGTACTCGACGGGATCCTCGCTTGTTTGTTTACTTGGACGGGTTGGTTATAATCTATCTACCTATCAAGGCTGGCTGAAAAAGAAAAGAAAAAATGACTCGGCAAAGCATCGCGCTTTATGCCTACGTATTCCCGTCTGGAACGAGAAATCAGAGTCAACGTAGTTCGGCTAACTATGGGGAAAGGTTGAAGGTTGCTCGCTAGGATGTCGCATCCTATGCCTACGTACTTTCATCTGGTATGAAAGATCAGAGCAAACGTAGTTCGGGAAACTACAGCTTATCTCCTGAAAGAAGTGTTTTTTATTGTGTTTGCGATCTCAACCGCACTAGAGACTATGACCTGAGAGTGAATGCGTCGCATGTCACCCAAAGGGTACCATACTAAACATCCAGACTGTGGAAAAGAAACTCTCCCACAATCCTTTCTCAGATAGCTTAAGGCTCGTAACGTACGAAAGAAATCATTCATGATTACTGTATCTTAAACTGTTTCGAGATGAGAAGAGAACAGGCCCAACTAGGAGGGAGACTATCAAGTCCTACTGTTATCATGCCATGGATTCATCCTATGGTTGAGATTTGAACAGGGAACTCCTAGATGTTGTCATGCATAGGTTTCAACCTAAAAGTCTATCATCAAATCCTCATCAGAGGAAATGAGAGTCCTAAGGGATCATGTCAATGATACACCAAAACAGACAAAAGCATCAGCTTTAACAGTAAAATGCATGCAATGCAAGTGAGGGAGGAAATGTGTGTGGGGCTTCAGCCTCCACAAGCTCGTCTCGACCTCAAGCCCGTCATGAAATAACAGTAATCATACTGAAATAAACAACATGCTATCAAGCAAAAACAGTAAACTGTAATCATACAGACAGAAAATGACATCATGCTATCAAGCAAAATAAACACATGGGCAAGGGAGCTGGGCTCTACCGAATACCCGCAAGCAAAGCCAAGCAATAACACTACAATCAGATGCACTCATGCTCTTAGACTGAACTTATTCTAAATGTGCTTAGTCTAATGCAGCAGACAAATCAGACAAAACACACAATACATCAAAGAAAACAGAAGAAAGCCTCAGCTCCCCTAGCAGCAACCCAGTCTTCAGACTTCAGAGATCACTTGCTTTCCAGGTATCAACCCTACAACATGAGTATCAACTCATCTTCTCCCTTGAGCTTCCGCTCCTTTGACAGCTCTACCTTCAGGCTTCACTATCTTCAGGGATCTTCAGGCATCCACTTGGTCTTCACAGAGTCTTCAGACTTCAATAGTCTTCAAGGAATCATCCTTTTCAAGGCCTCAGCTTCTATCTTCAATGGCTCAAATGCTCCAGCAAACCAGATTCAGTCAATAAGATGAGGTGAGGATGTTGCAGTGCTCACTGACTTCCAAAGGATGCCATTGAGAACTTAACATCAAAAGAAAGGCTCTCTCAAAGTTCTACCTTATAGGGCAAGGTCACTAATCCCTCCAAAGGAGAGAGGTGAATACCCTTAAGGGACTCTGTGTCATAGAGAAGAAAGGAGGTAAACAAAACACCCCTTGTTTATTGGATGAAGTATTCTATCTAGGGCTCTGCCTATGCACCTATAAACCTATAAACAAAACAACAAAAGCTATGCTAAACTCCTCTGCAAGGTCTTCAAAGCTTCCATGATGATCCACAAGGTCTTCAACTCAATCTCCAAAGCTCACACACTCAAAAGAGAAGAAAAACAAACACAACAATACAACTTATGCCTTTAAGCAACACACATACTATCCATACATTCAAAAATCAATGAAAAATACTAAAACACCATGCAATATTCTAGCAAAATTCTAGGGGATTCTATACATACTTACCCTTAACCCATATATTCCCCATACACTAATTTGGCCTATAAACCCCAAAACAAATTTGTTCAAGTCTACCTATACAACTTAAAACCCTAATTAGAGCACCTAAATGTCTAACAAACAAACTACATCAAATTTAATTTCTAAAATCCTAGTATAAAAACCAGAGACTCCTAACACCTATATCTAATTGCACAAAAAAGAATGGGGTCAAAAGATGGTGGGAAACTCAAGAACAAAAATATGCAAAATCATGTATGAACTAAACACAATTAAAAAGGCATTAAAAGGGAAAATACATGAAAAATAGCAAATAAAAAATAAAATGGCATTTTTATTTTTTATAAATTTCTAGACATTTAAATGAGTCTATAGCAAAAACAAGAATTGTAAAATATTGATTTTTCATTTTATTAGGAATTTTTGAAGATTAAAAAGAAATGAAAGAGAATTAAAAGAATTAAAGTAAAAGGGGTGCAAATAGAAGGGCCAGATAGTTATTTCAATTGGGCCAGCGCGTGTGGGGGGTGCAGAAAGCGAAACTGACTTGAGCCCAGACTTAATCACTAAACCAAACGACTGTGTTTTGATTTTTAAATTTCCCTCCGTTTTCAATTAAATGGCAGCCACACGATCCTTCTCAGAGTCAAATGCTTGACCCAGATCCAACGGACGCAGCTCATCGTCCCCAAAACGAATTAGGGTTTTCAGGTTCGCCCGTTTCATGCACACAAACTCAACCATCTCGTTCTCTCTGCTCAGTGGATGAAATTCCACGATTCCAAAACGAAAGATCATCTACTCATCCAGGGGAACACAGCCATACGTACCATTTTCCCTAACTCTCTCTAGATCATCCCAACAGAAGCTTGCAAGATCATGGTTCAACCATATGCACCTGATGTCAACCTTCCATAATCCTTGAATCTAATGGCATACAGTTATTCTACACAATACCCTAACCATTCTAAGCTAATTCTTGCTAACTAAAGCCAACACACCAATCAATTCTTGAAGATTAAAGTTTCATGGACCTGTTATCAATTACCATGGATCGTGCCATAACTCTCAGAACTTCATCATCTAACCTAATGCATCAATTCTAGACCTATAAAACTAGTCAAAACTACATAACTTAAGAGAATGGTGATGAGAAAGAACCTGTCAAGAGGTTATGGTGGAGATGTGTAGAGCTCGATTCAGTGCTTGATCTTGCTCCCAAATGCTTCTTTAATGGTGTACTCCCTTCTGTTTGCAACTTTCTTGGTGGAGATGGCTTGTAGAAATGAAACCGAATCTGGTGTGGATCTTGCAATTCTCAATTCAAACCCTTCAATCTTCCATTGATGATCCTCTGAATCTACTTGGGTATACTCACTATGAACTGTGGATTATAGATGAATGAGAAGATTGAACAAACTTGGTGTAGAATGAACAATCTCTCTTTTGCTTGTGATTGAAGAAACTATGGAAACCTCACTTTTCTCTCACTCTCCCTCCAACCTTGGCCAACCCTGAACTCATCATGATCCTCACAATATATAGCAATCCATGGAACAATCTATAATCATCTAGAAAGTGCTAGAAAAGTGTGGAACTTCTCATGTGATGATATTATGGAACATCTCATACTATGCATTATGACCTCTAACTTTGTGTTAAAATCTCCTTGCATGAGATATTGAGGTAATATGAATGAAATCAGCCCTTTACTTTTCCTTGTGCAAGCCTTTTCAAAGTTGCCTTCTTTTTCAAGTAACATTTTTCCAAAGGAACCTCATTTTTTAAGCTTTAAATCAAAATTCTACATAAACCAATGTTCTCAAAATGGTGTTTCCAATCAAAATGATATATTGGATGACCTATTTTGGATTTGTGGATCTCACAAACCAATTTTCAAGTTCAACTTTTCAAACTTATATGCCATTTTTAGTTCATTTTTGACCAATCATGCAAGTCCATGCTATGAGCTTTTACAACAATTTATGACCTTCTTTCTAGACTTAAAATCACATTTTGAACAACTTTCATGTTTTGAGTTTTTCCATTTGAGGCTTGGAAATAGGAGTTTTAGGCATTGGCTAAAATGACCTATAACTGACAAATGACCAAAATACCCCTGTCTTGCTTAAACCATAAGTTGAGTTCCACAAATCCCATCAAGGACTTCTACCACTAAAATTAAAGCTAAGAAGATGCCCTTCAACATTCATGTTGACCAAGAAACCATAGGAATCATCCTACTAGGGAAAAAGTTGTCTGCAAGTTGGGTGACTTTCAAGGACCCAGATTCACACACCTCAGCTGACCTGTAATTTGTCAAAACCATAACTTGAGCTCTGCAACTCCTATCAAGGACTTCCACCACTCAAATTAAAGATAAGAACAAGCTCTACAACATTCATGTTGTGGGGAAGATGAGATATTAATCACATCTAGAGCTAAAACTGCCTGGAAGATAGGGATCAAATTAGGGTTTTTTCACTGACAATCCTTGGAAACCCTAACTTGAAACTTCTCAAACTCCTCAATCATGATGAGTTGGTCTAGGAGTCATCTTTATAACATCTCTATACATCATTCCATGATCTCATGGCCCTTGGATTAGGTCTCAACCTTCTCCAAATTTTCAGTTAATCTAGGGTTGACCCAGTCAAAACCCTAATTCTACCAATCATGGTTGAATCTTCTGAATTCTTGCATAATGACTTCTCTGGGCTTCATGATGGACATCAAGACATCTCATAGGCTTTCTCAAAACATCAAGTTCATTCTCAAAGTCTCAGAATCATCTGAGGAGCACCCACAACTCTCAAGCTATGAGGCACACAACCCTGGTTTCAATCCACTTCCTCTGAGGATCAACTTTCAAACACTAGATGGATAAATAATTGTTGGTCAAATTTTGGGGTGCAACAGAAGAGTGCAAAGGTTTTGGGTGGAAGGTGCAAAGCTTGTTGGAGCTGTTAAAACCTCGAGAAGGTAAACCAAGTATCAGTGTCTCAGCTCTCGAAGCAAAAGACAAAGGACCTACGAGGCCTCTCAAGGTTCTATACCACAAGGAGCAAGTAATTAGTGATAGAGGTGTTCCCCCATTTGGGCCTGAAAACTAAAGTAGTTAAGTCAATTCTACTAAGCTGGCTGTATTCTGTTTGTTTCAGTATTTTCAGTTGTATTTTCCTTGTTGTTTAATTTGAATTGCTTGTAAGTTGTTGTTCATTTTGAATTAGCAATATTAATGAAATGTTTGTGCATCTTTTGATTAAGTCCATTCATTTCACTCTTTCTTTTTCCTTTCATTGTTATGAAATACAAAAATGAAAAAAAAATTTCTTTACTAAAACTGTTGTTTAAAGCAAAGATTAGGAAGGATGATGAGAACTATATCCATTGTAACAGCCCAAATTTCATTAAATAATTAATTATGTTAATTAATTGGTTTATTGGAATTAATTTTAATGATTTGGATAATTTGGAATTTTGATAGAAAATTGAAGAGGGAAAGAGAGTGGAAAGAAATAAAAGAATTATATAATAAAAAGGAAAATATAGAAACATTGTGGAAAGAAAAGGAAATATAAGAGAAAGAAGGAGAAAGAATAGAGAAAGAGGAGAAAAGAGAAGAGGAAAAACTTGGAAGAGATCAAGATCAACCCAAAGCTTCAATCCAATCAAGGTAAGGGTGAGAAACATTATTATTTGATCAATGTATGTGATTGTGTATGTTTAAGTAGGATTGTTGGATGTTTTCCCCTATTTTCCATTTAGGGCAAAAGTTGGATTTAATCGGTAGAACTCAATTTAATCGGTTAGATACTGAAATAGATGATGTAGAATAGTCTAGAAATGTTAGACTAAGAGTATTGGAATTGGATTGGTGAGTTTGGGGTTTTTGGAGGTTGTTGAGTTGGATAACAGTAAGTAAAAAACAAAATACGCAGACATTCGCTAGCGACTCGCTAGGCGAGCAAGTAGCGAATGCTCGCTAGGGGTTCGCTCAGCGAACAAATAGCCAATGGTCCCAGACTTAGACAAAATGGATTTTGGTGTGTTCGCTGGTAGCGAAAGTGTAGCGAACAGATAGCGAAATGGTTCGCTGGGAAGCTCGCTGCAGCGAGCAGGTAGCGAAGCCTTCCAGTAGCTTCTGTGGGGGTTCGCGAGCTTGTTCTCTAGGCGAACAGGTAGCGAGCGTTCGCCAGGTGCCCGCCTAGCGAGGTGGTGGCGAACATGACAGGATTTCGTTTTTCTGTGATTTCATTCTATGTTGTGTTGTGGTTCGATCGGGTTCGATCCTTAATGGAATGAAATGTTATATATTGTATGTGTATGTGTTGTGGGTAGTCTTTGGGCGTGAATCATAGATTGCAATATGTATAATGTTTGCATCGATTAGAAAATACACGAGAACATAGTAATGATTATGTGTGTATTATTCGATGAATTATGAGTGTATGTTGTTGTATGCAAATGTATGAGATGCATGGGAACATATCGTGGATATGTGTGCATCGGTTAATAAATGTATGAGATGCATGGGAACATATCGTGGATATGTGTGCATCAGTTAATAAATGTATGAGATGCATGGGAACATATCGTGGATATGTGTGCATCGGTTAATAAATGTATGAGATGCATGGGAACATATCGTGGATATGTGTGCATTGGTTAATAAATGTGGGGGATGCATGGGAACATATCGTGGATATGTGTGCATCGGTTAATTAATTAGGAGAGATGCATGGGAACATATCGTGGATATGTGTGCATCATTAATAATTGTGAGAAATGCATGGGAACATATCGTGGATATATGTGCATTGTTTGATGATGTGGTAATAGCATAAATGTCATGGATATATGAAGTATGCTTGTGAATATGATGGGTTTTGGATGATTGGGGAATATGTATGAAGGGATATGTTTGGGTATGTTCATATTTGTTTATATTTACAACATGATAAATATGACTATGAAATGAATTTGTGGTGAGAAATGTAGAATGTAATTATGTGATACCTGTATATATATATATATATATATATATATATATATATATATATATATATATATATATATATATATATATATATATATATATATATATATATATATATATATATATATATATATATATATATATATATATATATATATATATATATATATATATATATATATATATATATATATATATATATATATATATATATATATATATATATATATATATATATATATATATATATATATATATATATATATATATATATATATATATATATATATATATATATATATATATATATATATATATATATATATATATATATATATATATATATATATATATATATATATATATATATATATATATATATATAATCTTATGCATTGATTATTATGGTAATATTTCTCACCCTTCTGCTGTTTCATAATGCTCTATGAGGCATTGCAGAATAGGTTGCTGGAGGTGTCTTTGGTGAAGTTAGCTTCATTCTTTTGAGTCGGACTGCTCTGATTATGTAACACCGGGTAGTTAGGTTTGTATAGCATTCTTTTGTGATACACCTTGATGTATCAGTTGATGATGTTTTGTAATGTGATTGATTGGTGAATTAAACTGGATAAATTATGTTTATGTGAATTAATATTTTGAAATGATTCAATGCTTTAATTTTCCGCTTTACTTTTTAAAGATGATACGTGAGCTTAAGGACCAAGTGTTCCTCTGTTGCATTTTTTTTATAGAGCTGTTGTTGAGTATTGGTAGTGATAATGTGACATACTCCTTTTATACCGTATTTAAATTATACTCTGATGATTTTTGTATGCGCCTATGTGTATATATTATTGTTTATTTGGGGGTATAGAAAGGGGTGTTACATTAAGTGGTATCAGAGCCTGGTTGGTCCGTCCGGCCAAGTTGTTAGTGTATTGTTCTCTGAGTATATTGATATGTGTGTGTTACACTATCGATATTTGTTGTCCTTACGTGGTTCTGTTGTTGGAATTCAGTAAGATGGTTGCAGGTAGGAATGACGAAGCCATTGCGGAGGCTTTAGCAAGATTGGCTGGGGCAATTGGGCAGAATTCTCAGGCCAACGCGAATGTGAGGAATAATGCTGATGATGAATTCCGTGCTTTGGGAAGGTTCCAAAGGAATAATCCACCGACGTTCAAGGGAACCCACGAGCCTGAAAAAGCACAAATTTGGTTGAAAGCTATTGAGAAGATTTTTCGGGTTATGAATTGTTCGGATGCACAGAAGATGCAGTTCGGAACTCATATGCTCGAAGAGGAAGCCGAAGACTGGTGGGGTAATACTCGCCAAAGATTTGAAGAGGAGGATATTGGGATCACCTGGGATCTTTTTAGAGAGACATTTCTAGAGAAGTATTTTCCAGAAGATGTGCGCGGAAAGAAAGAGATTGAATTCCTTGAGCTGAAGCAAGGCAATTCGACAGTAGCTGAGTATGCGGCAAAATTTGAGGAGTTGGTCAAGTTTTGTCCTCACTACAACACTGCTAATACTGAGAGATCTAAGTGTCTCAAATTTGTGAATGACTTGAGACCTGAGATCAAGCAAGCTGTTGGGTATCAGGAAATCAGGCGGTTTTCTGAATTGGTGAACAAGAGTAGGATTTATGATGAGGATAATAGGGCTCGATCTAGCCACTACAAGAGCCTAAGTGATAAGAAGGGAAGAGGTCAATTCTGAGGGAAACCTTATGTGACCCCTGCAGATAAAGGAAAACAAAGAATGGGTTACAGCAAGAAGCCAAGTGGGGGAGTTTCTACTCTGATGAAGTGTTATAGGTGCAGTGAAGAGGGACACCGTGCTTCGGAATGCAAGAGTGTTGAGAAGGCGTGTTTTAAGTGTGGCAAGCCAGGCCACAAATCCCTTGAATGCAGAAGCGGTGCAAATGTGACTTGCTACAACTGTGGCGAGCAAGGACACATTAGTACCAAATGTGATAAGCCGAAGAAGAATCAAGGAAGCGGAAAAGTGTTCGCTCTATCTGGATCTGAGACTGCTAGTGACGATCGCTTGATCAGAGGTACGTGTTTTATTAATGGTATACCTTTGATCGCTATAATTGATACTAGAGCTACGCATTCTTTTATTTCTCTGGAGTGTGTTAGAAGGTTAAATCTTGAGATGTCTGTTATCGGTGGTGGCATGGATATTGATACTCCTGCTATGGGTTCGGTCACTACACCGTATGTGTGTTTGAATTGCCCTTTAAGTATTTTCGGTAGAGACTTTGGGATTGACTTAGTGTGTCTTCACTTAGATCAACTTGATGTCATTCTTGGAATGAATTGGTTGAGATTCAATCGGGTTTATATTAACTGTTTTGATAAAACGGTTATTTTTCCTGAATCGAATGTTGAAAGGGATTTGTTTTTGTCTGCTAAGCAAGTGAAGGAATCGGTGCAAGATAGTGCTAAGGTGTTTGTGTTGTTGGCAACCTTGAACATTGGTGAAAGTGAAGCGATTGACGCTTTACCAATTGTTAGAGATTTTCCGGAAGTCTTCCCTAATGAGATAGGAGATTTACCGCCGGAACGAGAGGTGGAGTTTATGATAGACTTGGTTCCTGGAACTAGTCCGGTTTCGATGGCTCCATATCGTATGTCCGCGTCGAAATTGAAGGAGTTGAAGAGTCAACTTGAAGATTTGCTTGAGAAGAAATTTATTCGTCCAAGTGTGTCGCCATGGGGTGCGCCGGTGTTGTTGGTTAATAAGAAAGAAGGTTCTATGAGACTTTGTATGGATTACAAACAGTTGAACAAGGTGACTATTAAGAACAAGTATCCACTTCCGAGGATTGATGATCTAATGGATCAATTGGTTGGAGCAAGTGTGTTCAGTAAAATAGATTTGAGGTCTGGATATCATCAAATTCGCATGAAAGCTGAAGATATTCAGAAGACTGCTTTTAGAATGAGGTATGGACACTATGAGTATTCTATGATGCCATTTGGTGTGACTAATGCACCAGGTGTATTTATGGAGTACATGAATAGGATTTTCCATCCTTATTTGGACAAGTTCGTTGTGGTGTTTATTGATGACATTTTGGTCTACTCGAAGAGTGAAGAGAAGCAATTGTATGTGAAACTTTCTAAGTGTGAATTTTGGTTGAAAGAGGTGAGTTTACTTGGTCATGTAATTTCAAGTGAAGGTATTGCGGTTGATCCGTCGAAGGTTGAAGCGGTGTCGCAATGGGAGACTCCGAAATCAGTTTTTGAGATTAGAAGTTTTCTTGGTTTAGCGGGTTATTAGCGTAAGCTCATTGAAGGATTTGCTAAGTTATCGTTACCGTTGACGCAATTGACTAGGAAGGGTCAAGCTTTTGTTTGGGATGCCAAGTGTGAAGAGAGTTTTCAAGAACTTAAGAGAAGATTGACGACAGCCCCTGTTCTGATTTTGCCAAATCCGGAAGAGCCGTTTGTTGTGTATTGTGATGCTTCTTTGATGGGCTTGGGAGGCGTGTTGATGCAGAATAATCAAGTGGTAGCATATGCTTCAAGGCAACTCAAAGTGCATGAGAATAATTATCCGACACATGACTTAGAGTTGGCCGCCGTTGTGTTTGTGCTTAAACTTTGGAGGCATTATTTGTTTGGTGCGAGATTTGAAGTATTTAGTGATCACAAAAGTTTGAAGTATCTCTTCGATCAAAAGTAATTGAATGCTAGACAAAGGAGATGGTTAGAACTTTTGAAGGATTATGATTTTGGGTTGAATTACCATCCGGGTAAAGCAAATGTGGTAGCGGATGCATTGAGTCAGAAATCATTGCACATGTCTATGATGATGGTGAAAGAGTTGGATTTGGTTGAGCAATTTCGTGATTTGAGTTTGGTGTGTGAGAAGACTTCTTATGGAGTTAAGCTCGGAATGTTAAAGCTTACGAGCGGTATTTTGGATGAGGTCCGAGAAGGGCAGAAATCCGATTTGAGTTTAGTTGATCGATTGACTTTGATCAACCAAGGCCAAGGTGGTGATTTTCGGATTGACGAGAATGGTATTATGAGGTGTCGGGACAGAGTTTGTGTTCCGGATATTGATGAGCTAAAGAAGAGTATTCTTGAGGAAGGACATCGTAGCGGATTGAGCATTCATCCAGGTGCTACTAAGATGTATCAAGATTTGAGGAAGGTATTTTGGTGGCCTCGTATGAAGAAGGATATTGCCGAATTTGTGTATTCTTGTTTGACTTGCCAGAAGTCGAAGATTGAGCATCAGAAGTCGTCAGGTTTGATGCAACCGTTGTTTATTCCTGAGTGGAATTGGGATAGCATTTCTATGGATTTTGTGTCTGGATTGCCGAGGAATCCGAGTAATTTTGAAGCTATTTGGGTTATCGTGGATAGATTGACTAAATCTGCTCACTTTATTCCTATGCAAATGGATTATCCGTTAGAGAGATTGGCGAAGTTGTACATCGAGAGGATTGTCAGTTTGCATGGTATTCCGTCGAGTATTGTTTCAGATCGGGATCCGAGGTTCACTTCGAGATTTTGGGAGAGCTTGCAAAGTGCTTTGGGTACGAAGTTGCGTTTGAGTTCATCTTATCATCCTCAGACTGATGGTCAGACCGAGAAGACTATTCAATCACTCGAGGATCTTTTGAGAGCTTGTGTATTGGAAAAAGGAGGAGCTTGGGATGACTACTTGCCTTTGATTGAATTTACTTACAACAACAGTTTTCATTCGAGTATTGGTATAGCACCATTCGAAGCATTGTATGGTAGGCGGTGTAGAACACCACTGTGTTGGTATGAATCCGGAGAGAGTTCGGTAGTTGGACCAGAGATAGTTCAGCAGACTACGGACAAGATTAAGATGATTCAAGAGAAGATGAGGATTTCTCAAAGTCGTTAGAAGAGTTATCATGACAAGAGAAGAAAGGCACTTGAATTTCAAGAGGGAGATCATGTGTTTCTTCGAGTCACTCCGATGACTGGTGTTGGTAGGGCATTGAAGTCGCGTAAGCTAACGCCGCGTTTCATTGGTCCTTATCAGATTTTGCAGAGGATAGGAGAAGTGGCCTATCGTGTGGCTTTACCGCTGTCGCTTGCTAACCTTCATGATGTGTTCCATGTATCTCAGTTGAGGAAATACATTGCGGATCCGTCCCATGTAGTCCAAGTAGATGATGTGCAGTTGAGAGATAACCTAACTGTGGAGGCATCACCTATGAGGATAAAGGATCGGAAGTTAAAGCAACTTCGAGGCAAAGAAATTTCTTTGGTGAAGGTCACTTGGGGAGGACCGGCTGGTGGAAATGTGACTTGGGAACTGGAGAGCCAAATGAGGGAGTCTTATCCAGAACTGTTTGAACCAGGTAACATTTTCGAGGACGAAAATTCCTAAAGTGGGGGAGGGTTGTAACAGCCCAAATTTCATTAAATAATTAATTATGTTAATTAATTGGTTTATTGGAATTAATTTTAATGATTTGGATAATTTGGAATTTTGATAGAAAATTGAAGAGGGAACTAGAGTGGAAAGAAATAAAATAATTATATAAGGAAAAGGAAAATATAGAAACATTGTGGAAAGAAAAGGAAATATAAGATAAAGAAGGAGAAAGAATAGAGAAATAGGAGAAAAGAGAAGAGGAAAAACTTGGAAGAGATCAAGATCAACCCAAAGCTTCAATCCAATCAAGGTAAGGGTGAGAAACATTATTATTTGATCAATGTATGTGATTGTGTATGTTTGAGTAGGATTGTTGGATGTTTTTCCCTATTTTCCATTTAGGGCAAAAGTTGGATTTAATCGGTAGAACTCAATTTAATCGGTTAGATACTAAAATAGATGATGTAGAATAGTGTAGAAATGTTAGACTAAGAGTATTGGAATTGGATTGGTGAGTTTGGGGTTTTTGGAGTTGGTTGAGTTGGATAACAGTAAGTGAAAAACAAAATACGCAGACATTCGCTAGCGACTCGCTAGGCGAGCAGGTAGCGAATGCTCGCTAGGGGTTCGCTCAGCGAACAGATAGCCAATGGTCCCAGACTTGGACATAAAGGATTTTGGTGTGTTCGCTAGTAGCGAAAGTGTAGCGAACAGATAGCGAAATGGTTCGCTGGGAAGCTCGCTGCAGCGAGCAGGTAGCGAAGCCTTCCAGTAGCTTCTGTTGGGGTTCGCGAGCTTGTTCGCTAGGCGAACAGGTAGAGAGCGTTCACCAGGTGCCCGCCTAGCGAGGTGGTGGCGAACATGACGGGATTTCGTTTTTCTGTGATTTCATTCTATGTTGTGTTGTGGTTCGATCGGGTTCGATCCTTAATGGAATGAAATGTTATATATTGTATGTGTATGTGTTGTGGGTAGTCTTTGGGCGTGAATCATAGATTGAGATATGTATAATGTTTGCATCGATTATACACGAGAACATAGTAATGATTATGTGTGTATTATTCGATGAATTATGAGTGTATGTTGTTGTATGCAAATGTATGAGATGCATGGGAACATATCGTGGATATGTGTGCATCGGTTAATAAATGTATGAGATGCATGGGAACATATCGTGGATATGTGTGCATCGGTTAATAAATGTATGAGACGCATGGGAACATATCATGGATATGTGTGCATCGGTTAATAAATGTATGAGATGCATGGGAACATATCATGGATATGTGTGCATCGGTTAATAAATGTATGAGATGCATGGGAACATATCGTGGATATGTGTGCATTGGTTAATAAATGTGGGGGATGCATGGGAACATACCGTGGATATGTGTGCATCGGTTAATTAATTAGGAGAGATGCATGGGAACATATCGTGGATATGTGTGCATCGTTAATAATTGTGAGAAATGCATGGGAACATATCGTGGATATATGTGCATTGTTTGATGATGTGGTAATAGCATAAATGTCATGGATATATGAAGTATGCTTGTGAATATGATGGGTTTTGGACGATTGGGGAATATGTATGAAGGGATATGTTTGGGTATGTTCATATTTGTTTATATTTACAACATGATAAATATGACTATGAAATGAATTTGTGGTGAGAAATGTAGAATGTAATTATGTGATACCTGTATATATATATAATCTTATGCATTGATTATTATGGTAATATTTTTCACCCTTCTGCTGTTTCATAATGCTCTATGAGGCATTGCAGATTAGGTTGCTGGAGGTGTCTTTGGTGAAGTTAGCTTCATTCTTTTGAGTCGGACTGCTCTGATTATGTAACACCGGGTAGTTAGGCTTGTATAGCATTCTTTTGTGATACACCTTGATGTATCAGTTGATGATGTTTTGTAATGTGATTGATTGGTGAATTAAACTGGATAAATTATGTTTATGTGAATTAATATTTTGAAATGATTCAATGCTTTAATCTTCCGCTTTACTTTTTAAAGATGAGACGTGAGCTTAAGGACCAAGTGTTCCTCTGTTGCATTTTTTTTTATAGAGCAGTTGTTGAGTATTGGTAGTGATAATGTGACATACTCCTTTTATACCGTATTTAAATTATACTCTGATGATTTTTGTATGTGCCTATGTGTATATATTATTGTTTATTTGGGGGTATAGAAAGGGGTGTTACATCCATATCTGTTGTTGATATGCTTTCAATTTAACTTTGCCGATGATTTAAGGCATTGTTTCAAATCCCTAAACACCGGAGAAATAAGGAAGACAATCCCTCGTTAACCCCTTCGAGCCTAGAAGTAGGAGTTTTCTTTCTCTACAAAAACAAACCTTAAATCTCAAACCTGGGGCGGGTAGTTCTCAGTTAACTCGGAGATATATGCATACAAGACACTTTAAAAGTGGTGCATTCAGGTTTTCCTTCGCACACAACAAACAAGTGTCGAAGTTCAAAAGATGATGATGGTCTGTCGTAGCCATTAAACTAGGTAGTCACCTCCTTTCTCAAAAAAGAAAAAGAAGAAGAAGAAAAAAGAAAAATTAAAAAGCCCGCTAAGTCAAAAACCTATGAAGGGGACTTAGGCAAAAATGTGGCATCCCGCTGACTGTATATCCAAAAGAAAATAGTTCAGGCAAAAAGTAAGGGATAATAAAAAGAGGAAACCTTTAAAACTTTCACTTTGAAATCCTCAATTAGCAAAAAGCTATCAAATACTGTAAGGGAGTTGTGACTACCCTAGATTTGTGAATCATCACCAACTATCATCAGTTCAATTCTTAAAGCCTATGGGAACCTGAATGTATAGTTTGAGTTAACCGAGCGTAGGATTGAAGTTCATCATGGAGAATGGGTGGGACAAATAACTTTGAGCCTTTATCCTTTGTTTCATGAGCCGTGAACCAAACCACGTTACAACCCTTAAAAGACCTAATTGAGGTAAGGTTGTTTTGAAAGCATATTACAGCAAGGTTGGATAACCTGACTCCTAAATGATCTTTGATGTTTGTGTGTGTTCATCACTTTATCCATTGTCCGTAAAATGATTGGAGCGCTTTCACTTTGATCGTTTGATCACTCCGCCGCATGTGTTTCATCAAAATGTTTTCAAAAGATTGCATGAATTTTACATTGAAATTTGCCAATTTCTAAATGAACAATATTGTTTGCTAGACAATCCAATGTCAAAGGAATCCCAACAAACGCTGTCAGCTAGGGAATTTGATTTGATAAAGGAGGCTTAGCCTGGGGCAACCAAGCTAAAAGATTTGTTCATCACTTGTCACGACCGCAGGTCAGAAGCTGATGAAGCTCTCAAAGAACAGTTTAGTCTGGGGCAACTCTGTTGCAGGGGCAAGTTTGTTCCCCAGTCGTTACTTCCAGTCCGAGACTTTGTGGGGCAAGCACCGTTAAATAGGGGTAGTTACGTTGAGGTTCGTGAACCTCTCCAAGAGTTTGAAGATATTGAGGCATCTTGTATGTCAATTCTTCTGTAAAATCCTCTTGGTGATTTCTTCTTGCAGACCATATGTTCTAGGGCATGTCGTTTGGGGTCTTATAAACAAGTTGTTTCTTAGCTCCTTTCAAGGCCGGCCACTCTAGACCAGTTAATCAGAAGCAATCAAGTCGAGATTAGATTAATCTCTCAAAGACAGTTATACAGGGGCAGTTATGCCGAGATTCGTGAATCTCTCAGAGTTTGAAGATATTGGGGCATCTTGTATGTCAATTCTTCTGTAAAATCCTCTTGGCGATTTCTTCTGACAGACCATGTATTCTGGGGAAGAGAAGTTTGAGAGATCATTGGTTACAAGGGTCATTAATCGTTGTGATGATCATTATGCAAGATTGGGTACAAAGCTATTTGGTTCTTATGGCGTCTTCTAGCAGTTCCCCAATAAGTCGTTACTTCAGTTGATATTGGAAGTTTCCCATGGGTTCCTCCTCCAACAAAGAAATCGGACTCATTGTGCCAGACCCTCAAGTAAAGCTTGGTGTTGTATCTTGAGTGGAGTACTATTTTCCCCAAAGAAGTTGGTCACCTTGAAGTAGAGTTGTTGATTCTACATGATCATCCCTAGTGATGGTCCATCTGGTAAAGTTGGCTAGGTATCCGTGTCGAGATGTTTATTTCATCTCCTGTTTTGTTTCGTCTGTTTTGTCAACATAAACATAAGCATGGCATAAAGCATATGCATAGCATCCGTGCATTTTTGCTATCTCTGGTTATTACCTGTTCCTGTTTCACTTTGGTGTTTTTCACCAAGCGATTGGGTTTGCTCTTCTCTCCAATAGAGTTGTCAGCCCTTAGGCATAAAGTGCCCGCCAATTCTAATTTCCCCACAGAGTTCAATCCTCGTGGATGATGGTTGTTTCAGTTATCTTTCCCACGCCTGGATAAGATAAATTCCCATTTGAGTTCAACCCTCAATGGTCGGAGTCTTGTTTGACCGTTTCTTTCTAGATTGAACTTTGATCCCAGGGAAGTGGCTTCCAAATCTATGTTGGGTATATGCTTATCGTGCACTATACCCCCAGGAAGAATCTTTTACAGATCCTATTCGAAGAAAAATCCTTCTCCAGTAGTGTTGTGGTAACAACCTCTCTTTGGATTAAATGGTATATCCTTGAGGAGTTGAGGAATTTCTTTTGGTTATTTCTCTTTGTTTGAGAAAGTTTGGCTTGTAAAGCAATTGTCCCACATCTTTTGGTGAGGTCCCCAGTAAGTCCAGTGGTGACTGACATTTCTTGTTAAAGTCCAGTGGTGACTGGCATTTCTTGTTAAACTCCAGTGGTGACTGACATTTATTTTAAAGTCCAGTGGTAACTGGCAGCTTTCTTTTTAAAGTCCAGTGGTAACTGGAAGCTTTCTTTTTAAAGTCCAGTGGTAACTGGCAGCTTTCCTTTAAAGTCCAGTGGTAACTGGAAGCTTTCCTTTAAAGTCCAGTGGTGATTGGCATTTCTTTTAAAGTCCAGTGGTAACTGGCAGCTTTCTTTTTAAAGTCCAGTGGTAACTGGCAGCTTTCTTTTTAAAGTCCAGTGGTAACTGGCAGCTTTCCTTTTAAAGTCCAGTGGTAACTGACAGCTTTCCTTTAAAGTCCAGTGGTGACTGGCAGCTTTCTTTTAAAGTACAATGGTGACTGGCGTTTTCCTTTAAAGTCCAGTGGTGACTGGCAGCTTTCTTTTAAAGCCCAGTGGTGACTGGCAGCTTTCTTTTAAAGCCCAGTGGTGACTGACAGCTTTCTTTTAAAGCCTAGTGGTGACTGGCAGCTTTCTTTTAAAGTCCAGTGGTGACTGGCATTTCTTGTTAAAGTCCAGTGGTGACTGGCATTTCTTGTTAAAGTCCAGTGGTGACTGGAATTTCTGTTGCACCCCAAATTTTGACCCCTTAGATCCTCATCATCATTATAGGATCATATTCATTTGATTTACTAACCTTAATCCAGTTCAAGTTTATCTTTGTCAAGATACAGGTGAATTAGGGTTCCGTACCATCAAAATCGAGACTTCAGTGGTCCGATCAATCGATGTCTTGGATTTATTCAACTTCAAACAAGATCAAAGATACTCCATTAGGTCAAGTATGAATCCAATTTGAGGTGGTCACCCGGGGTTCGAGAACAGTGCAATTTGAGATACCCGATTAGGGTTTTTGACAGGAAAAAGTCAACTGTAGTTTGACTTTTGATTCAAAGAGTATTTCAATGATGGGATCAAGGTCCATTAAGCTCCTATGGCTTAGTAAAGTCCGTCCAAAGAATTTCAAGTCCTCAGGATGTCCGGATCACTAACGGGCGACTCGGTAGACACCGATCGATCGAAAAGTTGACCAAAAAGAAACTCTCCAACAATAAGGAATTTGACTTCAAGGTGTGAATGAAAAATGTTCCTTGTATCATATTACACCTCCCCATAAAATTTCAGGACCATTGGATCAAGGGTTAGGAAGTAATTGCAAAAATCGGGAATTAGGGTTTCGAAAGGGGCAAAACCATAACTCCTCAACCACACATCCAATTGAGGTGGTTCTAAGCTTGTTTGAAAGGTCTTGACAAACCCTACAAAAGTCCCACATTGGTCCATATTCAAAAAATGCATGGAATTGGAGTTATAGAAAAATCATTTTTCTAGTACAAAACACTTAGAGAAATTTCATTAAATTCTGGCCATACAAATCACCTTTTTCAGAACTTTAAAGGGTTTTTCAACCTAGTTCCGTCAAGAATTTGGAAATTCCCAAAACATGAAAGTTGTAGAGCTACACAAGGGCTTTCTAAAAAGTACAAGAACTCCCCAAGGAGATTTATGAGCTAGGAGTTATGATGCCTTGAATTTGGGTCTGTCACACTTGAGATCACCAATTCAACATTTTTCAAAATTCAGTATTAATCAATATGGGCTATACTCAGCTATTGGGATTTGTTTCTTTCTGATATCATGAGGCTTGGATGATGTAAAAACCAGAAAAAATGAAGAATTGGAGGGTTTGTACAACTTGGGGCAAGTAAGCATTATAATAATCATTTTTACACCATGAAAGAGAAACTTTTTCCCATATCATGACAACAGCAGTCCCCTACTAGCAAGGACCCTCTCCTATCACCTCAGCCATCCTTCCAACTGCCATTTACTTGCATAGAGCATTGGAGCTGATGTGAAAATGGCTATCACAAAGATATTGGCAAGATTTTGCAAGATACTTCACCATCTCCCTCCAAAAGTGGTAAAATACAATGCTGCCCTCATCCTTGGTTTTCCTATAAATAGAGGCCTCTCCCTCACTTCCAATACACACCAGAGTTATTTAGAACATCCAAGTATCATAGCTCTCCTCCCCTTTCTCTCTTTGCTTGTAAGTGAATTCCAAGAAAAACAACAAAGTTGGTCATTTTGCAACTTTCACACCATTTTCATTTCTAACAGTTCCCACACTCCCACAACCATCCATACATCTTCTAAATGAAATATGGAAGGTGTATGATACATCAAGCCATCAAAAAACTCAAAAAATCAAAAAGTCAACTTTCTCCTCACCATACTTTGACTAAAAGCTACAAAAACCACTAAGCCTTGTTCTAAACACTTCCTTAAGGTTTTGATCATTCATACACCTCAACCTTATCATTTCTCAGCCGTCCAAACTCCTAGAAATCATTGGAAAAGCATATTTTGACATTTAGCACCATAAGTGCATTGTTACTTAAAGTTGAAGTAAGGACCAAGGCTAAAAGGTGAAGTGCAAATCTCTAGTTTTCTCACTTACTCCAACCTGCTCAAAAGTGTCATCAAGAGTCTTGTGTATGATAAGGTTCATGACCTGCTGCATAAAAATGTGTACATTGTGATACCATTCCTGTTTTGTTCCAAACTGCCTTGGATTTTGGATTTAATCATCTATCTGCCCAACTTATGCTGGCTCACCAGTGTTACTTGCTTACTAGCCATGTTAGAATTTGAAGTTGACCTTTGGTCTGTAGATAGGCAGTGCTTTTTTAAAAGCACTATAGTTGACATTCATTATGTATGCTATTGGAATTTTGATTTGAGGGATGTACTAATTTTCTGGCCATTACTGTTGAGAAGTTTATCAACCTGCTGTGATGTTAAGGTTTCAGCTGAGGTATTGCAATCTTGTATATCCATGTTCCTGTCTTGGTAGAGTATGGATCCTTGGAAGTATGTGTTGATGTTTTGAAATGTAGCTTGATGCATCTTGCTTTACTTTCTTTTTTTTTTAAACAGTTTTTTAGTCTTTTTGATCCATGCCTCTAATAGCATAAGAATTGCTAAAACTTGAAAAAATCACTATGTTGTTAGGATGTTCCCTTGCATGATTTATGTTATTGTCAAACTTATGCCTAATATTCAAACCTCCCAGATTCAGCAACCTTCAGCTTTAGGTAAGACTGCTAGTTCAGGTGGCTGCTAGAGTTGCTAGTTTTGTGAGAGCATGATGATTTGAGTATCTCCTCTTAGAGCTGCCTAGCCTATGGTTTCACCAAGATGTGTTAAGGGTTGTACCATTTAGACTAGGATAAGTAAGTCCCAGCTTGTTGGCCCTACTGATTGGAAAATTTCTTTAGAAGGCTGAGGTTTGATCTAGATATTTCCCCTACCTGAAATGTATCTTCCCTACCTACTGTCATGAAACTAGGCTTTTGGTTTTAAAAATCAATTGGATTGATTGATTGGAAATCTTGCTGCCATCAAAAGAGAGGTTCTTGTTACTGTCAAAGATGATGCTAACAGTTTTGTTACCAAACCTATTGATGCTAGAATGTCTTGTGGAGAGTGAGTGTGAGGATTGGCTAGATATCCTGATAACTTTCATTTGTCTGCATTCTGACTTGACCAATTTGAGGGACATTTTCATAAGACTGTGGCTGTTTATGAAATATCGTGAAGAGAGCTAACTTGTTTTTTAGGTTAGATGAATTTGCTTTGATCATCTCAACTGTTTGCACATTACTGTTAATGATATTACTACATGTACAATGCTTACATTCTGATGCATGTGGAAACTAAACCAAACAAGCAACAACACACATACAATCAACTCCCATTTTGAGAACACTAACAACATCATCATCAGGCTGTGGTATATTAGAATTTGTATTATTTGGTTTTGTTTTTCAACTCTGCTGTCATGAACATCAAAAAACAGTTGAAAATCTCTTTTTGCATAAGCCTTACTTTCCTCATCTCTTGAACATGTTTTAAAACACATTTGAACATTGTATGGATGTTGGCTTCTAGCTACTGATGCATAAGTTGTGATCCCATGGTCATGTCAAAAATTACATCAATATACAAGTCACACTTTGCACCAAATTGTTTTTTTCATTCATTCCACTGCATGTTTGGAGGTTGCTCAGAGTATTAACTTGCTTTAAACATATCAGTTCATAAACTTTAAATTCCAAATGTTCTTCAAAACTCACATATGCATGTTCCATCGAATTCCTTTGTGTAAGCATGATTTTGAAAAATGGTTGATACTATCTTATTCCTCATCAAATTTCAAGTGGAATAGAGTCTTGTTTTATGAAAATTGATCAAGTTTTGAAAGAGTTCGAGTAAAATCGTATTTCAACTTTTCCTTGTTTTTGCCTCAAGATTTGCCCAGAATAACACGCGTGAAGGTTTATGTATTTTTTGGGGTGGGATAATCAATGGATGTATCGCCACCCCAATGGTTATTGCCTTGCCATTAAAACGCCTATCTTGCCTTGTGTCCTGGGTTCGAGCCCCAGTGAGGCATTTTTTGCTTCAATTATGTTCTTTCCTTGTTGTTTTATATTTTATTCATTCCTTTCCTTTCCATACCAGCACGCGCATAGTGCTCCAGTGGTAGAGTGGGTGTGTTTGTAAACATAAAGGCCTGGGTTCAACTCCCAGCTTGGCCTTTCCTCTTTTTATTATTTTGTTTGTTTTTATTGTCATAAATCACTTCAACTTCAAATATTCATAACTTATTGATCTTCCATCTTTCTTAACTCATTCTTTTTGCAAACTCATCATTGTGATGTCTAGTTTTGTTTGGTGGATTGAGATCTCATGATTAATTATTTTAACAATGCTTTTGGTTTGCTTGATAGTAAACTCACTCTTAGGTCGTCACCTTATGTCTCGATTAAATTTCCTTATGCCATATCTACTTTTTATCTTGTAAGATTTATTGGTATTTGCTTTCTTCATGTTTGTTAGCATGATGAGATTTCATCTTTTGTTAGTTATTGCTATGAATATTTATACCTCCTAAATTACGAGGCTAAACTAATTTAATTGTGTGGGATTGTTATCTATGCATAGTTTTTATTTTTAATTTGTTATTTGTTTACATGGTTGTTACCTTCACCATGCTTTCAATCTTTTTCAAAATGTGCCTACATCTTTGTCAAGACATGCTTATTGTAATATGCTTACCATGCTTGATTGTAACCATTCATCTTACTTAAAGTACTTGTTCATTGTAATGTGTTTATTCATCCTTGATTATAATCATGTCTTCTATATTCCTCATGCTTGAATGTGCTTATGCTTTGAATAGTATTTTCCTCCCCAAGTGATGAAACTTGTTTAGTTCTCATCCAAGTTGCCTCCTCCCTTCCAAAGGAAAAGTCTCTCCATTGACCTTTGTGTCATGGATATATCATTACCCCTTTTGACTTTGTAAAGTCATCTTGAACCTTAGTTAAGATTAGAACCCATAAGACATTAGACTTTGCTTAAGACTAAAAGACCCACCTTTACTAGGAGTGCTCCTCAACTAGAACCCTAGGTTAGAGTTTGTTTAACTCTATATAAGAATCATAGTGATGATTACTTATTCCCCTTTGAGAGTTCAACATAGACATAGAGAGTTTTGAAAAAACTCTATACAAGAATTGTAATGTTTGTTCCCCATTGAACCTTGATCATAATCAAGTGTTCTTCAACCCTAGTGAGGTGAACTACGATTGCTCTGATTCTATCCTAGTTAGGATACGTAGGCAGAGGACGCGATGTCTTTGCGAGCAAACTTAGAAACTATCTTTAGGTTTTAACCTACACCTTTACCCAATCCCAATCCATAGCAAACATTTAGTAAACTTAGCATGCAAACAAACAAAAGGTTCCTGTAGAGTACTACAGATGTTTAGGATGTGAAATACCTACCCTATGCATAACCAACCCCCGATCCCCGAATCTCTTAGCGTTGTTGTTACATCGCGCAAAAGGTTCTTTCTCTCTTTAGACCTTTCCTTTGGATAAATTAAAGTCCGGTTGTGAATTTAAGAATTAAGATTCAAGTTAATCAATAGCTTGGTATCACGATTCTCACCGCAACAGAAATGGCGACTTCACTGGGGAATTATTCTTGAGGGTTTAGCCTATTTTGTTTGATTGTATTCTATATTTGTAAAGATTTGCTTAACATGTATATTTGTCAATATATTTGTTTAACTGTTGGGTATTGGGTGCTTTGAGTTGTAAGACGGTCCTATACCCGGACTTGAGTGCACTTATGATAGGATGGTGGTATATTCAAGAAGGCTTATAGGGAGTTGATTCCCGACCAAGCTAACTTGAGAAACCACCGGTTAGTGTAGGCCCTCTTGAGAGTTTAGTGTTGTTGATCGAGTATTCGTGAAAACAATGCTACTTTCAACGAAGGAGCCCATGACACTGTGGACTTTTAGATTACATTCTACCCCACTTTGGCCTTATTAGGACGCAGTGCGATGGCTATAAGGAAGTATTTCCGAAATAGTTGATACGCGATACTACACTCAGACGAGATTCTCTTAATAATATTATCGATTACCAAGTGATTTGGGGAGTTGATAATATCCGAAAGATGGGTTGATGACTCTGGGAACTTTGTAGAACCCGTTCGGCAGGTACAATCAATCCATAGTACAATCTTTGGGGATGGGTGTTGCACCCCAAAATTTGAACAACATTTATTTACCCATCAAGACTTTGAAGCTAGCCAAGAAAGTTGTTCAAGTGATTAAGGGTTGATATCCTTGCCAGAAAACTCAAGAGATCCTCAAAGAGATTGGTTAAAACCAAAGTTGTGTGTCTCATAACTTGAGAGTTGTGGGGGCTCCTCAAATGATTCTGAGACTATGAGGATGGACTTGAAGCTTTGAGAAAGCTTATGAGATGTCTTGAAAGCCACCATGAAGCCTAGAGAGGTCATTGTACAAGAATTCAGAGGATTCAGCCATGAGTAGTGGAATTAGGGTTTGACTGGGTCAACCCTAGGTCAACTGATGATTTGGAGAGGGTTGAGACCTAATCCAAGAGCCATGTGATCATGGAATGATGCATTGAGATGCTATAAGGATGATTCCTAGACCAACTCATCATGATTGAGGAGTTTGAGAAGTTTTAAGCTAGGGTTTCTAAGGATTGACAGTGTAAAATCCACTAGTTTGATCCCTATCTTCAAGGTAGTTTAGCTCAAGATGTGGTTGTCATCTCATCTTCCCCACAACATTAATGTTGTAGATCTTGTTCTTAGATTTAATTTGAGTACTAGAAGTCCTTGATAGGATTTGTAGAGCTCAAGTTATGACTTTGACAAATTACAGGTCATCTGAGGTATGTGAATCTGGGTCCTTGAAAGTCACCCAACTTGCATCCAACTTTTGCCCTAGTAGGATGATTCCTATGGATTCTTGGTCAACATGAATGTTATAGATAATCTTCTTATATTTCTATAGAGTACTAGAAGTCCTTGATAGGATTTGTAGAACTCAACTTATGGCTTTGACAAGTCAAGGGTATTTTGGTCATTTGGAGGTTATAGGTCATTTCAAGCATAAGGTCATATCTCCTATTTCCAAGCTTCAAATGGAAAAATCTTCAACATCAAACTTGCTTAGAATGATGTTTTAAGGCTAGTAGGGAGGTCATGAGATGTTGAAAAGGCTTGTATCAAAAAGTGATAAAAATGGCCTAAAATGGAGGCATAAGTTAATTAAGGTGAAATTGAAAATTGGAAATCACAAGTTATACATCCAAACCATGTCATATAATAGGTCATTTTGACTCTAAAGGATATTCTAAGAACAATGGTTCAGCCACGATTTTAATTTGAGGCTTAGATTATAGGGCTGCTTTGGAAATGACTTACTTGCATATTAAGGTACCAAAGCAAAACTCAACAAAACTCAATAAGCAAGTTGGTTATGCATTGTAACACATCATAAATCTCATATGGGGAGAATTTCAAGTCAGTTTCAAAGGTTACAAGGACCATGGCATGAGATAGCACATAAGGGGAATTGAAATCAAAATGTCATGACATGAGAAGTTCAAATACTCATTGGATGGTCTTAGATGGTTCTAAACCACTCTATATAACATGTATAACTTATTTAGATGCAAGGTTGGTGAGAATTGGTGCAGAGAAGAGAGAGTGAGATCAAGAATCTTCCATTGCAAGTCAAGTTTCAATTTCACATTCTTCTTCATTTCCATTCATTCTTTCCATTCAAACACATTCCATAGATCATAGTGAAGCTGTGCAGATTGAATTGAGATCAAATCCATGGTGAATTGAAGAGTTGGTGATTGAAATTTCAAGGTAGCAAGTCAGAATCGAATTCTGAGATTGAGGCTCCCTCCATCCAAATTGTTGCAAACAGTAGCAAGATTGGCATCTAGGGAAACTTTCTGAAGAGTTTCAAGGTCTGAATTGGAGGATTTCATCATCTGTTCATCAAGATTAACCAGGTTTGCAAATTCTTCCCTACACCATGTTTTAGGCATAATTAGGTTGATTTGTTAGTGTAGAAATGTTAGAGACCAATAAGAGATGGATTTTGGAGAGTTAGGGATCAATTGGTGAAGATTGAATTATGGACCCCATTTCTTTGATGACCAAGAACTCGTGTTATATTAAGATATAGAATGAGTTAGACATCAAGAATCAATCAGGGTGAGTTGGTGAGTGATCTGAGATAGTTAATTGCAAGAATTGTTGAGATGGAAGTCTGAGTACATTTTGGATCTTGGATCGTGTTTTATGTTAGAAGAAGTTTCAGTTGATTTTAAGATCATGATTGTGTTCAGCATGAAAAATGGAGTATGTTAGTGCTTTGTATTGTTGATTTTGAGCAAGGAATAAGGGAGCACGAATGGAGGGAAATTTGCAGGTGAAGCTCTGTTTCCATGGTGGAGTAGCTTCAAACCCTAGCTAAAGGTTGAAGACAACCTCCCAGCCATCAGATGCTAGCTTGACCAGTTGACTCCTCACTAATCCAACGGCCCGTGTTCAATTGCATTTTGGGAGGGATTTCAGAGCGAGCGAAACGCACCGTTTCATTAAACGGTGGTTTCTTGGGCTTAAGTGATCTTTCACTACCCACACCCCCTTCATGAGGCCCAATCAATTTTGAACTGATTTGCTCTACTATTTGCACCGTTCCTTTTCTATTTTTCTTTTCATTTTCTAATTAATTTCTGATTAATAAATGGGCCTAGCGCGCTTGCTTTTTGTACCCCCCATTCTGGGCCCATGCGCGTATTGAACTATAGTTGGTTACTTCCTGCACCCCAGTTTCATATTTCCATTTTATTTTTCTTCCATTTTATTTCAATCTTGGAAAAATCATATCAATTCGAAAATTAAAGATTTTTTAATGGGAGTTTTTTCTCCTATTTCATATTTTTGTCAAGAAAAATATAAAATAAAAATATTTTCCTTTCATGTATTTTTGATATTTTTTGTATATTTTCTACTTTTATTGCATTTTATTTCTTTTATGTTGATCCATGAATTTGTAGAATTTTTTTTAGGTAGTTCCCTTAACATTTTTAGGCCATTCTTTTTAGGATAGTTAGATATATGCTTTAGCTTCCCCCTGGATTTATTCCATAATTTTGTGGTGAATTTTAGTATAATTTTGATTAGATGACATTAGGTTGTGTAGAATTAGGTCAAACTTCAACATAAGTGCACAATAACCTTAGATTTTTGGGTTTTTAGGACAAATTAGACTATGGGACATATAAGGGTATTAAAGGTAGGTATGTATGATCCCTTAGAAATTATATTAGGATTTAATATAGTAGTATACTATTTTTGGATGATTTTTGTAGTTGATGATTGTTTGTGTTGCCCTTGTGGGCTTGTACTTTTGTTTGCTTTGCTTTGTGGGCTTGGAGAGCTTGGTATTGTTCTAAGGAGCATTGAGGAGCATAGTAGAAGACTTGGAGATGGATTGAGGAGCTTGAGAGCTTGATCTTATTTGTTTTGTCATTGTTTTAGGGTTAGGGATTAGGAAGAGTTTAGACTTAGATAACTCCTTTCTTAAACATGGATGGTATCTTTCACCTCCATTCCTCCCTATGATTCAAAGTCCTTCCCTGGTATACACCTCTCTCCTTTGGAGGGATAAGTGAGGTACCTAGGGAGTAGAACTTTTGAGGGAACCATTCCTTTGATGTTGAGCCCTTATAGGTCACCCTTGGTGGTCAGTAAGCAGTTCAATGTCCCAGCTTATCCAGTAAGTGATTTCCTCTGGTTTGATTATCCTGAGAGATGTTGAGCTTGAGTTTGAAGATGAAGACTTCATTGAAGAGTGTTGAAGAGGATGAATCCTTGAGCATTGCCATTCCAGCTGAAGCTTGAGGAGCAACAAGAGCAAGTTGATACTTGAAGATCCCTGAAGATTAGGTGAAGCCTGAAGGTGGAGCTGATCAAGGAGCTGAAGCTCAAAGGAGAAGATAAGTTGAAACTTATGTTGAAGGATTGAAACCTGGAAGAGCAAATTGATATTTGTCAAGAGTAATTGGAAGTCTGAAGACTGAATTGCTGTTGGAAGAGCTGAAGCTTGAAGTGGAGAGAGGAGTTGATCTGCTTTCTTTTCTTTTTCTTTTCTGTATTGATGTGTTTTGTTTGACTTGTTTGATGCATTAGAATAAGTTCATATCTAGAATAGGTAGAATCTAGGAGCATGATTGCACTAGAGGTTGAGTTGCTCCCTCTGCTTGTATTGTTACTGTGTGGCTTTGCTTGCGGGTATTCGGTAGAGCCCAGCTCCCTTGCCCATGTGGTTTGTTTGCCTGATGGCATTTTATTTCATTTTCTTCTGTATGATTGCAGTTTACTGTATATTGCTTGATAGCATGTTGTTTTTCAGTATGATTACTGTTATCCATTCTGTCTTGAGGTTGAGATGAGCTTGTGGAGGCTGAAGCCCCACACACATTTCCTCCCTCACTTGCATTGCATGCATTTTACTGTTAAGCTGATGCTTTGTCTGTTTTGGTGTATCATTGACATGATCCCTTAGGACTCTCATTTCCTTTGATAAGGAATTGATGATAGAACTTTAGGTTGAAACCTATGCATGACAACTTCTAGGAGTTCCCTGTTCAAACCTCAACCATAGGATGAATCCTTGGCATGACAACAGTAGGACTTGATAGTCTCCCTCCTAGTTGGGCCTGTTCTCTTCTCATCTCAAAACAGGTTAAGATACAGTAATCATGAATGGTTTCTTTCGTACGTTACGAGCCTTAAGCTATCTGAGAAAGGATTGTGGGAGAGTGTCTTTTCCACAGTCTGGATGTTTAGTATGGTACCCTTTGGGTGACATGCGACGCATTCACTCTCAGGTCATAGTCTCTAGTGCGATTGAAATTGCAAACACAATAAAAAACACTTCTTTCATAAAAGACAGGAAATAACTGTAGTTTCCCGAACTACGTGAGCTCTGATCTCTCATACCTGTTGAGAGTACGTAGGCACAAGATGACGATGTCTTGGCGAGCTACCTTCCCCCATAACCGGTTGTAGGCCGAACTACGTTGACTCTGATTTCTCATTCTCTGATGAGAATACGTAGGCATAAAGCGCGACGCTTGGCCGAGTCATTTTTCTTTTCTTTTAAGCCAGCCTTGATAGGTAGAAAGAATAAAACCAACCCGTCCAAGTAAACACAACAAGCGTGGATCCCGTCGAGTACGACGGACGTGAGGGGTGCTAATACCTTCCCCTTGCGTAACCGACTCCTGAATCCAGACAACGGTTGCGACGACCTTGTCTTACCCCTTTTTCGTCAGGTTTCTCCGATCGTTTCCTTTCCCGCGCCGAGTGATAAATAACGAAAGGTGGCGACTCTTCTGTTGTGCCGGCACCTTATTTTCGCGCAAGCGACAACTGGCGACTCTGCTGGGGACTCTGGCGGGGACTCCAACGGTTCCCTGTGAGAGTCAATCCTAACGCTTGTATGTTTACTTGTTGGGTTGCGTTTATTTATCGCATTTTACTTCTCGCACTTTATTTCCCGCATTTTATTTTCAGTATAATATGATTATCTGTGCTGTTGTGGGATGGGAGTTCTGATGAGTGAGAAGCCAGACCCAGGCTTGAGTGCACTATAGACTTAGAGTGGAAATTAGTGGGCGCGTGCTTGCTTTGCAGGCACTAGTGTCTCATGAAATCCACGCTCAGACGAGGTTCACCCGGTTGGCTTCTCTTTCAACCCTTTGGGTTGAGACGGTTGCTGGTTTGGTGGATTGTCGACTCTAGGTACCGATCATTTGTGATTCAGCCGAGTGAGGCCGCTTCATGAGCTGGTGATGCCACACCTTCTGGGTATCGTATCACCCCTCTTGAATGTCTGTGACGCTGATGAACGCATAGGATGCCGAACCTGAGTCAGTTTAGGTCCATACCTGTGAGTAGGGTTGGGTTTATTGCAGGAAACTGTGACCTTCAAACTACCTGGTTTTCTTGACAGTGAATCAGTTTTGTTGGTACCGGGGTTTTTCAGTTGCAGATTTGTCTGTTCTTGATAGAGCAGGTTTGGATCAGAGGATCTTATCATCAGATGTATATTTGTTCTTGATAGAACAGATTTTTGAGTGAGGTCTGAAGATCTCATCAGCAGATGTTATTTGTTCTTGATAGAACAGATTTTTGAGTGGGGTCTAAAGATCTCATCAGCAGATGTTGTTTGTTCTTGGTAGAGCAGATTTTTGAGTAGGGTCTGAAAATCTCATCAGCAGCTGTATGTTTGTTCTTGATAGAGCAGATTTTTGGTTTGGGGTCTGAGAACCTCATCAGCAGATATTTCTTGATCATACATCAGAGGTCCTTATTATCAGACATTTGTTCTTGACAGAGCAGAATTATGATCATATGTGTATGGTCCTATCAGATGGTTGTTCTGGGCAGATCAGATTTGTGGTCCTACACCGGGGTTTTCTTCTTATCAGTGATTGTTGATACAGAATTTCCACAGCACCAGTTACCCGGACCTATTTATTGCATGATTGCATTTTGCATTAGTTTGCATATTCATTTGCATTTCATTAACGTGTGTCTGTGTTGCAGGTACCGTTTTCCCCGATCCAGGATTTCTTGCCTCCTATTTTATTGTTATGGGTTCTTTGAGGAAGACCGTGGCTTACAAGTTCCCTGCCCCTGATATGGTGAAGCTGACTGGTTTGATAGCTCTAGCAGATGATTCTGTGAGGGACGAGTTCAGCAAATCTTACGGCAGGTTGCTCAGTTTGGTTCATAAGCCTTCTATGTTCGAGTTGAATGGGTTGCACGCGCTGCTGCAGTTCTACGACCCTCCGCTGAGATGTTTCACTTTCCAGGATTTTGTTCTCGCACCTACGCTGGAAGAATATGCTGATTTGCTAGGTGTGCCTATCAAGAGGCAGATGCCTTTTGTTCATATGGATGTTGAGCCTGATCTGGCTGGTTTAGCTCCTTCACTTCATTTGGACGCCTCCGAGTTAGTATTGACTAGTTGGAACAAGGTTCCTGGGTTCTCCTTGCAGTTTCTAGTGGGTAAAGCTCAGCAGTGTGCCAAGGACGGATGTTGGGTTGCGTTCAATGCCATCCTCGCTCTATGCATATATGGCATCATCCTGTTCTCCAACATGCCCGATTTTGTAGACTTTGATGCGTTTCACATCTTCGCTTCAGGGAATCCCGTCCCTACCTTGATCAGAGATGTCTATCACTCAGTCCACTACAAAAACGAGAACAGGAGGGGAAAGAATGTCTTGTGTTGTGTACCCTTGCTGTACAAATGGCTTGATAGCCATCTACCTAAGAGGGGTCCTTTTATCTTATCTGCAGCCACAGCTGAGTGGCCTGAGCGTCTGATGAGTCTATCTGCGGAGGATATTGATTGGTTCGACAGAGATAGGTTGGGTACTGAGGTGATCTTCAGTTGCAGCGGGTTTCCAAATGTACCTTTGATAGGTAGGAAGGGATGTATAAACTACAATCCATCATTGCTGGTTCGACAGTTCGCGTATGCCTTGAGGACTCCGCCGAAGGATGAAGAGGTACAGGAATCTTTGTACCTCACGGGTATTCTAGAGGGGGATCTGTTGTCCAAACTTTAGCGCGCATGGAATGGTATCAGTAAGCGAGGAAAGCCATTGCTGGGAAAAAGCAACAATCAAGCCTACCCTCCGTACGTGACTTGGATCAGAGCCAGAGCCGATGCTATAGGGATGTCGTTTCCTCATGCCAAGCCAGAAAGTCCTCCAATGATCGAAGAACCAACTACTGTGCCCATTCAGCAGCATAATCAGGTGTTAGCTGAGCGGGATGAATTGAAGCGGGTGAACAAAGAATTGGAGAAGGAATTAGCTCAGCTCCGAAGTGAGAGGAACGAGGCTGTTCATTCTTTCAAAAGGCAGACAGAGCTGGTAAACTAGCTGGGTACAGACCTGACTAAGCAGATAGCCGAGCGTGAACGCATGGGTCGAGACTTCAAAGCTGTCAACGACGTACTGGCTACGAAAAAGCAGCACTTGGACGAGGCATATCGGAGGATATCTAAGTTCAACCAGCACTGGAAGGCTTCCCTGGCCACCAGGAAGGAGCGAGAGTATAAGCTGATGATACAGATCTTCAAGCTGGAAGCCCAGGTGAAGGACAATGAGAAGAGGTTTGATGAAGAAATCGCCCGCAGATACGCCGCCGAAGGCCAGCTCAACAAAGCTCTCGCTAACCTGAAGGAGCGCAAGCTGACTTTGAGTCCAAGAAGCGGAAGTTAGAAGATTGCTTCGGCGAAGGAGCATGGGAAGGTTCGGTCGAAGGACTTCATGATACCATTGTGCAGAGAGAATTACTCATCGAGGGGTTGCTCACTCTGCCGGATCATCCAGAGACGAAGGAGTTGTTAGAAGAGTATCGCGCCCGTGGCCGTACTTGACTATTTTTATTCCTTTTGTTTTGATCATTGTTGTATGCTGACCATCACCAGGCTTGTTGGCTGAGGTCACGCTGTTGATTCATCTTGTACTCGCTGATGCTATGTACTGCCTTGATAGGCTTTCTTCATATATGAGATTGATGTTTCCATGATTGGACTCGGACTTCTTCTTCTTCTTATTATCAGCACTGGCACTCAGGCACTAGGATCGGGGGAGATCTCCCAAACACACAGACACACGCATGCATTTGCATGAAGCATTTGCATGGCGCACATTTTGTTGTTTTTCCTAACCCTTTAGTGTTTACAGGTTTTTCAGGTTTACAGGTCCCAGGCTGTTTCCGGTGGTTCCAGGATTGATCAGAGACTAATTCACTGTTATCTGACTAGAGATAATCTGACCAGGATCATGGATCAAGTGCAAACAGATGTTCAGGAGCTCCGCGAGAGGATGGATCGCTTCATGGAACTCATGCAAGTGGTCGCCAACGGCCAAGATCAGCTCAGAACTCTGGTTCAGCCTTTGATCTCCAGGGTTGATAGCAACGGCATACTCCATGGCAGGGCTGTGCCTACTCCTCCACGAGTTGATACTCCGCAGAATGGTGTCCCCGTGGCCGGGGGCAACGGCAGTGCTAATGGCAATGTGATGGCCAACATTGGACTCAATACGACGGGCGTCGGCAATGGGAGTCTGGGAGCTAATGTCAACATCGGGGCGGGCAACGGCAATGCAGGCGTCGGGAATCTGTTGGTGCCTCAACCATGGCTTGAGGATCATCAGGATGATGTGTTCTCTCAAAGAGGTGCTGAAGGGGAGCTGAATGCTGAAGCGCGGCTCAGATTCAAAGCACTTGAAGATAAAATGAGAGATATTGAGAATCCGAATACTTTGGGCGTTGATATGTCCAAGCTGGGGTTAATTGCTGATTTTAAGGTACCTCCTAAGTTCAGGGTGCCTGACTTTGAGAAATATAAGGGCACCACTTGCCCTCATGTCCACCTTAGATCGTACTACAGGAAGATGTCTGCCTATTCCGAAGACGAGAAGTTGCTGATGCACTTCTTCCAAGACAGTCTTTCTGGGCCGTCCCTCGAGTGGTACATGGGTCTAGAGCCCACTAGTGTGCGAACATGGAAGGATCTCGCTGAAGCGTTCGTGCACCATTACCAGTACAACAGCGACTTGGCCCCGAACCGAGTCCAGCTCCAGAACCTATCGCAGAGGAATAATGAAGGATTTAAGGAGTACGCCCAGCGGTGGCGTGAGTTGGCAGCCAGGGTTCAGCCGCCGATGGTTGAACGCGAGCTCGTGCAGATGTTTGTAGCTACCCTCCCAGGGGGTTTACTATGAAAAGTTAGTCAGCGGTATGTCTGGGACGTTCTCAGCTCTCATTATCATGGGCGAGCACATCGAGAATGGAATCAAGATTGGGAAAATTCAAGGTGTGTCATCCTCAGCCGGAGGAGGTGGAAAGAAACCTTATGCTGGTAAAAGGCGAGAAGGAGAGACGAGCGCTGTGACCAACGCTCGAATGAAGGGCAAAGGCTCTCAGTAGCAGATAGCCAGTATAAATATCCCAGCAGCAGCCACCGAATCAGCAGGGGTATAGAAAGTACCCGAATCGGGCACCCTTGGCAAACCCTCACTTCGAGGCACCGCCCATGTCGTACGCGCAGCTCTTGCAAACTTTGCTTCAGCTTCAGTTGGTTCAGAAGAGGACGATGCTCCCTTGACAGGGGCACCTCCACCAGGGTACGACGCAAATGCCACTTGTGATTTCCACTCAGGGGCACCAGGCCACACAATCGAGAACTGCAAAGCCTTCAAGCACAAGGTGCAGGATTTAGTGGATGCCAAGATCATTAACTTCTCCGATAATGTGCCCAATGTCACGAAAAACCCTATGCCGAATCATAGGGGAGATGGAGTGAACGCCATTATCGAAGAAGAGAGTGCAGATCTGTTGACTGATGTCAGAGACCTAAAGACGCCGCTTAGCTTCGTCAAAGCTAAGTTGCTGAAAAAAGGGTTCTTTCCAGGATGCGGAGAACTATGCATGGACTGTGCCACACATTCTGATGGATGCGAGCAGTTGGTAGAAGGAATTTAAAGTCTGATGACTGAGGGGATTCTGCAGTTTAGCCGAAAGGCTGAAAGTGTATCAGGAAAAGTAGTGTTGAAGCAGGCCGATGAAATCGCCACCATCACCATCCCTCGTAGGCCGATAACCATTTCTGTACCCAGACCGCCTACAATCACTATCACCAAAGCTGGGCTGATACCCTTCGAGAGCACTAACGCCGTTCCGTGGCATTACGGGGCTGAAGTCTATTACAACGGACAAAAGTTGAAGCTGGAACCGTATGGGTCGACTGTGGAGAACCTTGCAGGAATCAGTGGTATTACTCGCAGCGGAAGAGTATTTGCACCGCCAGAGGTCGTGGCAGATAAAGCGGTCAAAGCTGATGCAACCGATAAGGGTAAAAGCAAAGTCGTCGAGGAAGTCCCGTGTGGGGTAGAGAAAGATTTGCTTGTTAAAGATGTCGAGGAGTTTATGCGGTTGATTAAAAAGAGCGACTACAAGATTGTAGACCATCTCCATCAGACGCCTTCGAAGATTTCTATTCTCAACTTGTTGCTGTGTTCCGAAGCACACCGCAATGCGCTGCTGAAAGTGTTCAACGCTGCCTACGTACCGCAAGAGATATCGGTGAATCAACTAGAAGAGGTGGTAGCCCATGTTAATGCTGGCAATGGGCTAGGTTTCATAGATTTAGAGCTGACGCCAAAAGGGAGAAATCACAACAGCGCCCTGCACATCTCGATAGAGTGTAGGGGCACAATCATGTCACACGTGCTGGTGGACACGGGTTCGTCGCTTAATGTGCTTCTGAAGAAGGCCTTAATGAAGTTGGGTACTCGTGGGGTGATCTGCACACCCAGTGATCTGGTGGTGAAAGCATTCGACGGGACTAAACGCCACGTCTTCGGGGAGGTGACCCTGCCGGTCCAAGTCGGTCTGGAAACGTTCGACATGATCTTTTATATTATGGACATCATGTCTGCCTACAGTTGCCTCTTGGGCCGGCCGTGGATCCATGCTGCTGGTGTCGTGACCTCCACGTTGCACCAAAAGCTCAAATATGCTGTCGGAGGAAGCATCGTAACAGTCTGTGGTGAGGAGGACATAATGGTGAGCCATTTGTCATCCTTTAAGTATGTTGAAATGGATGGCGAAATCCATGAAACTCTTTGCCAAGCATTCGAGGCCGTCAAGGTGAAAGAAGTAGCTCCTGTAGTCACAGAAAAGCCAGAGATGAATCTCTCCTCATTCAAAGAAGCTCGGGCCGTTGTCCAAGCTAGATCTACCCCAGGCTGGGGGCATATTTTGGAGATACCCAACAAGCAGGATAAGTTTGGGTTGGGGTATTCCCCTGGAGCTGAAGCTTCTTCTTCTTCGTCTAGCAGTGCGTCTCGAGGTAAAGGGCCGATCCAATTTACCAGTGGCAGAGTGATCTTCGAAAGCATCAACGCAATGTCTGAAGACAGCGGGGATAGAGATTGTGATCTCGACTATTGGATTCAGCCAAGCAAGCCGGGCGAGGGCCTCAGCAATTGGACCATCAAGGATATCATCCAGATGACAAGTGAAGAGTAATGATTTACTTTTTCCAATCACTGTACAACCCTATGTCCTACCCGTGGCATAGCGGTTTTATTGTCAGGGCCTTGTTGGATTATGTACATGCATTTTGTTAATAAATCAAAGGCGTTTTCTTCGTATTCAAATATTGTGATCTCTGTTATTCTTGTTTTATATTTGTTTTGAAAAACAGTAAAATGGAAATGGGGTTTGTGCTAACCTGCATATTCTTGTTTTAAACTTAACCCTTGTTATTGCAGGATCCACATAACAGATGACATCGACTCTGGACCCTCTACGGCTCACTTCGACTTCGATTGCCCGATCTATCAAGCCGAAGAAGAGATTGATGAAGACGAAGACCTTCCTGAAGAGTTGGCCCGCTTGTTGAAACAAGAGGAAAAAGTTATTCTGCCTCATGAGGAGGAGATCGAGATCGTGAACCTGGGTTCTGAAGAGCTCGTCAGAAATGTCAGGATAGGGGCTGCGTTGCAGAGTGATGTCAAGCAGAGACTGGTCGAGATGCTTCGAGAGTATAGTGACGTCTTTGCTTGGTCATACGAAGATATGCTCGGACTTGACACGGACATCGTGGTCCACCACTTGCCGCTGCGAGAAGATTGCCCTCCCGTTAAGCAGAAGCTTAGGAGGACGAGACCAGATATGGCCGTTAAGATCAAAGAAGAAGTGCAGAAACAGCTTGATGCTGGCTTCTTAGCGGTCACCACTTACCCTTCGTGGGTCGCCAACATAGTGCCTGTACCGAAGAAGGACGGTAAGGTACGCATGTGCATCAATTATCGGGATTTGAATAGGGCGAGCCCTAAAGATGATTTCCCGTTGCCTCATATCGATGTGTTGGTCGACAACACAGCCCAGTTCTCCGTGTTTTCGTTCGTGGATGGCTTCTCCGGTTACAACCAGATCAAGATGGCGCCGGAGGACATGGAGAAAACGACGTTTATCACCCCCTGGGGAACATTCTGCTACAAGGTAATGCCTTTCGGTCTGAAGAACGCATGGGCCACTTACCAACGAGCTATGGTTACTTTGTTTCATGACATGATTCATCATGAGATCGAGGTCTATGTTGATGACATGATCGCGAAGTCCCAAATGGCGGAAGAGCATCTGGTCAACTTATTGAAGCTTTTTGAGAGGCTTAGGAAGTTCAGCTTGAGGCTGAATCCTAACAAATGTACTTTCGGAGTACGATCCGGAAAGTTACTGGGGTTTATCGTGAGTGAACGAGGCATCGAGGTTGATCCTGCGAAAATAAAAGCCATTCAAGAAATGCCAGCGCCGAAAACAGAAAAAGAAGTTTGTGGTTTCTTGGGCAGAATAAACTACATTGCAAGGTTTATCTCTCAGCTCACGGCCACATGTGAACCGATGTTCAAGCTTTTAAAGAAAGATCAGGCAATTACTTGGAATGAGGATTGCCAGAAGGCATTCGACAAGATAAAGTAGTATCTTCAAGAACCTCCAATCTTGATACCCCCAGTGGCTGGACGACTATTAATCATGTACTTGACAGTTCTTGAGAATAGTATGGGGTGTCTTCTCGGTCAGCACGACGAGACGGGCAGAAAGGAGCATGCCATTTACTACTTGAGTAAAAAGTTCACTGACTGTGAATCTCGATACTCGATGCTGGAGAAGACGTGTTGTGCACTAGCTTGGGCTGCCAAACGTCTACGACAGTACATGCTCAATCACACCACTATGCTAATTTTGAAGATGGATCCGATCAAGTACGTTTTCGAGAAGCAGGCTCTTTCGGGCAGGATCGCCAGATGGCAAATGGTGTTAACGGAATATGATATTCAGTACGTTTCCCAGAAGGCCATCAAGGGCAGCGTATTGTCTGATTACCTTGCCGAATAGCCGATCGAGGATTACCAGCCGATGAAATTTGAATTCCCTGACGAGGATATTATGTTTCTCAAAGGGAAGGATTGCGATGAGTCGTTGCCCGACGAGGGGCCAGATAGGAAATCCCAGTGGAAATTGATATTCGATGGGGCGGTTAATTCCTATGGAAGTGGCATCGGGGCTATCATCACGACTCCCCACGGATCCCACATCCCGTTCACTGCGAGACTGACGTTTCCAGTCACCAATAATGAGGCAGAGTACGAAGCATGCATCATGGGTCTAGAAGAGGCCATTGATTTGAGAATCAAGAACCTAGACGTATATGGTGACTCAGCGCTTATGATCAACCAAATTAAAGGGGAGTGGGAGACTCGTCAATCGAATTTGGTGTCGTACATGAATTATGCCAGAAGGCTACTTCCGTTCTTTGATCGAGTGGAACTCCATCATGTGCCCAGAGCAGAAAATCAGATGGCTGATGCCTTAGCCACGTTGGCTTCAATGTATAAAGTCAATTTTTGGAATGAGGCTCCAAGAATTGTACTGTCTTGTCTTGGTAGACCGACATTTGTCTTTGCAATCGAGGAAGCCGCCGACGGCAAGCCATGGTTCCATGACATCCAGACCTTCCTTATGACTAAGGAGTATCCTGCAGGTGCGTCAACCCAGGATAAGAAGACTCTGAGGAGGCTGTCTGGAAACTTTTACCTCAATCCTGATGGAGTGTTGTATAAGAGAAATCACGATCTCGTGCTACTCAGATGTGTAGATGAGAAAGAGGCGAGTATGCTCATGGAAGAAGTCCATGAGGGCACATTTGGTACGCACGCCGGCGGGCATGCTATGACGAGGAAGATCCTGAGAGCAGGATATTACTGGCTGACGATGGAGTTTGATTGCTTCAGATTCGCGAAGAGATGTCATAAATGCCAGATTTATGCTGATAAAGTTCATGTGCCGCCATGCCCGTTAAATGTCATGTCATCCCCGTGGCCGTTCTCCATGTGGGGCATCGACATGATAGGCAAGATCGAGCCTACTGCATCTAACGGTCATCGCTTCATTCTAGTAGCTATCGACTACTTCACCAAGTGGGTAGAGGCAGCCTCGTATGCTAATGTGACCAAGCAGGTGGTGGCTAAATTCATAAAGAGGGACATCATCTGTCGTTACGGAATTCCCGAGCGGATCATTACTGATAATGGTTCGAATCTAAATAACAAGATGATGAAGGAGCTGTGCCAGAGTTTCAAGATTGAACACCACAACTCATCTCCTTACCGGCCGAAGATGAATGGCGTCGTTGAAGCGGCCAATAAGAACATAAAGAAGATTGTTCAGAAGATGGTTGTGACATACAAAGATTGGCACGAGATGCTGCCATTTGCACTGCACGGTTATTGTACGACGGTACGTACGTCAACCGGGGCAACTCCTTTCTCCTTGGTGTACGATATGGAAGTTGTCCTACCGTTAGAAGTGGAGATCCCTTCTTTGCGAGTTTTGGTTGATGTGAAACTCGACGAGGCAAAATGGATTACGAATCGTCTGAACCAACTCAGCCTAATGGACGAGAAGAGGTTAGCATCGATTGCATTTGGTCGTTTATACCAAAGCCGAATGAAGAAAGCTTATGATAAGAAGGTGCGTCCTAGAAGCTTTCAGACGGGTGATCTCGTCCTGAAGAAGATTCTTCCTCCACACTCCGATCACCGGGGCAAGTGGACTCCGAATTACGAAGGTCCATACGTCGTCAGCAAGGTCTTCTCGGGAGGAGCTTTGTTGTTATCCATGATGGATGGTGAAGATTTTGCATCCCCGGTGAACGCGGACGCAGTTAAAAAATACTTTGCTTGAAAGCGACCCGCTGGACAAAAAAAAAAGAGAGTCCGGGCAAAAAAGGGGCATCCCGGCGAACCAAAAACAAAATAAAAAGGTTCGGGCAAAAATTAGGGATATAAATTGAAAAAAGGTACACCCGCGAAGTCGAAAACCTACACTGGGCGGCTTCGGCAAAAAAGGGTATCCCGGTGAACTGAAAACCCGCAAAGGGCGGTTCACGCAAAAGTTAGGGATTTGAAAAAGCAAATGACTGCGTTCCGCGTGTGGACTTTCTTTGTTTAGTGGTTTGGAGGAACTGAGGGCCGTTCACCTGAATCAATCTCTTCCGAAGCTGAAGCGTCGGAGAAGTATCGAAGTCAAGTGGGTCATAGAGGGATCAACTCATGGTGTTCGTCTACGCCTCGTTGCTGACATTTGTATATACTGATGTATGTTTATGTTTTATTTTGGCGTAGCTTCCTCATTCCAGGAGCTTGCCTCTGTTGTAAAACATTTCTACCCATTCAGGGGTTCGTTATCAATAAAATGCATACTACTCAGCAATTCTGTTTGTCTGTTTAGCATTTATCTGTTTTGTTTGCGAAAAAGAACGCCGATGTTTTTTATAAAATGCGCATACATAAACTTGCTGGCCTAGGCCACTGATTGTTGAAACAATTAATTACTTGAATATTGTCACGAGATAATAACCTCGATAGGTCCCTTTGAGAAGGGTATCTTGTCTGTTTGTTTGTGTTGTTACAGGTGTAGCTTATTCCAGACAGTGCGCCGTGCGCATCACGAAGCAGGATGATTCCTCCTTCTCCAGCAGAGTTCAGTAGCCTCTCCCTGCAGAGTCTGAACGCGAGGCCGTGAGCATTGATATGTCTCCCCGGGCGGAGATGATTCTCTCCCCAATCAGATGTATCCTGAAGGAACGTCACCTCCTCAGCTGAGTCAGGCACCGAAGCATGAATTCATTCCCCCAGCACCGGGTCACAAGTGCAGGTTTCGCAGGAAGCTATTCGTACGCCGAAGTATGCAGCAACTGATGGTGCCAGACTGAAGTCTCCAGTGGAATTGAAATTCCCCACCAGAGTCGTACTCTCCCCCGAAGTCGGATGATTCCTTCTTCCCAAGCGGAATTGAAATTCCCCACCAGAGTCGTACTCTCCCCCGAAGTCGGATGATTCCTTCTTCCCCAGCGGAATTGAAATTCCTCACCAGATTCGTACTCTCCCCAGCGAAGCAGAATGATTTCTCCTTCCTCAGCCGAGTTTGCAGATACCCAAGAGAGCCAAATCCTTGGAAGTTGATCAGACCATGATTGGTTTTTTCCCCAGTGGAGTGTTGATCAACTGAAGTTGTTTCCCCACAGAAGTCGTTGTCTCTAGAGAAGTAGCCATGAAGGCCATGCATTTTATCCCCTGCGATTGATATCGCCTTCCCTCAGCAGGTCCTAGTTCTCGTAGAGCTTCGTTTCCCCGCAACAGTCAACTGAAGTTGTGTCCCCCGCGGAGTCCAATTGAGATTGGCATGACCATGTTCTCCTCAGCAGGATGATTCCTCTATCTGAGTAGTCCTTTCTCCTTGACAGGAAGATTCCCCCTTCGGCATTCATTTTCCTGACGGGATCGCATCATAGTGCATGATTGCATAGAATTTATCATAAACGCATAGCATTTCCACCGTGTGGAGCATTGTGCCATTGCCGAAGCATATGCATAATAAACATGATCTAGGTTGCTACCGTTCTTGTTTTGCAGGTGTTCCGCCGCAGAATTGATTGCTCAGGATGATTCCTGACATTATCCCCAACGAAGTCGCTTGCTCAAGGTGATTCTTGAGATCCCCAGCGAAGTCTTCAGTTCAAGATGATTCTTGAATTCCTCAGCAAGGTTGTTTGCTTAAGATGATTCTTAAGACCCCAGTGCAGTCTCTAGAATTGGTTGCTCAAGCCGATACTTGGAGTCCCCAGTAGAGTTTGCCCAGGATGATTCCTGAAGTCCCCAACAGAGTGTTTGCGCAGGATGATTCCTGAAATCTCCATAATGGTTACCGGTTCAAGATGATTCTTGAAGTCCCCGGCGGAGTTATTTGTCCAAGATGATTCTTGAAGTCCTCAGCAGAGTTGATTTATCCAGAATGATTTCTGGACCCCCGGAGCGGAGTTACTTGATAGTCCTCCAGAATCCCCCGCGGCGAAGCATCATCCCCAACGGGTTTCTAATGGCGAAGTTGAAATCTCCCTTAAAGACTCCATGATTGAAGTCTGACTGTGTTAATGAAGCAGTTCTCTCAGCTGATGCAGAGTGCCTGATGGCAGAGGTTTGGATATTCCCAATTGGTTCATGATTGACCAAGAATTCTATTCCCGACTTGCTGATGAAGTCCGGCTGATGCCCGACAGTAATGCGGAATGCCGGATGGCACGATCAACCTGATGGTTGAAGTCCGGCTGATGCCCGACAATCTCTCTGAATGCCTGATGGCATGATCAACCTGATGGTTGAAGTCCGGCTGATGCCCGACAGTGTTCTTTGAATGCCTGATGGCATGATCGACTATGTATTACCGGTTACCGCGTGACCAATTCCCCAAGGGAGTTTCTTCACCCTGACGGCAAGGTCAGACGATGTTGAGAGTTGACGGCGAAGTTAGATTAGGTTGAGTACTTGACGGCGATGTCGGGTGTTTCTCAGGGTTATGTTTGGTTGACGGCGATGTCAGAGCCTTTGTAGCTCCAGCGGCGATGTTGGACGTTTGTTTCTGACGGCGATGTCAGATTTTTTCTAGCGGCGATTTCGGGTGTTTTGGGTGTCAGACCCTTTGCAGCTCCAGCGGCGATGTTGGATGTTTATCTCTGGCGGCGATGTCAGGTGACTTTGTTGTCCCAGCGGCGATGTTGGATGTTTGTGTCTGGCGGCGATGTCAGGTGATTTAGTTTTCCAGCGGCGATGTTGAGTGTTGTGGTTGTCCGACGGCGAGGTCAGACGCTTTATTTTCATGAATGTCCGACAGAGAGGTCAGGTGTCTGATGACAATGTCATAGGAATTTAATGTGGATAACTGACGACAAGGTTCAGATCAGTATGTCTCCAGCTAGTTGCCGTGCAGCTATTATTCCAGTTTTTGAAGATTCGTTCCTGCCTGAGTACCGTGTGCTTGTGCAGTTGGCAAATTTCCGGTTTTATCGGTATTCAACCGTCTCGCACCTCGATTGGCTGAGAGTCGTTCGCTCCTCACCCAGTCAGGTTCAAGCCGTTTGAATAGGGGCAGCTGTTGCACCCCAAAATTTGACCAACATTTATTTACCCATCAAGACTTTGAAGCTAGCCAAGAAAGTTATTCAAGTGATTAAGGGTTGATATCCTTGTCAGAAAACTCAAAAGATCCTCAGAGAGATTGGTTGAAACCAAGGTTGTGTGTCTCATAACTTGAGAGTTGTGGGGGCTCCTCAGATGATTCTGAGACTATGAGGATGGACTTGAAGCTTTGAGAAAGCTTATGAGATGTCTTGAAAGCCACCATGAAGCCTAGAGAGGTCATTGTACAAGAATTCAGAGGATTCAGCCATGAGTAGTGGAATTAGGGTTTGACTGGGTCAACCCTAGGTCAACTGATGATTTGGAGAGGGTTGAGACCTAATCCAAGAGCCATGTGATCATGGAATGATGCATTGAGATGCTATAAGGATTATTCCTAGACCAACTCATCATGATTGAGGAGTTTGAGAAGTTTTAAGCTAGGGATTCTAAGGATTGACAGTGTAAAATCCCCTAGTTTGATCCCTATCTTCAAGGCAGTTTAGCTCAAGATGTGATTGTCATCTCATCTTCCCCACAACATGAATGTTGTAGAGATTGTTCTTAGATTTAATTTGAGTAATAAAAGTCCTTGAGAGGATTTGTAGAGCTCAAGTTATGACTTTGACAAATTACAGGTCATCTGAGGTATGTGAATCTGGGTCCTTGAAAGTCACCCAACTTACATCCAACTTTTTCCCTGGTAGGATGATTCCTATGGATTCTTGGTAAACATGAATGTTGTAGAGAATCTTCTTAGCTTTCTAGAGAGTACTAGAAGTCCTTGATAGGATTTGTAGAACTCAACTTATGGCTTTGACAAGTCAAGGGTATTTTGGTCATTTGGAGGTTATAGGTCATTTCAAGCATAAGGTCATATCTCCTATTTCCAAGCTTCAAATGGAAAAATCTTCAACATCAAACTTGCTTAGAATGATGTTTTAAGGCTAGTAGGGAGGTCATGAGATGTTGAAAAGGCTTGTATCAAAAAGTGATAAAAATGGCCTAAAATGGAGGCATAAGTTAATTAAGGTGAAATTGAAAATTGGAAATCACAAGTTATACATCCAAACCATGTCATATAATAGGTCATTTTGACTCCAAAGGACATTATAAGAACAATGGTTCAGCCACAATTTTGATTTGAGGCTTAGATTATAGGGCTGCTTTGGAAATGGCTTACTTGCATATTAAGGTACCAAAGCAAAACTCAACAAAACTCAATAAGCAAGTTGGTTATGCATTGTAACACATCATAAATCTCATATGGGGAGAATTTCAAGTCAGTTGCAAAGGTTACAAGGACCATGGCATGAGATAGCACATAAGGGGAATTGAAATCAAAATGTCTTGACATGAGAAGTTCAAATACTCGTTGGATGGTCCTAGATGGTTCTAGATGATTCTAAACCACTCTATATAACATGTATAACTTGCTCAGATGCAAGGTTGGTGAGAATTGGTGTAGAGAAGAGAGAGTAAGATCAAGAATCTTCCATTGCAAGTCAAGTTTTAATTTCACATTCTTCTTCATTTCCATTCATTCTTTCCATTCAAACACATTCCATAGATCATAGTGAAGCTGTGCAGATTGAATTGAGATCAAATCCATGGTGAATTGAAGAGTTGGTGATTGAAATTTCAAGGTAGCAAGTCAGAATCGAATTCTGAGATTGAGGCTCCCTCCATCCAAATTGTTGCAAACAGTAGCAAGATTGGCATCTAGGGAAACTTTCTGAAGAGTTTCAAGGTCTGAATTGGAGGATTTCATCATATGTTCATCAAGATTAACCAGGTTTGCAAATTCTTCCCTACACCATGTTTTAGGCATAATTAGGTTGATTTGTTAGTGTAGAAATGTTAGAGACCAATAAGAGATGGATTTTGGAGAGTTAGGGATCAATTGGTGAAGATTGAATTATGGACCCCATTTCTTTGATGACCAAGAACTCGTGTTATATTAAGATATAGAATAAGTTAGACATCAAGAATCAATCAGGGTGAGTTGGTGAGTGATCTGAGATAGTTAATTGCAAGCATTGTTGAGATGGAAGTCTGAGTACATTTTGGATCTTGGATCGTGTTTTATGTTAGAAGAAGTTTCAGTTGATTTTAAGATCATGATTGTGTTCAACATGAAAAATGGAGTATGTTAGTGCTTTGTATTGTTGATTTTGAGCAAGGAATAAGGGAGCACGAATGGAGGGAAATTTGCAGGTGAAGCTCTGTTTCCATGGTGGAGTAGCTTCAAACCCTAGTTGAAGGTTGAAGACAACCTCCCAGCCATCAGATGCTAGCTTGACCAGTTGACTCCTCACTAATCCAACGGCCCGTGTTCAATTGCATTTTGGGAGTGATTTCAGAACGAGCGAAACGCACCGTTTCATTAAACGGTGGTTTCTTGGGCTTAAGTGATCTTTCACTACCCACACCCCCTTCATGAGGCCCAATCAATTTTGAACTGATTTGCTCTACTATTTGCATCGTTCCTTTTCTATTTTTCTTTTCATTTTCTAATTAATTTCTGATTAATAAATGGGCCTAGCGCGCTTGCTTTTTGTACCCCCCATTTTGGGCTCATGCGCGTATTGAACTATAATTGGTTACTTCCTGCACCCCAGTTTCATATTTCCATTTTATTTTTCTTCCATTTTATTTCAATCTTGGAAAAATCATATCAATTCGAAAATTAAAGATTTTTTAATGGGAGTTTTTTCTCCTATTTCATATTTTTGTCAAGAAATATATAAAATAAAAATATTTTCCTTTCATGTATTTTTGATATTTTTTGTATATTTTCTACTTTTATTGCATTTTATTTCTTTTATGTTGATCCATGAATTTGTAGAATTTTGTTTAGGTAGTTCCCTTAACATTTTTAGGCCATTCTTTTTAGGATAGTTAGATATATGCTTTAGCTTCCCCTGGATTTATTCCATAATTTTGTGGTGAATTTTAGTATAGTTTTGATTAGATGACGTTAGGTTGTGTAGAATTAGGTCAAACTTCAACATAGGTGCACAATAACCTTAGATTTTTGGGTTTTTAGGACAAATTAGACTATGGGACGTATAAGGGTATCAAGGGTAGGTATGTAAGATCCCTTAGAAATTATATTAGGATTTAATATAGTAGTATACTATTTTTGGATGATTTTTGTAGTTGATGATTGTTTGTGTTGCCCTTGTGGGCTTGTACTTTTGTTTGCTTTGCTTTGTGGGCTTGGAGAGCTTGGTATTGTTCTAAGGAGCATTGAGGAGCATAGTAGAAGACTTGGAGATGGATTGAGGAGCTTGAGAGCTTGATCTTATTTGTTTTGTCATTGTTTTAGGGTTAGGGATTAGGAAGAGTTTAGACTTAGATAACTCCTTTCTTAAACATGGATGGTATCTTTCACCTCCATTCCTCCCTATGATTCAAAGTCCTTCCCTGGTATACACCTCTCTCCTTTGGAGGGATAAGTGAGGTACCTAGGGAGTAGAACTTTTGAGGGAACCATTCCTTTGATGTTGAGCCCTTATAGGTCACCCTTGGTGGTCAGTAAGCAGTTCAATGTCCCAGCTTATCCAGTAAGTGATTTCCTCTGGTTTGATTATCCTGAGAGATGTTGAGCTTGAGTTTGAAGATGAAGAATTCATTGAAGAGTGTTGAAGAGGATGAATCCTTGAGCATTGCCATTCCAGCTGAAGCTTGAGGAGCAACAAGAGCAAGTTGATACTTGAAGATCCCTGAAGATTAGGTGAAGCCTGAAGGTGGAGCTGATCAAGGAGCTGAAGCTCAAAGGAGAAGATAAGTTGAAACTTATGTTAAAGGGTTGAAACCTGGAAGAGCAAATTGATATTTGTCAAGAGTAATTGGAAGTCTGAAGACTGAATTGCTGTTGGAAGAGCTGAAGCTTGAAGTGGAGAGAGGAGTTGATCTGCTTTCTTTTCTTTTTCTTTTCTGTATTGATGTGTTTTGTTTGACTTGTTTGATGCATTAGAATAAGTTCATATCTAGAATAGGTAGAATCTAGGAGCATGATTGCACTAGAGGTTGAGTTGCTCCCTCTGCTTGTATTGTTACTATGTGGCTTTGCTTGCGGGTATTCGGTAGAGCCTAGCTCCCTTGCCCATGTGGTTTGTTTGCCTGATGGCATTTTATTTCATTTTCTTCTGTATGATTGCAGTTTACTGTATATTGCTTGATAGCATGTTGTTTTTCAGTATGATTATTGTTATCCATTCTGGCTTGAGGTTGAGATGAGCTTGTGGAGGCTGAAGCCCCACACACATTTCCTCCCTCACTTGCATTGCATGCATTTTACTGTTAAGCTGATGCTTTGTCTGTTTTGGTGTATCATTGACATGATCCCTTAGGACTCTCATTTCCTTTGATAAGGAATTGATGATAGAACTTTAGGTTGAAACCTATGCATGACAACTTCTAGGAGTTCCCTGTTCAAACCTCAACCATAGGATGAATCCTTGGCATGACAATAGTAGGACTTGATAGTCTCCCTCCTAGTTGGGCCTGTTCTCTTCTCATCTCAAAACAGGTTAAGATACAGTAATCATGAATGGTTTCTTTCGTACGTTACGAGCCTTAAGCTATCTGAGAAAGGATTGTGGGAGAGTGTCTTTTCCACAGTCTGGATGTTTAGTATGGTACCCTTTGGGTGACATGCGACACATTCACTCTCAGGTCATAGTCTCTAGTGCGATTGAAATTGCAAACACAATAAAAAACACTTCTTTCGTAAAAGACAGGAAATAAACCGTAGTTTCCCGAACTACGTGAGCTCTGATCTCTCATACCTGTTGAGAGTACGTAGGCATAAGATGACGATGTCTTGGCGAGCTACCTTCCCCCATAACCGGTTGTAGGCCGAACTACGTTGACTTTGATTTCTCATTCTCTGATGAGAATATGTAGGCATAAAGCGCGACGCTTGGCCGAGTCATTTTTCTTTTCTTTTAAGCCACCCTTGATAGGTAGATAGAATAAAACCAACCCGTCCAAGTAAACACAACAAGCGTGGATCCCGTCGAGTACGACGGACGTGAGGGGTGCTAATACCTTCCCCTTGCGTAACCGACTCCCGAATCTAGACAACGGTTGCAACGACCTTTGTCTTACCCCTTTTTCGTCAGGTTTCTCCGATCGTTTCCTTTCCCGCGCCGAGGGATAAATAACAAAAGGTGGCGACTCTTCTGTTGTGCCGGCACCTTATTTTCGCGCAAGCGACAATGGGTAGACCCTTGGACTCATGCTTGTTCTTAAACCTAAACCTGTGTTGTGTGCATATGCATCTTGCTGGTGTTTGTGCATTCATATCATCATGTCATCATATCATCATATGGTTTCATGGAACTCTGACTTTGTTGTTTGTAAACATCAGAGGTCGTCATGAACAGTGAAAGAAAGAAGACTTTGAAGTACACTTACAAGGGTTTTAACCTAGATGACTTGAAAAGGTTGAGCACCTTAGTAACAGATCCAGAGGGATTTCAAAGCCGATATGGGAAGTTGTTGCTACTCTTGAAGATAAAGATGGATAGTGGACTTCTTTCTACTCTCCTCCAGTTTTATGACCCGCTTTACCACTATTTCACATTCCCTGATTATCAGCTAATGCCCACACTAGAAGAGTATTCCCAGTTAATTGGATTCCCTATTCTTGAAGATTCTCCTTTTCCGATTGCAGAGAAGGACCCTAAAGAGCAGGACATTGCCAAAGCTACACGTTTGGGAGTGGATGATGTAAAAAAGAATCTGATTACAAAAGGGGGAGTCTTTGGGTTAAAAGCAGAATTCTTGGTTGAGAAAGCTCAGTATTACGCAGATCATTTAAGCATGGATGCATTCGAGGCTATCCTTGCCTTACTCATCTATGGTATATTCTTGTTTCCAAGCTTTGAGAATTTTGTGGACCTCAATGCCATCAAAATTTTCTTGAAGAAGAATCCTGTGCCTACCTTGTTAGCAGACACGTATCATTCTGTTCATCTGAGGAACTTCCATAATGAAGGAATGATCACTTGTTGCGCTCCTTTATTGTACAAGTGGTTCACTTCACACTTACCCAAAGCCAACGCTTTTTAGGATCCAAAGAAAGGATGGTGGTCACAAAAGATCATGGCTCTTACCCATTCCGATATTGATTGGTTTAGTCGTGATTATGATGGGACAATGATTATTGACAGTTGTGGGGAATTTGGCAATGTACCTCTCCTCAGCATTAATGGAGGGATCAGCTACAATCCAATACTCACCCGCCGGCAATTGGGATACCCTCTAAAGGACAAACCCAAAAGTGTTCAAGTGGAAAGTATCTTCTTCAAAGAAGGGGAAGATAGTCAAGGATTAAAAGAGAAAATTCTAGAAGCTTGGAAGCATCCACACAAGAAAGGAAAGAAAGATCTTGGAAGACTCAACTGTGTTTCTTTGGAACCCTACCTCCAATGGGTTCGGAAAAGAGTCGTCACACTAAGGATGCCGTATCCTAAACAAGAGCCTATGGCCTTAAAGGAAGAACGCTCGTTGGTCTTCATGTCTGAAGAAGAAAAGTTGAAAATTGCTTTGGTCAAAGCACAGCAAACTGAAGAAGCTTGGAAGCACAAGTATCAGATAGTCATTGAAGAAAATGCGGAGCTCCAGAGACAACTCCAGTTGAAAGATGAAGAAATCCTCTCTTGTAAGAAGAGGAAAGCACTAGAGGAACCTTATGAGCCACAGTCTAATCCATGGAAGATAATTGTGGACAGACTCATCATTGAGAAGACTCAGATGGAAAGGAAGATCGAGAAGCTCAACCTCAGGCTGCTAGGAGAACCTTGATAGGATTCACCTAGTTATTTATTTAAAACTCTTGTAAGAGGAAACGATGTTTTGTAATCCGTTTTGTTAATCAATGAAATGATGACTTCTGATGTTCGGAAATATCTGAGTTCCATGACAATCATTTGCATTTGCATTTACACTTCTTCTAACCATTCAAGGAAATTCATCTTTTTTCTTTACAGGCAACAACATGGTAAGAAAAGACATGCTTCGAGTCCCGGATCTGAGATTGGGCCGTCTAAGAATGTTAACCAGACTCGTCCGAAACCCTGCTGCTTTCATAGCCAAATATGGGGACCTATTGCAATTAATAAGCGCTCCGATCAATGAGCCCATGTTGCAAGCCTTGGTGGAATTCTATCATACAACTTACCACTGCTTTGTGTTTCCAGATTTTCAGTTACTCCCGACCCTCGAAGAGTATAATGCTTACTTAAAGATCCCATGGACTTTTACGCTCCCTTATGGAAAACCAAAGAAGAAAGATCTAGCTAAATCCCTGCATATCAAGCTGGAAGACTTACCACCAATGAGGGCGAAAGGAGGGTGGTATGGAATGGATGTCGGGCCTCTAATGGAGATGGCCGAGTATCACTACGAAAGCAGAAACCTGGGCATTTTTGAGGCGATTTTGGCACTACTAATATATGGTCTGTATCTGTTCCCCAGCAGTTACGACTTCATCAGCGAAGAAGCAATCCGCCTTTTCATCCTCAAAAATCCGGTCAACACAATACTAGCTGATACTTATGTAGTCATTCACCGTTTCGCCTTGTATGATTGTGGACGATTCTCATGTTGTCTTGCACTACTCGACCGATGGTTTACTTCTCATCTGCCAAGGACCCATATCCTTTGGAGGCTTCCTACCAAAAGCGCATGGGTTTCTAAACTCGTCACTCTCAGACACCATGATATCACATGGTATGACACTAGCATCGGTGACCAAGTCATGATTTCCAGCTACGGAGATTTCCCCAATGTGCCTCTCATTGGGATAGAGGGGGTGATCACTTATAATCCTATTCTCGCTCGGCGTCAACATGGGTATCCTACCGGGCCTGAGCCTGAACCAGAGCTGTTGAGGCCTCGCTTCTGTGAGACAGGTCGCAACCAAGAACTAGAAGAAAATGCTCAATACGCTCAAAGAGATCCACACCTCGTGGGCCCAACTCCAATAGAGAATGCAAGTTGTTTAACCACCAGGGGGTACCTGCTATGGTCAAAGGAAATTGCCTTAATCATGTTCTACACTCATGACTATGAGATAACCATGGAACCTGAGGTCCCCGCAACTAGGGAAGAGCTAAGATACGCTTTGGTTAAAGCGCAAAGAGAAAACGAAGACCTGTGGGAGATTATCCGCCAGGATCAAGTTCATGTCAGAGTCCAAGAAGGAGAAGGGTCATCTTGTTAGATTGATCTTTGTTTCACCATTTCCCTGCTTTCCCTAAAAAGGATTGAAATCCTGCTTGTTGCATTTACTTTCATTGTAAGAAAAGTCTTGCTTTTTAGCAAAGGCCACTCTATTGTAATAGATTTCCAGCTATCAAATGAAAAACGCTTTTTAAGCATGTTGTTACGTGTTGGTCTAACTTTTTGTTTGTAAACGAAAATTTTGAGTTTCCTTGAATGGTTTATGCATCCGCATTTGCATGTCATCCTACATCAGTCCTCCATTTGGGGTTCCGCAGCTCATCTTTTGTTCTTGTCCAGAAAGAGAAAGAGGAGATAAGGAGTCACGCTGAGTACCCACAGATACAACACACGGTCCCAAGCTCAAAAGAAGATGGCAGATAACGACCAAAGGTTCGATCGAATGGATAATGACATTGAAGGGATCAAAGGGGACGTCAACCAGATCCTGGAAGCCCTCAACGTGATCAAAGAAAAAATGGATACACAACCTATAGTGATCTCCGAAGTTGCCACAGCAGCAGCCAATGTCACAATAGCTCCTGTTACTTCAGCGGAGTTTCCCTATGGCATGTCCCGAGATTTTGTGCCACCTTTCAACAACATGCAGTCTTCAGGTCTCAATCCGTTGTTCGACTCAACAATCAGAAACCTCATTTTTACTCCAGCAGGTGGACCCACCACAGTACGACCAGTCTTCGCCAATCCACAACCAATCTTGGATATACCCGATGGATCCGAAGCTGAGGACGAAAAACACGAAAAGTTAAGAGTGGAGATGGACATCATGGCCAAAAGGATGAGGGCCATTGAAGGAAATCATGTCTTTGGATCTGATGCCAAGGATCTATGTCTGGTATTTGGGTTGGTGTTTCCTCAGAAATTTAAAGCACCAATCTTCGACAAATATGAGGGGACCGCTTGTCCTAAGGAACACTTAATCATGTACTGTAGGCGGATGGCTCCGCATATTGAAAATGATAAACTGTTAGTACACTGTTTCCAAGATAGTCTTAAAGGGGCTTCGCCCAAGTGGTATCTTGTTTTAGATCAAGCTAAAATCCACAGTTTCCAAGACCTTTCAGATGCTTTTATTCAACAGTACAAGTACAACATGGACCTAGCTCCCGACCGCCGTCAGCTTCTCAGCATGACGCAGAAAAATACTGAAACCTTCAAGGAGTATGCGCAAAGATGGCGCGGAACTGCAACACAAGTAGAGCCTCCCCTTACTGAGAAGGAGTTGGTAGACTGGTTTGTGGATACAGTTCGACCAGAATTCTATGAACGTTTGATCAGCAGCGTTACAACAAATTTCTCTGATATTGTGGCAGTGGGAGTCAAGGTGTAAGCAGGTTTAAAGAGTGGAAAAGTGACCACTCCAAATGTTACCTCAAGCGCCAGCACGAAAAAGAAGCCAATCAGCATGTTCCACAAAAAGAAAGAGGGAGAGGTGAGTACAATCACATATGGAAAGAAAGTACAAAGTTCACGAAGCCACCACCAACAGTACCAACCATCATATATAGCGGCAGTGACCCCGGTTTTTCAACCTTCTTCACAGCATGGTCCCCAACCTAGGGCATTCAACAATCAACACCGGTATCAGTCTGGCAGTCAGCAATAGTATCGCACTAATAATCAACAACAATACCAGCAGCCGCAGGGTCAACAACCTCAGAACAGGGCCCCGAGGGCAAATTATCAAGCAAATAGGCCAAAGATACAGCCTATTCCAATGAGTTACACCGACCTGTTTCCCATGCTAATAGAAAGAGGTTTGGTTAAAACGAGAAAATTAGGTGCTCCACCTAATCCACTCCCGTTCTATTACGATGCAAATGCCCGCTGCCCATTTCATGAGAATGCTCCAGGCCACAATCTTGAAGGTTGCTTCGCCCTTCCGCACCTAGTTCGTGAACTTATTGAAAAGGGAATTCTATCCTTCGAAGACAATCCGCCCAACGTTAAGAGCAACCCTCTTCCAAATCATGGTGGAGTCAATGCCATTATTGAAGAAGGGGAGGGGTCAGAAGACAAGAAAGTTACTACTGTTGGTGAGATCAAAGTGCCACTAGCAGACCTACACAAACGCCTCGCTCAGGTGTGGTCACTCAAGACATCTCACGAAGATTGCAAAGAATGTATGCTGAATCCTGAGGGTTGTGACGCTGTGAAAAAGGACATTCGGGCTATGATTGAACAGGGAATGATAGAAATTGCCCACCGGAAAAAGGAAGAAGATGTGGCAGTCATCGAACCTGTGTTTAACATACCAGGAGAACCCAACAAAGGAGCCATATTCAAAAATGGTAACAGTAACAAAAACGTTCGGCCAGTATTTCGTGATGATGCACCCCCGAAATTCGGGAGGGGATAGACTAGGTTTGAGCCAAGGGGAGGATCCCAGCCTCACCCAAGAGCCACGACACCAAAACAAGACTATTCATAGTGTGAAGGGATTTTCACAGAAAAGAAACCAGTAAGTGTGGCCAACATTGCCGGTAGAAGCAAAATGACCCGGAGTGGTCGTGTCTATCAACCTCGAACATACAACGAGGCTCCTCCACCAGCAGTTTCTGTTCAAAAGACGCATGTTCCTCAGAAGCCTGTTCCGGAGACAATCACCGCCAAAGAACCTTTAGTTAGAGGAAAAGAAAGTCTCAAGAACGATGAAGAAGAGTTTTTGAGAATCATTCGACGAAGCGATTATAGGGTGGTGGACCAATTGAATCAAACACCTTCCAAGATCTCGGTCATGGCTTTGCTTTTAAGTTCTCCAGCACACCGCCAGACATTGCTCAAAATCCTGACACAGGCCCACGTCACTAAAGATATTACAGTGGGGCAGTTTGACTCCGTTGTAGCAAATATCACTGCCTGCAACACTTTGAGCTTTGATGATAATGACCTGACAGCTGAGAAGCGTAAGCACAATCGTGCCTTGCATGTGTCAGTCAAGTGTGAAGAGGATACAATGTCCCGAGTTCTTGTTGACACGGGATCAGCACTCAATGTAATGCCTAAAAGGACTTTGGCCAAGCTGGCATATCAAGGTGCTACCATGAGACCAACCTCTCTTATAGTCAAGGCATTTGACGGGTCCAGGAGAACTGTGATAGGAGAAGTTGATCTTCCTATCCTAATTGGACCACAAATCTTCGAAGTCACCTTCCAGGTGATGGACATAAATCCGGTCTACAGTTGCCTATTGGGAAGACCATGGATTCATACAGCTGGCGCTGTCACTTCCACGCTCCACCAAAAAATGAAGTTTGTTGTGAATGACCAGCTAGTCATTGTCCATGGAGAAGAAGACTTAATGGTGAGCAACTTGTCATCTTTTTGGTATATTGAGGCTGATGAAGACTCTCTCGAGACAGCTTTTCAAGCGCTAGAAATAGCTCACGCTGTTCTAGTTGATGAATCAGACATAACCCAAGGGCCATCATTTACCTCTGCTCAAAGTATTAAGGCAGCACTGAAGGCCGGAGTCCCACTGGGATGGGGAGAGGTCATTGAAGTCAATGCTCGAGCCAAGAATGATCGACAAGGGTTGGGTTACAAACCAACTCCAGAAGGCGAGCCAGAAGAAAGCACCATGAAGAAGAAGTCCTTAAAAGAGATATTCACCAGTGGCGGTGTGCAAGTCAATGCCATTATTGCTGAAGATGAGGACGGTAATCTAGATCGTCTAATAACTAGAGGAGGAGGAGCATTGCGCAATTGGGAGGCTGTGGAAGTTCCCATCTTTTTACCTTTAGAGTAATTCATTCTGCTTGTTAGCTTTGTGTTTTTCTTTAAAAATTTCCTAGTCTTGCCCAAGACCTGCGAATTATTTTGTATTGGGCCACTTTGCAAAAATTGAAAATCATTAATGAAAAAGTGTTTTTGTTAAAACTCTCGTTATTTGTTTGCGCATTACTTTCACTCTTTTTGAAAAAATGGCAATCTCTTTTGAAAAAAAAAATAATAATAAAAACAACCCTTCATCTGCATGTTTGTGTGTGAGTGCCTGATTGTTCCTAAATAAAACATGCAGAATACCCCCATCAACCATAGAATCCTATGATCATTCGGTTCCTTCTACTAGCGGTCCATTTGTCTTTCAAGCTGAAGAAGAGAACGGAGAAGAGTTAGAAGTCCCATAAGAGTTAAAGAGAATGGCAGGATACGAAGATGATTATATCCAACCCCATAAAGAGCAGACGGAAGTCATCAACTTGGGGTCAGAGGAGGAAAAAAGAGATGTCAAGATTGGGGCATCATTAAGGCCAGAAATCAAAGACAAGCTGATAACAATCCTCAGAGATTTTGTTGACGTATTTGCTTGGTCCTACCAAGATATGCCAGGGTTGGATACTGACATTGTCATGCACAAGCTCCCCCTGAAACCAGAATATCCTCCGGTCAAACAAAAGCTTCACAGGTCAAGACCAGACATGGCGCTTAAAATCCGAGATGAGGTCAAAAAGCAAATAGATGTCGGCTTTCTAGCAGTATCCAAGTATCCAGAATGGGTGGCAAACATTGTACCGGTCCCGAAGAAGGATGGCAAGGTCAGGATGTGCGTCGACTACAGGGATCTAAATAAAGCAAGTCCGAAAGATGATTTCCCGCTACCACATATTGACACTTTGGTGGATAACACAACAAGCTTTGCAGTGTTCTCGTTTATGGATGGATTTTCTGGTTATAACCAGATAAAAATGGATCCAGATGACATGGAGAAAACAACTTTCATCACACCATGGGGCACTTATTGTTATAAGGTAATGCCTTTTGGTTTGAAGAACGCAGGGGCAACGTATCAGAGAGCTATGGTCACACTCTTTCATGATATGATGCACAAAGAAATCGAGGTGTACGTGGATGATATGATTGCAAAATCCCAAAGTGAAGAAGACCACTTGGATCATCTGCTGAAGCTATTCAAGAGACTCCAAAATTATCAATTAAGATTAAATCCAGCAAAATGCACCTTCGGAGTTCGCTCAGGCAAGTTACTTGGTTTCATCGTTAGTCAGCGAGGAATTGAAGTAGACCCTGACAAGGTTAAAGCAATCCAGGAGATGCCTGCTCCCAAAACTGAGAAACAAGTTAGAGGCTTCCTTGGACGTTTGAATTACATCTCCAGGTTCATCTCCAATCTGACTCCTACCTGCACACCGATCTTCAAGTTGTTACGAAAAGATCAAACGGTAGTATGGAATGAAAACTGTCAGGATGCATTCGAGAAAATCAAGCAGTATTTGCAAGAACCTCCAGTGCTGATCCCTCCGGTACCTGGAAGGCCTTTGTTCATGTATATGACAGTGTTAGAAGATTCGATGGACTGTGTTTTAGGCCAGACTGATGAGTCAGGAAAGAAAGAACACGCAATCTATTACCTAAGCAAGAAGTTCACTGATTGCGAGAGTTGTTACTCTCCCCTAGAAAAAGCTTGTTGTGCGTTAGCATGGGCTGCCAAACGTCTGAGGCAGTACATGATTTGTCACACTACGATGCTGATTTCTAAGATGGACCCCATCAAATACATCTTTGAGAAGCCAGCTCAAACAGGAAGATTAGCCCGATGGCACATGCTCCTATCAGAGTACGATATCCAGTATGTCGCTCAAAAATCCATCAAAGGAAGCATCTTGTCAGAACACCTTGCAGAGCATCCTATGGAGGATTATCAACCGCTCATGTTCGATTTTCCTGATGAAGATGTAATGTACATTCAGCGCACGAAACCAGAGCCTGGTCCAGAGGAAGGTCCCGAGCCGGGATCCCGTTGGGAGATGATGTTCGATGGAGCGTCAAACAAAAATGGACATGGCATCGGAGCTGTTCTGAAAAATCCAACTAGAGGGTACACTGCGGTCACAGCCCGACTTTGTTTCTCCTGTACAAACAACATAGCAAAGTATGAAGCCTGCATCCTAGGATTGGAGGCTGCCATTGACCTCCGTATCAAAATCTTGGAAGTAATTGGTGATTTTGCTTTGGTGATATACCAACTCAAAGGAGAATGGGAAACCATGGATGAAAAATTGATTCCTTATAAGACCCACATCTTAGAGATGGCTGAATATTTTGATGAAATTACCTTCAAGCACGTACCAAGGGCAGAAAATCACATTGCCGATGCGTTAGCCATGATGGCATCCATGTGGAAAGTCCAGTTTGTCAACGAGGCACCTCTGATCCGCATCGAAAGAAGGACAGTACCCGCATACGTCATGGCAATAGACGAAGAATCTAGGGAGAAGCCATGGTTTCATGATATCAAGAATTTCCTTCAAAACCAAGAGTATCCCGCTAACGCGTCCACAATTGACAGAAGAGCAATACGAAGGTTGTCATCTAAATTCTTCATCAGCAACGACATCTTATACAAAAGAAACCATGTCATGGTCTTACTCCGATGCGTCGATGAAAACGAGGCGAATCTCATAATGACCGAAGTACACGAAGGAACCTTCGGCACCCATGCAAATGGCCACGCCATGGCTAAGAAAATCTTAAGAGCGGGTTACTTCTGGTTAACTTTGGAGACGGATTGCATACTCTTCGCTCGAAAGTGTCATAAATGTCAAGTTTATGCTGATAAAGTGCATGTCCCTCCACATCCTCTCAATGTGATGACATCACCTTGGCCTTTTGCAATGTGGGGCATAGATATGATCGGAGCAATAGAGCCAAAAGCTTCTAATGGCCATCGCTTCATCCTTGTCGCAATCGATTATTTCACCAAATGGGTGGAAGCAACGTCATATGCAAATGTGACGAAGCAAGTGGTTGCACGCTTCATTAAAAAGGAGATCGTCTGCCGATATGGCATCCCTAATCAGATCATCACTGACAACGGGTCGAATCTGAACAACAAAACAATGAAGGAACTTTGCGACGATTTTAAGATCAAACATCACAACTCGTCCCCTTACAGACCTAAGATGAATGGTGCAGTTGAAGCTGCAAACAAAAACATCAAAAAGATAATACAAAAAATGGTCGTAACTTACAAAGATTGGCATGAGATGTTACCATTTGCTTTGCACGGCTACCGAATATCAGTACGCACTTCGATAGGGGCAACTCCATTTTCCTTAGTGAACGGGATGGACGCTGTGCTACCCATTGAAGTCAAAATACCTTCCTTGAAGATCTTGGCAGAAGCCAAGCTGGATGAAGATGAGTGGATAAAAGAAAGATTCGATTCGTTGAATCTCATCGACGAGAAAAGAATGACGGCCATGTGTCACAGTCAAATCTATCAACAAAGGATGGCCCAGGCGTTCAACAAGAAGGTTCGTCCCAAAGAGTATAGGGAAGGAGAGCTTGTGCTTAGAAAAATCCTACCTACACAAAAAGACATGCGTGGCAAGTGGACGCCCAACTATGACAACCCTTTCGTTGTGAAGACTGTTTTCTCCGGAGGATCTCTGATTCTCGAGACTATGGATGGAGAACCCCTCAAGTATCCCATCAACTCAGACGCAGTAAGAAAATACTACGCTTGAAACGAAATACATAGAAGGAGGATTCCAGTGCCTCGACAAGATGAAAGTCCAATGTTTGAAAGATGACAGACGTTGGGACAGAGTCCTGTGCAGGATATTAAAAGAAAGATCAACGCCTGTTGTTCTCGTCAGAAGCAGCGAAGTAAGTGAACTGGAAGTAGGAAGGACCGGATTATTATGGGATTCTGTAACCTTTTCTGTTGCCATTTTTCAAAACTTATAAAATTCCCAAGGCTTTGCCTTTTGTAAAGTTCTTGTCTATCAATAAAATCAGTTTTTTGGCCAAATCATTGTTATGATCTGCTATTTTTGTTATGCAATTTCACTTATTTGTTAATAAGAATTTTCATGAAAGCAAAGTGTTTTGAAAAACTTAAGTCTTGTTTTTAAAAAAAAAAGAAGCACAATTTGACAAAATGATTGAAAAGTTCTAAAGGTAATATGATGATATTACACAGTTCTTGAAGTTGTGGAAATCGCTGTTACCTTTGACCGAGATAAATGTGTCCGACAGCAGTTCTAGCTATTAAGCTAAGACTTCTTCCTTGCAAAATTACGAGGATATTACTGAGAAAAGATCGTTATCTGCACCAAAGAAGGAAGTGTCGCCTGACTTGAGGCATTTTGAAGCTCAGCGTGACGAGTTCTCTCTTTATTTGGTTTTCCTTTGTTCCTACGGGTCGTTCTACGTCTTGCATACAGCATCATGCCAGCATACGCATTTGTTTGCATTCCCGCCGTCGAGATCCTTTGGTGGTTACCTTTATCTTTGTTTTGTTGTTACAAGTTCGCTTCAAAGTTGACATCCTGGGGTTTCCTTATCTGCTTTGGGAAGCTAGTGGTGACTAGCAATGTCTAATTTACACAAATAGGGGGTTATTACCAATTTTCACCTTCGATTTGGTTGTCACCAACAAACTTTGAAAGACAAGTGGTCACTAGCACATGTTCAGAACTAACTACGTTCGGTACAGTAATTCGGTCGTCACCAACTATTTTTCAAACCCAGTTGATATTGATTCTATTATAAAGCAAACCAATTGTTACTGGTGTCCTTCTGATTCGGTTTTCACCAATTTGGCTAAAATTCTAGTGGTTACTAGTATTGCCCTCTAAAAAACCAATGATCATTAAAATTGGAGTTGGTCGTCACCAAAATTCCCTAAAAGTCCAATGATTATTGGCATCACCTTCAAATCCAATTATCATTGGTACCCCTTGATTCAGTTATTACCAATCTCTATAAGTCTAGAGGTCACTAGCCTTGTTGGGAAAATCTAGTGGTTACTAGCACTATCCAGAACCAATTGTTATTGATATGCCTAGTTCGGTCGTCACCAATTGACCTAAGTCCAATAGTTATTGGCATCGCTTGAAGCAGGTCGTTATCCTCTGGTCGTTACCAAACTTTGTAAAAGAAGGAACCAATGGTCATTGGTCTCCCTGGACTCGGTCGTCACTGAAAGCCCCAGTTAAGGCTAGTGGTTACTAGCATTGTCCAGAACCAATTGTTATTGGTACATCTTGATTTGGTCATCACCAGTCTCCTCTAAGACCAGTGGTTACTAGCATTGCTCGAAAACTAATCGTTATTAGTGTCGCTACTGCGAAAATCGGCGCCGGCTGACAGAAGAGTCGCCACCGTGCGTTATTTATCCCACGGGAGGGAAAGGAAACGCTCAGAGTAAACCTCGCACAACATGGGAAAGGTATGGTCGTCGCAACCAAAACCTGGATTCGGGAGTCGGTTACGCAAGGGGAAGGTATTAGCACCCCTCACGTCCGTCGTACTCGACGGGATCCACGCTTGTTTTCGGGTATGGATTGTTATTCTATCTAAACTAAGGGTTAAGGGTTAAAAAGAAAGAAAGGGAAATAAAAATGACTCGGCAAAGTATCGCACTTTATGCCTACGTATTCCCGCCTGGAACGAGAAATCAGAGTCAACGTAGTTCGCCTACCTACGGGAAAGGAGGGGAAGGTTGCTCGCTAGGATATCGTATCCTATGCCTACGTACTTTCATACAGCATGAAAGATCAGAGCAAACGTAGTTCGGGCCACGTACGACACAAGTCTGTCTGTTGTTTTTTATGAAAAATCTCACCTTAAACAAGGGTTTTCTTATTGCAAAAGGTTGATGTCTGTTCAAATCTTTTGACGGAAGAAATGAATTAATCTCTGTTATAACCTTTATTAATGTTTTTCTGTTGTTTTGAAGGAAGAAGAGATGACACTCTACAAATCCTAGGGTTAAAAGGGAATAAAATCTACCCTAATGTTATCATGCATGGGTTAACTCCTAATGTCTATCACATCCTCCCTTGAACAAGGAAGAATGGAAGTCCTACGGGAAAGGAAACGAAAGGAAGAAACAGAAATACAAGTAATAACCGCATACAAGTGAACATGAATATAGCAATGGTAAATGCAATGCAAAGGAGGGAGGAAGGTTCATCTCAACCTCAAGCCCATTCATGGATGAAATAAGAAAATATCAAGTGATCATATGCAAAGAATCGAGTGAAAACTCCGAATGAAACGCGTAATCCACTATTTGGAATCGCAACGTGCTATCATGCAAACAAGTCGATAATCGGGCAAGCTACACACTTCAAATACCTCTAGCCTATCTATAATAAGAAATATAAACCACGGCATTCACCACGCAAACACAAATCGGCCGTTGGAGCCTTAACAAAAATAAAGTCCGTTCGGAAGTCCAAATTACAAGTTCGAATACAAAATATGAGAAAAATAGCAAAAGGTGCTAAAAAATTCAAATAAAAATCTCCAATGCCCTACATCAAGCCACAAACCAGGGGTGAGAGATACCACAAAAATATCCAAAGATAAATGGTCAAACAAGATGAAAACATTGCCAGATATCTCATGTATACCAAAGGAAAGATTAAAGTGGAGCATGTTAAAGAAAGCATCCAAAACCAATTAAAATGGTACAATAAAATTCCCACAAAAATATATCACAATACCTCAACGTGTGTATGAGATCCCTGCAAAAGGATTGACATTTAAATTGTGTTTTGATAGGTCAAAGAAATTCAACAAAATGATAGCACCAGCATTGGCCTTTTTATGACGACCCAAATGTAAAAAATCCAAAGAAAATGTCAAAAAATGGTAAAATTATAATTCCAGTTTTATTAAATCCTAGACATCTTAAAGATTCAGCATAAAAAAATGGGGATCAAAAAGACTAATTTTCCTATTTTTTATGATTATTTGAAGTCAGCATATAAAACAGAAAAATAAAAGAAACATTGCAATATGAGGAAATAAAAGGAAATAGCATGAATAAATAAAAGTGGCATGAGGCTTATGTGGCCGATTACGTGGCGCAGTGAGAGGCGTTGGATGAATGGAAGAAACCTTGACTTGGAAATGCATCCGCCGGTGTTAACACCTTCTTCTCCAAATCAAATTTTTCAACTTTGTGAATAGTAACCCGCAGCCCCATGAACATGAGTTTTTTGCTACTTTGAAGCACCATAACTCCATCAATAATTATCCGTTTCGCACAAAATTTTAGTCAAACTTGAAGGAAAAAATTCAAGGAATCCAAATATGGTCTTAGATTTTCTTGAAACTCTCTCTAACTCCCAAAATGTGGCACCTCAAGAAAAACTCAAGAACCAAAAATTGTCATAAAAACCATCTTTTTTGTACTAGAATCCATGTAGGAGATGAGAGCAATGTGATGCAACAACAATAATGCAAGAAAGACTCATAAATCATGAGTTATGTCGAATTCTTTATACATTGGAAAAATGAATTATGGAGCTTTAATGGAGCACGAATTTCTTTGGAAAAAAGTGTAGAAACCTTCAATAATTCTTGGTAGAGGTATTAGGATCAAAGAAAATGCTTGAATTGGTGAGGAAATGAAAATCACTTTTGCACTTGGAGCTCACTTTTTCATGTTGATACAACCATGGAATTGCACTAAAATCTTCTCAAAAATTGATGGAAAAATCCTATGTAGTATATTGAATTAATTGGTAATGAGAAAGGATCAAAAAATGGAGAGAAAAAGGATTGAAAAAAATGGAAATTCAAACATGTGAAAGTGTGGGAAAAAATGGAAAAATGATGGAAAAAATTCAATATGATTTGCAAATGGATTCAACATCAACTATCACCAACCTTTTCTCTTAATGATCTCAATCCAATATATAGATGATGATTAACAAACTTAGAGGTTTCTAGAATAATCTTGGAGGATTCTAGAAAGTTGTGGAAATTTCATGAACTTCTCATGCCATGATACTTTGAATATCTCTTATCTCATGCTTGCACCTTTCCAAACTTATGTCAAAATCTCCTTACATGAGATATGGGAAGTGCATGTAAGCTCCTTGCCTTGAAAATTCATCTTGTGCCAAGTTTTCTATACTTGCCTTATTATGCAAGTAACAAAAATACAAAGCAAGTCCAATTTTTAAACCCTAACTCAAAAAAGTGGCTGAACCAATGTCTTTAAAATGATGTTGGGAATCAATTTGGTATATTGGATGACCCATATTGGACTTGTAGATCTCTCAAACCATTTTCCAACTTGAACTTTTTCAAGTTATATGCCTTTTTTAAGTCATTTTTCACCAACTTTTATCAAGTCTTGTTCCATGCATTTCCAAACTTTCATGACTTCTTTTCTTGACTTAAAATGGCATTTTGAGCAACTTTGATGTTGGGAAGTTTTTCATTTGAAGCTCCCTTGTATGAGTTTTAGGTATAGGCTAAGAATGACCTGTAATCACTAGATGACCCAAAATACCCTTTGCTTGCCAAGACCATAAGTAGAGTTCCACAAATCATATGAAGGCATACCATACCATTCTAGAAAGCTAAGACAATTAGGAACAATTCTTATGTTGACCAGAAATTCATTTGAAATCACCTTGAGGGGTAAAAATTGCTTGGAAGTCAAGTCACTTTCACAGACAAAACTTCAGATACCTCAGATGACCTGTAACTTGCAAGGACCATAACTTGAGTTCTATAAATCTCCTTGATGTCTTCCACCACTCAAATTAAAGGTCTTGAGATCCTCTACAAGTTTCATGTTGGCCAAGGATCCATTTGAAGCTTGCATTTTGACTTATCTTGCTTGGAAGTTTGTCCTAAACTAGGGAATTTTACACAGAAACCCTAATTTAGAAACTCCTCTTCTCCTTGATTTCTCTTGAATTCTTCTTAGCATAACAACATATCCTTATTCTTCATGTCAAATGATTAACCCCACATCTCTCCAATAGCCCTTAATTCCTTTCAATCAGTCAATTGACCTAGAGTTGACCCAGGGTTGACCCAGATGAAACCCTAGTTGACTGTCTTCAACTGTAATTCTTGTGACTTCACCAATGACTTGTCTCCTTCTCCAAATGACTTTATAAGTCCTCCAAGATGTCTAGATAATCCCCATGCTCAGTCCACAGCTCACCATTTCTTTGTTGATCCTCAGACACCCTCAGTTAGGAGATAGATGAACTGCTTGATCCATTGACTTGATAGCTTCCAAATTCTTTTCTGATGACTTGAATGAGGTTGAATCAGGATAATAACCTCTTGATAGGCCTCTAGAGATGAGAATAATGATTGGTCCCCTGTTATCTGACTTGCTATGCTTATGCTATGCAGATGAGTAACCTATGTACATGGCCCTATATGCAAATGCTAATGCAATTGAAACATAAACCAAGTGAATAAGGTTGGGCAAATTTTTAGGGTGCAACAGCTGCCCCTATTCAAGCGGCTTGGACCCGATTGGGTGAAGAGCCCGGAGCCTTCAGACATTCGCGGTACGAGACGGTTGAATACTAGGAACCCAGAAATTTGCCAACCGCAGAAATAAACTGCGCCACTGCTTGGGGAACGACATTCATCAGCTGAATTTAAATGTTACGGCAACCCACTGATCTCGTGCGACCGTGCTGGGGATTCTTCTCATCATCCTGAAAAAGATTGAATCATCGGAAACTTCGTCCTTTGCTTGTCCACGTCAGGACTCTATCTGCTGTCAACTCGGAAAAAACTTCAACAACTTTGCTGGGGACGGCTCGTCTGCCTTCTCGTCAGAGATAAATCGTCCACGTTAGGAATAAACTCTTCCACGTTAGGAATACCACCGTCCACGTTAGGACTCACCTTTCCACGTAAGGAATAACCGTTCCACGTTAGGAATAACACCGTCCACGTTAGGACTCACCTTTCCACGTAAGGAATACATCGCTTTTCCCCGTCAGGGGTGACTTTTCTCTGCTTTGTCAAACTCTTCCACGTAAGGAATACGTCTTCTTTTGCTTTGTCCACGTAAGGAATCTTTCTTTTTCCACGTTAGGAATCACAAATTTTCCACGTAAGGAACCCCAATCTTTCCACGTGAGGAATACTATATCAATCTTTCTTTCCACGTTAGGAATGCTTCTTCTTTCCACGTAAGGAATACCGTTTCTTCTTTCCGTCCACGTCAGGACTAAACTTTTCCACGTCAGGAATAATCTCTTTCTTTCCACGTCAGGAATCAATCTCTTTGATTTGTCCGCGTCAGGACTAAACTCTTCCACGTCAGGAATAATCTCTTTCTTTCCATGTCAGGAATCAATCTTGATATGTCCGCGTGAGGACTCAATCTTTCCACGTAAGGAATAAACTTGTCTTTCCACGTAAGGAAACCATTTTTCTTCCACGTAAGGAATGCTCTTGATATGTCCACGTAAGGACTCTGATCTTTCCACGTTAGGAATCAAACCTTGATCTATCCACGTCAGGACTAAACTTTTCCACGTAAGGAAACACCTTCTCTTTCCACGTCAGGAATCAACTTCTTTTCCATCTGTCCGCGTCAGGACTAAACTTTCCACGTAAGGAATCAATCTCTTTTCCACGTAAGGAATCACCATTTTTCCACGTAAGGAATAAGACTTCGTCTGGATCTGTCCGCGTCAGGACTAAACTCTTCCACGTAAGGAATGCCTCTTTCTTTCCACGTCAGGAATCAATCTTGATATGTCCGCGTGAGGACTCAATCTTTCCACGTAAGGAATAAACTCGTCTTTCCACGTAAGGAAACCATTTTTCTTCCACGTAAGGAATGCTCTTGATATGTCCACGTAAGGACTCTGTCTTTCCATATTAGGAATCAAACCTTGATCTGTCCACGTCAGGACTAAACTTTTCCACGTACGGAAACACCTTCTCTTTCCACGTCAGGAATCAACTTCTTTTCCATCTGTCCGCGTCAGGACTAAACTTTCCACGTAAGGAATCAATCTCTTTTCCACGTAAGGAATCACCATTTTTCCACGTAAGGAATAAGACTTCGTCTGGATCTGTCCGCGTCAGGACTAAACTCTTCCACGTTAGGAATGCACTTGTCTCCCCGTAAGGAATCCATCTCGATATGTCCGCGTAAGGACTCAATCTTTCCACGTAAGGAATACCAACTTCTTTCCACGTAAGGAATAAATTCGTCTTTCCACGTAAGGAAACCATCTTCTTTCCACGTAAGGAAACATTGTCTTTCCACGTAAGGAGAACATCGTCCACGTTAGGACCCACCTTTCCACGTCAGGAACACCATCTTAATCTGTCCACGTATGGACTCCAATCTTTCCACGTAAGGAATGATCTTGATCTGAATCTGTCCACGTCAGGACTAAACTTTCCACGTAAGGAATCTACCTTCTTTCCACGTTAGGAATCTCCTCTTGATATGTCCGCGTAAGGACTCTAATCTTTCCACGTAAGGAATCAATCTTGATATGTCCGCGTGAGGACTCAAATCTTTCCACGTAAGGAATCTCCATCTTTCCACGTTAGGAACACAATCTTAATCTGTCCACGTAAGGACTCCAATCTTTTCACGTAAGGAATATGATCTTTTTCCACGTAATGAATACGTTATCAATCTGTCCATGTAAGGACTCTGGCTTGATATGTCCACGTAAGGACTCAATCTTTCCACGTAAGGAAACAACTTCGTTCCACGTCAGGACCCATGTTTCGTCTTGATTTGTCCACGTCAGGACTCAGGCATCTTCGACCCGCTAGGGAAATACAACTTGTCCACGTCAGGACTCACTTCTTCATTGGTCCCGACCCACAAACTTCTTAGCACTGACGTGACAGCGACTTTGAGGCGGACTCTACTGGGGATATCTGGAAACCAAACTACTGGATGCCTGTTCTGATGCCCGGAGGCCACTTCTGAAATTCTGGTTCATGAAACCTTTTGATGACAAATAACTCTGCTTGGGAATAAAGAGAGACTTATCCTGGTAACTCTGTGGGGAATACTGCCGAAACTGACATTATCATTGAATATCTCATGCCGAGATCTTGAGTGTTTGGTAGTTCATTTGAGCAAGTGCTCTCCCCACCTGCTGGGATACAGGAACCGCTTCAGCAAAATAAATGTTGAAGATAATGCCAACTTCGCTGGGGATAGCCAGGTGCTACAGAATTATTCCAGCAAAATAAATGCTGTAAGAGTGAAGTCGACTCAGCTGGGAAATTAGGAACTTAAACCAAACACCTTGTTGAAGTAGCATCCTGCTGGGGAATATAACTCTGCTGGGGAATAGCAGATGTGCACAGTACGATTGGATTTCTGCTGGAGAGTGAACTGATATTACACAGTATCCCTGACAAAATAAATGCCAGGACTCACAACCAACTCTGCTGGGGAGAGTCTTAATCTTCGAGTTCTACTGGGAGGAAAGAACAGTTGCTGAAAGGAGAGAACTCCGCTTCAGGGATACTAACATGCCCAGCTTGCCCCTGAATCTGCAACAGTTTTGGAATGGACCCTATAGTCTTTGCCTCCTGACAACCAGACATGGACTGCTTCTACATAACTTTCGTGCTTCTAGGGTGACCTGCCCTGGTCTCGCAATAATCTTTTGTCTCTGATCGACTGAGTCGTGGAGCCCTGCCCATAGCTATGAGAGATTTGCCAAATCTTGACCTGACTGCCCCGGATTTACTGATTCTAGGATGACCGACTCTACCTGAATTAATCAGTATAGCTTGCCCCAGTTCACGAAATATTTGGGCATTCTGCATTTTATCCTGATCATACCTTCCACTGTAGGAATCTTTCCTGTCGGCATGCGCTTACTCGCAGGTAACACAAGTTGTTCTGCATAAAAGATATATTAAACGCAATGCATATGACAGTTTCAAAACCCAAGTCTGTTCACTAAAAAATTTTGTGACATGTAATGAATCAATTATCAAAATGTCAATATGAAAGCTGGTAAGAGGAACCCTTTTAGGAGTCAGAATCGACGAGATCTTTACTGACGTATGCCCTCGGACAAAACCTGTTTCAATTAGGACTTTTTCGGGTTGTAACGTGGTCAGGTTCACGGTTAACAAGGAAAGACACAGGCTCAAAGTTTATTTTAACCCACCCATTCTCCATGATGTTCTCCAATCCTACGTTCAGCTAATCTGACTTCAGCGTTCACCTATTAGAGGTGGAATGATAGGAGTGATGGTTCAGGATACCACACATTTTTCTTTTGTGAGTGACAGTCATTTGCTTTTCATCTTTGGGTGCCTAGAATCACACGACTTTGTCCTTTTCGAGGATTTTTCTTTTCTTTGGCAATCCTTTTCGTTTTTCATTTTTTTTCATTCCCTAACTTTTGGCTGGACTGAGTATCTTTTGAGATTCTTTTGATGTTCCAGTCCAGCGGGATGCCCCTGTTTTTTGCCTATGTCATTTGTTTTCAAGTTTTGACTTAGCGGGCTTTTGATTCTTTTCGCTTTTCATTTTTTTTTTTGAACAAGTCGTGTGACACTGGTTTATCTGACTTTTTGTGGAGTAATGTGACTGTTTCACTCCGTGTCGGCGAGGTTTAACCATTGTGGTTCTTTAGGCACGACCTATACAAGTGTGATTTATCCTCAAACGGGCACTCCTTTCGCGATTCGAACGCTTGGTCAAACTAACTGACACCTACCCTGCCCCGGGTTAAGATTTGGGGTTTTTTCATTTTCGAAAAGAACCTCCTACTACTGGCTCGAAAGGGGTTATCAAGGGATTACCTTCCTTATATCTCCAGTGTTTATGGATTGAAACAATGCCTGTATTTCATCAACAAGTTTTTTTATCCAAAAGCATACGATCGGAATATTATTCGTCATCTGTTTTCGTCATCCTCCCCAGATTCCTGCTAAAACAAGCATTAAGCATTAAAGCAAAACAAAGAGTGAACACGACTGGATTAATTCAAAACATGCATATTCATTTCGTTTATTAATATCAATTGAAAAACAACAAGTTTTAAGAGCGAAATTTGCAATTACACAGAAAAGAAACTACGAATGCGCGGACATGAACAAGATAACATGAAAAATGTCGGTGTCTCAGAACTGGACTTCCTACACTTTGACTTATTGGCGAGTCAACCATTCTCAGAAGCTATCATCAGGGGTAGTCTACTGCTGTCTCGATCTTCTTTCACCGGCCCGATCAAATCTGGGAAACCTTTTCATCACCCCGGCTTTTGCTTGTCTATGGCTTTGCACCACCTTGGGGACCCTATTAGAGAAGTTAATGACCCTGTTGTCGATTAAATATTGGACGTTATGCTTGAACGCGTGGCAACCTTCAATATCATGTTCGGGAGCCCCGGAGTGGAATTCACAGTGCCTGCTCGCATCATAGCCATCCGGCAGAGTGCCGGTTATTGGCGCCAGAGTTCTTTTCTCCACCAAGTTCAATCTTAGTAGTGTCTGTAACAAATCTGCGTACGTTGAGGGAGGCTTCTCAAACACCCTCCTTGGCTTTTTTTCCCGAATTCTTTGTTGAGTCGTATACTGGCGTCTTGTAGGCTGCTGGCTTTGCTCGGACGTTTCCTTAGGCTCACGCGTTATCATCCTTAAGTTCAACCCTGGCATTGGCAACTGTTGTGGACATGGAGACTTAGCTTCCAGTGGCTCTGGGATATACCTCGATTCATCTGCAACCTCTGGCGGAGAAATGGGAATATCAGTCCCTGCAACTTTTATGCCCCCCGGTACAAACTCAATTATTTTCTCATCCAGCAAATCTTGAATCTTATGCTTAAAAGCTTTGCAGTTTGCAATGCTATGCCCCGGTGCTCCGGAGTGGAAGGCACAATGGGCGTTCAGGTCATAGTCTGGTGGCGGCTGCCCTGTCAGTGGAACCAAAATGCGGGGCTCAACCAGTTGAAGTTGGAACAAGAGTTGCACCAGCTGATCATAATCCACAGGGATCTCATCAAATACTCTGTTAGAAAACCTCATTCTCTTACCCCACCTCCTTGAGTTATCCTGCAAAATCAATTGTGACTGCTGACGAGGAGAATCCTGAGCTTCGAACCATGGAGAGGGTCTCTTAAGCCTATCATGCGCGGGCAATGGTTCTTCAGACCCCTGAGGAGAAGATAAGCCAGCCGCGTCTTCAGACATCTGCCCTCCTTCTCTTCTGAGTATGTTCCTTAATATTTTCGCCATCAACCCTATCTGTGCCTTCAATCGGCAGTTCTCTTCTTCTAGCGTCTCTTGATTCGAGCGCAACTCTTGCATATCTTTCGTGAACTGCCCCAGCTGGCCTCGAACATCCGTTAATTCTGCTTGAACCTATTTGATGGCTATCCCCACAAGTTGGCGTATGCGGCCTGGGAGAAAACCTTGATTCTCTAGCCGAGCAAAGTCGGCAGCCCTATCATCAACCCACGCAATCAGAGGCTGCACCATGTTCTGCAACTGTTTTTGACTCTCGGCCATGGCTTCCATTACCTGTATGAGCCGCATTATGTTGTCGTGCACCTCTTGCATCTCAGTCGGATCCTGACTCATGACTTCCTTGCTGCTACTTCTGGTTGAATGCTAGGGAATTCTTCAGTCGATAATCCTGGGGGACCTGAGAGATACAGGAGATGAGCTACAGTTTAATAATTACCTGTAATGCAATATGAATATGAATGCAATGCAATGTGTGTGTCTGTGCATTAGGGAAATTCATTCCCCGATTCTAGTGTGAAGGTGTCGGTGCAGTGACAGTGCTAGCAATACAAAGATCGGAGCTGAATCATAGAAAGCCTCATATATTGCTGAGAAAACTAATAGGCCAAGAATACAATATCACTGAGTACAATAAGAAGGCATGACCTCAACCAACAATCCTGGTGATGGTCAGCACTATGCAAATAAAGCATACAAGTCAATACAAGAAATGTTCAAGTACTCCCATAAGCCTGATACTCTTCTATCAACTTCTTGGTCTCTGGATGACCTGGTCGAGTAAGCAGCCCTTCAACAAGTTGGTTTCTTTTCTTAAGGACACGTTGCACGTCTCCAGCAGTTTCTTCCCTTGTCCCTTCTCCGAAGCGATCTTCTAACTTCCGCTTCTGAGACACAGCTTCATCTCTGCCTTTGATGGCCTTGTTTAGTGCATTCTGTAGACTATACCGGGTCATCACTTCTTCCTCACACTTCTTGATGCTGGACTTCAACTACTCTTCGAGGTCGGAAATTTGCTGCTTCAACTTATCTTCCCTCTTCTTATTGTTGGTGAGCGTAGCATTCCAAGTCTTATTGCAAGAAGAGATCTCTCGGTGAGCGATGTCAAGTGCTTTCTTCTTGGATTCAAGCATGTCATGGGAGCTTCTGAACTCTTGCCCCAGACATTCGTGCTTCTTCCTCTCCTCAGTCAACTCATCCCCTAATCTGTTCATTAGCTCAATCTGCTGTTGGAAAGCATACACGACCTTGTTTTTCTCACTGCGTACCTGGGCTAACTCTTGCTCTAACCCTTCATTGATCTTCATCAAGGCTTCTTTTTCTTTCACAACTTGCTCGTAGGCTTCCCGAGAAACAGTGGTTGGCTCTGCTACCGGAATAGGAACAAGGATTGGTACATCTGGGAATGGCATCCGCAACTGACTTGCTCTCTCCTGGACCCAAACTCTGTATGGTGCATAGGCCTGACAGTCATTCTTTCCTAACAACGGCTTCCCTCTGCGGTTAATACGCGTCCAGGCATGCTGCAGCTTGGCTAGTAACTCCCCCTTCACGTCTCCGGTGAAGTACAGAGATTCCTGTACTTCTTCCTCCTTTGGTGGGTTCTTCAATGCATATCCGAACTGACGGACGAACAGAGAAGGGTTGTAGTTGATACACCCTTTCCTCCCTATCAACGGAACATTAGGGTACCCAGAACAACTGAATATAAGCTCAGATCCTAGCAGGTCTCGATCAAACCACTCAACGTCTTCAAAAGATAGCCTCATCAGGCGCTCTGACCCGCTAGCTGTGGTTGCACTCTTCACAAAAGATCCCTTCAGGGGATGGTGGCTTTTAAACCACATATCCAGCAATGGTACACAGAAATGAACATTCTTTCCTCTTCCCTTCTCATTCTTGTAATGCAGTGAGTGGTAGAAATCTCCGAGCATGGTCGGTACAGGATTACCAGCGGCAAACAAGTAGAAGGCATCGAAGTCCACAAAATCCGGTACATTGGGAAACAATATTATGCCGTAAATGCACAGAGCCAGCACAGCATTGAAGGCAATCCAACATCCGCTCTTAGCGTACTCTTGAGCTTTACCGATCAAGAACTGGAGTGAGAAGCCTGGAACTCCACAGGAAACAGTAGTCAACAGTTCAGAAGCATCCGCATGCAAGGCTTTTGCCATGTCTTCCGGCTTGGGCTTAATGCCCGAATGAATGAATGGAACCTGGTTCTGCACGGGTAACTTAGTAAACTCCACATACTCCTCAATGGTAGGCCCTATAATGAAATCAGCGAACGTAAAACATCTCAATGCGGGATCATAGAATTGCATCAAAGCGTACAACCTATCTAGCTTTGTCTCCGTGGGTTTGCGCACCAATCTCAATAGTCTTCCATAACTCATTCTGAAGCTCCTACGAACCTCCTCATCAGCCAGAGAGATCAACCCAAGCAGGGGAACAACATCAAGAGTAGGCAATTTGTAAGCAACTGTCCTTCTTAAGCTGGCCATGACCAATCACTCAGGAATCCGGACACTAGAACTAGGGAAATGCAAATGCACCAGCAGCACAGACACACGTTAGTGGGATGCAATGATGATGAGTATGCAAACAGAATGCAATGCAAGTAACATGCAACGGGGGCCAACTGCCGTAGCTGAATAGCCTGGACCATATCAAGAAGTCTCAGATAGATTCTCTAGAAGTCCTCAAACCCTGGCCTCAGATAGACCTAAAATCAAGCTCCAATAATGGTATCTGACAGATCTCAAACCATAACTCCAACTGGTCTCTGGCAGACCTCAAATCACATCTCCAACTGGTCTCTGACAGACCTCATAACCCTCCATAAATACCCAGGATCTCTGATCAAGAAATAACCGGTATCTGAAGGTCTAGTTACCTGCATAACCCCAAACCCTCTCACAGGTGGATGTCCTAGTAACTGACAAAGGTATAGCATCCTATGCGGCCGTCGGCGTCACAGACTTTCAGGGTTGATGATACGATTCCCAGAAGGAGTGGCATCATCAAATCCTGAAGAGGCCTCACTTAGCCAACTTCCAAATGATCGGTCCCCAAAGTCGACAATTCAACTAACCAGCAACCCACGCCAACCAAAGGAAGGGGCAGGAGGCCAACCAGAGGAACCTCGTCTGAGTGTAGATTTCGCGGGACACCAAAGCAAGCAAAGCAAGCGGGCGCCAACTAATCTCTACTCTAATTCTAGGTGCACTCAAGCCCAGGTCCGGCTTCTCACTCAATATCAGAACACCCGTCACACCCTAAGATACAGCAATAATAATCCATATATACAAAGCTGAAAATAAAGGTCAGAAATATAAATCCATACAAAATCCTCGACGGGAAAACAAGCGTTAGGATTGACTCTCTTAAGGGACGTTGGATCCCAAATGCATAAGAACTATCGCAGTCCTTAGAAGCCAGGGGACGTTGGATCCCCAGCAGAGTCGCCAGCTGTCGCTACTGCGAAAATCGGCGCCGGCTGACAGAAGAGTCGCCACCGTGCGTTATTTATCCCACGGGAGGGAAAGGAAACGCTCAGAGTAAACCTCGCACAACATGGGAAAGGTATGGTCGTCGTAACCAAAACCTGGATTCGGGAGTCGGTTACGCAAGGGGAAGGTATTAGCACCCCTCACGCCCGTCGTACTCGACGGGATCCACGCTTGTTTTCGGGTATGGATTGTTATTCTATCTAAACTAAGGGTTAAGGGTTAAAAAGAAAGAAAGGGAAATAAAAATGACTCGGCAAAGTATCGCACTTTATGCCTACGTATTCCCGCCTGGAACGAGAAATCAGAGTCAACGTAGTTCGCCTACCTACGGGAAAGGAGGGGAAGGTTGCTCGCTAGGATATCGTATCCTATGCCTACGTACTTTCATACAGCATGAAAGATCAGAGCAAACGTAGTTCGGGCCACGTACGACACAAGTCTGTCTGTTGTTTTTTATGAAAAATCTCACCTTAAACAAGGGTTTTCTTATTGCAAAAGGTTGATGTCTGTTCAAATCTTTTGACGGAAGAAATGAATTAATCTCTGTTATAACCTTTATTAATGTTTTTCTGTTGTTTTGAAGGAAGAAGAGATGACACTCTACAAATCCTAGGGTTAAAAGGGAATAAAATCTACCCTAATGTTATCATGCATGGGTTAACTCCTAATGTCTATCACATCCTCCCTTGAACAAGGAAGAATGGAAGTCCTACGGGAAAGGAAACGAAAGGAAGAAACAGAAATACAAGTAATAACCGCATACAAGTGAACATGAATATAGCAATGGTAAATGCAATGCAAAGGAGGGAGGAAGGTTCATCTCAACCTCAATCCCATTCATGGATGAAATAAGAAAATATCAAGTGATCATATGCAAAGAATCGAGTGAAAACTCCGAATGAAACGCGTAATCCACTATTTGGAATCGCAACGTGCTATCATGCAAACAAGTCGATAATCGGGCAAGCTACACATACAAATAACAGCCACCTAAGGGGTATTCAAATACCTCTAGCCTATCTATAATAAGAAATATAAACCACGGCATTCACCACGCAAACACAAATCGGCCGTTGGAGCCTTAACAAAAATAAAGTCCGTTCGGAAGTCCAAATTACAAGTTTGAATACAAAATATGAGAAAAATAGCAAAATGTGCTAAAAAATTCAAATAAAAATCTCCAATGCCCTACATCAAGCCACAAACCAGGGGTGAGAGATACCACAAAAATATACAAAGATAAATGGTCAAACAAGATGAAAACATTGCAAGATATCTCATGTATACCAAAGGAAAGATTAAAGTGGAGCATGTTAAAGAAAGCATCCAAAACCAATTAAAATGGTACAATAAAATTCCCACAAAAATAAATCACAATACCTCAACGTGTGTATGAGATCCCTGCAAAAGGATTGACATTTAAATTGTGTTTTGATAGGTCAAAGAAATTCAACAAAATGATAGCACCAGCATTGGCCTTTTTATGACGACCCAAATGTAAAAAATCCAAAGAAAATGTCAAAAAATGGTAAAATTATAATTCCAGTTTTATTAAACCCTAAACATCTTAAAGATTCCGCACAAAAAAATGGGGATCAAAAAGACTAATTTTCCTATTTTTTATGATTATTTGAAGTCAGCATATAAAACAGAAAAATAAAAGAAACATTGCAATATGAGGAAATAAGAGGAAATAACATGAATAAATAAAAGTGGCATGAGGCTTATGTGGCCGATTACGTGGCGCAGTGAGAGGCGTTGGATGAATGGAAGAAACCTTGACTTGGAAATGCATCCGACGGTGTTAACACCTTCTTCTCCAAATCAAATTTTTCAACTTTGTGAATAGTAACCCGCAGCCCCATGAACATGAGTTTTTTGCTACTTTGAAGCACCATAACTCCATCAATAATTATCCGTTTCGCACAAAATTTTAGTCAAACTTGAAGGAAAAAATTCAAGGAATCCAAATATGGTCTTAGATTTTCTTGAAACTCTCTCTAACTCCCAAAATGTGGCACCTCAAGAAAAACTCAAGAACCAAAAATTGTCATAAAAACCATCTTTTTTTTACTAGAATCCATGTAGGAGATGAGAGCAATGTGATGCAACAACAATAATGCAAGAAAGACTCATAAATCATGAGTTATGTCGAATTCTTTATACCTTGGAAAAATGAATTATGGAGCTTTAATGGAGCACGAATTTCTTTGGAAAAAAGTGTAGAAACCTTCAATAATTCTTGGTAGAGGTATTAGGATCAAAGAAAATGCTTGAATTGGTGAGGAAATGAAAATCACTTTTGCACTTGGAGCTCACTTTTTCATGTTGATACAACCATGGAATTGCACTAAAATCTTCTCAAAAATTGATGGAAAAATCCTATGTAGTATATTGAATTAATTGGTAATGAGAAAGGATCAAAAAATGGAGAGAAAAAGGATTGAAAAAAATGGAAATTCAAACATGTGAAAGTGTGGGAAAAAATGGAAAAATGATGGAAAAAATTCAATATGATTTGCAAATGGATTCAACATCAACTATCACCAACCTTTTCTCTTAATGATCTCAATCCAATATATAGATGATGATGAACAAACTTAGAGGTTTCTAGAATAATCTTGGAGGATTCTAGAAAGTTGTGGAAATTTCATGAACTTATCATGCCATGATACTTTGAATATCTCTTATCTCATGCTTGCACCTTTCCAAACTTATGTCAAAATCTCCTTACATGAGATATGGGAAGTGCATGTAAGCTCCTTGCCTTGAAAATTCATCTTGTGCCAAGTTTTCTATACTTGCCTTATTATGCAAGTAACAAAAATACAAAGCAAGTCCAATTTTTAAACCCTAACTCAAAAAAGTGGCTGAACCAATGTCTTTAAAATGATGTTGGGAATCAATTTGGTATATTGGATGACCCATATTGGACTTGTAGATCTCTCAAACCATTTTCCAACTTGAACTTTTTCAAGTTATATGCCTTTTTTAAGTCATTTTTCACCAACTTTTATCAAGTCTTGTTCCATGCATTTCCAAACTTTCATGACTTCTTTTCTTGACTTAAAATGGCATTTTGAGTAACTTTGATGTTGGGAAGTTTTTCATTTGAAGCTCCCTTGTATGAGTTTTAGGTATAGGCTAAGAATGACCTGTAATCACTAGATGACCCAAAATACCCTTTGCTTGCCAAGACCATAGGTAGAGTTCCACAAATCATATGAAGGCATACCATACCATTCTAGAATTCTAAGACAATGAGGAACAATTCTTATGTTGACCAGAAATTCATTTGAAATCTCCTTGAGGGGTAAAAATTGCTTGGAAGTCAAGTCACTTTCACAGACAAAACTTCAGATACCTCAGATGACCTGTAACTTGCAAGGACCATAACTTGAGTTCTATAAATCTCCTTGATGTCTTCCACCACTCAAATTAAAGGTCTTGAGATCCTCTACAAGTTTCATGTTGGCCAAGGATCCATTTGAAGCTTGCATTTTGACTTATCTTGCTTGGAAGTTTGTCCTAAACTAGGGAATTTTACACAGAAACCCTAATTTAGAAACTCCTCTTCTCCTTGATTTCTCTTGAATTCTTCTTAGCATAACAACATATCCTTATTATTCATGTCAAATGATGAACCCCACATCTCTCCAATAGCCCTTAATGCCTTTCAATCAGTCAATTGACCTAGAGTTGACCCAGGGTTGACCCAGATGAAACCCTAGTTGACTGTCTTCAACTGTAATTCTTGTGACTTCACCAATGACTTGTCTCCTTCTCCAAATGACTTTCTAAGTCCTCCAAGATGTCTAGATACTCCCCATGCTCAGCCCACAGCTCACCATTTCTTTGTTGATCCTCAAACACCCTCAGTTAGGAGATAGATGAACTGCTTGATCCATTGACTTGATAGCTTCCAAATTCTTTTCTGATGACTTGAATGAGGTTGAATCAGGATAATAACCTCTTGATAGGCCTCTAGAGATGAGAATAATGATTGGTCCCCTGTTAGCTGACTTGCTATGCTTATGCTATGCAGATGAGTAACCTATGTACATGGCCCTATATGCAAATGCTAATGCAATTGAAACATAAACCAAGTGAATAAGGTTGGGCAAATTTTTAGGGTGCAACAATTAGTACCAAAAGTTGATTGTTACCAACTTCCCCAGCCAGGGGCCTGTTGTTTTGACAATATTGCTTGGAATTTCCCAATCGTAATTGGAAATTCGATTTGGTCGTCACCATATCCCCAGGAAGTCTGAGGATATTTAACACTTCTTGGAAACCGTTATTTGTTTTGGTCGTCACCATATCCCCAGTAAGTCTAGTGGAAACTAGCACCGTTTGAAGCTATTTGTTATTCTGGTCGTCACCAGTCTCCCTAGTTGAAGCTTTTGCTTTTCCAGTCGAGTCTCGGAGAATTAGTGGATACTAACCTCCCCGGCACGCCCGGTCTTGTTTCTAACCTTTTCCTGAAGATCCCGTTTGAACTTTTCATTATAGGAAATTTTCTCATCTGGTTATCCCCAGTGAGATTCGTGTCTTCGTTCCGTCTTTTCCCCGGTGAAGCTTTGCTTCCCCAGTGATTTTGTTCCCCCAGCAAAGTTTTCCCCAGTGGGTTTCTTCCCCAGTGTGGTTTGCATTTCTTCTCTTTCATTTCCCTAGTGAAGAATTATCTTCTTCCCCGGTGGGCTTCCTCATCTGGTTATCCCCAGTGAGGTTTGTGTCTCCTTTCCCCAGTAAAGATGTGTATTCCCTGGTGGAGTTTGTGTCCCTTGTGTGAAAGATTTCTTTGAACAGCATCGTTAGTCATGTTTGAACTATTCTGCTTACTTTGCCTTGAATCTTTCCCCAGTGTGTTGGGTCACTGTGAATGGTTACTCGTCATTTTGTCGTTCTTTCATATTTGTTCGTGTGTCTGCATCTGACTGACATTCAAGCATCATATAACATCATTTATATTCATGGCATATTTGCATTTATCCTTTTGCATACCATCGGATCTAAGGGACAAAATTTCTGGTTTGCTATATTTAAATATCATTCACTGCGATTCTATGAGGATTGTCATCTCTCATTACCATCTAGTGAAGATATTTAAATAGGGGCATCTGTTGCACCCCAAATTTTGACCCCTTAGATCCTCATCATCATTGTAGGATCATATTCATTTGATTTACTAACCTTAATCCAGTTCAAGTTTATCTTTGTCAAGATACAGGTGAATTAGGGTTCCGTACCATCAAAATCGAGACTTCAGTGGTCCGATCAATCGATGTTTTGGATTGATTCAACTTCAAACAAGATCAAAGATACTCCATTAGGTCAAGTATGAATCCAATTTGAGGTGGTCACCCGGGGTTCGAGAACAGTGCAATTTGAGATACCCGATTAGGGTTTTTGATTGGAAAAAGTCAACTATAGTTTGGATTTTGATTCAAAGAGTATTTCAACGATGGGATCAAGGTCCATTAAGCTCCTATGGCTTAGTAAAGTCCGTCCAAAGAATTTCAAGTCCTCAGGATGTCCGGATCACCAACGGGCGACTCGGTAGACACCGATCGATCGAAAAGTTGACCAAAAAGTCAACTCTCCAACAATAAGGAATTTGACTTCAAGGTGTGAATGAAAAATGTTCCTTGTATCATATTAAACCTCCCCATAAAATTTCATGACCATTGGATCAAGGGTTAGGAAGTAATTGCAAAAATCGGGAATTAGGGTTTCGAAAGGGGTAAAACCATAACTCCTCAACCACACATCCAATTGAGGTGGTTCTAAGCTTGTTTGAAAGGTCTTGACAAAACCTACAAAAGTCCCACAGTGGTCCATATTCAAAAAATGCATGGAATTGGAGTTATAGAAAAATCATTTTTCTAGTACAAAACACTTAGAGAAATTTCATTAAATTTTGGCCATACAAATCACCTTTTTCAGAACTTTGAAGGGTTTTTCAACCTAGTTCCATCAAGAATTTGGAAATTTCCAAAACATGAAAGTTGTAGAGCTACACAAGGGATTTCTAAAAAGTGCAAGAACTCCCCAAGGAGATTTATGAGCTAGGAGTTATGATGCCTTGAAGTTGGGTCTGCCACACTTGAGATCACCAATTCAACATTTTTCAAAATTCAGTATTAATCAATATGGGCTATACTCAGCTATTGGGCTTTGTTTCTTTATGATATCATGAGGCTTGGATGATGTAAAAACCAGAAAAAATGAAGAATTGGAGGGTTTGTACAACTTGGGGCAAGTAAGCATTATAATAATCTTTTTTACACCATGAAAGAGAAACTTTTTCCCATATCATGACAACAGCAGTCCCCTACTAGCAAGGACCCTCTCCTATCACCTCATCCATCCTTCCAACTACCATTTACTTGCATAGAGCATTGGAGCTAATGTGAAAATGGCTATCACAAAGATATTGGCAAGATTTTGCAAGATACTTCACCATCTCCCTCCAAAAGTGGTAAAATACAATGTTGCCCTCATCCTTGGTTTTCCTATAAATAGAGGCCTCTCCCTCACTTCCAATACACACCAGAGTTATTCAGAACATCCAAGTATCATAGCTCTCCTCCCCTTTCTCTCTTTGCTTGTAAGTGAATTCCAAGAAAAACAACAAAGTTGGTCATTTTGCAACTTTCACACCATTTTCATTTCTAACAGTTCCAACACTCCCACAACCATCCATACATCTTCTAAATGACATATGGAAGGTGTATGATACATCAAGCCATCAAAAAACTCAAAAAATCAAAAAGTCAACTTTCTTCTCACCATACTTTGACTAAAAGCTACAAAAACCACTAAGCCTTGTTCTAAACACTTCCTTAAGGTTTTGATCATTCATACACCTCAACCTTATAATTTCTCAGCTGTCCAAACTCCTAGAAATCTTTGGAAAAGCATATTTTGACATTTAGCACCATAAGTGCATTGTTACTTAAGTTGAAGTAAGGACCAAGGCTAAAAGGTGAAGTGCAAATCTCTGGTTTTCTCACTTAGTCCAACCTGCTCAAAAGTGTCATCAAGAGTCTTGTGTATGATTAGGTTCATGACCTGCTGCATAAAAATGTGTACATTGTGATACCATTCCTGTTTTGTTCCAAACTGCCTTGGATTTTGGATTTAATCATCTATCTGCCTAACTTATGTTGGCTCACCACTGTTACTTGCTTACTAGCCATGTTAGAATTTGAAGTTGACCTTTGGTCTGTAGATAGGCAGTGCTTTTGTAAAAGCACTATAGTTGACATTCATTATGTATGCTATTGGAATTTTGATTTGAGGGATGTACTAATTTTCTGGCCATGACTGTTGAGAAGTTTATCAACCTGCTGTGATGTTAAGGTTTCAGCTGAGGTATTGCAATCTTGTATATCCATGTTCCTGTCTTGGTAGAGTATGGATCCTTGGAAGTATGTGTTGATGTTTTGAAATGTAGCTTGATGCATCTTGCTTTACTTTCTTTTTTTTTTAAAACAGTTTTTCAGTCTTTTTGATCCATGCCTCTAACAGCATAAGAATTGCTAAAACTTGAAAAAATCACTATGTTGTTAGGATGTTCCCTTGCATGATTTATGTTATTGTCAAACTTATGCCTAATATTCAAACCTCCCAGATTCAGCAACCTTCAGCTTTAGGTAAGACTGCTAGTTCAGGTGGCTGCTAGAGTTGCTAGTTTTGTGAGAGCATGATGATTTGAGTATCTCCTCTTAGAGCTGCCTAGCCTATGGTTTCACCAAGATGTGTTAAGGGCTGTACCATTTAGACTAGGATAAGTAAGTCCCAGCTTGTTGGCCTTACTGATTGGGAAATTTCTTTAGAAGGCTGAGGTTTGATCTAGATATTTCCCCTACCTGAAATGTATCTTCCCTACCTACTGTCATGAAACTAGGCTTTTGGTTTTAAAAATCAATTGGATTGATTGATTGGAAATCTTGCTTCCATCAAAAGAGAGGTTCTTGTTACTGTCAAAGATGCTGCTAACAGTTTTGTTACCAAACCTATTGATGCTAGAATGTCTTGTGGAGAGTGAGTGTGAGGATTGGCTAGATATCCTGATAACTTTCATTTGTCTGCATTCTGACTTGACCAATTTGAGGGACATTTTCATAAGACTGTGGCTGTTTATGAAATATCGTGAAGAGAGCTAACTTGTTTTTTAGGTTAGATGAATTTGCTTTGATCATCTCAACTGTTTGCACATTACTGTTAATGATATTACTACATGTACAATGCTTACATTCTGATGCATGTGGAAACTAAACCAAACAAGCAACAACACATACTACAATCAACTCCCATTTTGTGAACACTAACAACATCATCGGCAGGCTGTGGTAGATTAGAATTTGTATTATTTGGTTTTGTTTTTCAACTCTGTTGTCATGAACATCAAATAACAGTTGAAAATCTCTTTTTGCATAAGCCTTACTTTCCTCATCTCTTGAACATGTTTTAAAACACATTTGAACATTGTATGGATGTTGGCTTCTAGCTACTGATGCATAAGTTGTGATCCCATGGTCATGTCAAAAATCACATCAATATACAAGTCACACTTTGCACCAAATTGTTTTTTCATTCATTCCACTGCATGTTTGGAGGTTGCTCAGAGTATTAACTTGCTTTAAACACATCAGTTCATAAACTTTAAATTCCAAATGTTCTTCAAAACTCACATATACATGTTCCATCGAATTCCTTTGTGTAAGCATGATTTTGAAAAATGGTTGATACTATCTTATTCCTCATCAAATTTCAAGTGGAATAGAGTCTTGTTTTATGAAAATTGATCAAGTTTTGAAAGAGTTCGAGTAAAATCGTATTTCAACTTTTCCTTGTTTTTGCCTCAAGATTTGCCCAGAATAACACGCGTGAAGGTTTATGTATTTTTTGGGGTGGGATAATCAATGGATGTATCGCCACCCCAGTGGTTATTGCCTTGCCATTAAAACGCCTATCTTGCCTTATGTCCTGGATTCGAGCCCCAACGAGGCATTTTTTGCTTCAATTATTTTCTTTCCTTGTTGTTTTGTATTTTATCCATTCCTTTCCTTTCCATACCAGCACGCGCATAGTGCTCCAGTGGTAGAGTGGGTGTGTTTGTAAACATAAAGGCCTGGGTTCAACTCCCAGCTTGGCCTTTCCTCTTTTTATTATTTTGTTTATTTGTTTTTATTGTCATAAATCACTTCAACTTCAAATATTCATAACTTATTGATCTTCCATCTTTCTTAACTCATTCTTTTTGCAAACTCGTCATTGTGATGTCTAGTTTTGTTTGGTGGATTGAGATCTCATGATTAATTATTTTAACAATGCTTTTGGTTTGCTTGTTAGTAAACTCAGTCTTAGGTCGTCACCTTATGTCTCGATTAAATTTCCTTATGCCATGTCTACTTTTTATCTTGTAAGATTTATTGGTATTTGCTTTCTTCATGTTTGTTAGCATGATGAGATTTCATCTTTTGTTGGTTATTGCTATGAATATTTATACCTCCTAAATTACGAGGCTAAACTAATTTAATTGTGTGGGATTGTTATCTATGCATAGTTTTTATTTTTAATTTGTTATTTGTTTACATGGTTGTTACCTTCACCATGCTTTCAATCTTTTTCAAAATTGCCTACATATTTGTCAAGACATGCTTATTGTAATATGCTTACCATGCTTGATTGTGACCATTCATCTTACTTAAAGTACTTGTTCATTGTAATGTGTTTATTCATCCTTGATTATAATCATGTCTTCTATATTCCTCATGCTTGAATGTGCTTATGCTTTGATAAGTATTTTCCTCCCCAAGTGATGAAACTTGTTTAGTTCTCATCCAAGTTGCCTCCTCCCTTCCAAAGGAAAAGTCTCTCCATTGACCTTTGTGTCATGGATAGCTCATTACCCCTTTTGACTTTGTAAAGTCATCTTGAACCTTAGTTAAGATTAGAACCCATAAGACATTAGACTTTGCTTAAGTCTAAAAGACCTACCTTTACTAGGAGTGCTCCTCAACTAGAACCCTAGGTTAGAGTTTGTTTAACTCTATATAAGAATCATAGTGATGATTACTTATTCCCCTTTGAGAGTTCAACATAGACATAGAGAGTTTTGAAAAAACTCTATACAAGCATTGTAATGTTTGTTCCCCATTGAACCTTGATCATAATCAAGTGTTCTTCAACCCTAGTGAGGTGAACTACGATTGCTCTGATTCTATCCTAGTTAGGATACGTAGGCAGAGGACGCGATGTCTTTGCGAGCAAACTTAGAAACTATCTTTAGGTTTTAACCTACACCTTTACCCAATCCCAATCCATAGCAAACATTTAGTAAACTTAGCATGCAAACAAAAAAAAGGTTCCTGTAGAGTACTACAGATGTTTAGGATGTGAAATACCTACCCTATGCATAACCAACCCCCGATCCCCGAATCTCTTAGCGTTGTTGTTACATCGCGCAAAAGGTTCTTTCTCTCTTTAGACATTTCCTTTCGATAAATTAAAGTCCGGTTGTGAATTTAAGAATTAAGATTCAAGTTAATCAATAGCTTGGTATCACGATTCTCACCGCAACAATTTCCTGTTAAAGTCTAGTGGTGACTGGCAGCTTTCTTTTAAAGTCCAGTGGTGACTGGCGTTTTCTGTTAAAGTCCAGTGGTGACTGGCATTGTTTGAAGGACCATTTGTCTTTGGCAATCTTATCCCTTTTTGCTATTATGCAAAGTCTGTTTTTTCCTCTGTTTCTTTTGTTTCCTGAAGATCCCGTTTGAACTCTTCATTGTAGGAAATTCCTCATCTATTTATCTCTAGTGAGGTTTGTGTCTCTTTTCTTTCGTTGTCTTCTTCCCCAGCAAAGTGTTGTCTCCTTTCCCCCAGTGAAGTTTTGTTTTCCCTGTTGGAGTTGGCGTCCTCTGTGTGAAAGATTCCCCTGAGCAGCATCTTTAGTTGTCTGAATTATTTTGGTTTTCTTTTCCTTGGATCTTTCCCCAGTGTGTGGGTCCCCCATGAGTAGTTACTCGTTGTATTGTCGTTCTTTTATCTTTGCTTGCGTGTTGCATCTGTCTTGCATTTAAACATCATAAAGCATCATCTAGATTCATAGCATATCCGCATTTGTCCTTTTGCATACCATTGGATCTAAGGGACAAAATTTTTGGTTCGCTATATTTAAATACCTTTCACTACGATTCCGCGAGGATTGTCATCTTTTGCCGCCATCTAGTGAAAGATATTTAAATAGGGGCAACTGTCATACCTCAAACTTTGACCCCTTAGATTTTCATCATCATTTTAGGAGCATGTTCGTATGTTTATCTAACCTTAATCCCTTCCAAGTGGTCTTTGTCAAGTTTTGGATTGGTTTCCTTTGAGATTGGGTCTCCACATCATCAAGAGTATTCTATTGGATCAAGCTTGAATCCAATTTGAGGTTGTTACCCAGGAATCAAAAGCAGTGAAGTTCAGGATACCCGATTAGGGTTTTCGAGTAGGAAAAGTCAACTGTGGTTTGACTTTTGATTTAAAAGGTGTTACAATGATGGGATCATGGTCCATAATGTTCATATGGCTTGGTAAAGTCCATTCAAGAAGTTTCAAAGCCTCAAAAGGTCTAGAGCATCAACAGTCAACTCGGTAGCCACCGATCAATCGTTCGGTTGACCAAAAAGTCAGCTCTTCAACAATAAGGAGTCTAACCTCAAGATGTGAATCAAAAATGTTCCTAATGACATATTGCATCTACCCATAAAATTTCATGACAATTGGATCAAGGGGTGAGGAGTAATCGCAAAAGTCGGGAATTAGGGTTTCGAAAGGGGCAAGACCATAACTCCTTAACCACACATCAGAAAATGCCTAGATTTTGAGTTATGATCAAATTCATTTCAAGAAGGAAAAATGACTTAGAGAAATTTCACTTTTAAGCTTGTTTTTTAGCAACTTTAAGAGGTTTTTTGGCCAATCTCCTTTGAGAATTTGAAAGTCATGAACGCATGAGTGTTTTAGATCTATTTAAGGGCTTTCTAAAAAGTACTAGAACATCTCAGTGGAATTTGTGAGCTGAGAGTTATGGATTAGTGAAGTTGGGACTGTCACACTTGAAACACAAAATTCTGGTTTTTTCACAAGTGAGATTTTCATCAAGATGGACCATTCTCAGCCCTTAGATCTTGTTATTTCTGATATTGGGATGTTTTGAAATGTAGAAGTGTGGAAATTATGCAGAGAAATGAAATTTGAAGCCAAGGCAAGTGGCTTGCAAGTTGCAAATGCAACTTGCATTATAATATTCAAAATACAAAAAAAGGTGGAAAGTGAAAATCTGCAACCAGCCATGTCCCTACTCTCCCTAGCCTCACTTCAGCCACTCTAAATCCATCATCACACTTGACTTTCAGCTTACCTCCAAGCCAAGAAAACACTTTTGAGAGATTTGATCCAAATTGCCAAACCTTTCCCTCTTTGGAAGGAAACCTCCAATCTGTCCTTTCTATCTCATTTCCCTATAAATAGAGCACCTCTTACCTCATTCAACACATCAGAACACCTCTAAAAACCAGAGTAATAGCAAGTTCTTACTCTTTCCCTCTTTACTTCAATTTCACAAAATCTTCAAAATCACAAAAACACAAAAAATCTGTCTTGACAGCCCAGCCCCTAAACTCATTTCCACACCTTTAAACTCTCCAAAAACCTCCCACACAATCCACAAATAGGGTATAGAAGGTGTTCCAACCATTAAAACACTCAAAAACATCATTTTGCAAAAAGTCAACTTTCATACCAAGCAACTTTGACCACAATGCATAAAATCTGCCAAGCTCTTGTCTAGGCTTCTTCTTGATGTTCTAATAACTCATACACCTCATATTCATCCTATCTCAACTGTCCAAAGCATTGGAATTAAGTGGTGAAGCTTAATTTTCAATCTGGCCTAAGGTTTGCATTTTGCTTCACAAGGAAGAAAGCTTCAAAGTTGAGTGGTGTTTGAAGTATCTCTGGGTTTCTTGGTGTTATAACCTGTTCAATATAGTCTACAAGAGGTATGTAGTCTATGAATCTTGCACTTTGCATCATTTTTCATGTTTTGGCATTTTTGAGAAATATGTTGAAATATGAACCATGAGCATACCAACTTTTCATGACAGCTGATTTTTGATCAATGTTAATGCTTATAATCATTTGGATACATGTTTGAGGTTTGTATGGATGAGAATATGTGCATATCTTGTTGTCTTGGCTTTATGACAGTTGGTGCTCTTTTGATGTTATTTGCAAAATGTCATCATCATAATGTTATCCTTTTGAATCAAAGTACATGTGCCCTAAATTTTGGTTTCTACATGACTATTAATGCATTTGTGGTGTGTATGTGCTCTCATTTTGGCTTAAAGCAATTTCTACTTGAATCTCATCTACTGTCACCAAAAATGTTACATGTTTCCAACAAAATGTCAAAACCTGTTTTGGATACCATGTACCCCAAGTTCTAGGCTCATCTTACTTGCTATAGTGTATGAAATGTGTGTATGTCTTGTCTTCATGAGACCTCACTGTCTGCAACTAAACACCTTGCTGCTACAACTGTTTTTTGCAAAATCACTTAGGCACACATTCCACTTTTGTGGCTTGTTTAATTCTAAAATGATTCATATAGCATTAGACCTTTTATGACATATGAAACTTGTTTGATCATGAATCCCTCAATTCTGTTTGCCTCATTGTGCTGTCATGACAGTTTGGTTTCATCATTATTTGAATTTGCATGCTTGTTGGATTTTCTTGTCATGAGCATTTCATAGTAATCTTAAGGACTAAACTCACTTGTTATATCATTTTGAACTTGTGCATAACTTTATTTTGACCTCAAACTATCCCATATCATTTTTGATCCCAAGTGTACACTTTATGTGAAGGACTGAGCAGTGGCCATGTGATTTTCAAATCCAATTTGTTTGTAAACAATTTTAAGGATTAGATACACTTATTATCATGTTTAGGATGTGTGTGGATGATTTGTATGAGTTGTTTTTACCTGTGGTGGATTTTCACTTTTAAAATGCATCATTATCATCAAAATCCCATGTTGCATCATAAACCTCATTTCTCACCACAACCATTTTGAAACTATCTCTAGTGTTTAATTCACTTGTTACCATGTATGAAATATGTGTGTGTGATTTGTTTGGTCAAAATATGCATAGATCATGATTTGAACTTTCTCATGCACTTCACAAACACCAAGTTGCAGCTGTCACACTACTTTCACCACAGGCTGTTTTGAGACCCTCCCTTGTGTCTAATTTCACTCACCAACATGCTTTCAATGTGTGTATGTGCTTGCTTTGATCTGAATCTGCTTAGAATCTGACTTTCATTCCATTAAGCATTTCACAAATGACCAATTGCAGCTTGATGGTCGTTTCTCACCAGAACCTGTTTTGACTTTAATTTTTTGCTCACAATCATTCATCAATATGTTTCTAATGTGTGTATGTACTTGGCTTGAACTGAGAATGCTTGGAATTTAACCTGCACATCAATATGCATCTCACACACTCACCTTTGCTTGTGCTATCGAATTTCAAAAGGGAAGCATGATCTTTCAAAATTAATTCCACCACTGTGTTTCTTGTTAAAAAAATACTCAAGTTACACTAAAATTTTGTTAAAATCCATAAAGAATTGACCAAGTTAGGAGTCAAAATGCAAATCAGTTGTTTGTGTGTCTGGCTTGCCCAGAAAAACCATAGAACCATGCCTTATATGTTTATAGGGGTGGCTACATCAACGGATGTATAGCCACCCCAGTGGTAAGAACCTTGCCATAAAACGCGTCTTTCACACACATGACCTGGGTTCGATCCACAGTGGACATCAACCCTTTTGGCCATTTTTTTGATTTTTACATGTTGTATTATTTTGTCTTTTCCTTCTCTCCCTTTACCACACGCGCGTGTGATGGCTCAGTGGTCAGGCTTGCTACTTGGGAGGCCAAGGGCATGGTTCAAATCTCACCTTGCCCATTTCTTTTTAGCCTTTGTTTTATTTTTGTTCTTATTTCATCTCATTTCATATTTTCATAACTTGCTTATTTCTTATCCTTTTCCACTCATTCCTTTTGTGTTGTGATCATGTAAATGTCTACTTTCATGTGATAATTCGAAATTCCATTTTGTTTGTATTTTTAATACCCCTTCATCACTTGCAAGTTGTTTACGTTTTGAGATCGTTATCGCACGTCTTGATGGATTTCTTTCTCACCATGTTTATTCATGTTTGTTTATTTGCTTATCTTTCTCCCCCTTTGTGTTAGTCAACAAGATAGGATGTTTTGTTGGTTGTTACCATGAACAAATTTGTTTCCTCTGAGAAATTACTTTAAGCTTGATTTGTCGTCACATTTCTTGCTTTGCTTATTTGCTTTGATCGTCATCAATGCATCTTTGGTTTTTACCTTTAACATGTTCATTTAATGGTTGTCACCATGCTTATTTTCTTCATGATATTTTCTTGATTAAGTTTTTTTTCTTTTCCCCAAATGATGAAACTTGTTATTCTCATCCAAGTTGACTCCCCTTCCTCCTTCCAAAGGAAAAGTTTTTCCATTGACCCCTTGTGTAATGGATAACTCATAACCATTCTCTTGACTTTGTTAAGTCATCTTTAACCTTAGTTTAGAAACCATTAGACTTTTCTTTTGAGTCTAGGAAACCCACCTTTACTAGGAGTGTTCTTCAACTAGAACCCTAGGGTAGAGTTTGTCAACTCTATGTAAGAATCATTGTCATGAATTCTTACTTTCCCCTTTTGAGTGTTCAACTTAGATTAGGGAGTTTTGTCAAACTCCACATAAACATTGTGATGTTTGTTCCCCTCTGAACCTTGATCACAATCAAGTGTTCTTCAAACTTAATGAGGTGAACTACGATTGCTCTAATTCTATCCTAGTTAGGTTACGTAGGCAGAAGATTCGATATCTTTGCGAGCAAACTTAGTGTATATATCTTTAGGTTTTAACCTACACCTTTTTTCCCAATCCTTAACAAATCCATATCAAAAATTTACCAAACTTAGCATGCAAGTAAACAAAAGGTTCCTGTAGAGTACTACAGATGCTTAGGATGTGAAATACCTACCTTATGCATAACCAACCCCCGATCCCCGAATCTCTTAGCGTTATTGTTACATCCCAAAAAGGGGTTTTTTCTTTCTTTAGACCTTTCCTTTGGATAAATTAAAGTTCGGTTGTAAAAGAATCAAGATTCAAGTTAATTCAATAGCTTGATATCTGATTTTCACTGCAACACAAACTTATTCTAGAGCCCAAATCAATCAACACCTTGCCAACATAAGCATTTCCAATTGTGATAGGCAAAGTGACTCGTCCCGGATCACTTTCTTTCCTCGGGAGAGTACGTTGAATAATTGTGTTACAACTAGCATCCACCATGATTGTCTCTTGATCCGTATACCGCTTCTTCTTCGTGAGAATGTCCTTCATGAATTTAGCATACTTTGGCATTTTCTCCAATGCTTTGGAAAATGGAATATTAATTTGCAATTGTTTGAATATGTGCATAAACCGAGCATAATGTCTAGCATTGTCTTTTCTTGTCGAAGCATGTGGATAAGGTAAATTTTGAATAGGAATAAGGCTCATTTTCTCTTTTCCTTTCCTAGACCTCTTTAATCTTTCGTCTCTCTTACTTTTCTCTCCTTCCTCATTTTTTTTCACTTTCTCATTTTCAACTAATTCTCCCTCAACATTTTTTTCTACTTCATCCTCAACATTTTCGATTTCTTTTTCAACTACAACTTCCTCCGCAACTACTTCCTCACCCACGCCCATGTAAATTTCTCTTCCACTCCTTGTAAGAATCGCCTTGCAATGCTCCTTCAGATTTGGAGTAGCGGTAGCCGTAAAAGGCCCTTTTTGTTGGTCGGCCAATTGTTTTGATAATTGGCCAACTTGTGTTTCCAAAGTCTTAATAGCCGCATCGGTGTTCTTTTGATTGGACATTAACATTTTCATGAATTGAGTGAGAGTTTCCTCCATCTTTGATGGTACACTTTGAGTTTATGGAGGTTGAGTGTAGTTTTGATATTGTTGACGATTTGAAGTTCCGGCTTCTTGCGGCCTCCAAGGTTGTTGGTACCCTTGATTAGGTCTTTGATAACCTTGGTTTGCTTGTTGATAAGGTGGTCTTTGTTGATATCCTTAATTTTGATTTCCGGCATAATTGGCTTCTTCCAAAATAGGAGGACAATATCCGGTAGAATGGTCACCTTTACATAACTCACAACTTGCCACTTGGATTTGAGTAGGAACTTCTTGCATCTCTTATTTGTTGTGGAAGCTTTGACATTTGTTGAGTTAAAAGCTCCACTTGTTGTGTAAGAAGTTTGTTTTGGGCAAGAATAACGTCATTCGTACCTAACTCGAGCATGCCTGGTTTTCTTTGAGCTACCCCACGGTTATGATTCCCTTGGTTATCATTAAGTGCCATCTTCTCAATAATTGGAATTGCATCATCGGCGCTTTTAGACATCAAAGAACCTCTCGCCGTAGCATCCAATAAGGTCTTGTGGACCGAAAGGAGACCATTGCGGAAAATATGAACTTGAGTAAGTTCATCAAAACTGTGTCCTTTGCATTTTCTTAACATAGACTTAAACCTCTCCCAAGCATCGTTGAGGGATTCACTTGCTCCTTGTGAAAACACAACTATCGTAGTTTTAGCTTCCATGAAACAGTTATGTGGAAAGAACCTTTCAAGAAACTTCTCTTCCAAAAGACTCCAATCCATCATGATTGTTGTAGATTGATCAAGATACCATTCCTTCGCTTTCCCAATCAAGGAATGAGGAAATAGCCTCCTGAACAATGACTCTTTGTCAGCTTCGGTTGCTCCCGTTGCACCCACAATCTCATAGAATTTTGTGAGATGTGTAAACGGATCATCATAATCTAATCCCGTGAAAGGATTTTGATAGATAAGTGTTAGGATTCCCGTCTTCATCTCGGCTTGTCTTCCATTTTGAAGATTACGTGCGAACTGAGCGGTGTGTCTTGGACTGTTTGTACAAGGAATAGAAACTGGAGGTGGAGGTGGAGGTGCTGCCATGGTCGGTGAATTAGGTGGAGTGGATGACGAAGATTCTCCGCGCTCTTGTCTTTCAATAGCTTGTTACCGTCTTCCCCTTGCGCGACTATTGGCACGCCGAGCAGTTCTCTCAATCTCCGAATTGAAAAGAAGGTTTTCCGGCCGAACTTGAACTCGCATAAACGAATTCTACACACGAACTAAACAAATTAAAAAGCACAATGAATTACAAAGATAAGAGATTCACAATACAAAAATCTTAAAATCACTAACCTATTGCAATGCTTGCAATATTCAACTAACAATCCCCGACAATGGCGCCATTTTGTTAGAAAGTATTATGCGGTAGTGTTTTGTCGTATCCACAGGGATTGAAGAGAATATAGATGCTTGCCGTTCAACGGTTTAATGACTTAAGAAAAAGGGGGTTTTTAGAATGGTTTCAATTTTCGTAACAAAAGTTTGCAAAGAAATAAAGCGGAATAAAAGTCGGTCTTAAGTTTGATAAAAGCATGTCAAGATTAGGGTTCGCTAGTCCATCCTAAACGTATCCAACCAATCAAATATGTGAACAAAGTTCTAACCAACATAACCGCGTATCCTCGCAAAAAATTTCATCTCTAAAGCGATTTCGTGAATGTTATTGTTTCGACCGTTAAATGATCTCTCTAAATAACGATCGAAACAATAATTATTAAGATCGATACAAAGTGGATATCAACTTTCAAATCTATCTCTAGCATTTGTATAGTTGATAAATGAAGATATTAGGTCAAGACTTGGAAAGTTCATGTCTAAAGCAATCCAAACCATAAATGTACAAATTGTAGCTAATAACTTCATCTACATTGATTATAACATTGTTCGCATACAAGAGATTAAGAAGATACATAAAATCTGAACAAACTACTCCTAACCTTAACAAGAGAGGGATTTAGCCACTCATTTCCATGATAACTTGAGCAACAAGTTTCGGGAGAAGGTTGATCAACATCCGAGTCGAATAATCGATATTGGATGGGAATCCACCATCTTTTTGGAAATTAATGCTATGAGATGATGAAAATGAAGGGATGGGTTTTTTAGGTCAAAAAAATCCCATCAAATGCAAATACAAGAAAAAAGATCCTTTTACAAAAAAGTTGCCCATACTACTTATAGAAGTGTCTGCTGAGCTGTCATATTCGATAGGCGGGTAAATGATTCGCCTAGCAAAGACCAAAAATTCCACCTGAGGTGCCTGTGTCCTGAGAACTCTACCCAGACAAGTTTCACAAATTCGCTAGGCGAGTAATCCTTTACCTAGCGAAGCCTTCGCTGTGAACTTCCCCTAGCGAGTTTATGGCCCTTTCGCCTCTGTCCCAAGTCTGGGAGTGTTCGCTGACTACTCGCTGCTCCTTCGCCTAGCGAATTCTTCGCAGCCTCCCTCGCCTAGCGAGTTTATGGCCCTTTCGCTGCTCCTTCGCCAAGATCCTTTCACACAAATTTGCAAATCAACCAAAGCAAGAGTGATATTGGACACTTTCTTGACAAAAAGGAGTGAAAGATGCCCACATTTGATACCTCAAATAAGAAAAATTGGGCATCTAATAGACCCAACCCACCAGGCAGACACAAAATGAAAAGTGGGTTTCAACAAAACCCTAAAAGCTCTCCGCGGACGCCCCCTCTGTTATTCTTTTTTTCTTTCTCCTTTCAACTCTCCTTCCTCTTCTTCCTCGTTCTTCCCATTCTTCTCTTCTTCTTCTTTGTTCTTCCCTCCTTGTCTTATTCTTCCTCCATTTAACTAAATCCTCAACGAAAACAGATTTCTACAAAATTAACAAAAACAAATCAAGATTTACCGGTGAAAGTAAAGGAACTTTGATAGCGGTATGGCGTCGGCGACGAACTTGACGTAATCAAGGGGCAAATACGTTCGGTGTCTGAAAACGGAGATGTTGAATAGCAAGATAAGTGTTCCAAATCCTTTATCTTTTTGGCATTGCTATGATGCTGATGATTTCGTATCTGTCTAAATTTGTGGTTTTTTGTATATGTGAATTCTATTTATGTGGATGTGGTTACAAGACTTGTGTTTTTTCTCCCCTTTTCCCTTCCTCTTCTTTATGCTTTTATAAGCTTTTTACCATTAAATTTGGTTGAATGCGGTTGAACTGTTTTTTGGAAAGAAAAACAAACATGTTTATTGACTTGATGGGTGTCTTGATTGTGTGTGATATTGTTCTGTTTTTGTTCTGATATGTCTGTGATATGCTTTCCATTTTCGTTTCTGTTATTGCTGATGATGGTGATAACTATCTGTTGAAGCACAATTCGAACTGTTTAATCCTACATTGATTGTGTTTTATTTATGTCTGGAATAATTGCCGGTTCCTTCAAGTTTTATAAATACTCTTTATTGTTTTTAATTCAAAGATTTTCATTAATTGAACAGGTTTACTATGGAATTAAAATCCACGGCAGTCACGGTGTTTCATGTTGGCTTCTTAGAAATGTTCAAGGTTTGACAAATGAGATTAAAGGAAAAAGTGTCTCTTGGATTGTGAAAGCTACTAATTTGTACACTGCGTGTGGAGGAAGGGACTTGGATAAAACCGGTAGCAGGGCTAGAGTTGAGCTACTTGCACTTGTGTGGGGTAGCATGGCACATAATAGCTAGCGGAGGTTGTACCAAGTAGATGGAAGACGTACGTGCAAACTCGCACTTCATAAACTTGACGTTCCAATTTGCATAAGAATAGCACGTGATAACTATTGTGTGTCTCACTGCAAAGCCATTTAACTTAGCTTTGTATACTGACCTATTTGTTTAGAAAACAAACTAGCAGTCCCCATGTGTAACTTAAATCAACCAAAGTCCAAAATACCAATGTAGCACAAGTGATTTTGGTGTAACCAACGACTGGTGATATGAATCAAGGCTTATTTCCTTTGTAATGAAAAGCAAACTTGTAGCAAAATTGTAATTAGAAGTTTGTGTCTTCAAAAATATTTTTGAGCTTAGATTGTGGATATCTTGAAAACTAGAACTTGGAATTGTGGAGCTTTCAACTTTTCATTTGTGAAGGACCTTTGATATTCATTTTTCTTTGCTCTTATATAGATACTGACTTTGGATTAAGATTAAATTCACAATTTGGACCTTTGATTTTTTTTGAATTTCCTTAAACACTTTGAATAAGTACCTAGCTTTTTAATTGGTTTCAACTTGCACTTGGAAAAACCTTTACAGTATGTGAATCCTTGATATGTAGTTATTTGAATCCAATTCCTGAAATTTGAATATGGAAACGTGGAAATGGTGTGGCACTTTGTGCTTGATCTTGTAGTCACATTTTGACTCGTGCCAAATCTTTGAACTTGTATTTGTAAATTGGACTTCAAACTTGTCATTTGTACTTGATCAAAAATGAAATAAGTCTTTAATTCCAAATTCAATCAAAAAAAATGTTCTTGACATCTTCTCGGAGATGTAAGGATATTAGAATTAGGGATGATTTGAAACTAGTCTTGAGATCAAATTGACATATGCCAAGAAGCCTAATCTTGAAACAAGTTGAAATCCTAATAATAACACCAATTAGCTTGAAAATTTCTTGAAAGCATAAGGGAAGATGGCCTTAATCATTTGGGTCCAAGCATTCAATTGTAACGTCTTCAGATTAAACCTTAATTTCATCCCTTCGTCCACGAATACATTTTAAAAACATGTGGTTCATGAACCATCAAAAGCCTGCATTCTTCCACTTCACCGTTGATAACTTAACTTTGCTAATAAATGTAAGACTATACCTGGAGAAATTCTTTTAAAATGATAATGCTATCTGTAATACCATGTACCATGGAATTCCAACTGAGCTTCAAATGGCTATGCTTAAATCACAGGAAAGAACTTAAAGTCCTTCTTAATTGTCCCCTAAACCTTCTGATGGATTATGAGGACGAAATAACCTCGTACAAATTAAGGACCAGAAACAAGAGGGCATATCTCTCATTTACATCCACACGAATTCAACACCACCTGTAAAAGAGTTGACTCTTGATGGGCATACACACAGGGTCTTCATGACTTTCAGACTTTCTTCAGCAAATCTACAAAACAAACACGAAATAGGTAAAACGGTTAGCTATGCAGAGATGATTGTCCTAAATGATATGTGAAAGACCATGGAATCTAAGGGAAAAATTTGGGGTACAACAATCGTATTCGACATCTGTCCACTATTTGCAAGAATTTTAATTGGCATCAGAGCGGACACCCTGCTCTATTGAGGGTGAGCTCTAGGGAAGATACTTTCTGGTAGGCTTAATTCATATTTTGATCCCTTAACTTAATTTATTGTTTCGTTTTGATCCCTTAATTAAAAAATGTTACAATATAGTCCCTTAAAATCGTGTTGTTAATCTAAGTAGTCCCTTCCATTAATTTTTCTACAAAAAACGTTAATTACTGCCTACATGGTAGTACTGTTGCCTTTTAGAAATCTGGCATGGCTTTTTGTTTAGCATTTTAAAATTTTACTAATGCACTTATTTTCATTTTTAATACATTTCATATTTTTTAATATACTTCACATTTTCTGCATTTATTTACATTAAAAATATATTTCACATTTCATTATTTAGAACAAAAATTAAGTGAGTGACCAATGAAACTTGCAGCCGTCACATTCTTTCTTTTTCTCCTTCTTTCTTATTTTTCTCCTTCTTTCTATTCTCTCTCCATATTTTCTCTTCTAGCTACAACAACAATGATTCATAGATAGATAGAGGAGTTTCTTCTCCTACCACCAAGTCTGAAGGTGTGAAAAGGGCACAAGAAGGGGGGTTGAATTGTGTTTCGCGTTTTTCTTATTATTTAGCTTCTGATCAGAGTCTCGGAATCAGAATTGATGTTCAGATTCTGAGTTAATTTAGTTGGCAACTGATACATCAGAAGTAAATAAAATAACAGTAGAAGACGCAAAAGATTTATATTGGTTTCTCCCCTAACTGAGACTAGTTCAGTCCCCTTTTCTCACAAGAGCTTTTCATTATAACCGCTTCATGATTACAATCGCTTATTCTTCTACATAATAATTTTACAACTACTCAGACCATATGCCTGTGACTTCCCTTGCTTAGAGCGCATGCCTAAGACTTTACCCTTAATCACACCATCAGACCGAGCTGCCTGCTCATCTGCCTTCTAGTTGAGACTTTCCCTTACTTAGAGCACATGTATAATGCTTACCCTTACTCACACCATCAGACTGAGCCGCCTGCTTATCTTCCTCCTGGTTGAGACTTCCCTTTTCTTAAAACAGGTCTAAGACTTACCCTTGCTCACACCATCTGACTAAGCCACCTGCTCATCTGTCTTTTGGATGAGACTTTCCTTTGCTTAAAGCACATGTCTAAGACTTTACTTTGCTTAAACCATCATACAGAGCCACATGCTCATCTGTCGTCTCACTGAGACTTACCTTTACTTAGAGCACATGTTTAAGACTTTACTTTTGCTTAATCAGACTAGCTGAATAAGACTTTCACAGCTCAAGCACTTAAGTAATGAGGCTTATGTGGCTTAAGCATCTTGGCTTAACACTTGTTGCTTGAATCCCAATGAGACTAGAATTTTTGCTCTAGCACATAGTAGGAAACTTAATCTAAACTGCTGAAGCCTCAGCAGAATAGATAACAAGGTGTACACGATGCGAGCATCAAAGGTATGGGAGACCACCATAACAAAGACCTAAAGCACTTAAGATTTAGAAATAAATACAGGGGTAAGAAATCTTAAGGCTTTTACAATTACAACTTATAAAAAAAATCTTCCTATTGCATAGAGTTAATAATTGCTTGATCTTGCTACTCCTTCAATAGAAGAATCCTTGTTAAAAATCCAAGCTTGAGTCTTCGGCCATATACATAGCCTTTCTAGAAACTAGTCGTTGAGAAGGTGACTTGATCAAGTATCTTTGCTTTTCCTTTATAGTACAAGAGACGTTGAAGATGGATGCACAACAAATTTCTAAATCTTTTGTGCAACACATTTAACCTTTGAGTCTTTAAAAGGTTCTGTACTAATAGAGCCGTTGGGATCAGACATCCATAAATTGTATCAACTTTTCTTGAGCCTTGCAATCTTATAGACTCGAGCTAACAAATTGATAAGATAATACAATATGCCTTCAGTAGTACGGATAGTCCACAACTTTATCGCCAACTCTGAATGGTACCATAAGCTGATATACAATTACTAAGTGTAGAAACTCATCTGAGTGCTGATGCTTTCAACTCAGAGTCTTTGTCAAACCTCACTAGAAATTGTTCTTCAGACTCTGCCACCAGAAGCTAGCAATGAAGCAACTCTAAGTGTATCTTAAGTAAACAAATTCTGATTATTTACGTACAAGAACAAGAACCTGCATAAATAAAACACACATCAAATAACCATTGTTCTTTTAATACTTTTGTTATCATCAAAACTAAGAGAAAATGTCAAGAACAAATCTCGTTCTAACAATCTCCCCCTTTTTTATGATGATTGTAGCACCCCAAAATTTTCCCTTCCGTTTTAACCATAACTGACTTATGTTTCTCTACATTTTGCATTTCCGTGTATCATAGCATTGGTTCTCAAGACATGGGATCAAGGTATTTCCATGGCTCAGGGTTCCCTTTTATTACAAGAGTCTAAACAGCGAGCGTCGGAGGCTCCGACATTTATTTTGCCCAGCAGGTTAATTTTCAGCTCAGAGGGTAATACAGAGGGTATCTCAGGTGTTCTCACAGTCACCATATTCAAGAGCAAGTTTCAGAGGCATAACAGAGCACAAAATAGGTGGCAACAGGTGATCATGCAGGATTCACTTTATTTGGCGCCAAAAGTGGCAAATTTTGAGTAGGGTAACCAATTACCTTATATAGGGTAACCGATTACTTCAAGCACAGTTTGCCAAAATATTTGAATTTTCAGCATGTGCAATTTCCCAATCATTTTTTACCATTGATTTCACATGACCATCATTGGAAGGATCTAGAATTGTTTCAATTTTCACCATTTCCCTCCAAATTTCAAACACTCCATTCCTAATTCCACTCCTAATTTCCATTCCAAATGCTAATCCTCATTCTAAAACACATTTTGATTGCAAACCTAGAGCTTATTTAAGTGAATTTGCTCTAAACCTCACACAATTACCCTTCATTTTCAGATTTCACATTCATTCTTGAGAATTTGCTCTCAGTTTTCTCTGCACTTTTTCACTCCCAAAACCTCCATTAGAGCTCTATCACTTGAGTTCTTTGATTCTTCATTGGAATCATTGAATTCTAGAGCTAAACCTCCATCGTTCATCTCCATTATCTTCAATTTATCCCTCAATTTTCGTTTGGTTTTAGATCTAAATTTGGAAGCTAGGTTGGAAGTGCTTTTTGGATCATTTTTGCTTGATCTTGCTTGATCTTCATTTCTATCATAAGAAAGCTCTTGGATCTCGAAGAATCTCTGGGTTTCTTGCTTGGATAAGCTAATTTCAAGTGAATCAACACTCACCAAAGCAAATCTCCGCTTTGAAGGTTGGCAATTCTAGATATAATTATGTTTTGAACTTATTTGGATAATCACAATGTAGATCCATGGTTTTTGCTGTTTTTTGATCCATTTTGATGATTTGGATCTTGGTGATTTGTGATGTCAATGCTTGATTGTGTTTACATGATGCTTGATCACTTTTTCTTGATGATAATTTCGTGCTTGATTGATATCATGATCATATGGATGATTGGAGAAGTTGTTTGATGCTGAAAACTGATTTTAAAAACTGATTTTCTGCTTCTGGTTCAGTGGTAACCGGTTATCTTATATAGGGTAACCGATTACCCTATCAAATTTCAAGTTTCTGGGCTGATTTTCATCAAGTAACCGGTTACCCTATATAGGGTAACCCGTTACTTGGGGATGACTTGCCTATTTGTTTTCGTTTTTGCATTTTTGCCCATTTTTTTTTTTTTGCATTTTTTGCATTTGTTATTGCATTTTTTTTTTGCATTTAATTGCTTGTTTGAGTTCCTTTTAACATGTAAACTTCATGGATTGATATGATACATTTATGTGATTTGTTTTTGACATATTTCATCATTCTTGAATATTTGATCTCGATTCTTCGACGCGCAACTTTTGGTTTCTGTTTTGAATGTTTAACATATTCATGTGATTTGTTTGATGAATGATCATTTCACTTGTTTATTTATAGCATATTAATTAACGATTATTGATGATTATGTTGATGAATATTGTGATGCATGATTGCATTTGTTTCTGTTTCCGCTTCGTTGCATGTTTGTTTGATCGGTTGATCGTCTAATTTAATTTGAAAAGAACATGTTGATCTTGATGATTCTTGTTGATGCATTGTTGTTGATCGATTATGTTTGATTATTGAAGCATGTCCATTGTTGCATGATGTCTACCCATGATTGGTGTTTGTTCTTGATTAATTGCATTCAAGCTTTCTTGCTCCATGCTTTCCACAATTGTCCATGCTTTGAACTTGCATGATGTTTTTGTGTTACTTGCTTGCTGCCTGGCTTTTCACACCTGTTTTTGTGCTGAAACATGTGTTGTTATATGTTGTCTTGCTTGTGTGCTGGATTTTATTGTTGTCTTGTGCAGGAGGCGCTGTTGTAGCTGCTATTTTTACCTTGTTTTCTTGCTTTTTGCCTTGTCTTTTCATGTTCCCTTAGAAATTGTATTCCAATTTAATTTCCGATTGAATATGGAGTAAGATAGACATTAGGATTTTAATCCAAGCATGATAACAAGTAGGCTAGTTCCTTTTAACCTCAACCTTAGGTCCTACTTTTGCATGCCAACATTAGGATAAAATCTCCTTTCGCATCCCGACTTTAGGACCACTTTGGATGACAATGTTAGGGCCGAGTTTCCCATAGACCTTCTGTGCGTCTCTCTTCTCATCTCAAAACACATTATAACTTATTTGCTCTTATGTCATAGTCTTTAGTGCAACGTGAATCACAAAGCAAACTAATTCACTTCACTAAAACTCACAAACAAAAGTCAAAACTTTTTATCCTTCGGGATCGTTGTTTTAAACTTCATTTTCAGAAAAGAGTACGTTACTTTTCCGTTCTACCGTAAACAGACATCGACCCTAACTGCTGTAATAGGAGTTTAATGTCACTCATAAAAAACACTTAACCAACCTGTGGTTTCGTTTTCCCGAACTACGTTTGTTATGATTTCTAATACCAGATGAGGATACGTAGGCACAAGACAGCGATGTCTTGGCGAGAAACCTTGCCCCCACCACCCGTAGTTTTCTGAACTACGTTGACTCTGACTTTCCCATTGCACGAGCAATACGTAGGCATAGGGAGGCGATGTCCTATCGAGTCTCTTTCTTTTTCTTTTGTTCTCATTTCCGTTTAGCGGTAGCTTATAGATAAACACACCCTTTGATTAGACAACGGGCATGGATCCCGTTGAGTACAACGGACGTGAGGGGTGCTAATACCTTCCCCTTGCGTAACCGACTCCCGAACCCATGATTTGGTTGCAATGACCTTGTCTTTTCCCGTTCTTCAGTTTTTCTTCAATCGTTTCCTTTCCATCTCTTTGGGATTAATAATATTTGGTGGAGACTCTTCTATTTTTTCGCCGGGTGTTTTTCGCAGTTGCGACAGATGGCGACTCTGCTGGGGATTTAGGTTCCCTAGGCGAGTCAATCCTAGCGCTTGTCTGTTGTATGTCTTTGGGTGTTTTTTTTTGTGCAGTTATTCGCTTTTATGTAAATTACTTATTGTATATTATTGCATTTGTATTTTATTTTTATCATATTATGCATTTGTTGTTGTGCTATTGGATGGGTTGCTCCATTGAGAGATAAGCCCAATACCTAGGCTTGAGTACACACCTAGTATTAGTATGAAGAGTAGTGTGGGCTTGCATGTTTGGCATGCAAGAGCCCTCACGAAATTCGTGTCTAGACGAGGTTTCCTTTGGAGACATCCTATCCTGCACATTTAGGGCAGTTGAGGGGATGTTGAATTAGAAAGCTAACGACTCTAGAGACCGTTCATTGGGAAGTCAGTTGAGACCTCCTCAAATGACCATGATGCCAAACCAGAAATGGTGAACGTATCATCGTCTCTCGACCTGAGAGTCCATGATACTGATTACCTGCATAGGATGTCGTACCTTTCCAGATTAGAACCCACATGTGAGAGGGGAGGGTTTTGCAGGAAACCATGACTTTCAACCAACCCGGTTTTCTAGTTTTCTTGTCAGAGCGGACTCTTGATCCTGAATACTCCAGTTTTATATCGTCTTAATGTTCTGAGTTTTTGGGATTTCTTATCAGAGCGGATTTCTGATTTAGTTAACAACACATCAGCAAGTTTGAGAATTGGATACCTTGATCCCATGTTTGCATTTACATAATCATCTTGCATTTAACATTGCATGTCTGTGTGTTTTACAGGTTCTCGTCTTTCCCTTGATTCTGGTCCTGGTTTTCTATAGAGACGGAAGCTGAGAAAAAGAAGACGACTTCGTAAAAAAATTTGATGCCTGAGTTAGGACCTTTATTTGGTCTGATTTCCATGGTTGATCCTGGAGTTCTTGAGGAATTCAAGAAGGATTATGGGAGGATCTTGAGCCTCGTCAGGAAGGTTACGAGCTATGAGCAGGGAGACATTCTCACTCTATTGTAGTTTTATGATCCGCTGCTATGATGTTTCACCTTCCCAGATTATGTGTTGGTTCCGACTTTGGAGGAGTTCGCTTTCGTCTTAGGTGTTCCGATCCGAGATGAGGTGCCAATATTTAGTTCAGAAGAAGAACCCGATTTCAAGAAGTTAGTCGATGCTCTTTATTTGAGCGCATCTGAGTTGGTTGATCATGTTGTCAGCAGGAATGGAGTTTCCAACTTTACTTTATCTTTCTTGATGGATAAAGCCCGTAAGTATGCTGAAGAAGGTTGTTGGGTGGTTTTCAGTGCTATCTTGGCTTTGTGCGTCTATGGCATCATGATGTTTCCTAACATACTGGACTTTATTGATTTGGATGCATTTCATATTTTCACTTCCAGGAATCATGTACCTACTCTCCTAGAAGATTTGTATCATTCAGTACATTACAAGAACGAGAGGAGAAGAGGGAAGATTGTTTCTTGTTATACATCGCTTTTTCACAAGTGGTTTATCGATCACCTTCCTCGCATCAGAGCTTTTGTTGATACTGGGGTTACATCTGAATGGTTAAAAAGACTCATGGGTTTAACAGCCAAGGGCATCGCCTGGTTTAACCGAGATCTACTCAGTCGTGAGGTCATCTTTAGTTGTGTTAGTTTCCATAATGTACCCTTGATAGGAAGAAAAGGAGGAATCAATTATAATCCTTCTCTTGCTATCAGATAGTTTGGTTATGCTTTGAGGGGACCTCCGAAGGAAGAAGAAGTGCAGGAATCTCTATACTCTACCGGTGTAGCTGATCCTTGTATTATGGCTAGATTCGTTGATGCATGGAGTAAAATCCACAAGAAGGGAAAGCTTTCTATGGGAAAAGGTTATTGTAGAGCCTATGACCCCTACTTGGGGTGGATTTAGAAGACAGTTGAAAGGGTACTATTTCCATTTCCTGTTGAAAAACCATTGTATCCCTTACCTATTAAGTTGCCTACAACGATCGACATCCTGAGATATAACAAGCTTTAGGGTAGAGAAGGAAGAGCTGCGCAAAGAGAATGAAGAGTTGAAACAGGAGATCAGTCAGCTGAAGCATGATAAAGGTGAAGCTGTCTACTTGGCCAAGACGAAGTCAAAATCAATGACCAAGCTGGAGAAAGAGATAACTAAGCAGACCAGGGTACGAGAATGAATTGGTTAGGATCTAAAAAGCACCTGCAACATTTTGAAGCACAAGAAGGAGGACTTAAACAGAGCGTATCTGGAGATATCCAAATTCAATGAGCAATGGAATACTACTTTAACCGCCAACAAGAACAGGGAAGGAAAGCTTCATGCTCTGGTTGATAAGCTGAAGGCGCAACTCAAGGTCAAGGAGAAAGAATTAATGGTGGAATCGTCCCGTAGGTACACGATTGAGCAGAAATACCATGAGACTTTATTAGCGCTTGAAGAGCTCAAGATCCGAGCAGGTGTGAAGAAACCCAGGTTGGAAGATGCCTTTGGCAAAAATGCTTAGGAAGATTATTGTCATTGTCTCTGAGATGTGATACATAGAAGGGACATCCTCATCAGAGAGTTGGTTATCAGACCAGACCACCCAAATACGAAGACGATGCTTAAGGAGGCTCAGGCCTGAGGCAAAGAGCATGATTGTTGGGGAGGTTTATCTTCTGATATGACGCAGTAGTTTCTTTGCTTTTGTATCTTGATCATCACCAGATTTGTTGGATGAGATCAGTACCTTTTTGTATTCGGATCATTCTCATTTGTTGTTGTGTATTGTCTAAGCTTTACTTGATATAAGAAGATTTCGGTGGTATTCTTGTCTATCTCTGTTATTCTTGTTTATTGAAACTAGAATCAAGGGGGAGATCTCCCTGTAAATACATATACATGTTTGCATTTTGCATTTATCATTTTCATTTGCATCGCAGGTGTTCTCAGTGGCCTTTGTCCTTATAGCTGTTTGGTTTTCTTCAGTAACAGGATTGAGGAGTTCAGTTTCCATAGATATCCAACCCGAGGGAATCAGCAAAAAGTAATGGATCAGGTGCAGGTTGAATTGCAGGAAGTGAGAGCTCGCATGTCCCAGTTCATAGAGCTAATGCAGAATGTTGCTAGTGGGTAAGAATAATTAAGAACTATGGTTTAACCTTTATTGGCACTGGTCGACGAAGAGGGCGTTTTACATGGGGGATCTGATGTTATTCCTCCACCGATTGGTGGGACTATTCCACAGGGTATTCCTACTTTTGTCATACCTCCGGGCGGATGTGCTGCGAAGGAAAATGGTAATTTTGCTAGTGGAAGTGTGTGCGTTGTGCATGAGGCTGCTGGCCCTCACTGGGAAGATCACCAGGATGATGTCTTTTCAATGAAAGATATGGAGGGTGGTTTGCCAACTGAAGCTGACAGAAGGCTTAAACTGATTGAGGAGAAGATGAAGTCTTTCGAGAATCAGAACTCTCTGGGTCTTGATATGTCAGATCTTGGTCTAGTTCTTGGGGTCATGATTCCCCCCAAATTTAAGGTACCGTATTTTGACAAGTACAAAGGGACAACATGTCCCAGAGTACACATTCAAGCGTATTTCAGAAAAATGTCTGCATACTCCGATGATGAAAAGATGTTAATGCATTTTTTCCAAGACAGTCTGGCAGGAGCATCTTTGGAATGGTATTTGGGGCTTGAGAGAACTCATATTCGCAGCTGGAGAGAATTGGCTGAGGCTTTTGTTCGTCACTATCAGTATAATAGGGTACAATTTTAGAGTTTATCGCAGAAGAATACTGAGAGCTTCAAGGAGTACGCCCAAAGATGTCGGGATTTAGCTGCGAGGGTGCAACCTCTAATGGTGGAAAGAGAACTGATCGATGTGTTCATGGTTTCATTGTCTGGTGTGTATTTTGAGAAGTTGATAGGCTGTTTTCATACCCCAAATTTTTCCTACCTATTGACTGAGTTTCAATGGCCAGACGTGTTTTGTTTCATGATCAAGGCTATGACATACACAATTTAGGTGATCGGTGGTTAACGATTTAATCAGGGTTTGTGTGGCAAGACCAGCCAATTATGAATTGTCAGGTCAACCGTTTCAGGGTGATGATCTTCAGGGCTCAGTTTACTCTCTAGTCAGGGTTTTATGCTAATTCAAGAGGAAGATGGACTAAATTATCAGACTGAATCAAGTTGTCAGTGCTTCATGATCAGGCAGGTTAAGGTTCGGGGGTGTGTTTGGTTTAAGTGATGGGGTTTAAGTTTTGGTTAGGGTTTGTGCTAGGCAAGCACCTCTAGGTTGAGAATTCATGTTCCAAATCCATTAATCTCTCTTCCAAATAAGCTTTTCTTCTATTCATTTTCAATCCAACCCAATTTCCGTTTCAGGTCCAATTTCAATTCAAATTCGATTTATATCCAAATCATCCTTTCTTTTTTATTTTATTTTATTTTATTCACTTACTTTTCTAATTAATTCATTACCCACTTTTCAATCAAATTTCATATCCATTTTTAGAATTTTAATCCATTCATTTTATTTATCCATTATCCACTTTAATTCCCACATTTTCAATTTAAATATTTTTACCCAAAACCAATTTTGTCCAAATATGCCAAAAAAAGGAGAAAGGCCTATTGTGTTTCACAAAAAGCCCAACTTCAAGTCCATATTTTTTAATTCATATAAGATCTATAAAAAAATGCTTCAAATCTTGTTAGAAGCCCAATCATGCACCTACAAATAAGGGGAGACCACCAACTATTAGTGGTAACAGCACAATGCTCTCCTTCCAAGAGCCGTACGAAGCAGTCACACACCACCCCAATTTACCACAACCCATAATTACTTGTGTCCTCCTTTACGCCAAAATGATCCTCAAGATAATAAATACTTATCCACTCTTCCTCGCAAAAAAATAACAGGTCTCAAAATATCCTGTCCCACCCATGATACACCAACAACACATATACGACAAAAGAGAGGCACTCCCAAAATTCACCTTCACAACGCAGACAATACGAATACAGCAGCCCACACGGTACCTCATATAAGGTTGTAGTTGTAATGTTCATCCGAACCGTCAATACCAAAACGCAGCAATCACTATTCTCATGCACCACTTGCGAAAGAGGCAATTAACATTCTTCCGTACACCAATAGCACATAGGTTGTATTAATCCGCAGACCTCCACACCATAACCCTGCGTACTATGTACCTTCTTCATCCAGCTGGATGTGTTATTTCTCATGGTATATGCATCACAAACAGCAGCAAGAGCCCAATAATTCTGCCTCATTCATCCCCGAATTACCCTCAAACCTATCATATAAAAGCATCTTTATCTTTCAGAAGAAGGGGGAGTCTTTCTTACCCATTTTCATTCTTTCCAAACAACTGACCTCAGTCCAATCTCAACCTTCATCGCATCTATCAACAAAAACAAACCCAAATCGCAAATGAATCCCAAAACTTCAACCAACAACAAAACTACAAATCGTTCGAACCGTAATCTTCTCGCCTTCCATATTCAAATAAACCCAATCATCAACAATCATTCCTGAACAAAACTTCATTTCCTTTTTCATTTAGAACAAACCATCCGCCCACCTCCTTCTTCATTTTCAAGCAACAAAACCCCCCAACCTCTAATCTTCTTCAGTTAACGAAATTGAAACCCATTTCAATAGAAATCGACCCACAAAATCCATTCATCTTCAAACTCCCAAAAAATCACAAACCCAGAAGAAATTAGATGAAGAAGGAGAGAGCAGATCTAGAAATCCGAAAATGAAACCCAAATAGATGAGGAGGAAATAGAGGAAAAGACCTTGAATCTGAGAGAAAGCAGAAGAACGAGGTTGAGATGAAAAGCGAGCAGGTGAGACAAATGCATTTTTGAACGTGATAGAAGGTTGGGTCGTGCGAATGCTTTGATTGTGTCGATTTCGGATGAACCTTACTCACTCCCATAGGTTGTTCGCGGTGTTGGATGTGGTTACCGTCGTCTTTTTCATTTTCCATTTTGGTGTTTTTCTTGCTTTTGTTTCTGATGAGAAAGCATTTGTTTTAAGTGGTGAGTAGTGTTTCAAACCGTGTGGGTTATCATAAGCCTTGTAGTAGCCCATCTGTATTTATATTTCCACCCTGTTTTACATTTCCAACCCCTATTTTCTAATAGCCCATTTTCTTTTTTTCTAAATATGTAATATATTTTTAAAGAGATTTTTAATATTATAAACATTTTCAGATTTCCATTTTATATTATAACTAGTTTTAGTTAAAATTTATAATATACTTTTCTTATAGTTCTTTTTAAAATAATAATATTTTATACTTTAATTTCGTTTAGAACTTTTATATATTTTCTATAGAGTTTAGTTCCTAATATTTTCATTTATCTTTGCGCATTTTTGCTCGTTTTTGGTCGATGACGAGACCTCAAAGTTGTTTTTCTGTCAAATTATTGATGAAAAATAACAAACCCGAGACCAACTTCTTTTTAACTTCTCATTTTCAATTTTTATCGATTTTTATTCTTTTTTATTCGATTCTTACTTATTTTTGGTCAATGACAAATTCTTAGTAATTATTATCGGTCAAATTATTGATAGATGATAATTTATTTGAGACTATCTTATTTTCTATTTCATTTTCCTCTTTATTTCCATTTTTATTCATTTTTCTGATCGATGATGTCTTCCAATTTGTAAGCGTCGTGTATCGAAGTCGATAACCTTCTCGATTTCAAATCTATGGAGAATGACCATTTGGGTCATTTTCTCTACTTTGGGATTGTGATAGGCTACCTTTGATTAATCGATATTTTGTTTGCGATTAAGACGAGATCCACCTCATTTCGTCCGTGCGACATGATTAAATTGGAGAATGGTTCTCAATACCATTTCTCTATCTTGTTCATAGCACGGATATCAACTCAAGCGACCTCCTATAGACCGACTTCCATTATAAGTCGAGCCACAATGGTTTAGCGTTACATTTGTCCCGATTCAATTTCTAACTACACTAACTACTAACTTTAATTTCCGTCAAATATTATTGTGGATATTATTGTTATATTATCTTGCTATATTATTTATACTCATATCATATTCATCTTATCTTATTCACCCATATTCAAAAACACATAATAAACTATCAAAATCCTAAAAGCCATATTGGTGGATTGTTGGATCATTGGTCATTTGTAGGAACCCTAATATTGAGTCGTGCCCGACTTTGCTCAAGGCATAGTTTAGAACACATTGCACACACACGGCTTTCTCTTGGGCTACCTGACAATGAGACCTCTTTATTTCGTGCAATCCCGTGTAATTTACATGTACCCCTCTCCCATTCCGATGTATGTTTCGCATTTCTTTGATTATTGGTTTATCTCCTAGGAGCACCCATAGGGACTAGAGCGGATCAAACTATTTTCAAACTAATTCTCGATTCGTCATCGAGTCATTTTCAAACACCCTCTGTAAGTCGAGTGCTCATACGCATTCGCCATCAAACTATTGCATACACTTCACCGTGGATTCGATATTAGGGACACCCTCAGGGACTATTATCGTTTCTCACAACTCGACCCTTGATGCGTAAGTCAAGTCGGTCCCGTTTCTCAAACCATTTCCAGTCCACTACGCGTTTTGCACGCGATAATGAATCAAACCCTTGATCCAACGTCAAGCGGATTTTCCACAACAAACTATCAATCAAATAGAAATTATTTAATTCTTTTCAAGGTGCAAAGAGTGGGTTCAAGTCTTTGAGCTTGCTTTCGGTTTTTTGGATGCGAGTTATCTTATTCGTGTGTGAGCAATTGACGCCTTTAAATAACATTAACAACTCGACAACGTTCAACCATCCCTCAACTATTCATCATTCCAAACACCATTTCAATATCAAACAACTTTCTTTTTGAGATGAAAAAGAGAGAGTTTCAAGTCTTTGGTTCGCTCTCCCGATTACTTGGGTCCGAGAAGCCTTTCTTAAGCTTCAAGTAGTCGTTATCTGATCAAACTCACCCTTTCAAGTACAACCTTATCTTCAAGATGAAAAAGAGAGAGTTCCAAGTCTTTGGTTCGCTCTCCCGATTACTTGGGTCCGAGAAGTCTTTCTTAAGCTTCGAGTAATCATCGTTTCTATGTTTTATCCATCCTCACATATCCCATTCCTTTTCGTGGTTGTTACCACGAACAACGACTGCTCTGATTCTTCATTCTCGTCTGAATATAAGATACATAGCCACAAGATTGGGATGATCTTGGCGAGCACAATCCCCTTCATCTCCAGTTTCCCCCATCCTTTCCCGCACTCGAACTACGACACTCTGATTTCTCATTCTCATCCGAATGAGCATACGTAGGCACAAGGGCCCCAATACATGGCGAGCATCCTATCCTCTAACCATCCCCTTTCCCCTTAGCGTCTTTATCCATGGATAGTACCGTTTTAGTATTTAGTATTGAGAAGAGAAGAATTAAGCTTAGCTAACTTTCATCACAATTCGAATTAAGAGGTTCCCGTTGAGTACAACGGACGTGAGGGGTGCTAATACCTTCCCCTCGCGTAACTGACTCCTGAACCCAGGAACATCAGGTTGCGACGACCGTGTTCCTTCCGCTTTTAAGAGGTTTTCTCGATATTTTCCTCTCCCGTTTGTCGCTACTGCGAAAATCGGCGCCGGCTGAACAGAAGAGTCGCCACCGTGCGTTATTTATCCCAACGGTGGGAAAGGAAACGCTCAGAGTAAACCTACCGCAAAGACGGGAAAGGAATGGTCATCGCAACCAAATCCTGGATTCAGGAGTCGGTTACGCAAGGGGAAGGTATTAGCACCCCTCACGTTCGTCGTACTCGACGGGATCCACACTTGTTTTCGGGTATGGATTGTTATTTCTATCTACTCTACAGGTCAGGGGTCAAAAAGAAAATAAAATGACTCGGCAAAGTATCGCACTTTATGCCTACGTATTCCCGTCTGGAACGAGAAATCAGAGTCAACGTAGTTCGCCTACCTACGGGAAAGGAGGGGAAGGTTGCTTGCTAGGGTATCGCATCCTATGCCTACGTACTTTCATACAGCATGAAAGATCAGAGCAAACGTAGTTCGGGCCACGTACGACACAAGTCTGTTTTGATTGTTTTTATTCCTTCTGAAAAAGGGTTTTTCTGATTAACAGTCCAAGCGGACAAAAATGACGTCTTGATGAGTTCACATTCTTTTACGGAAGAAGTGTCTTTTATTGTGTTTGAAATATTTTTTGCGTTTTTCTGTTTGTTTTGAGAAAGAAGAGACAGAACTCTAACCTACGGTTGCGAAGGGAATCACACTAACCTAATGTTATCATGCATGGGTTAGGACCTAGTGTCTATCATGCTCCTCTCTTGCACAGAGAGAAACAGAGATCCTAAGGGAATAGACGGAAACAGAAACAATAGCATATATATACAGTAAAGCAGTAAAATGCATGGATGCAACAATACAAGCGAGGCAAGGGAGTCCCACTCAACCTCGAACCTAGAAAACAATAGGCAAAAGTGAACAGGATTCACTTCTAACCCAGCAGGGTAAACAACAAACAATACAGTCAGGGAAAACCAATCAATACATCAAAAAATAAAACAGCCAAAAAGAAACAGCCACAGCAGCTCTGCATCAACACCTGTCTTCAAGTCATCATCAATCAGCTATAAGCTTCAATAAGCATCAATCTCCGTCTCCAAAGCCTTCAAGCAAGGTCTCTGTCATCAGTATTCCATCTGCAATGGCTTTTCTTCAAGTCTCAATCTCCATGCTGAGGAATCAATCACAAGAGTGAATTGGGTGTTAAGCAATTAGTTGACCATCAAGGGTGGCAAACAGACTGCTATCAACACATAGGATATTTTCTCTCAAGAGTTCTATCTCTTAGACACTATCACCACGCCTTCCAAAGGAAGGGGGTGAATGTCTTAGAGAGACTCTGCATCATAGAGAGGAATGGAGGCAATCAAGACCTTCCATGTTTGAGAATCAAGTTTACTACTCTAGAGCTCTGCCTAGCTCCTAAACCCTATAGCCTTCAACAACTGTTAGCAAAGGATTCTCTCTATCAACTCTGGAAGTTGGTCTCCAATCTCTTGATCTCCAATGGCTTCATCATCTCAAGTCTTCAGCTCTCCCAATCCCCAAGCAAACCCAATACCCCAAACAGACAAATCATGATCCCAAGAGAGGGCACACCACACCAGTCAAACAAATATAGACAGTATACTAATAGCAGTAAAGGAATCCTAATATTTTCTAAGGGATCTAATAACTACCCATAATCCCTATAGTCCCATACCCCAAAAATTCAATCTACAACTCTTAAGGGAAATGAACTAATTTTCCTATGTTATCTCCTAAACCCTAGTTTTGATCATGTTATTCACACCTAACAAATCACCTAAAATTAATTTCTAAAATTGTGAATTAAATTGTATATACAAGATAAAAGTCTAAACTAAACAACCTAAAAAGAATGGATTAAAAATGTTAAAGCATCTATTCAAACTAAATTTAACAAAATCATGCATCAAATTACACTACTTAAAATACTATTTAAAAGAAAAATATGCAAAAAATACAAAAATAAAATTAAGTACCAATTTTTTTATGTGATATTTTTCTTGACAAAATTATGAGCAATGTGCAAAAAGAACCAATTAAAATCATGCATTTTTCTATTTTTTATGATTTTTTAAAGAAAATGAAAATTTGAAAGAAAATAAAATGGAAATTAAATGGAAAGGGGTGCAACAAGTAATGAAAACCAGTTAGAACAACAAACTGGGCCCAGACTGGGGGGCGCGCATAGCAAGCGCGTCTGGGCCCAATCAAACAGAAAATGATAACAAAAATTAAAAAAAGCAAAACGGTGCAGATAGCGAATTTCTTAGTTCAAATCACATTGGGCCTGATTGGGGAGGGTGTGCATAGCAAGGAACTAACGAGCCCAGTCAGAAACTATTAGTGAAACGGTGCGTATAAGCTTTTAAATCTCCCTCCGTTTTTTCTTTAAATCAAGGCCATTGGATTTAGTCCCCAGTCAAAGTTAATATCAAGATCGTGTGGCTCTGGGGTTATCTTCAACCTTAGAAACCCTAGGGTTTCTGAAACTCCCTTCACCATGAACGAAACTTCCAGTTCTCTGTTCTCCATCAATTGTCCATGAAATCACATGCTATGAAAACCAAAAATGGTCCACTTCTTCCCCTCTACACAACCATGTCCATCATTCTTTCTAAAACTCAAACAATAAACAAACCCGATAGGTTGAACATGCTGACTCCACCATTTTCACCTGTGATCAAACCTACCAAACCTTGCCAATCTTTACCCTAGCATAATCTACACCTCATGCTGAGTACTCTGATCCATTTATTCAAGATTATCATGCATTATCCTATGAGTTACAAGCTCCAACAGTTTTGACACACCATTAACAACCTTCATGAAACCTCTTCAAACTTGGTGAAATTCATCATCTAACTTACCTTAACCACTCTATGCTAACAAATCACTAACATGCTGGCTGAATCATGCAATTCGAATAGAAATCTAACCTGATGTAAAATGAAGAAAACAGCTATGGAGTGCTCTGATCTGATGCTTGTAATGATTGGAAATGGATCAGGGAACTTGATTATGAGTTCTGTATGCAATGGATCTTGCTCCAAGTTCTTGAATCTTGCAATCACCAAAAACTTGCTTCTTGGATGATGGAATTGTGTGGCACGAGTTCTCCCCAATTCTAACCAATCTTGATGTGAATTCTGATCTATGAGTGATGGTGATGATGATCCAATCAAAAAATGTGGAAATTGAGAGAGATTTGAAGGAGTTTGAAAAGCTTTTGCAAATTGGAAGAATTGTATGAAACTTGGTGTTATGAGCAAAGTGATTCACCAACCATGGCATGAGGCTCTTCAATACAATATATAGATATCATTGGAAAGTCCTAGAACCTTGGAGAAACTTCCCATGCACTCTTTCCTTGCATTTTGGATTATGTAACTTTCATTGTAAGTAACCATGCATATCTCTCAAATATTGAACCAAACTCAAAATTCTACTTTTGCCAATGTTCTCAAAATGTCTTTTCCAATCAAAATGACCTATAATTTCATCCCATTTGGCCAAAGTATGAAAAATCTCATTTTTAGGTCATTTTTTATTCATTAAATCCACCAATTTTGGAACCTTGAGCTATGAGTCTTTCCAATCTTTCATGGTCACTTTCCTAGACTCAAAATGTCATTTGGGGCAAGTTTCATGTTGTGAAGTTTTCCATTTGAAGCTTCCTTGTATGAGTTTTGGGCATAGGCTTGAAATGACCTGTAATTCTCAGATGACCAAAATACCCTTTGCTTGCCAAGACCATAAGTAGAGTTCCACAAATCATATGAAGGCATACCATACCATTCTAGGAATCTAAGACAATGAGGAACAACTCTTATGTTGACCAGAAATTCATTTTAAATCTCCTTGAGGGGTAAAAGTTGCTTGGAAGACAAGTGACTTTCACAGACAAAATTTCAGATACCTCAGATGACCTGTAACTTGCAAGGACCATAAATTGAGTTCTATAAATCTCCTTGATGTCTTCCACCACTCAAATTAAAGGTATTGAGAGCCTTTACAAGTTTCATGTTGGCCAAGGATCCATTTGAAGCTTGCATTTTGACTTATCTTGCTTGGAAATTTGACCTAAACTAGGGGATTTTACACAGAAACCCTAATTTAGAAACTCCTCTTCTCTTTGATTTCTCTTGATTTCTTCTTAGCATATCACCATATCCTTATCCATATGTCACATGATGAATCCCACACCTCTCCAATAGCCCTTAATGCCTTTCAACCAATCAATTGACCTAGAGTTGACCCAGGGTTGACCTAGATGAAACCCTAGTTGACTGTCTTCAACTGCAATTCTTGTGATCATATCAATGACTTGCCTCCTTCTCCAAATGACTTTATAAGTCCTCTATGATGCCCACATACTCTCCATGCTCAATCCACATCTCACATCTTCTTTGATGATCCTCAGATACCCTCAGATAGGAGATAGATGCACTGCTTGATCCATTGACTTCCCAGTTTTCAAATTCTTTCTGATGACTTGAATGAGCTTGAATTAGAATAGTAACCCCTTTATAGGCCCATAGAGATGAGAATAGTACTTGGTCCCTTGTTGGATGACTTGCTATGCTATGCTATGCAGATGGTTAGGCTGTGTACATGACTCTATATGCAAATGCTAATGTAATTGAAACATAAACCAAGTGAATAAGGTTGAGCAAATTTTAGGGGTGCAACAGCTGCCCCTATTCAAGCGACTTGGACCCGATTGGGTGAAGAGCGAACGGCCTTCAAACATTCGAGGTACGATACGGTTGAATACTAAGAACCCGGAAATTTGCCAACTGCAGAAATAAACTGCGCCACTGCTTGGGGAATGACATTCACCAACCGAATCTTCCTGTTTACAGCAACCCATTGATCTCGTGTTGGGGATTACTTTCATCAGCCTGAAAAAAAAGATTCTATCATCGAAAAACTTGTCCATGTTAGGACGCCTGTGTCGTCAATACGAAGAAATCTCAACTAAAACTTATCCACGTTAGGACTCCATCTGCTGTCAACCCGGAAAAACTTCAACAACTTTGCTGGGGATGGCTCGTCTGCCTTCTCGTCAGAAATAAATCGTCCACGTTAGGAATAAATTCTTCCACGTTAGGAATAACACTGTCCATGTTAGGAATAACACTTCGTCTGGATTTGTCCACGTCAGGACTAAACTTTCTAGGCTATGAATACATCGTCCACGTTAGGACTCACCCTTCCCCGTTAGGAATAAACTCTTTTGTACCTGTCCACGTCAGGACTAAATTCTTCCACGTCAGGAATAAAATCTTTCCACGTTAGGAATACCTCTTCTTTTCCACGTAAGGAAACCACCTTTGTTCCGCGTAAGGAATCACAATCTTTCCGCGTAAGGAAACACAACCTCGATCTGTCCACGTAAGGACTCCAACTTGATATGTCCACGTAAGGACTCAATCTTTCCACGTAAGGAAACAATCCTTCTTTCCACGTAAGGAAACCATTTTTCTTCCACGTAAGGAATCAACTTCTTTCCACGTAAGGAATCACATTTTTTCACGTAAGGAAACCATCCTGTCTTGATCTGTCCACGTGAGGACTCTAATCTTTCCACGTAAGGAATGCCATCTTTCCACGTAAGGAATCACAATCTTATCTTGATTTGTCCACGTAAGGACTCAATCTTTCCACGTAAGGAATATACTTGTCTTTCCACGTAAGGAATCCAACTTGATATGTCCACGTAAGGACTTAATCTTTCCACGTAAGGAATAAACTCATCTTGATTGGTCCACGTAAGGACTCCAATCTTTCCACGTAAGGAATCCGTCTTCTTTCCACGTAAGGAAACCAATTTTCTTCCACGTAAGGAATAAAATTCTCGATTTGTCCACGCAAGGACTCCCATCTTTCCACGTAAGGAATGCAACTTGTCCACGTCAGGACTCACATTTCGTCTTGATTTGTCCACGTCAGGACTCACCTCTTGACTCGCTGAGGAAATAAAACTTGCCCACGTCAGGACTCACGCTTGTAAGAACACAGATTGTGTCTTAGTTATATCTCTATGTTTTGATGATAACACTTATGAATTTTGTATTCAAGAATTATATACTCTAAACGTGTTCTGGATTGTTTGCTACAGGCACTAAAGAAAATTATCTTAAGAAAGCAAATTTGCATCTGAACTATGTTATTATGAAGGGCTTCATAGGTTCAAGAGCATCTTAAGTGAAGATCTGAACGCTGCTCTCAGAAGAATCTGATTACTGTCTCTTGAAGATTTTGAAGCAGGAGCCTCTAAAGCATAGAAGACTCTGCTCTGATAGATTTACACGCTCAAGCACACAAGCTGCACATACTCTGATTCAGCTCAATCTGAAGAACATCCAAGACTCTGAAGATCCAGAAGATCTCTATTCTGGAGACTCTGAAGATTCAGATTCTAATGTTGAAAGCTGAACTTACTTTGAAGAAGATTTAAATATGTACGTTGGTTTATCTCAACAGCTCTTTCCTATTTTGTGCTAGACACAAGGACACAGACAAAAAGGTTTTATCTGTGCATTCCATTCTAAGGAAAGTTTTCTGCAAGTGAAGACAAAAGGCATCAGGCTTGTTTCAGCACAGCCTCCAATGTAAAGACAAAAGGCTTCAGGCTTTTCTGCACAGCCTTCAACGTAACAAGACTTCTTGGATCTTAGCACCTATATAAAGAAGTCCACTCCATCTTCTTCATGATCGAACTTCTAGCAAATTCTCTCTCCATAGCAAAATTCTCAAAGCTCTTATTATCTTATTTTGCTATAACATTGTTCTTAATTTAAGAGAAATATCACAGTTGTGATAACAGCTTATTAGAAGCATTCTTACTCTTGTAAAAGTTTTACATTGTTTGTAAAAGGTTTTCCTTAAGAGGATCCAGTTGGGATCAGTTGCTCTTGAGAAGACTAAGAACAGTTGTTCTTAGGTGTTGCTATTTGTAATCTGTTTGATTAAAATAGTGGATTAAGTCCTTGACAGAGAAAGGCAAATCACTCTTGAGAGGGTGGACTGGATTAGTTGTATTCAACAAACCAGGATAAAAATATCTGTGTTCGTATCTTTGATTTTTAGTCTTACTTATTCAACCCCCCCCCCCCCCCCTTCTAAGTAATTTTCTCACCTTCAGTTGGCATCAGAGCTCCGGTTCTGCGTGTGCTCCACTTAACCGTGACAGTTAAAGATCCAATGAGAAAGATATTTTGATATTTGTTTGGTTGTCAATATGGATAATACTTCTACATCAACTTACAACAACAAATATGAAGGAGATAGGATCAGTACTAAGCCACCCATGTTTGATGGGGAAAAATTTGACTATTAGAAAGATAGAATAGAAAGTTTTTTCCTTGGGTATGATGCTGATCTTTGGGATATGATCATTGATGGATATGAACATCCTACTGATGAGGATGGCAAAAAGATTGATAGAAAATCAATGACTGAAGTACAGAAAAGAGATTTCAAGAATCACCACAAAGCCAGAACTATATTGCTTAATGCAATCTCTCATACTGAGTATGAGAAGATTACTAACAGAGATACTGCTCATGACATGTTTGAGTCACTCAAAATGACTCATGAGGGAAACTCTCAGGTTAAAGAGACCAAGGCGCTGGCGCTCATACAGAAGTATGAGGCATTTAAAATGGAAGAGTCTGAAAATGTAGAAACTATGTTTTCTAGATTTCAGATTCTTACAGCTGGTCTGAAAGTTCTGGATAAGGGCTACTCAACGTCAGATCATGTCAAGAAGATCATCATAAGTCTTCCCACCAGATGTAGACCAATGGTGACCGCATTGAAGATGGCAAAAGATCTGAACAAGATCTCTTTAGAAGAACTTATCAGTTCTTTGAGAAGCCATGAAATTGAGCTGGAGGAAGATGAACCCCAGAAGAAAGATAAAGGTAAATCCATAGCTTTAAAATCTAACAAACCTGTTAAAGCTTTGCAGGTAAAAGAAGAAAGCTCTGAAGAATCTTCTTCTGAAGAAGAAGATGAACTGTCCATGCTTTCTAGAAGAATCAACAAGCTCTGGAAGCACAAGGGAAAGAAGTTTAACAACTTCAGAAAAGCTGACCACAGGAAGGAATCTTCTGGACACAGAAGATCTGGAAAGAAAGAGGTCACATGCTATGAATGCAAGGAACCTGGGCATTACAAAAATGACTGCCCCAAACTTCTCAAGGAAAAACCCAAGAGAAAGTTTGATAAAAAGAAGAAGGTTCTTATGGCAACTTGGGATGATTCAGATGAATCTGAATCTGAATCTGAAGCAGAAGAAGAGTGTGCCAACATGGCATTAATGGCTGGAATAGAAGATCAGAATGAAGAATCATCATCTGAATCTGAGTCAGACTCTGACTCTGACGCTGAAGAGGTAATGTCTAAACTTACCAAAGAAGAACTTATAAAGGTGTTATCTGAAGTTCTGAAAAGCTATAATAATATCAAACTCAAAAACAAGAAGCTGAAAAGCAATCTTGAATCTGAGATTGATAATCTGAAAACAGAACTTGTTGAGCAGAAAGAAATAAATATAAAAATCAAAAATGATTTGGAAATTGCCCAACAAGAATCTGACTCTGAAGCTAAGTCATCTGAAAATATTTTGGAAAAATATGACTCTAGTTTTCAGAGGTTCCTCACTAAAACCATAGACAGAAGCAAGATGGCTTCTATGATCTATGGAGTTAGTAGGAATAAAAGAAAGGGAATTGGATTTCAATCTTCTTCTCTTGAAAAAGATGTAAGACTAATACCTGTAGATGATCTGATCATTAAGATAACTCCTTTATACTCTAATTTTAAATTTGGTCATTTAAATGATATTAAACACACGAGTTCTGAAAAGAATACTCATGTGTTTAGATCTAAGGCAAGTCTAAACAAAAACTATGTTGAAAAACAAAAGTTTAGACAAACCTACAAGGCAACTAACCCTAAAGGACCCAAGAAGATCTGGGTACCTAAAGACAAAATAATCCCTGTTGCAGATGTCCTTAGCAGCAAGGTCAGGACACCAATCATGGTACCTGGACTCTGGATGCTCACGACACATGACAGGAGAAAGGTCTATGTTCCAAAGTCTGGAACTTAGATCTGGAGGGGACGTGAAATTTGGAGGGAACCAGAAGGGCAAGATCATTGGCTCTGGAACTATAGGTAATGGCAACCTACCCTCTATTTCTAATGTTCTGTTAGTTGAAGGATTGAAACATAATCTATTGTCCATAAGTCAATTAAGTGACAATGGTTATGATATAATCTTTAATCAAAAATGTTGCAAAGTTGTATGTCAAAAGGATGGTTCTATCCTATTCAATGGAAAGAGGAAACACAACATTTATAAAATTAACCTTTCAGAACTTAAAGTTCAAAATGTAAAATGCCTCTTATCTGTGAATGATGAGCAATGGGTCTGGCATAGAAGATTGGGGCATATTAATATGAGACGTATATCTCAGATTAATAAACTCAATCTGGTCAGAGGACTTCCTAAGTTGAAGTTCAACTCAGATGCTCTGTGTGAAGCATGTCAAAGAGGTAAATTTTCAAAATCTCATTTTAAATCAAAAAATGTTGTTTCTATCTCCAGACCATTGGAATTACTTCACATTGATCTGTTTGGACCAGTGAAAACTGCATCCATCAGAGGCAAGAAGTATGGGTTAGTCATTGTAGATGACTACAGCAGATGGACATGGGTAAAGTTTCTAAAACACAAGGATGAGTCTCATTCTGTGTTCTTTGACTTCTGCAATCAAGTCCAGACTGAAAAAGATTGTAAAATTATTAAAGTCAGAAGTGATCATGGTGGAGAATTTGAAAATAAACATTTTGAAAAATATTTTTCTGAAAAAGGCATTACACATGATTTCTCCTGCCCTAGAACTCCACAACAAAATGGAGTTGTAGAGAGGAAAAATAGAACATTGCAAGAAATGGCCAGAACCATGATCAACGAGACAAATCTGGCAAAATATTTCTGGGCAGAAGCAATTAACACAGCTTGTTATATTCAGAACAGAGTGTCTGTAAGACCTCTTCTGAAAAAGACTCCCTATGAATTGTGGAGAAACAGAAAGCCTAACATTGCTTATTTTCATCCTTTTGGATGTATTTCTTATATACTTAATACTAAAGATAATCTGAACAAGTTTGATTCCAAAGCACAGAAGTGTTTCATGCTTGGTTATTCTGAACGCTCTAAAGGCTACAGAGTATTCAATACTGAAACACAGATTGTGGAAGAATCTATTCATGTTAGATTTGATGATAAGCTTGGCTCTGAAAAGCCAAAGCAGTTTGAAAGTTCTGCAGATAGAGAAGTGATTCTCACAGACTCTGAAGGCTCAGAGGCAGAAAAGGCAAAGAACAAAGAATCTGACGCAACCCCAGATGCTACACCTTTGACCTCCCAACTAAACAACTTGCATATTTCTGAAAGACCAACTGTCAGAGGATCTTCTTCCAGAATCAAAGCTTCTCATCCAGAAGATGTGATAATTGGAAAGAAAGATGATCCTATAAGGACAAGATCATTTCTCAGAACTTCTGAATCTTCCTTATTTGGCTTAGTGTCAATAATAGAACCAACATCTGTAGATGAGGCTCTGGAAGATAATGAATGGATTATAGCTATGCAAGAAGAGCTGAATCAATTCACCAGAAATGAAGTTTGGGATCTGGTTCCTAGACCTAAAGGATTCAATGTTATTGGAACAAAATGGGTCTTCAGGAATAAGCTGAATGAAAAAGGAGAAGTAGAAAGGAATAAGGCAAGGTTGGTTGCTCAAGGATACAGTCAACAAGAAGGTATTGATTACACTGAGACATATGCTCCAGTGGCAAGGTTAGAATCTATTCGTCTTCTTATTTCATTTGCTGCACAGAATAACATCACTCTGTATCAGATGGATGTTAAAAGTACTTTTCTTAATGGTATTATAGAAGAAGAAGTATATGTCCACCAACCTCCTGGTTTTGAAAGTGAAAACTTTCCAGATCATGTTTTCAAATTAAAGAAATCCCTTTATGGATTAAAACAAGCTCCCAGAGCTTGGTATGAGAGGTTGAGCAACTTCCTTCTGAAGAAAAATTTTATCAGAGGAAAAGTGGATACAACTTTATTCTGTAAAACTGTTAAGAAAGATCTGTTGATTTGTCAAATTTATGTAGATGACATTATTTTTGGATCAACAAATATTACGCTTGGAAAGGAGTTTGCTAAATGTATGCAGGAAGAATTTGAAATGAGCATGATGGGAGAATTGAGATTCTTCTTGGGAATCCAAGTCAACCAGACTCCAGAGTGCACCTACATACATCAAACCAAATATGTTAAAGAGCTTCTGAAGAAGTTCAACATGGTTGATAGCAAAATGGCAAAGACCCCAATGCATCCTACAAGCACTCTAGGTAAGGAAGAGGTAAGTAAGAAGGTGGATCAAAAACTCTACAGAGGTATGATAGGATCTCTTCTATACTTGACTGCTTCTAGACCAGATATTCTGTTTAGTGTCTGCTTATGTGCGAGATTCCAATCAGATCCTAGAGAATCACACTTAACAGCTGTTAAGAGGATTCTAAGGTATCTGAAAGGTACTGCTAACATGGGTTTGTGTTACAGAAGATCTGATGAATTTTCATTAGTTGGATTCTGTGATGCTGACTATGCTGGAGACAGAGTTGAACGTAAGAGCACTTCTGGAAGCTGTCAGTTTCTTGGAAGTCATCTGATCTCATGGTACAGCAAGAAGCAACCTACCATTGCACTATCAACTACAGAGGCAGAATACATTGCTGCTGCTGGATGTTGTACTCAGATGCTCTGGATGAAGAGTCAATTAGAAGATTATCAAATCTATGAGAGTAATCTTTCTATCTTTTGTGATAATACTTCTGCTATATGTTTGTCAAAAAATCCAATCTTGCATTCTAAGGCAAAACATATAGAAATTAAACATCACTTCATCAGAGACTATGTTCAGAAGGGTGTAATTAATTTAGCTTTTGTTGATACAGATCATCAATGGGCTGATATTTTCACAAAACCCTTGCTGAAGATAGATTTAAGTTCATTCTGAAAAATATTTGTATGGATTTTTGTCCAGAGTAATATTTATCAGAGGCAACCTCTCAGATGAAAAATGTTTAATGATCTGAAGTATTTCATCTGTCTATTTGTTCATTTATATTCATTCAATTATTTTTGTGTGAAACTCTGAACTAACAAGCTCAGAAGATCTAAAAGTTGGAAACGTTTCATTTCTTGAGAGACATTAGATGCGCCAGCAAAGCAAACACGTGTCACTCAATATCTGAAAAGATGAAGTGCTCAACTGAATTGACGTTTGAGGTATTGCTTTGAAAATCTCATTTTTCTTGGTTTTCCCCCCAGCTGTCATAAATTTAATATGAAATGATTATTTTTTCATTAAATGCTGTCCAAACGTGCATAAGTGTCTTTTGTTGTGCCATATGCTTGATTATTGGTTATCTATATATATCACCTATCACACTATTTTCACACTTTCCACATTCACTACATTCATGCGTTTCTGCTCTCTTTTCAATCTCTACCAAAACCCTAAACCTAAACCAAGATCCTCTTCTTCTTCAATGGCGTCTACTTCAAACACTGCTGCAAAACCCAACAAGACTATAATGTACAAAGAACCAGAACGAACCTTATTCACTCCAGTGACTGATCTGGAGGTGCTCTGTGAAAGCTTCATTGATCTTGATTCGTTAAAGGAAAATGGGTTCGATCTAACTCCTGCCATTAAAGCTCAAGGTTGGGAGAAATACTTTGAAAGATTAATGGGTCCTGTATTTCCATCACTGGTAAAGGAATTCTGGATTCATGCAAGCGCTGGTCCCAAGTTTATTCATTTCTCGGTTCTTGGAATGGAGATAGTTATTACTGAAAAACTGATCAGGCAACTGTTCAGTTATACTGAATCTGATGGAGTTTCAAATCTTGCTTCTTCTCGCATTGATATGGCTAGGGTTTATGAAGAAGTTACTATAGCTGGAATGCCATCAAGTAAGGTTAAAGATTTGAAACCCATTTATAGGATCTGGGCAAAAATCTTTATGAGTACATTTTTTCACAGAAAACCATCCAACTCACCAGACTATGTGAGTTCGGAACATCTGTATTTCATGTACTGCATTAGCCAAAATGTCAAAGTGGATCTACCGTATCTAATCTTCAGTCATCTACTAACTCATGTCAAAGAAACCAGAGAGGAGGTAAGAGCTAAAGCTGGTAAAGTTAGGACGTGGATACCCCTGGGAAGATTGATTTCAGACATCCTTATTGAGAACAAGCTGGTACAGCATCTGACAGATGCAAAGATTACAGAAGATCTGACTTACATCATTGGCTCTGAAATAAATGGACTCAATCTGAAAAGGATGAAAATCATTTCAGAATTGAAAGGACAACTAAGGAAGATCAACTCTGAAGAGGTTCAAGGCAGAAGAATTCTTGTGGAAGACTTTCCACTATTCAGTGCAGATGAACCAAAGGAATTTGTCTGGTTGTACATTACTGAATGTCTAAAGGAAGGAATTCCTCTACCTGCTAATCTTGTTCAGAAGCCAGGAGAAGAATTGCCCAATCAGATGAAGGAAAGGCGTAGTAAGAGGAAAGTTGAAGAAGGATCCGTTCAGAAGAAGAGAAAAGCATCTGAAGCTTCAAGAAAGAAGAAGAGAGAAGGAAAGAAAGCCAGAATCAGTCCTAGAGAAGCCACTCTGGAAGAGATCAGAGACACCATTCAACAGGTATTAGCATTTGATCCTACACCTACTGTTCATTCACCCCTGTCATCACCACAACTCTCTCCAAACCTTAGACAAAGAACTTCTAAATCCAAACAGTCTGTCAATATTTCATCTGAACCACTCTCCTCTGAACCAGTAAATTTACAATCATCTCCTGTACCAATTCCATCTGAACCAGAACCTCAAACAATTCAATCAGAAATTCCACCACCAGAACCAACTCAACCAGAAAACTCTCCAACAGTAACTCCACAACCAACTTTGTCACAACCAGAGAATCCCCAATTAGAGACTCTCCAACCAGAAACAATTATTTCAGAATAAAACCAACCAGAGATTGTTCAAACTGAACACTCTGAACAAACAATTCCCTCAGAAGATCCAAATCTTTCTGACAATATTCTTGATATTCAACCCCTCAATCAATCTATTATAATTTCTTCAACATCTGTTCACTCAGATGAATCTTCTGATTCATCTGATTCATCTTCTGATTCATCTGATTCATCTGATTGTGATTCAGAATCACTCAAACAAGCTCGCTCTGAAAGTGTTATGAAGAAACATCTTAACATTGCCTTGTTTCATACCCCACCAAACTCTCCATCTCATCAACAACCATCTGAAACTCAACCATCTGACACTCAAACATCTGAAAACCAAACCATTCCTCAACCACCTGAAACTAATCCATCTGAAAATCAGACTTTTCCTCAACCATCTGAACTCCCTCAATCTGACATCCACACATCTCAACCACCCACACCTCAACCACAACCATCTGAACCTACTCCTGTTAACACCCCTAATCCTTTTTCCTATGGACAGTCTGAACAGTCAGATCTAGGATCATGTGTTAATGCTATGTTTGATATTTTCAAAAAGGAGTTAGATTCTGAATATGATCGTGTTAAGGCTGTATGCATGTCTAGTTTGGATCCAACTGTTTCGAATACTGCTTGGAAGCGCTTCATCTGGATGTTCAACAAAGCTGCCTTAAAAGTTAGAGCTAAATGCTCTAAGCTTGCCAAGACTAAATTTGCAGAATTAATCAAGGTAACTCTGATGAACATGCCTCCTCCTCCTCCTGTATTACTTTTGGAAGCTGCTCCTCCAGTAGTTCCTGAATCTGAAATGGTTGAACAAGCTTCTATTGAAAACCAATCTGAAGGGAACCCTGCTGCTACTGCATCTGCTCCGTCTTCTTCTGTGGTTGCAGAACTTGTGAATGATGTGAAGGATATAAAGGACTGGATGATAAGGCAAGAGAAAACAACTGATGAAATAAAGACCTGGATGTCTAAACAAGAAGAGTCAGCTGCCAAGATGACAGAGCTTCTGACCATTATTGCCTCTCGCCAGACCTAGTTTTATTTGTTGTTTTGCACATGAACTAATTTTGCTGTCTGTTTATTTTTTGTTGTGTTATGTGTTTTGGCATCTGCCTGTTTGACTGTGAACTTTGGTTTGTTTTAATTGCATGATAGCTTTTTTTGCTCCTATATGATTCTTTTCTTCAGTATCTTTCTGTCTTTGAAAATCTTTTTGATTATGACAAAAAGGGGGAGAAAAAGAGAAACTGAGTGTTCAACCTATAAGCAATTACTAAAACTGAAATTCAGACATTTTATTAATTTACTTTGAATTTAAGTCTTTCAGATTACAGTGATATATCTGACATAATTCATTGAAGTTACCCTGAGATTGTGTCAACCAGAACCTGATCCTCTAAAGAAAATCTGAGTATTCAATCAACTCTGATAATTCTGATATCTTACTCTGATACATCTATTCTGAAAGAGAATTCAAGAAAGATGATAACCAGGCGCTCTGACTAAAGGAAGTCATGTAATTCTGGCATCAAGATTTGATTCTGAACTCTTTTATCAGGCTCTAAATCTGAAATATACTTAATCAGAAAGGGAAGTATTCTATTCTATTGAAGTATTTAGTTCAGGGGGAGATTGTAAGAACACAGATTGTGTCTTAGTTATATCTCTATGTTTTGATGATAACACTTATGAATTTTGTATTCAAGAATTATATACTCTAAACGTGTTCTAGATTGTTTGCTATAGGCACTAAAGAAAATTATCTTAAGAAAGCAAATTTGCATCTGAACTATGTTATTATGAAGGGCTTCATAGGTTCAAGAGCATCTTAAGTGAAGATCTGAACGCTGCTCTCAGAAGAATCTGATTACTGTCTCTTGAAGATTCTGAAGCAGGAGCCTCTAAAGCATAGAAGACTCTGCTCTGATAGATTTACACGCTCAAGCACACAAGCTGCACATTCTCTGATTCAGCTCAATCTGAAGAACATCCAAGACTCTGAAGATCCAGAAGATCTCTATTCTGGAGACTCTGAAGATTCAGATTCTAATGTTGAAAGCTGAACTTACTTTGAAGAAGATTTAAATATGTACGTTGGTTTATCTCAACAGCTCTTTCCTATTTTGTGCTAGACACAAGGACACAGACAAAAAGGTTTTATCTGTGCATTCCATTCTAAGGAAAGTTTTCTGCAAGTGAAGACAAAAGGCATCAGGCTTGTTTCAGCACAGCCTCCAATGTAAAGACAAAAGGCTTCAGGCTTTTCTGCACAGCCTTCAACGTAACAAGACTTCTTGGATCTTAGCACCTATATAAAGAAGTCCACTCCATCTTCTTCATGATCGAACTTCTAGCAAATTCTCTCTCCATAGCAAAATTCTCAAAGCTCTTATTATCTTATTTTGCTATAACATTGTTCTTAATTTAAGAGAAATATCACAGTTGTGATAACAGCTTATTAGAAGCATTCTTACTCTTGTAAAAGTTTTACATTGTTTGTAAAAGGTTTTCCTTAAGAGGATCCAGTTGGGATCAGTTGCTCTTGAGAAGACTAAGAACAGTTGTTCTTAGGTGTTGCTATTTGTAATCTGTTTGATTAAAATAGTGGATTAAGTCCTTGACAGAGAAAGGCAAATCACTCTTGAGAGGGTGGACTGGATTAGTTGTATTCAACGAACCAGGATAAAAATATCTGTGTTCGTATCTTTGATTTTTAGTCTTACTTATTCAACCCCCCCCCCCCCCCTTCTAAGTAATTTTCTCACCTTCAACGCTTCTTCGACTTGCTGGGGAAACAAAACTCGTCCACGTCAGGACACACACTTGGCCAATAACACGAAGAAAGATAAATTTGTCCACGTCAGGACCCTCGTATCTTGTCATCACGAAGAACTATAAACTTTGTCCACGTCAGGACGCACATCTTACCATTACGAATGAAGATATCTGCTGGAAATAAATGGTCCACGTCAGGACACCAACACGAAGAGTAATCAATTTTGTCCACGTCAGGACTCCCCACTCAATCAATACCAAGAAATCAAATCTGTCCACGTTAGGACTCGCGGCATATCGTCAACTTGAGGAAATGTCCACGTCAGGACTCCACATTCCATCAACTCTGAGAAATCGAACCTGTCCACGTTAGGACTAGCACCTCCTATCAGCTCGGAGAAATAAAACTGTCCACGTTAGGATCCCCCCTTCTCCAGCACGAAGACAACCTGTCAATAAAATTCGTCCACGTCAGGACTCATTTCTCCACTGATCCCAACCCACAAACTTCTTAGCACTGACGTTACAGCAACTTTGAGGCGGACTCTACTAGGGATATTTGGAAACCAAACTACCAGACGCCTGTTCTGATAACTGGCGGCAGCCTCTAAAATTCTGATTCATGAACCTTTTGATGATAAATAGCTCTGCTTGGGGATAAGGAGATATTCATCATGGCAACTCTGGCGGGGAAGACACGAATAACTCTGCTCGGAGACAAAGAAAACTTCATCATGATAACTCTGTGGGGAATAATGCCCAAGCTGACACTTCATTGAATGTCTCACGTCGATATCTCGAATGTTTAGTAATTCATTTGAGCAAGAACTCCTTCCACTTGCAAGAGAGCAATACTTGAAACAAACGGTTAACCAACCTGGTTCATGTTTCAAAATGCATATGTTTGGCAATGACGCACTGCTCCCATCGACATGGAACTGCCACACGTTTTTATATGGTGGATGCAAGTATGACACTATATGCTAATGCAAATGCAGACTCGAACGGCTGAGATACAAGAACTGCTTCAGCAAAATAAATGCTGAAGACAATGCCAACTCCGCTGGGGATAGCCAGGTGCTACAAAATTATTCCAGCAAAATAAATGCTGGAAGAGTGAAGTCGACTCAGCTGGGGAATTGGGAACTTAAACCAAGCACCTCATCGAAGTAACACCCTGCTGGGGAATATAACTCTGCTGGAGAATAGCAGTTGCGCCTGGTATGATTGGACTTCTGCTGGAGGGTGAACGGCTATCACACGGTATCCCGGCAAAATAAATGCCAGGACTCGCAACCAAATCTGCCAGGGAGAGTCTTAATCTTCAGATTCCACTGGGAGGAATGAAAATACTTGCTGAAAAGGGAACTCCATCGGGGATGGAACGATCCTCTTGGGGAAAATCAACTGACTCCGCTGGGGAAGAGTAAATGACCCTGTGGGGAAAGGTAAACCGCCTGAATACAGCTCACCGATATTAATCTTCTGCGGCTAAACCACTCTGCTTGAAAATAAAGGGAATCTTTCTGGGGGACACCACACTGTCTGAACACAGCCTACAATCTTGGAATCACCAAACTCTGCTGAGTATAAGCGACTTGGCTGGAGCATGTCTTTTGGAATAAGCTACGACCAGCTGGGGGATTTGATCCTTATACATTGAGGAACATTGCTGTCTTGGGAGCATGACCTGCGTGGGGGTCAAGCCTTTCATTACTGCAATCTTTTGATCGTCCTCTTCATACGGCTATGAACCCTGCAACAACACAAACGAGACAAGGCAAGCCTATGCAACCAAATCTATTCAGGTTAGCGTTAGTGACATCGATTTTCGGTTAATTCAAAGTTTTAGCAATTGTTGGCAAGGGCCAGTGACGTTATACACATGCTAGTTTCATCAAACCTAGGCGTTTTATCATGCACAAAACAGTAAAGAACCAGCATCAAATACTGAATAACATATTTTATTGATCGGGCCCCTGAATGGGCGGAGTTTTGTACACGGGATGTAACTCCTGAAAAGAGGAAGTTACGCATGACAAATGTACAAGTATGCACAAGAAGTATAAATATATTGACAAATTAAGTTTGTACACATGTCGGCAACGGGATGCAAATGAACACCACGAACTGATCCTCCCATGACTCGTCCGACTCTAATGCTTTTCCCGGTATTCACACTTCCGAAGAGAATGTATCCGATAATCGACCCCTCAGGTGTATTCTCCCGCACCAAAGCTCATTGCAGTATCAAATTCGGACCGCAGTCGTTTGCTTTTTAAATCCCTAACTTTTGCGTGAACCGCCCTTTACGGGTTTTCAGTTCACCGGGATACCCTTTTTTGCCGAAGCCGCCCAGTGTAGGTTTTCAACTTCGCGGGTGTACATTTTTTCAATTTTATCCCTAACTTTTGCCCGAACCTTTCATTCTGTTTTTGGTTCGCCAGGATGCCCCATTTTTGCCTGGACTCTCCTTTTTCTGTCCAGCGGGTCAATTTTAAGCAAAGTATTTTTTAACTGCGTCCGAATTCACAGGCGACGTAAAGTCTTCTCCGTCCATGGTGGACAACAACAAAGCTCCTCCTAAAAAGACTTTTCTGACAACGTATGGCCCTTCGTGGTTGGGGGTCCACTTGCCCCTGTGATCTGCCTGTGGCGGGAGAATCCTTTTCAGCACAAGGTCGCCCGTCTGAAAGCTCTGCGGATGTATCTTCTTATCATATGCTTTCTTCATTCGGCTCTGGTACAAACGACCGTATGCTAGAGAAGCTAGCCTCTTCTCATCCATTAAACTCAACTGGTTCAACCTGTCTTTCACCCATTCTGCCTCGTCTAGCTGGACATCTCGCATTACCCTCAGAGAAGGGATCTCAACTTCCAATGGTAGCATTGCTTCCATTCCGTATACCAACGAGAACGGGGTTGCCCCGGTTGATGTGCGTACCGTCGTACGATAATCGTGCAAAGCAAAAGGTAGCATCTCGTGCCAATCCTTATAGGTCACCACCATCTTTTGAACGATCTTCTTGATATTCTTATTGGCCGCTTCAACAGCGCCATTCGTCTTGGGTCGGTAAGGGGAGGAGTTGTGATGTTCGATCTTGAAATTCTGACAGAGCTCCTTCATCATTTTGTTGTTCAGGTTTGAACCGTTGTCAGTGATTATCCGCTCGGGGATCCCATATCGGCAAATGATATCTCTCTTGATGAATCTGGCCACCACCTGCTTCGTTACATTTGCATAAGACGCCGCTTCCACCCACTTGGTGAAATAATCGATTGCTACTAGAATGAACCGGTGCCCATTAGAAGTTGTCGGCTCGATCTTTCCAATCATATCGATTCCCCACATCGAGAATGGCCATGGCGATGACATCACATTCAGAGGACTCGGAGGCACATGGATCTTATCAGCATAGATTTGGCACTTGTGGCATTTCCTCGCAAACTTGAAACAATCAATTTCCATAGTCAGCCAAAAATAACCTGCCCGCAGCAGCTTCCTCGTCATAGCATGGCCACCAGCATGCGTGCCAAAGGTCCCTTCATGTATTTCCTCCATGAGCAACTTCGCCTCTTTTTCATCCACACAATGCAACAACACTAAGTCGTGGTTTCTTCTGTATAAGACACCATCCGAATTCAAATAGAAATTACCCGCTAATCTCCTGAGAGTCTTCTGATCTTGACTGGATGCCCCAGCCGGATACTCTTTATTCTTCAGGAAATTAAGGATATCAAAATACCACGGTTTATCATCGGATGCCTCGTCAATAGCAAACACGAAGGCAAGTCTGTCAAGTCGAGAGATAATAATTCTGGGAGCCTCGTTCCAGAAGTTGACTTTGTACATGGAAGCCAAAGTGGCCAGGGCGTCAGCCATCTGATTCTCTGCCCGCGGTACATGATGCAATTCAACCTTGTCAAAGAAAGGCAACAATCTCCTCTCATAATTCATATAATGTATCAAGTTGGGCTGACGTGTCTCCCATTCCCCTTTTATCTGATTCGCCACCAGAGCTGAGTCTCCGTATACGTCCAGATTCTTGATTCACAAATCAATGGCTTCTTCAAGCCCCATGATACAGGCTTCGTATTCGGCTTCATTATTGGTAACTGCAAAGGTCAATCGAGCAGTAAACGGGATGTGCGACCCGTGTGGAGTAGTAATGATTGCCCCTATTCCGCTACCGCAAGCGTTCACAACCCCGTCAAAAATCATCTTCCACTTGGAACCCAACTCTGGTCCTTCGTCTGGCAACGGCTCTTCGTAATCCTTCATCTTTAGTTACATGATATCCTCGTCAGGAAAATCAAACCTCATCGATTGGTAATCATCAATTGGCTGCTCCGCCAAATACTCAGACAGTACACTCCCCTTTATGGCCTTTTGCGAGACGTACTGGATGTCGTATTCCGTCAAGACCATCTGCCAACGGGCAATTCTCCCTGACAACGCCTGCTTTTCGAATACATATTTGATAGGATCCATCTTCGAGATGAGCATGGTTGTATGATTCAGCATGTATTGCCTCAAACGCTTGGCGGCCCAGGCTAGCGCGCAACAAGTCTTCTCAAGCATTGAATATCGAGATTCACAATCTGTAAATTTCTTACTCAAGTAATAGATCGCATGCTCTTTTCTTCCTGTCTCGTCGTGTTAACCGAGAACACAACCCATGCTTCCCTCAAGAACTGTCAAATACATAATCAAGGGTGTCCCTGCCACTGGGGGTATCAAAATAGGAGGCTCCTGCAAATACTGCTTTATTTTATCGAACGCCTTTTGACAATTTTCGTTCCACGTTACAGCTTGATCTTTTTTCAACAGCTTTAATAATGGTTCACACGTAGCAGTTAGGTGAGATATGAACCGGGCGATGTAGTTCAACCTCCCTAAAAACCCGCGCACCTCTTTCTCTGTTTTAGGCGTCGGCATCTCTTGTATTGCTTTTATTTTAGCAGGATCAACCTCTATTCCTCTTTCGCTTACAATAAACCCCAGCAGCTTACCCGATCTCACCCCGAAGGTGCACTTGTTAGGGTTCAGTCTCAGCCTGAACTTCCTAAGCCTTTTGAATAACTTCAGCAGATTCACCAGATGCTCTTCCTCCGTCTGGGATTTAGCAATCATATCGTCAACATAAACTTCGATCTCTTTATGCATCATATCATGAAAAAGAGTCATCATCGCACGCTGATACGTTGCCCCAGCATTCTTCAAACCAAAGGGCATCACTTTATAACAAAATGTTCCCCAAGGCGTTATGAAAGTAGTCTTCTCCATGTCCTCTGGCGCCATTTTAATCTGATTATAGCCTGAGAAGCCATCCATGAAGGAGAATACGGAGTATTGGGCAGTGTTGTCAACTAGCACATCGATATGAGGAAGTGGAAAATCGTCTTTCGGGCTCGCTTTATTCAAGTCACGGTAATCTACACACATTCGAACCTTGCCATCTTTCTTTGGCACTGGCACGATGTTAGCGACCCATGAGGGATATTTTGTAACAGCCAGGAAACCAGCATCCCACTGTTTTTGAACCTCTTCTTTGATCTTCACTGCCATATCTGGTCTAGTTCTGCGAAGCTTTTGTTTGACCGGCGGGCATTCTTCTTTCAACGGCAGACGGTGCACAACCATATCTGTATCGAGCCCTGGCATATCTTCATACGACCAAGCGAACACATCACTATACTCTCTGAGCATTTCAACCAGTCTTCGCTTGACGTCGCTCTGCAGCGCGGCTCCTATACGAATATTCTTCTCAACCCCTTCCGACCCCAGATTGATAATTTCGATGACCTCTTTGTGAGGCAGAATGACACGCTCTTCTTGTTTCACCAACCAAGACAATTCTTCAGGAACGTCACCATCTTCAACAACCTCTTCTTCGGCCTGAAATACCGGGCGTTCAAAGTCGGGACGAGTCATAGGTGGTTCAAGGATGTCATCTGAAAATGTTATCCTGCAAAAATAATGGTTAAATGCTTCAAAATGCGTATAAAGCGAATAACCACGTTGCCATTTTATTGAAAAATACAAAACAAGAAAAACAGGGATCGCAATATTTGCACATGAAAAAACGCCTTTTATTTAATGATAAACACGCAATGTTCATAACAGCATAGCCCTAAGCAAGCCATGATGCCCCGGGCAAGACACCAGATTGTTCAACAATTAATAAAACAAAGCATTACTGTTTAAGAGTCACAGGAACAAGCTCCTGAATAGACCAGTTGCACAATCCCTGTCCTGGCGTGCTTGGCTGAATCCAAGCATCCATATCACAGTCGCTGTCTCCTTCGTCAGACTCTGAAGCAGCGTTGATGGTCTCGTGGCATACTCCACCAGCAGAGATGGTTATTGGCCCTCTGAAACGGGGTGCCCCCACAGCAGGAGTTGATGACGACGGTTGGTATCCCAGCCCGAACCGGTCCATCTTTACAGGAATATCCAACACTTCACCCCAGCCCTTGGTCTCACCGGACTCTACTAGAGCTTGGGCTTCTTTATATGACGAGACGACTATCTCCGACGCTTTGCTCGGCCCGGGACCTTTGTCCTTGATACATAACCCTTCAAATGCCTGGCAGGGTGTTTCGTGAATCTCTCCGTCGACCTCCACATATTTAAATGACGACAGATGACTGACCAGGATGTCTTCTTCTCCGCAGACAGTAACCACGCTGTCTCCGACCATATATTTCAACTTCTGATGCAGGGTAGACGTGACTGCCCCAGCCCCATGAATCCAGGGTCTTCCGAGCAGACAGCTATATGCAGGCTGGATGTCCATGATATAAAATTCAGTGGCAAACACCTCCGGCCCCACCTGTAGAGGCAATGTTATCGATCCAAAAACTGTTCTTCGCGTCCCATCGAATGCCCTGACTACCAAGTCACTGGGCGTGCGCAGGATTCCTCTGACGTCTAGCTTCATCATCGCTTTATTGGGCAGCACATTCAAGGACGAGCCGGTATCGACCAATACATGCGACATGACTGATCCTCTACATTCCACAGATACGTGCAGCGCCATATTATGATCTCTCCCCTTCGGGGTCAAATCGAAGTCGGTAAAGCCCAAGCTGTGGCCTGCATTTACATGTGCCAACACTCCTTCCAGCTGATTTACGGAAACATCCTGGGGTACGAAAGAAGTATCCAGGACTTTCAACAGTGCGTTTCTGTGCGCTTCAGAACACAATAGCAATGACAGTATTGATATTTTTGACGGCGTCTGTTGCAGATGCTCCACAATCTTATAATCACTTTTTCGAATCAAGCGCATGAACTCTTCTACATCTTTCGATGCCTCTGCTTTTCCATTTGCTTTCACAGGGACATTCTCAATCATCTTTCCTTTCCCCTTTGCCAGTCTTTCGGCCTCTACCTCAGGCGAGATGAAGATTCTGCCACTCCTTTTTATACCTCCCGGACCGACAACGTTGTCCACAGTCTCAGCTGGCTGCTTGTTAACATCAATTTTTATCCCGTCACAATACACTTCCAACCCATATGACCATGGGACTGCTTTTGTGATCTCGTACGGGATTGGCCCGGCCTTAGTTATTGTAATCGGCGGTCGCTGGACCGGTGCCGTTATATTGATTGTCTTTCGAGGAATCGTCACAGTAGCCACCTCACTCTGATTATCTGCTAATGCCCCTGCAGGCTCCTCAATTGCTGCTCGGTCAAACTGCAATGTGCCGCCATCTATTAAAACCTGAATGCCCTTCTTTAAGTCATCACAACCCCCAGCTAGGGTCCAACATTCTAAACAATACTTGTTGCACCCTGGATAGACACCCCCTTGCAATAGTCGGCTCTTTATCTCGCTCAACGGCGTTTTTAAATCGTCGACATTCATAATCAGATTCAAACCCTCTTCAGTCAAAATGGCGTTTGCCCCATGATTAGGCATGGGTTTCTGCACTATATTCGGACCCGCCGTTCCGAAATTGATAGCCTTACTGTCTAGTAGATCCTGCACAACATGCTTAAAAGCATGGCAACCCTCTACATCGTGGCCCGGAGCCCCAGAATGGAACTCACAATGCCTGCTTGCATCATAACCATACGGAGGAGTTCCCGTTATAGGCGCCAGGGTTCTCTTCTCTACCAAATTCAACCCTAACAATGTCTGTAACAGATCTGCATACATTGACGGAGGCTTCTCAAACACTCTCCTTGGCTTACCTCCCTGGAATCTTCGCTGGACAGGTTGTGCCCCCTGCTGTGGCTGCTGCTGCTGCTGTTGTGGTTGTTGCATTGGTTGCTGCTGAAACGGTTGTTGTTGTTGCATTGATTGCTGCTGAAACGGTTGTTGCTGAAATGGGATAGTAACACTCGCCACCTGCTGCGACTGATTATATTGGTTTCGACCTCTGCCCCGGCCTCTGCCTCGGCCTCCAAACACTGCACTTGCATCGCCCTGACGGCGCCCACCAAAAGCCTTTCTATTACTGCCAGATGCAGTTGATTCCTCAGCCTGGAATCTTCCCTATTTAATGTTGCTTTCAATCTTTTCTCCCATCAGAATTAAGTCGGAGAAACTGGCCAAAGATGTGTGAAACAACTTGTCATAAAACATGCCTGTGAATGTTCCGATGAACATGTCATTCATTTCCTTGTCTTCTAAAGGAGGACGGACCCTAGCAGCCATGTCGCGCCATCTTTGCGCATACTCTTTAAAGCTCTCACCCTTCTTCTGAGACAGCCCTTGCAATTGGACCCGGTTGGGTGCCAAGTCGCTGTTATACTTATAGTAAGCTATAAATGCCTCTGCCAGTTGCTTCCATGTCTTTATATTAGTTGGTTCCAATCTCATATACCACTCGAGGGACGGACCTGACAAGCTATCTTGAAAGAAATGCATTAGCATTCTCTCATCAGTTGAGTACGCAGACATCCGTCGGTAATAAGACCGCACGTGCACTTTCGGGCAGGTGTCCCCTTTGTACTTATCAAATGTAGGAGCTTTGAATTTGATTGGCACCCTCAAGCCAGGCACTAGACCCATTGTTGACATGTCTAAGCCCACAACACTTTGATTCACGACCCCCCTCATCTGCTCTTCCAGCATTCTGATCCTCTGGGAGTCATCTATAGGTCCCTCGAAACCCCCGCCGGAGAAAGCGTCCTCTTGCTGATCCTCTTGCCACACACCATTACCAGCTCCATACCCCTCGTATCCATTGTTACGGCCAGCTCTGATCTGATTCATCACTGGGCCTCGCCCTCTGTTGCCGTATCCCGGAACAACTCCAGCAGGTCCAAAAGTCATTAACCCAGCGCCGTTTCCATTTCCGAAACCTCCGTAACCCTGATTAGTCACACCGAATCCGTCCTTCCCAAAGCCTTGAGCATTGAAACCATATTTCCCAGCATTATCGAATCCCTGATCATTGAACCCGAATCCAGCATTACCGAAGCCGTTGCCTCCCATATTATCACCCAATTTGACATCACCAAGCCCAACGTTATGGACAGCAGTCTCGTTCCCAATTCCGACGTTACCGTTCCCAACAACAGTAGCGTTGTTGACATTGACAGCAGGTATATTGACTACAGGCGGAGCCACTGGTGTGGGAGTACCATCCCCATGAACAGTGTCGACTCACACAGACTGATGATCCTCATTCCCATGCCCAGCGTTCCTGACCAACAGAGGTTGCACCATAGCTTGCAAATTCTCCTGACCTTTTGCAATAGTCTCCATGGTCTGCATGAAGAGTGCCAACTTCTCACGCATATCTTGCATCTCGTTCTGCATTTGATCCATGATTCTTCGACAGTTGGTGCGAGTGGAGTATCTGTGCGGGCGCTGATCTGCAATCCTGAAAATACCTGGTACAAAGCAGGAAATAAGATACCATCCAGTGATTACCTGTAATGCAATATGAATATGAATGTAATGCAATGTGTGTCTGTGCATTAGGGAATAACATTCCCCGATTCTAGTGCGAAGGTGCCAGTGCAGTGACAGTGCTAGCAATATGAAGATCGGAGCTGAATCATAGAAATCCTCATATATTGCAGAGAAATCAATAAGCCAAGAATACAATATCACTTAGTACAAAGAGAAGGCATGACCTCAACCAACAATCCTGGTGATGGTCAGCGCTATGCAAATAAAGCATACAAGTTAATACATGAAATGATCAAGTACTCCCATGAGCCCGATACTCTTCTATTAACTTCTTGGTCTCCGGATGGCTTGGTCGGGTAAGCAGCCCTTCAACAAGTTGGTTTCTTAGTTTGAGCACTCGTCGCACGTCACCAGCGGTTTCCTCCCATGCCCCTTCTCCGAAGCGATCTTCTAGCTTCCGCTTCTGAGACACGGCTTCGTTCCTGCCTTCGATGGCTTTGTTCAACGCATTCTGGAGACTATACCTGGTCATCACTTCTTCATCATACTTCTTGATGCTAGCCTTCAACTGCTCTTCGAGGTCAGAAATTTGCTGCTTCAACTTATCTTCCCTCTTCTTATTGTTGGTGAGCGTAGCATTCCAAGTCTTGTTACAAGAAGAGATCTCCCGGTGAGCGGCGTCGAGCGCTTTCTTTTTGGATTCCAGCATGTCACGGGAGCTTCTGAACTCTTGCCCCAGACGTTCGCACTTCTTCTTCTCCTCAGTCAACTCAGCCCCTAGTCTGTTTACTAGCTCGATCTGCTGTTGGAAAGCTTGCACGGCCTTGTTTTTCTCGCTGCGCATCTGAGCTAGCTCTTGCTCTAACCCTTCATTGATCTTCATTAAGGCTTCTTTTTCTTTCACCACTTGCTCGTAGGCTTCCCTAGAAACAGTGGTTGGCTCTGCTACCGGAATGTGAACGGGGACTGGTGCTGCTGGAAATGGCATCAGTAACTGTCTTGCTCTCTCCTGGATCCAAACTCTATATGGTGCATAAGCCTGACAGTCATTCTTCCCCAACAACGGCTTCCCTCTTCTGTTAATACGCGTCCAGGCATGCTGCAGCTTGGCTAATAACTCCCCCTTCAAATCACCGGTGCAGTACAGAGATTCCTGTACTTCTTCCTCCTTTGGTGGGTTCTTCAGCGCATATCCGAACTGACGGACAAACAGAGATGGGTTGTAATTGATACATCCTTTTCTTCCTATCAACGGAACATTAGGGTACCCAGAACAGCTGAAGATGAGTTCAGACCCCAGCAAGTCTCGATCAAACCACTCAATGTCTTCAGAAGATAGCCTCATCATACGCTCTGGCCAGTCAGATGTAGCTGCACTATCCACAAAAGGTCCCTTCAAGGGAAGATGGCTCTTAAACCACATGTACAGCAAAGGCACGCAACAAGAGACATTCTTGCCTCTCCTGTTCTCATTCCTGTAGTGCATCGAATGATAGAAGTCCCCGATCAGTGTAGGCACCGGGTTGCCAGCAGCAAACAGATGAAATGCATCCATATCCACGAAGTTTGGGAAGTTGGGAAACAACACTATCCCGTAAATGCATAGAGCCAAAATAGCGTTAAAGACCACCCAACACCCATTCTTGGCGTACTCTTGAGCCTTACCAACCAGAAACTGGAGAGAGAAACCCGGAACCCCTCGCCAAGAAGTCATCAACAGCTCAGAAGCATTCATGTGCAAGGCCTTAGCTAGATCCTCCAACTTGGGCTCAGAGGCAGAGTGAATAAAGGGAACTGCATTCTGAACAGGCAGCTCAGTAAACTCTACATACTCCTCCATGGTCGGCCCCAAAATGAAGTCAGCAAATGTGAAACACCTCAAAGCCGGGTCATAGAATTGCATCAGCGTATACAGCCCATTCAATTCATCATCAGTGGATTTGCGAATTAAGCTCAACAGCCGTCCGTAACTCTGCCTGAAGCTTCTACGGACATCCTCATCAGCAAGAGAAATCAGACCCAAGAGTGGAGCAATATCAGGAATAGGTAGCTTATAGGCAACTGTCATCCTCAAACCAGCCATGATCAATACCCAGAAGTCCAGACACTAGAACCGGGGAATATGCAAATGTACCTGCAGCACAGACACACGTTAATGGGATGCAATGATAATGATTATGCAAATAATGCAATGCAAGCAACATGCAACAGGGACCAAATGCCATAGATGAATAGTCTGAACCATATCAAGAGGTCTCAGATAGACCCTCCAGAAGTCCTCAAACCCTGGTCTCAGATAGACCTAAAACAAAGCTCCAATACTAGTCTCTGATAGACCCACAACATAACTCTGACTGGTCTCTGACAGACCTCATATCATATCTCCAACTGGTCTCTGACAGACCTCAGAACTCTCCAACTGGTCTCTGACAGACCTCAGAACTCTCCAACTGGTCTCTGACAGACCTCAGAACTCTCCATAAATACCCAGGATTTCTGATCAAGAAATAACCGGTAGTCTGAAGGTCTAGTTACCTGCATAACCCCAAACCCTCTCACAGGTGGATGTCCTAGTAACTGACAAAGGCATGGCATCCTATGCGGTCGTCGGCGTCACAGACTTTCAGGGTTGATGATACGATTCCCAGAAGGAGTGGCATCATCAAATCCTGAAGAGGCCTCACTTATCCAACTTCCAAATGATCGGTCCCCAGAGTCGACAATCCAACTAACCAGCAACCCGAGCCACCCAAAGGGAAGGACAGGAGGCCAACCAGAAGAACCTCGTCTGAGTGTAGATTTCGCGGGACACTAGGACATGCAAAGCATGTGCGCGCCCACTAATCTCTACTCTAAGTTTAGGTGCACTCAAGCCCAGGTCCGGCTTATCTCTCAATCATGGAACACCCGTCACACCCCAACATACAGCAATAATAATGATAATATAATGCTGAAATGTAAATACAAAAATGTAAATCCATACAAAATCCTCGACGGGAAAACAAGCGTTAGGATTGACTCTCTTAAGGGACGTTGGATCCCAAATGCATAAGAACTATCGCAGTCCTTAGCATCCAGGGGACGTTGGATCCCCAACAGAGTCGCCAGCTGTCGCTACTGTGAAAATCAGCGCCGGCTGAACAGAAGAGTCGCCACCGTGCGTTATTTATCCCAACGGTGGGAAAGGAAACGCTCAGAGTAAACCTACCGCAAAGATGGGAAAGGAATGGTCATCACAACCAAATCCTAGATTCGGGAGTCGGTTACGCAAGGGGAAGGTATTAGCACCCCTCACGTTCGTCGTACTCGACGGGATCCACGCTTGTTTTCGGGTATGGATTGTTATTTCTATCTACTCTACAGGTCAGGGGTCAAAAAGAAAAGAAAATGACTCGGCAAAGTATCGCACTTTATGCCTACGTATTCCCGTCTGGAACGAGAAATCAGAGTCAACGTAGTTCGCCTACCTACGGGAAAGGAGGGGAAGGTTGCTTGCTAGGATATCGCATCCTATGCCTACGTACTTTCATACAGCATGAAAGATCAGAGCAAACGTAGTTCGGGCCACGTACGACACAAGTCTATTTTGATTGTTTTTATTCCTTCTGAAAAAGGGTTTTTCTGATTAACAGTCCAAGCGGACAAAAATGACGTCTTGATGAGTTCACATTCTTTTACGGAAGAAGTGTCTTTTATTGTGTTTGAAATATTTATTGCGTTTTTCTGTTTGTTTTGAGAAAGAAGAGACAGAACTCTAACCTACGGTTCCGAAGGGAATCACACTAACCTAATGTTATCATGCATGGGTTAGGACCTAGTGTCTATCATGCTCCTCTCTTGCACAGAGAGAAACAGAGATCCTAAGGGAATAGACGGAAACAGAAACAATAGCATATATATACAGTAAAGCAGTAAAATGCATGGATGCAACAATACAAGCGAGGCAAGGGAGTCCCACTCAACCTCGAACCTAGAAAACAATAGGCAAAAGTGAACAGGATTCACTTCTAACCCAGCAGGGTAAACAGCAAACAATACAGTCAGGGAAAACCAATCAATACATCAGAAAATAAAACATCCAAAAAGAAACAGCCACAGCAGCTCTGCATCAACACCTGTCTTCAAGTCATCATCAATCAGCTATAAGCTTCAATAAGCATCAATCTCCGTCTCCACAACCTTCAAGCAAGGTCTCTGTCATCAGTATTCCATCTGCAATGGCTTTTCTTCAAGTCTCAATCTCCAAGCTGAGGAATCAATCACAAGAGTGAATTGGGTGTTAAGCAATTAGTTGACCACCAAGGGTGGCAAACAGACTACTATCAACACATAGGATATTTTCTCTCAAGAGTTCTATCTCTTAGACACTATCACCACGCCTTCCAAAGGAAGGGGGTGAATGTCTTAGAGAGACTCTGCATCACAGAGAGGAATGGAGGCAATCAAGACCTTCCATGTTTGAGAATCAAGTTTACTACTCTAGAGCTCTGCCTAGCTCCTAAACCCTATAGCCTTCAACAGCTGTCAGCAAAGGATGCTCTCTATCAACTCTGGAAGTTGGTCTCCAATCTCTTGATCTCCAATGGCTTCATCATCTCAAGTCTTCAGCTCTCCCAATCCCCAAGCAAACCCAATACCCCAAACAGACAAATCATGATCCCCAGAGAGGGCACACCACACCAGTCAAACAAATATAGACAGTATACTAATAGCAGTAGGGGAATCCTAATATTTTCTAAGGGATCTAATAACTACCCATAATCCCTATAGTCCCATACCCCAAAAATTCAATCTACAACTCTTCAGGGAAATGAACTAATTTTCCTATGTTATCTCCTAAACCCTAGTTTTGATCATGTTATTCACACCTAACAAATCACCTAAAATTAATTTCTAAAATTGTGAATTAAACCGTATATACAAGATAAAAGTCTAAACTAAACAACCTAAAAAGAATGGATTAAAAATGTTAAAGCATCTATTCAAACTAAATTTAACAAAATCATGCATCAAATTACACTACTTAAAATACTATTTAAAAGAAAAATATGCAAAAAATACAAAAATAAAATTAAGTACCAATTTTTTTATGTGATATTTTTCTTGACAAAATTATGAGCAATGTGCAAAAAGAACCAATTAAAATCATGCATTTTTCTATTTTTTATGATTTTTTAAAGAAAATGAAAATTTGAAAGAAAATAAAATGGAAATAAAATGGAAAGGGGTGCAACAAGTAATGAAAACCAGTTAGAACAACAAACTGGGCCCAGACTGGGGGGCGCGCATAGCAAGCGCGTCTGGGCCCAATCAAACAGAAAATGATAACAAAAATTAAAAAAAGCAAAACGGTGCAGATAGCGAATTTCTTAGTTCAAATCACATTGGGCCTGATTGGGGAGGGTGTGCATAGCAAGGAACTAACGAGCCCAGTCAGAAACTATTAGTGAAACGGTGCGTATAAGCTTTTAAATCTCCCTCCGTTTTTTCTTTAAATCAAGGCCATTGGATTTAGTCCCCAGTCAAAGTTAATATCAAGATCGTGTGGCTCTGGGGTTATCTTCAACCTTAGAAACCCTAGGGTTTCTGAAACTCCCTTCACCATGAACGAAACTTCCAGTTCTCTGTTATCCATCAATTGTCCATGAAATCACATGCTATGAAAACCAAAAATGGTCCACTTCTTCCCCTCTACACAGCCATGTCCATCATTCTTTCTAAAACTCAAACAATAAACAAACCCGATAGGTTGAACATGCTGACTCCACCATTTTCACCTGTGATCAAACCTACCAAACCTTGCCAATCTTTACCCTAGCATAATCTACACCTCATGCTGAGTACTCTGATCCATTTATTCAAGATTATCATGCATTATCCTATGAGTTACAAGCTCCAACAGTTTTGACACACCATTAACAACCTTCATGAAACCTCTTCAAACTTGGTGAAATTCATCATCTAACTTACCTTAACCACTCTATGCTAACAAATCACTAACATGCTGGCTGAATCATGCAATTCGAATAGAAATCTAACCTGATGTAAAATGAAGAGAACAACTATGGAATGCTCTGATCTGATGCTTGTAATGATTGGAAATGGATCAGGGAACTTGATTATGAGTTCTGTATGCAATGGATCTTGCTCCAAGTTCTTGAATCTTGCAATCACCAAAAACTTGCTTCTTGGATGATGGAATTGTGTGGCACGAGTTCTCCCCAATTCTAACCAATCTTGATGTGAATTCTGATCTATGAGTGATGGTGATGATGATCCAATCAAAAAATGTGGAAATTGAGAGAGATTTGAAGGAGTTTGAAAAGCTTTTGCAAATTGGAAGAATTGTATGAAACTTGGTGTTATGAGCAAAGTGATTCACCAACCATGGCATGAGGCTCTTCAATACAATATATAGATATCATTGGAAAGTCCTAGAACCTTGGAGAAATTTCCCATGCACTCTTTCCTTGCATTTTGGATTATGTAACTTTCATTGTAAGTAACCATGCATATCTCTCAAATCTTGAACCAAAATCAAAATTCTACTTTTTCCAATGTTCTCAAAATGTTTTTTCCAATCAAAATGACCTATAATTTCATCCCATTTGGCCAAAGTATGAAAAATCTCATTTTTAGGTCATTTTTATTCATTAAATCCACCAATTTTGGAACCTTGAGCTATGAGTCTTTCCAATCTTTCATGGTCACTTTCCTAGACTCAAAATGTAATTTGGGGCAAGTTTTATGTTGTGAAGTTTTCCATTTGAAGCTTCCTTGTATGAGTTTTGGGCATAGGCTTGAAATGACCTGTAATTCTCAGATGACCAAAATACCCTTTGCTTGCCAAGACCATAAGTTGAGTTCCACAAATCATATTGTTGCACCCTAGAATTTGCCCAACCTTGGTCATTTGGTTTATGTTTCAATATCATTAGCATTTGCATATAGAGCCATGTACATAGACTAACCATCTGCATAGCATAAGCATAGCAAGTCATTCAACAGGGGACCAATCATTATTCTCATCTCTAGAGGCCTATCAAGAGGATATTATCCTAATTCCATCTCATTCAAGTCATCAGAAAAGAATTTGAGAGCAGAGAGTTCAGCAGGTCAAGCCTTGAGTCTATCTCCCACCTGAGGGTACCTGAGGGTCAACAAGGGAACTATGAGTTGTGAATTGAGAGTATTGGGAGTATCTAGACATCATGAGGTACTTAGAAAGTCATTTGGAGAAGAAAACAAGTTGTTGAGGTGATCACAAGAATTGCAGTTGAAGACAGTCAATTAGGGTTTCATCTGGGTCAACCCTAGGTCAACCCTAGGTCAATTGACTGATTTAAAAGGCATTCAAGTCTATTGGAGAGATGTGGGGATCATCATTTGACATGAAGAATGAGGATATGTTGTCATGCTAAGGATAAATCAAGATGAATCAAGGAGAAGAGGAATTTCTAAATTAGGGTTTCTATGTAAAATCCCCTAGTTTAGGTCAAATTTCCAAGCAAGATAAGTCAAAATGCAAGCTTCAAATGGATCCTTGGCCAACATGAAACTTGTAGAGGATCTCAATACCTTTAATTTGAGTGGTGGAAGACATTAAGGAGATTTATAGAACTCAAGTTATGGTCCTTGCAAGTTACAGGTCATCTGAGGTATCTGAAATTTTGTCTATGAAAGTGACTTGACTTCCAAGCTATTGTTAACCCTCAAGGAGATTTCAAATGAATTTCTGGTCAACATAAGAATTGTTCCTCATTGTCGTAGCTTTCTAGAATGGTATAGTATGCCCTCATATGATGTGTGGAACTCAACTTATGATCTTGGCAAGCAAAGGGCATTTTGGTCATTTGTGAATTACAGGTCATTTTAACCTATGTCCAAAACTCATACAAGGAGGCCTCAAATGAAAAAACTTACAACATCAAACTTGCTCCAAATGACATTTTGAGTCTAGAAAAGTAACCATGAGAGATTGGAAAAGTTCATAGCACAAGGTTTCAAAATTGGTGAAGTTAATGAAGGAAAATGGCTTAAAAAATGGTATTTTTCATATCTTGGCCAAATGATGCAAAATTATAGGTCATTTTGAATGGAAAAGGCATTTTAAAAACATTGGATAAAGTGGAATTTTGAGCTTAGGTCATAATTTGTGATTTATCCATGGTTGCTTGAATTGAAAGTAACATAATCCAAATTGAAAGGGAAAAGTGTAAGGGAAATTTCTCCAATGTTCTAGGAGGTTCTAATGCAACCTATATATTCATGCAAGCTGGTTCATGCAAGGGTTGGTGTTCCCATTTGTCAAAAATCTCCATTTTCATCCATTTTCTTATTCTTCCATAAGATACTCAAACTCTTACAAATCTCTCAAAATTTTCACATCTTTGGATTGAATCATCATCATCATCATTCAAACCCTAGGATTCACATCAAGAAGTGGTTGAATTGATCAAGGATTATACCTATCATCTTCTTCTCTCCAACTTGCATGAAGGATGGAATAGCATGATTCACAAGGATTAAGCACAAATCATTGCAAACAGAAGCATATTCATTCATTGGAGATCGTTTTCAGCAAGTATCAAAGGTTGAATTGAGGTCTAACTACCATCACCATCATCAAGTGCAAGGTATGTAAACTTCTTCGAATCTCACTATTCTGGCTGGTAGAGATCATGTGGTTAGGATAATGTTGTTTAGAAACCCTAGAGGATCAATTCCTGAAGCTTAGGGATAGATTCATGGAGATCCATGACAGGTTGCCATTTCTGTTGGCTTCGAGAATGAGCTGTGTGTTGAGTTATAATCAATGTGATGAAGCATAGAATAATGAGGCAAGCATGTAGAATATCTGTGGATCATCAGGTTTGAGTTCTGGTAACTTTGACCTCAGGCAGGCATGGTGTGCCCTGAATTTCGTGCTCTCTGTTTGGAGTGTACCATGAGAGTTAGGGAAAACTAGGATTAGACATGGATTCCTTGAGTTTTGTAGAGTATTTTAGGGCTTGGAATTTTTATTTTTCATCAAGAACGCATGGAGAACGAGTGGGTGGAACCTTCGTGCATGGAGTGCATGACTGAAAACCCTAGGCGCTGGAGGTTGAAGAAGGGTGGAGAGCCGTACGATGGAGGTTGGACTCTTGACTGGGAGTATCATCCAACGACCCACGTTTGATCTGAGTTTTGGTGGGAGAATTTGAAATCCCAAACGCACCGTTTCATTAATTGGGGGGATTGGGCTCAGATAGCTATCCACACCCCCCAATTTCATAAGCCCAACGCGCTAACTTGGTTTTCTTGCTTTTCTCACCCCCTCCATTTTATTTCTTTATATTTTCTTTTATTTTCTTTAATTTTTTCATGCATCTTCTAAAATTCATAATAAATAGCAAAATCATCATTTTTAATTCATTATTTTTGCATTATTTTCTTTAGGATGTCTAGAAAATTATAAAAAATAAAAATTGCATTTTATTTTTTATTTGATATTTTTCCCATATTTTCTAAATAAATGACATTTTAAATGGTTTCATTTCATACATGATTTTATTAATTTTTGTTCTATTAGATACTCTCATATTTTTCATCCATTCTTTTTAGGTTGTTTAGGTTAGACATTGAACTTGTAGATTCAATTTAGTTCCTATTTTTTAGAAATTAATTTAGATGCTTAGTGTAAGTGTGAATAACATGGACAAATTAGGGTTTTTTAGGTGATGACCTATGAGATTTGATTCTTTTCCCTTAGGACTTAGGGTTTGACTAGTTTAGTTATGGGACTATAGGGGCTATGGGTAGTTATTAGATCCCCTTAGAAAAAGTTAGGATTCCCCTACTGCTATTAGTATGCTGAATATCTGATTGACTGGTGTGGTGTGCCCTCTGGGGATTATTGCTTGCTTGCTTGGGTATTGGGGTTGTCTGGGGACTTGGGAGAGCTGAAGACTTGAGGAGATGAAGACCATTGGAGATCCAGAGATTGAAGAGCAATTGCCAGAGTTGAATAGGAGGTTATTGCTAGCAGCTGCTGAGGAGACTAGGGTTTAGGAGCTAGGCAGAGCTCTAGATTAGAAAGCTTGCTTCTCAAACATAGATGGCTTTGTTTGCCTCTATCCTTTCTCTATGATTCAAAGTCTCTTTCAAATATCCACCTCCTTCCTTTGGAAGGATCAGTGAATATATTTGAAAGATAGAACTTTTGAGAGGAAACTTTCTGTTTAATGTTAACAGTTGATGAACCACCCTTGGTAGGTAATTAACTGTCTAACATTCATTCACCTCATCTGGTTGACTGATGTTCATCCTATCCTGAGACATGAAGAAAAGCCATTGCAGATGGAAGACAGATGATCAAAGCCCTTGCCTGAAGGTCATGAAGATGGAGATTAATACTTGTTGAAGCCTGTAACTGAGTGGAGATTACTTGGAGTCAAATGTTGATTCAGAGTTGCTGATGCTGTTTCATTTGTTGTTGTATTTCATTGCTGATGTATTGATTGGTTTTCTGGACTGTATTGTTTGCTGTTTACCCTGTTGGGTTGAAAGTGAAGCCTGTTCACTTTTGCCTATTGTTTTCTAGGTTCGAGGTTGAGTGGGACTCCCTTGCCTCGCTTGTACTGTTGCATCCATGCATTTTACTGTTTTACTGTATATATCTGATATTGTTTCTGCTGCTGTCTATTCCCTTAGGATCTCTGTTTCTCTCTGTGCGAGAGAGGAGCATGATAGACATTAGGTTTTAACCCATGCATGATAACATTAGGTTAGTTGGTTTCCCTTCGCAACCGTAGGTTAGAGTTCTGTCTCTTTCTTTCTCAAAACAAACAGAGAAAACACATAAAGATTTCAAACACAATAAAAGACACTTCTTCCGTAAAAGAATGTGAACTCATCAAGACGTCATTTTTGTCCGCTTGGACTGTTAATCAGAAAAACCTTTTTCAGAAGGAATAAAAAACAAACAACAGACAGACCTGTGTCTTCCGTGGCCCGAACTACGTTTGCTCTGATCTTTCATGCTGTATGAAAGTACGTAGGCATAGGATGCGATATCCTAGCGAGCAACCTTCCCCTCCTTTCCCGTAGGTAGGCGAACTACGTTGACTCTGATTTCTCGTTCCAGACGGGAATACGTAGGCATAAAGTGCGATACTTTGCCGAGTCATTTTATTTTCTTTTAACCCCTGACCTTAGTTTAGATAGAAATAACAATCCATACCCGAAAACAAGCGTGGATCCCGTCGAGTACGACGGACGTGAGGGGTGCTAATACCTTCCCCTTGCGTAACCGACTCCCGAATCCAGGTTTTGGTTGCGACGACCATACCTTTCCCGTGTTGTGCGAGGTTTACTCTGAGCGTTTCCTTTCCCTCCCGTGGGATAAATAACGCACGGTGGCGACTCTTCTGTTCAGCCGGCGCCGATTTTCGCAGTAGCGACAGCTGGCGACTCTGCTGGGGATCCAACGTCCCCTGGCTGCTAAGGACTGCGATAGTTCCTTATGCATTTGGGATCCAACGTCCCTTTGAGAGAGTCAATCCTAACGCTTGTTTTCCCGTCGAGGATTTTGTATGAGTTTATATTTCCGACCTTTATTTTCAGCATTATGTATATGGATTATTATTGTTGTATTGGGGTGTGACGGGTGTTCTGATATTGAGTGAGAAGCCGGACCTGGGCTTGAGTGCACCTAGAATTAGAGTAGAAAGTAGTGGGCGCGTGCCGGCTTTGCTTGCATTAGTGTCTCATGAAATCTACACTCGGACGAGGTTCTTCTGGTTGGCTTCTTTTTCTGCCCTTTGGGTCGAAGGGTTTGTTGGTCAGCTGAATTGTCGACTCCGGGAACCGATCATTTGGAAGTTGGCTAAGTGAGGCCTCTTCAGGATTTGATGATGCCACTCCTTCTGGGAATCGTATCATCAACCCTGAAAGTCTGTGACGCCGACGACCGCATAGGATGCCATACCTTTGTCAGTTACTAGGACATCCACCTGTGAGAGGGTTTGGGGTTATGCAGGTAACTAGACCTTCAGACTACCGGTTATTTCTTGATCAGAGATCCTGGGTATTTATGGAGAGTTAGGAGGTCTGTCAGAGACCATTTGGAGATGTGTTCTGAGGTCTGTCAGAGACCAGTTGGAGTGTTCTGAGGTCTGTCAGAGACCAGTCGGAGATGTGATTTGAGGTCTACCAGAGACCAGTTGGAGTTATGGTTTGAGGTCTGTCAGAGACCAGTGTTGGAGCTTTGTTTTAGGTCTATCTGAGACCAGGGTTTGATGACTTCTGGACGGTCTATCTGAGACCTTTCTTGATGGGGTTCAGGCTATTCAGCTACAGCTTTGGTCCCTGTTGCATGTTACTTGCATTGCATTGCTTGCATATCCATCGTCACTTGCATTTTACTAACATGTGTCTGTGCTGCAGGTGCATTTGCCTATTCCCCGGTTCTAGTGCCCAGACTTCTGAGTATTGACTATGGCTGGTTTGAGGAAAACAGTTGCGTATAAGCTGCCTTCACCTGATATTGCTTCTTTGCTTGGTCTGATATCTCTCGCCGATGAGGAGGTTAGGAGAAGCTTTAGAATGAGTCATGGGAGATTACTGAGATTAGTCTGCAAGCCCACGGCTGATGAGATGAACGGGCTATACACCTTGATGCAGTTCTATGACCCCGCATTGAGATGCTTTACTTTCGCTGACTTCATTCTAGGGCCTACCCTTGAGGAGTATGTGGAGTTTACTGAGCTTCCCGTGCAGAACAAGGTTCCCTTTATTCACTCTGCTGCTGAGCCCAAGTTGGAGGACTTAGCCAAAGCCTTGCATATGAATGCTGCTGAGCTGTTGGTGACTTCTTGGCTTGGGGTTCCCGGTTTCTCTCTAGATTTCCTGGTTGGCAAGGCTCAAGAGTACGCCAAGAACGGTTGTTGGGTGGTTTTCAATGCTATTTTGGCTTTATGCATTTATGGAATTGTGCTGTTTCCTAACTTGCCCAACTTTGTGGATCTGGACGCTTTCTATCTGTTTGCTGCAGGCAACCCAGTGCCAACGTTGATCGGAGACTTCTACCATTCATTGCACTATAAGAACGAAAACCGAAGGGGAAAAGTTGTTTACTGCTGTACTCCTCTATTGAATATGTGGTTCAAAAGTCATCTCCCCATGAAGGGACCATTTGTAGACAGTGCAACCTCAGCCAGTTGGTCAGAGCGCCTGATGAGGCTATATTCCGAAGACGATGTGTGGTTTGATCGAGACCTGTTGGGATCTGAGCTCATTTTCAATTGTTCTGGGTACACTAATGTGCCGCTGATAGGAAGAAAAAGGTGTATCAATTACAACCCTTCTCTATTCACTCGTCAGTTTGGATATGCGCTGAAGAATCCACCTCAGGAGGAAGAAGTACAGGAATCTCTGTACTTCACAGGTGACGTGAAGGGGGAGTTATTAGCCAAGTTGCAACATGCCTGGACGCGTATTAACCGCAGAGGGAAGCCGTTGTTAGGAAAGAATGACTGTCAGGCCTATGCACCTTACAGGGTTTGGATCCAGGAGAGAGCAAGTCGGTTGCGGATGCCATTCCCAGATGTACCAATCCTTGTTCCTATTCCGGTAGCAGAGCCAACCACTGTTTCTCGGGAAGCCTACGAGCAAGTTGTGAAAGAAAAAGAAGCCTTGATGAAGATCAACGAAGGGTTAGAGCAGGAGCTAGCTCAGGTACGCAGTGAGAAAAACAAGGCCGTGTATGCTTTCCAACAGCAGATTGAGCTGTTAAATAGGTTAGGGGCTGAGTTGACCGAAGAAAAGAAGAAGCGCGAACGTCTGGGGCAAGAGTTCAGAAGCTCCCATGACATGCTGGAAGCCAAAAAGAAAGCGCTTGATGCGGCACATCGAGAAATCTCCTCTTGCAACAAGACTTGGAATGCTACCCTCACCAACAACAAGATGAGAGAAGACAAGCTGAAGCAGCAAATCTCCGACCTCGAAGAAAAGTTGAAGTCCAGCATCAAGAAGTGTGAGGAAGAAGTGATGACCCGGTATAGTGTCCAGCATGCACTGAACAAGGCAATCAAATCCAGAGATGAAGCGGTGTCTCAGAAGCGAAAGCTAGAAGATTGCTTCGGAGAAGCAACATGGGAAGAAACTGCTGAAGACGTGCGCCGTGTTCTTAAGAAGAGAAACCAACTTGTTGAAGGGCTGCTTGATCGACCAAGCCATCCAGAGACCAAGAAGTTGATAGAAGAGTACCAGACTTTTGGGAGGATTTGATCATTTCATATAGTAGTTTGTATGCTTTATTCGCATAGTGCTGACCATCGCCAGGATTGTTGGTTGAGGTCATGCCTTCTTTGTACTCTCAGTGATATTGTACTCTCGGCTTATTGATTTTCTCAGCAATATATGAGGCTTTCTATGATTCAGCTCCGATATTCCTATTGTTAACACTGTCACTGCACCGGCACCTTCACACTAGAACTGGGGGAATGAATTTCCCTAATGCACAGACACATTGCATTGCATTCATACTCATATTTCATTACAGGTAATCTTTGAATGTTGTCTTATTTCCTGCTCTGTAGCAGGTACTTTTCAGGATTGCAGATCAGCACCCGCACCGCTATTCTACTCGCACCAACTGTCGAAGAATCATGGATCAAATGCAGAACGAGATGCAAGACGTGCGCGAGAAGCTAGCTCTCTTTATGCAGACCATGGAAGCTATTGCGAAAGGGCAGGAGAATTTGCAGGCCATGGTCCAGCCTCTGTTGGCTCGAAATGCTGGTCACGGTAATGAAGATCATCAGTCCGTACGGGTCGATACTGTTCACGGAGACGGCACTCCCACGCCGGTGGCTCCGCCTATAGTCAATACACCTGCTGCTAATGTCAACAACGCTACCGCTGCCGCAAATGGTAACGTCGGAGTTGGAAATGAGACTGCTGTCCATAATGTTGGGCTGGGTGATGTCAATTTGGGAGATAATCTAGGCGGCAACGGCTTTGTTAATACCGGATTCGGGTTCAATGATCAGGGATTCGATAATGCGGGGAAGTATGGCTTTAATGCTCAAGGCTTTGGGCAAGACGGTTATGGCGCGACCAATCAGGGTTACGGAGGCTTTGGAAACGGAAACGGTACTGGATTTATGGCTTTTGGTCCTGCTGGAGGTGTTCAAGGGTACGGCAACAGAGGCCGAGGTCCGGGGACGAATCAGATCAGAGCTGGACGTAATAATGGATATGATGGGTATGGGGCTGGAAACGGTATGTGGCAAGAAGATCAGCAGGAGGACGCTTTCTCCGGCGGAGGTTTCGAAGGGCCGATGGATGATTCCCAGAAGATCAGAATGCTGGAAGAGCAGATGAGGGGAGTCCTAAACCAAAGCGCTGTGGGTTTGGACATGGCAACCATGGGGCTGGTACCTGGCTTGAGGGTGCCAATTAAATTCAAAGCTCCTGCGTTTGACAAGTATCAAGGAGACACATGTCCAAAAGTGCATGTACGAGCTTATTACAGAAAGATGTCTGCATACTCAACTGACGAAAGAATGCTAATGCATTTCTTTCAGGATAGTCTGTCGGGTCCTTCCCTAGAGTGGTACATGGGGTTGGAGCCAACTGATATCAAGACGTGGAAGCAATTAGCAGAGGCATTTGTAGCTCACTACAAGTATAACAGCGACTTGGCACCCAATCGGGTCCAGTTGGCCGGGCTGTCGCAAAAGAAGGGGGAGAGTTTTAAAGAGTACACGCAAAGGTGGCGCGATATGGCTGCCAGGGTCCGTCCTCCTGTAGAAGATAAGGAAATGAATGACATGTTTGTCGGCACATTCACAGGTCTGTTTCATGACATGTTGTTTCACACGTCTTTGGCTAGTTTTTCAGACCTGATTCTGATGGGAGAAAAGATTGAACGTAATATTAAGCAAGGAAAGTTCCAAGTCGAGGAATCAACTGCATCTGGCAGTAATAGGAAAGCTTTTGGTGGGCGTCGTCAGGGCGAAGCGAGCGCAGTATTTGGAGGCCGAGGTCGGGGCCGAGGCAGGGGACGAGGTCAATATCGTCAGCCGCAGCAGGTGGCAAGTGTTACTATCCCGTATCAACAGCAACCACTCCAGCAACAACAACCGGTTCAGCAACAGCCAATGCAACAGCAGCAGCAGCCTCAGCAGGGGGCACAGCAGGCTCCGCGAAGATTCCAGGGTAGTAAACCAAGAAGAGTGTTTGAGAAGCCTCCCTCAACCTATGCCGATTTGTTGTAGACATTGTTGGGATTGAATCTGGTAGAGAAAAGAACCCTGGCACCAATAACGGGAGCTCCCCCGTTTGGTTACGATGCAAGCAGGCACTGTGAGTTTCATTCTGGGGCTCCGGGCCACGATATAGAGGGTTGCCACGCTTTTAAGCATGTTGTGCAGGATCTTTTGGACAATAAGACTATCAATTTCGGAACGGCAGGTCCGAATATAGTGCAGAAACCCATGCCTAATCATGGGGCAAACGCCATTCTGACTGAGGAAGGGTTGAATCTGATTATGAATGTTGAAGATTTGAAGACGCCGCTGAGCGAGATAAAGAGCCGACTGTTGCAAGGGGGTGTTCTCCCAGGATGTAACGAGTATTGCTTAGAATGTTGGACCCTAGCTGGAGGGTGTGAGGATTTGAAGAAAGGCATTCAGGCTTTAATTGATGAGGGCATATTGCAGTTTGACCGAGCGGCAACTGACGAGCCTGCAGGGGCAGTAGTGGATAATCGGAGTGATGTGGCCACGGTAACGATTCCTCGGAAGACGATCACTATTGCAGCACCAGCTCAGCGACCACCGATCACCTTAACTAAGGCCGGGCCGATCCCGTACGAGAACACGAAAGCAGTCCCATGGTCGTATGGGTTGGAAGTATATTGTGACGGGATAAAAATTGATGTTAATAAGCAGCCAGCCGAGACTGTGGATAATGTTGTCGGCTCAGGAGGCATGACAAGGAGTGGCAGGATCTTTATATCTCCTGAAGTGGAGGCTGAAAGACTAGCGAAAGGAAAAGGGAAAGTGGTTGAAAATGTTTCGGGGCAAGCAAGTGAAAAAGAATCGGCATCGAAAGACGTAGAAGAGTTCATGCGCTTGATTCGAAAAAGTGATTATAAGATTGTGGAGCATCTGCAGCAGACGCCGTCCAAAATATCTATCCTGTCATTGCTGTTGTGTTCGGAAGCCCACCGAAATGCTTTGCTGAAAGTCCTGGACACTTCTTTTGTACCCCAAGACGTCTCCGTAAATCAGCTAGAAGGAGTGTTGGCACATGTGAATGCAGGCCACGGTCTGGGATTTACTGATTTTGACTTGACTCCGAAAGGGAGAGATCATAATATGGCGCTGCACGTATCTGTTGAGTGTAGAGGATCAGTAATGTCACACGTCTTGGTTGACACCGGGTCATCTTTGAATGTGCTGCCCAAGAAAGCGATGATGAAGTTGGATGTTAGAGGAATCTTGTGCACACCCAGCGATTTGGTAGTCAGAGCGTTTGACGGCACGCGGAGAACAGTCTTTGGATCGATTACACTGCCTCTGCAGGTGGGGCCGGAAGTGTTTGCAACTGAGTTTTATATCATGGATATACAGCCTGCGTACAGCTGCTTGCTTGGGAGGCCCTGGATTCATGGGGCAGGGGCAGTCACGTCCACCCTGCATCAGAAGTTAAAATATATGGTCGGAGACAGCGTGGTCACCGTGTGCGGAGAGGAGGACATCCTGGTCAGCCATCTGTCGTCATTTAAATATGTGGAGGTCGACGGAGAGATCCACGAAACACCCTGCCAGGCATTCAAAGGTTTGCGCATCAAGGACAAAGGTCTCGGGCCGAGCAAAGTGCCAGAGATAGCTGTCTCATCGTATAAAGAAGCTCAAGCTCTAGTAGAAGCAGGAGAAGCAAAGGGCTGGGGCAAAGTGCTGGACATTCCTGTGAAGATGGACCGGTTCGGGCTGGGATACCAACCGTCGTCATCCACTCCTTCCTTGGGGGCACCCCATTTCAGAAAGCCAATCACCATCTCTGCCAGTGGGGTATGCCATGAAACTGTCAATGCTGCTTCGGAGTCTGACGAAGGAGACAGCGACTGTGATATGGATGCTTGGATTCAGCCAAGCACGCCAGGACAAGGACTGTGCAACTGGTCTATTCAGGAGTTTGTTCCTGTGACTTTTAAACAGTAATGCTTTGCTTTATTAATTGTTGAATAATCTGATGTCTTGCCCGGGGCATCAAGATTTGCTTAGGGCTGTGTTGTTATGAACATTGCGTGTCAATCATTAAATAAATGGCGTTCTTTCATGTGCAAATACTGTAATCCCTGTCTTTCTTGTTTTATATTTTTTCAATAAAATGGCAACGTGGTCGTTCGCTTTATACGCATTTTGAAGCGCTTAACCGTTCCTTTTGCAGGATAACATTTTCAGATGACATCCTTGAACCACCTATGACTCGTCCCGACTTTGAGCACCCGGTGTTTCAGGCTGAAGAAGAGGTTGCCGAAGATAGTGACGTTCCTGAAGAACTGTCTTGGTTGGTGAGGCAAGAGGAAAGAGCCATTCTGCCTCACGACGAGGTCATCGAAATTATCAACTTGGGGTCAGAGGGGGTTGAGAAGAATATTCGTATCGGAGCCGCACTGCAGAGTGGTATCAAGCGAAGACTGGTTGAAATGCTTCAAGAGTATAATGATGTATTCGCTTGGTCATATGAAGATATGCCGGGGCTCGATACAGACATGGTTGTGCATCGCCTGCCACTGAAAGAAGACTGCCCGCCAGTCAAACAAAAGCTTCGCAGAACTCGACCAGATATGGCAATGAAGATCAAAGAGGAAGTTCAAAAACAGTGGGACGCTGGTTTCCTGGCTGTGACAAAGTATCCCTCGTGGGTTGCCAACATCGTACCAGTGCCAAAGAAAGACGGCAAGGTTCGAATGTGCGTAGATTATAGAGATTTGAATAAAGCAAGCCCAAAAGATGATTTTCCACTTCCGCACATTGACGTGTTAGTTGATAATACTGCTCAATACTCCGTATTCTCCTTCATGGATGGCTTTTCAGGCTATAATCAGATTAAAATGGCGCCAGAGGATATGGAGAAGACCACTTTCATAACGCCTTGGGGAACATTTTGCTACAAAGTGATGCCCTTTGGTTTGAAAAATGCTGGGGCAACATATCAGCGTGCGATGACGACTCTTTTCCATGACATGATGCATAAAGAGATCGAAGTTTATGTTGACGATATGATTGCCAAATCCCAGACGGAGGAAGAGCATCTGGTGAATCTGCTGAAGTTGTTTAAGAGGCTTAGGAAGTTCAGGCTGAGGCTGAACCCTAACAAATGCACCTTCGGGGTGAGATCGGGTAAACTGCTGGGGTTTATCGTAAGCGAAAGAGGAATAGAGGTCGATCCTGCTAAAATAAAAGCAATTCAAGAAATGCCGACGCCTAAAACAGAGAAAGAGGTGCGCGGGTTTTTAGGGAGGTTGAACTACATTGCCCGGTTCATATCTCACCTAACTGCTACGTGTGAACCATTATTCAAGCTGTTAAAGAAAGATCAAGCTGTAACGTGGAACGAAAATTGTCAAAAGGCGTTCGATAAAATAAAGCAGTATTTGCAGGAGCCTCCCATTCTGATACCCCCAGTGGCAGGTAGACCCTTGATAATGTATTTGACGGTTCTTGAGGGAAGCATGGGTTGTGTTCTCGGTCAACACGACGAGACGGGGAGAAAAGAGCATGCGATCTATTACCTGAGTAAGAAAGTTACAGACTGCGAATCTCGATATTCAATGCTGGAGAAAACGTGCTGCGCGCTAGCCTGGGCCGCCAAGCGTTTGAGGCAGTACCTGCTGAATCATACAACCATGCTCATCTCGAAGATGGATCCTATAAAATATGTGTTTGAAAAGCAGGCGTTGTCAGGGAGAATTGCCCGTTGGCAGATGGTCTTGACCGAATACGACATTCAATACGTCTCGCAAAAGGCTATAAAGGGGAGTGTGCTGTCTGAGTATCTGGCGGAGCAGCCTATTGAAGAGTACCAATCGATGAGGTTTGATTTCCCTGACGAGGATATCATGTACCTAAAGATGAAAGACTGTGAAGAGTCGTTGCCAGACGAAGGACCAGAGTTGGGTTCCAAATGGAAGATGATATTTGACGGCGCTGTGAATGCTTATGGTAGTGGAATAGGGGCAATCATCACTACGCCACACGGGTCGCACATCCCGTTTACTGCCCGACTGACCTTTTCTGTTACCAATAATGAGGCCGAATACAAAGCTTGTATAATGGGGCTTGAGGAAGCCATTGATTTGCGAATCAAGAACCTGGACGTATACGGAGACTCAGCTCTGGTCGCGAATCAGATAAAAGGGGAATGGGAGACACGGCATCCCAATCTGATACACTACGTGAACTATGCAAGGAGATTGTTGCCTTTCTTCGACAAAGTTGAATTGCATCACGTACCGCGGGCGGAAAATCAAATGGCTGACGCCCTCGCCACTTTGTCTTCCATGTACAAAGTCAACTTCTGGAACGAAGCTCCCCGAATCATTATCTCTCGGCTCGACAGGCCAGCCTATGTATTTGCTATTGACGAAGCATCTGACGATAAACCATGGTATTTCGATATCCTTAATTTCCTGAAGAATAAAGAGTATCCGGCTGGGGCATCCAGTCAGGATCAGAAGACTCTCAGGAGATTAGCGGGTAATTTCTATTTGAATCCGGATGGCATCTTATACAGAAGAAACCACGATTTGGTGTTGTTGCGTTGTGTAGACGAAAAAGAGGCAAAGCTTCTCATGGAGGAAATACACGAAGGTACCTTTGGTACGCATGCTGGTGGACATGCTATGACGAGAAAACTGCTGCGGGCAGGTTATTTTTGGCTGACCATGGAAACTGATTGTTTCAAGTTTGCGAGGAAGTGCCACAAGTGCCAAATTTATGCTGATAGGATCCATGTGCCTCCAAGTCCTCTAAATGTGATGTCATCGCCTTGGCCATTTTCAATGTGGGGAATCGATATGATTGGAAAGATCGAGCCGACGGCTTCTAATGGGCACCGGTTCATTCTAGTAGCAATCGATTATTTCACCAAGTGGGTGGAAGCGGCGTCTTACGCAAATGTAACGAAGCAAGTGGTGGCCAGATTCATCAAGAGAGATATCATTTGCCGATATGGGATTCCCGAGCGGATAATCACGGACAACGGTTCAAACTTGAACAACAAAATGATGAAGGAGCTCTGTCAGAATTTCAAGATCGAACATCACAACTCCTCCCCTTACCGACCCAAGATGAATGGCGCTGTTGAGGCGGCCAATAAGAATATCAAGAAGATCGTTCAGAAAATGGTGGTGACCTATAAGGATTGGCATGAAATGCTACCTTTTGCTTTGCACGGTTATCGTACGACGGTACGCACATCAACCGGGACAACTCCGTTCTCGTTGGTATACGGAATGGAAGCGGTATTACCATTGGAAGTTGAGATCCCTTCTCTGAGGGTATTGCGAGACGTTCAGCTAGACGAGGCAGAATGGGTAACAAACAGATTGAACCAACTGAGCTTAATGGATGAGAAGAGGCTAGCTTCTTTAGCATACGGTCGTTTGTACCAGAGCCGAATGAAGAAAGCGTACGACAAGAAGATACATCCGCGAAGCTTTCAGACGGGCGACCTTGTGCTGAAAAGGATTCTCCCGCCGCAAGCAGATCACAGGGGCAAGTGGGCCCCCAACTACGAAGGGCCATACGTTGTCAGGAAAGTATTTTCGGGAGGAGCGTTGTTGTTGTCCACCATGGACGGAGAAGACTTCACGTCGCCGGTGAATTCGGACGCAGTTAAAAAATACTTTGCTTGAAATAGACCCGCTGGACAGAAAAAGAGAGTCCAGGCAAAAATGGGGCATCCTGGCGAACCAAAAACAGAATGAAAGGTTCGGGCAAAAATTAGGGATAAAATTGAAAAAATGTACACCCGCGAAGTTGAAAACCTACACTGGGCGGCTTCGGCAAAAAAGGGTATCCCGGTGAACTGAAAACCCGTAAAGGGCGGTTCACGCAAAAGTTAGGGATTTGAAAAGCAAATGACTGCAGTCCGAATTTGATAATTGCAATGAGCATCAATGCGGGAGAATATATTTGAGGAGCCAGTTATCGGATACAATCTCTTCAGAAGTGGGGACACCGGGAAAGTATTAGGGTCGGGCGAGTCATGGGAGGATCAGTTCGTGGTGTTCATCTGCATCCCGTTGCCGACATGTGTGCAAATTTAAGTTGTCAGTATTTATACTTCTTGTGCATACTTGTGTACGTGTATATTTGCCTTGTGTAGCTTCCTCATTTCAGGAGTTGCATCCCGTGTACAAAACTTCGCCTATTCAGGGGCCCAATCAATAAAATACGTTATTCAGTACTTAACACTGTTCTTTACTGTTTTGTGCATGATTAACGCCCAAGTTTGATGAAACTAGCATGAGTATAACGTCACTGGCCCTTGCCAACAGTTGCTAGAGCTTTGAATTAACTGAAAACAACGTCACTAACCTGAGTTGATTTGGTTGCATAGGCTTGTCTTGTCTTGTTTGTGTTGTTGCAGGTTTCATAACCGTACGAGGAAGATGATCGAAAGATTGCAATAACGAAGGACTCAGCCTTCGCGCAGGTCATGCAGGTTCTTCCTGAAGAAGGATCGAACTCTCCAGCTAGTCGTAGCTTGTGCAAAAAAGGATTTGACGATTCCAAGATCGTAAGGCTGTATTCAGACAGGATCATCCTTCCCCGCACGGTCATTCACTCTCCCCCAGCGGAGTCAGTAGATTTCCCCCTAGAGAATAGTCCCACCCCCAGCGGAGTTCTCTCCTTGCAGCAAATGTTCTTTCCTCCCAGTGGAACCCGGAGATCAGGACTCTCCCCAGCAGAGTTGGTGGTGGGTCCTGTCATTTATTTTGTCAGGGATATCGTGTAATATCAGTTCACTCTCCAGCAGAGAAGTCCAATCATACTTGGCATACCTGCTATTCCCCAGCAAGGGGTTACCTCAACAGGGTGTTTGGGTCGAGCTCCCAACTTCCCAGCATGGTTGACTTCGTCCTTCCAACATTTATTTTTGCTGGAATAATTCTGTAGCATTTGGCTATACCCAGCGGAGTTGACATTAACTTCAGCATTTATTTTGCTGAAGCAGTTTCCGTATTATAGCAGTTCAGGTGAAGAGACCACTTGCTCAAACGAACTACCAAACACTCAAGATCTCGGCATGAGATATTCAATGATAATGTCAGCTCGGCAGTATTCCCCACAGAGTTACCAGGATAAGGTTCTCTTTATTTCCAAGCAGAGTTATTTGTCATCGAAAGGGGTTTCATGAATCAGAAGTTCAGAAGTTGCCTCCGGTCATCAGAACAGGCATCCGGTAGTTTGGTTTCCAGATATCCCCAGTAGAGTCCGCCTCAAAGTCGCTGCCATGTCAGTGCTAAAGAAGTTTGTGGGTTGGGATCAATGAAGAATTAAGTCCTGACGTGGACAATTTATCCCTATAGTGACGGGATTTCTTCAGAAGTGGGTGTCCTAACGTGGACAGATTTATTTCCCCGGGTTGATGAGATGTGGTAGTCCGAACGTGGACAGAATCGGGTTCCCGGAATTGATGGAATGTGGAGTCATGACGTTGACAAAATTGATTACTCTTTGTGTTGGTGTCCTGACGTGGACCATTTACTCTCAGCAGTTATCTTTCTTCGTGTTGGCGAAACATGGGTCCTGACGTGGACAGATCAGACGGAGGTATGAGTCCTAACGCGGACGAGTTTGGCTTTCTCAACAGAGGAGATGGGAGTCCTGACGTGGACAAGTTTTATCTCCCCAGCGGGTCGAAGATGCCTGAGTTCTGACGCCACCAAATCAAGACGAAAGATGGGTCCTGACGTGGACGAGTTTATTCCTAACGTGGAAAGATGAGATTCCTTGCATGGAAAAATGGGTTTCCTTACGTTGAAAGATTGATTCCTCACACGGACATATCAAGATTGATTCCTGACGTGGAAAGAAAGAGATTATTCCTGACGTGGAAGAGTTTAGTCCTGACGCGGACAGATCAAAAGAGTTATTCCTAACGTGGAAGAAGAAGATAGATTCCTTACGTGGAGAGATTGGGGTCCTTACGTGGACGGATTCAAGAAAAGTTGATTCCTGACGAGGAAGAATGATGTACTCCTTACGTGGAAAGGTGAGTCCTAACGTGGACAGGTTCAGAACCAAAGTTGTATTCCTTACGCGGAAAGATCGGAGGCCTGACGCGGACATGTCGAGTGGTATTGGGGTCCTTACATGGACAGATTGATATAGTTCTCCTTATGTGGAAAGAAGATCGCTTCCTGACGTGGAAAGATAGAAAGTTTAGTCCTGGCGTGGACAGATGCAGAAGAGATGATTCCTTACGTGGATGGTGTTATTCCTAACGTGGAAGAGTCCATTCCTAACGTGGACGATTTGTTGGAATATCCCCTATCGGAGTTGCCGAGATTTTTCTGGGTTAACAGCAAGTGGAGTCCTAACGTGGACAGGTTTTAGTTGAGATTTCTTCGTATTGATGACAGACAGAGTCCTAATGTGGACAAGCAGGTAATCTGTTATCCCTAGCGTGGTCGTTACGAGATCAGTGAGCGGCTGCGAGCAGTCAGATCCAGGCAGTGGATGTCGTTACCCCAAGCAGGGGTGCAGTTTATTTCTGCGGTTGGCAAATTTCCGGGTTTCTTAGTATTCAACCGTCTCGTACCGCGAATGTCTGAAGGCTCCGGGCTCTTCACCCAATCGGGTCCAAGTCGCTTGAATAGGGGCAGCTGTTGCACCCTAGAATTTGCCCAACCTTGGTCATTTGGTTTATGTTTCAATATCATTAGCATTTGCATATAGAGCCATGTACATAGACTAACCATCTGCATAGCATAAGCATAGCAAGTCATTCAACAGGGGACCAATCATTATTCTCATCTCTAGAGGCCTATCAAGAGGATATTATCCTAATTCCATCTCATTCAAGTCATCAGAAAAGAATTTGAGAGCAGAGAGTTCAGCAGGTCAAGCCTTGAGTCTATCTCCCACCTGAGGGTACCTGAGGGTCAACAAGGGAACTATGAGTTGTGAATTGAGAGTATTGGGAGTATCTAGACATCATGAGGGACTTAGAAAGTCATTTGGAGAAGAAAACAAGTTGTTGAGGTGATCACAAGAATTGCAGTTGAAGACAGTCAACTAGGGTTTCATCTGGGTCAACCCTAGGTCAACCCTAGGTCAATTGACTGATTTAAAAGGCATTCAAGTCTATTGGAGAGATGTGGGGATCATCATTTGACATGAAGAATGAGGATATGTTGTCATGCTAAGGAGAAATCAAGAGGAATCAAGGAGAAGAGGAATTTCTAAATTAGGGTTTCTATGTAAAATCCCCTAGTTTAGGTCAAATTTCCAAGCAAGATAAGTCAAAATGCAAGCTTCAAATGGATCCTTGGCCAACATGAAACTTGTAGAGGATCTCAAGACCTTTAATTTGAGTGGTGGAAGACATTAAGGAGATTTATAGAACTCAAGTTATGGTCCTTGCAAGTTACAGGTCATCTGAGGTATCTGAAATTTTGTCTGTGAAAGTGACTTGACTTCCAAGCTATTTTTAACCCTCAAGGAGATTTGAAATGAATTTCTGGTCAACATAAGAATTGTTCCTCATTGTCTTAGCTTTCTATAATGGTATAGTATGCCCTCATATGATGTGTGGAACTCAACTTATGATCTTGGCAAGCAAAGGGCATTTTGGTCATTTGTGAATTACAGGTCATTTTAACCTATGTCCAAAACTCATACAAGGAGGCCTCAAATGAAACAACTTACAACATCAAACTTGCTCCAAATGACATTTTGAGTCTAGAAAAGTAAACATGAGAGATTGGAAAAGTTCATAGCACAAGGTTTCAAAATTGGTGAAGTTAATGAAGGAAAATGGCTTAAAAAATGGTATTTTTCATATCTTGGCCAAATGATGCAAAATTATAGGTCATTTTGAATGGAAAAGGCATTTTAAAAACATTGGCTAAAGTGGAATTTTGAGCTTAGGTCATAATTTGTGAGTTATCCATGGTTGCTTGAATTGAAAGTAACATAATCCAAATTGAAAGGGAAAAGTGTAAGGGAAATTTCTCCAATGTTCTAGGAGGTTCTAATGCAACCTATATATTCATGCAAGCTGGTTCATGCAAGGGTTGGTGTTCCCATTTGTCAAAAATCTCCATTTTCATCCATTTTCTTATTCTTCCATAAGATACTCAAACTCTTACAAATCTCTCAAAATTTTCACATCTTTGGATTGAATCATCATCATCATCATTCAAACCCTAGGATTCACATCAAGAAGTGGTTGAATTGATCAAGGATTATACCTATCATCTTCTTCTCTCCAACTTGCATGAAGGATGGAATAGCATGATTCACAAGGATTAAGCACAAATCATTGCAAACAGAAGCATATTCATTCATTGGAGATCGTTTTCAGCAAGTATCAAAGGTTGAATTGAGGTCTAACTACCATCACCATCATCAAGTGCAAGGTATGTAAACTTCTTCGAATCTCACTATTCTGGCTGGTAGAGATCATGTGGTTAGGATAATGTTGTTTAGAAACCCTAGAGGATCAATTCCTGAAGCTTAGGGATAGATTCATGGAGATCCATGACAGGTTGCCATTTCTGTTGGCTTCGAGAATGAGCTATGTGTTGAGTTATAATCAATGTGATGAAGCATAGAATAATGAGGCAAGCATGTAGAATATCTGTGGATCATCAGGTTTGAGTTCTGGTAACTTTGACCTCAGGCAGGCATGGTGTGCCCTGAATTTCGTGCTCTCTGTTTGGAGTGTACAATGAGAGTTAGGGAAAACTAGGATTAGACATGGATTCCTTGAGTTTTGTAGAGTATTTTAGGGCTTGGAATTTTTATTTTTCATCAAGAACGCATGGAGAACGAGTGGGTGGAACCTTCGTGCATGGAGTGCATGACTGAAAACCCTAGGCGCTGGAGGTTGAAGAAGGGTGGAGAGCCGTACGATGGAGGTTGGACTCTTGACTGGGAGTATCATCCAACGACCCACGTTTGATCTGAGTTTTGGTGGGAGAATTTGAAATCCCAAACGCACCGTTTCATTAATTGGGGGGATTGGGCTCAGATAGCTATCCACACCCCCCAATTTCATAAGCCCAACGCGCTAACTTGGTTTTCTTGCTTTTCTCACCCCCTCCATTTTATTTCTTTATATTTTCTTTTATTTTCTTTAATTTTTTTCATGCATCTTCTAAAATTCATAATAAATAGCAAAATCATCATTTTTAATTCATTCTTTTTGCATTATTTTCTTTAGGATGTCTAGAAAATTATAAAAAATAAAAATTGCATTTTATTTTTTATTTGATATTGTTCCCATATTTTCTAAATAAATGACATTTTAAATGGTTTCATTTCATACATGATTTTATTAATTTTTGTTCTATTAGATACTCTCATATTTTTCATCCATTCTTTTTAGGTTGTTTAGGTTAGACATTGAACTTGTAGATTCAATTTAGTTCCTATTTTTTAGAAATTAATTTAGATGCTTAGTGTAAGTGTGAATAACATGGACAAATTAGGGTTTTTTAGGTGATGACCTATGAGATTTGATTCTTTTCCCTTAGGACTTAGGGTTTGACTAGTTTAGTTATGGGACTATAGGGGCTATGGGTAGTTATTAGATCCCCTTAGAAAAAGTTAGGATTCCCCTACTGCTATTAGTATGCTGAATATCTGATTGACTGGTGTGGTGTGCCCTCTGGGGATTATTGCTTGCTTGCTTGGGTATTGGGGTTGTCTGGGGACTTGGGAGAGCTGAAGACTTGAAGAGATGAAGACCATTGGAGATCCAGAGATTGAAGAGCAATTGCCAGAGTTGAATAGGAGGTTATTGCTAGCAGCTGCTGAGGAGACTAGGGTTTAGGAGCTAGGCAGAGCTCTAGATTAGAAAGCTTGCTTCTCAAACATAGATGGCTTTGTTTGCCTCTATCCTTTCTCTATGATTCAAAGTCTCTTTCAAATATCCACCTCCTTCCTTTAGAAGGATCAGTGAATATATTTGAAAGATAGAACTTTTGAGAGGAAACTTTCTGTTTAATGTTAACAGTTGATGAACCACCCTTGGTAGGTAATTAACTGTCTAACATTCATTCACCTCATCTGGTTGACTGATGTTCATCCTATCCTGAGACATGAAGAAAAGCCATTGCAGATGGAAGACAGATGATCAAAGCCCTTGCCTGAAGGTCATGAAGATGGAGATTAATACTTGTTGAAGCCTGTAACTGAGTGGAGATTACTTGGAGTCAAATGTTGATTCAGAGTTGTTGATGCTGTTTCATTTGCTGTTGTATTTCATTGCTGATGTATTGATTGGTTTTCTGGACTGTATTGTTTGCTGTTTACCCTGTTGGGTTGAAAGTGAAGCCTGTTCACTTTTGCCTATTGTTTTCTAGGTTCGAGGTTGAGTGGGACTCCCTTGCCTCGCTTGTACTATTGCATCCATGCATTTTACTGTTTTACTGTATATATCTGATATTGTTTCTGCTGCTGTCTATTCCCTTAGGATCTCTGTTTCTCTCTGTGCGAGAGAGGAGCATGATAGACATTAGGTTTTAACCCATGCATGATAACATTAGGTTAGTTGGTTTCCCTTCGCAACCGTAGGTTAGAGTTCTGTCTCTTTCTTTCTCAAAACAAACAGAGAAAACACATAAAGATTTCAAACACAATAAAAGACACTTCTTCCGTAAAAGAATGTGAACTCATCAAGACGTCATTTTTGTCCGCTTGGACTGTTAATCAGAAAAACCTTTTTCAGAAGGAATAAAAAACAAACAACAGACAGACCTGTGTCTTCCGTGGCCCGAACTACGTTTGCTCTGATCTTTCATGCTGTATGAAAGTACGTAGGCATAGGATGCGATATCCTAGCGAGCAACCTTCCCCTCCTTTCCCGTAGGTAGGCGAACTACGTTGACTCTGATTTCTCGTTCCAGATGGGAATACGTAGGCATAAAGTGCGATACTTTGCCGAGTCATTTTATTTTCTTTTAACCCCTGACCTTAGTTTAGATAGAAATAACAATCCATACCCGAAAACAAGCGTGGATCCCGTCGAGTACGACGGACGTGAGGGGTGCTAATACCTTCCCCTTGCGTAACCGACTCCTGAATCCAGGTTTTGGTTGCGACGACCATACCTTTCCCGTGTTGTGCGAGGTTTACTCTGAGCGTTTCCTTTCCCTCCCGTGGGATAAATAACGCACGGTGGCGACTCTTCTGTTCAGTCGGCGCCGATTTTCGCAGTAGCGACACATATGAAGGCATACAATACCATTCTAGGAAGCTAAGACAATGAGGAACAACTCTTATGTTGACCATAAATTCATTTGAAATCTCCTTGAGGGGTAAAAGTTGCTTGGAAGACAAGTGACTTTCACAGACAAAATTTCAGATACCTCAGATGACCTGTAACTTGCAAGGACCATAACTTGAGTTCTATAAATCTCCTTGATGTCTTCCACCACTGAAATTAAAGGTCTTGAGATCCTATACAAGTTTCATGTTGGCCAAGGATCCATTTGAAGCTTGCATTTTGACTTATCTTGCTTGGAAATTTGACCTAAACTAGGGGATTTTACACAGAAACCCTAATTTAGAAACTCCTCTTCTCTTTGATTTCTCTTGATTTATTCTTATCATATCACCATATCCTTATCCATATGTCACATGATGAATCCCACACCTCTCCAATAGCCCTTAATGCCTTTCAACCAATCAATTGACCTAGAGTTGACCCAGGGTTGACCCAGATGAAACCCTAGTTGACTGTCTTCAACTGCAATTCTTGTGATCATATCAATGACTTGCCTCCTTCTCCAAATGACTTTATAAGTCCTATATGATGCCCACATACTCTCCATGCTCAATCCACAGCTCACATCTTCTTTGATGATCCTCAGATACCCTCAGATAGGAGATAGATGCACTGCTTGATCCATTGACTTCCCAGTTTTCAAATTCTTTCTGATGACTTGAATGAGCTTGAATTAGAATAGTAACCCCTTAATAGGCCTATAGAGATGAGAATAGTACTTGGTCCCTTGTTGGATGACTTGCTATGCTATGCTATGCAGATGGTTAGGCTGTGTACATGACTCTATATGCAAATGCTAATGTAATTGAAACATAAACCAAGTGAATAAGGTTGAGCAAATTTTAGGGTGCAACACCGTTCATTCAGGATAAATAAAGTTTGGTGGCGACTATGTCGAACCGCATTTTCGCACCTTTTGTGCAAGGGTCGCGTTTCGAATGAATTTTCGAGGCACAACAGCTGGCAACTCTGCTGGGGAATATTGCTCCTTGCAGTAGAGAGTCGAGCCTATCTTAGTTCGAGTTGTGAGCTTGTTAGTTTTGCTTAGTTAATTTCTTTTCGTTTATTTATTTGTATCCTTATTCTTATTTGCTTGTGCTTGTGGCATTGTGGGGTTACTATGCTTTTGGGAATTTTTGTGAGATGGTTCTACACCCGAGTCCGAGTAAAACCCTAGGATTAGGATGGTGGTTGTGTAGTGGAGACTTGCGTGGGCTCTTTCACGTTGAGTTGAAGCGAAAACCCCACTTGGAGTAGATTCTCTTAGAGATGTTGTTGTTGTGGTGAGTCTTTGCCATAACAGTAATGTTTTCGAGCCCGAATCGTTGATCCCAAGGACCATTAACTATTTTATCCATGGTGGGTGGTAGTGTTGATTCCTTTTGGATTAATGCGAACGCCCCAATCAGATGAGATCCCTTAAACGTATTACTTCCTTATAGTAATATTTTTAACCTCGATCTATGACTCTGAGAACCTTTTCTAGATCCCGTGTGTCGATGGTTACGTAGTTGACGCCTCCAAGAAGTCTTTCTGGTGTGGAAGATACGAAAACCTCACATAGAGGAGATTCTTTTGAGGATATTATCGTCGTGATGAGGCTTTGTCATGGTTGTAATATCTTTGAAAGATATCCATGACTCTAGGCACCTACCCGTTTTAGAATCCTACCCGTGGGGTTTCTTTGAGCAGTGACGGTGGTCCTTATCCGTTCACCCGTCTAATCTCAGAACTGTTTGAATTTGTGATCCTGTGATCCTGGATCTTGCATCTTGCATTGCATATCATTTGCATTGCATCTCATTTGTTGTGCATCTTGCATTTTATTTCCTCCAGTGGTTTCTCATTTATCCCTTCCTTCTTATCCAGTAAATCAAGCTGATTCCTTGACATCAGTATGCAACTAGAGCCAATACAAGACGAATGATGGAGCAGATTCAGCAAGAGCAAGCTGCCTTCAAGGAAGAGTTGGATTCTCTCAAGGGAAAGATTGACCAGATCCTTGAAACCATCATTGCGACCCGAAAGGAAGAATAGATACGTGAAACTACTGTCATCAACAATAATGGTCAAGGACAAGGGTCTATCATCAGATTACCAGTTCCTATTCCCAACCCATATGGAATTCCAATGAACTTCGCTACCGCAGCTGAAGGGACCACTTCTCAGCCAATCCCAGCGCCTGGAGTTACTGTTAGAGCTATCCTGCAAGCCCAACCAACTGTTGTTCAGATCCCCGTTCCTCATACCGAACATAATTTGGTGGATCAATATGATGGTGTGCAAAACTACCATGCTGCTATTCCCATTGTTAATCCTGTTACTGCTCAGGATTCAGAAGCTATGAAGATGTGTCGAGATCTAGCTGAGAAACTCCAAGTGATGGAGGGGCACAACTCAAACTCTCTCAGTGCTTTGGAAATGTGCTTGGTGTCTGATGTTGTCATTCCTCTCAAGTTCAAAGTGCATGAATTCTCGAAGTACAAGGGCCTCAGCTGCCCCAACATTCATCTGAAGATGTACTGTCGCAAGATGGCTGCCTATTCCAGAGACGAAAAGCTTATGATTCATTGCTTCCAAGATAGCTTGTCTAGGGCATCACTCGAATGGTATATGCAGCTGAAGCGTAAAAGTGTGCGCACTTGGGCCGAACTAGCTGATGCATTTGTCAAGCAGTATAAATACAACATAGATCTTGCTCCAAATCGTACTCAACTTTAGAGTATGACTCAGAAGGACAACGAATCCTTCAAGGAGTACGCGCAACGATGGAGATAGCTAGCTGCAAGGGTGCATCCACCTTTGGTTGACCGTGAGCTAATTGACATATTCATGGGTACCTTGCAAGGCTAGTACTACGAGAAGCTGATTGGTAGTGTGTCTGCTGGATTCTCTGACCTGGTGATCGTCGGTGAGAGAATTGAAGAAGGGCTGAAGAGTGGAAAGATCCCAGGGGGTTCCAATAGCCAAGCGAGTGCCAAGAAGCCTTTCAACGGATATAAGAAGAAAGAGGGTGAAACAAATTCTATCTCTTTGCAGAAAGGGCAAGCTTCCCAACAAGCTCCCACTCCTATGCCTTATCAAGTTCCCTACTATCCGTATCCGTATGTTGCCGCTGCGCAATATGCTCCAATGCATTATCAGCCAGCTGTTCAAGCAGTACAAGCTCAAATGCCACAACAACAGGCTCCTCAACAATAAGCCTACAACCAGCAAGGATATCAATATCCTCCTCAACAACAATAATTGCAAGTCGCTCAACAGCAGCAAGGTGCTCTCCAACAGCGTCAACAGAGAACATGGAGGCCTGATAGAGTATTTGATCGTCTACCAATGACATATGCTAGCATCTTTGCTCAACTGATGGAGAAGAAGGCTGTGGTTCCAAGAGATTTGGCTCCCCCAACTGTCATTCCTGTCGACTACGATGCAAATGCTCATTGTGAGTTCCATAAGGGCGCTCCAGGTCATACCATTGAGAACTGCAGGGCTTTCAAGCACAAGGTTCAAGACATGATTGACAAGGATGCTATCAACTTCAATGGGAAGTCTCCAAATGTCATCAACAATCCAATTCCACCGACCAAATAGTGTCAGCATCAATCAGATCAAATCTAGTCAAGTCAAGTTCCTCCCCGAAGAAGGTCGTCATGTTGCCATTTCATCTTTCGCATTTCTCGTATTCTGTCTTTATTTGTTTAAGTACTGTATGCTTTGAACAATTGCCATTTCGTATTTGTTTTTTATTAATGTATTGTATATGCATGTTTTGAATTAGTTATGTTGTATTCACTCATTTTGCACTTTTCATTGACACATTTATTCACTTCACTCTGTCAACTATTGTTTAGCATGATTTGAGGGAGGATGATGAAAACGAGATACCCATATTGCAAACTGTATGCTTTTAGACAGAATCTCGTCAATGATGTACAAGCATTGCTTCAATTCCCCAAACACTGGAGATATAAGGAGTTAATCCCTAGTACACCACTTTGATCCTAAGAAGTAGCAGTTTCCTTCGGATATTCAAACCTTTACACTCAACCTGGGGCAGGGTAGTGTTCAATTAATCCAATCCTGCACTCGAATCAATAAAAGCAAAATCCAGAAGACGGTTGTTCATCAATGACCCATGGCATGGCAGTCACAACCAAAATTCAAAAAAAAAAAAATCAAAAGTCTGCTAAGTCAAGCACCTCAAAAGGGGACTTAGGCAAAAATCAAGCCCATCCTGATGGATCTGACAAGCAAAGTCAATCCATGCAAAAGTTGGGGATCAAAATAAAAGAAAAAGAGGCCGTCAAACCCTCAACCAAAAACAAAATAAGATTCAGTGGGCACCCAAAAGGGTCACTGACGTCCTTCAAAATCAAAATAAGGTGACTGTCGCGTCAAGCAAACCTTGAACCATCAAGTTTACACCGTCAAGACAAGTATGTGTAGAATTAACTGAACGTAGGACTAGAGATCATCAAGAAGAAGGGGTGGGAACAAATCATACTTTGAGCCTAATATCCTTTGTTTTATAATAGAGAACCAAACCACGTTACAACCCTCGAAAGACCTAATTGAGGCGAGGTTTATTCTGAAAGCATACTATTGCAAGGTTGCGTAATCTGAATCCTCACATGCTTGCTAACTATCAGCATTGGTGTCATTATCCTTGCTATATCTTTCACAATGTCTGGACTAACAGTTCATTCGTTTCACTATCACGACACTCTCAATAAACGACACTTTTTCGAAACTTGTATCAAAATTTGCATTAATATTACCATTTGTGGATGTACAATTTTAATTGCAAAACAGTGCTAGGTATTCAAAGACATTTCAACAAGGAGCAATCAAGGAAGAGCTTGACTTTCAGTGGCGTACACGAGGCAATATTACCTCAAAACCCAGGGGCTGGGGAAAATCATTTCAACAGCTAGAGCAGGGGCAAGCCATCTCAAGTCATCAGAGTTCAGCTTCAACTTCAGAATTGGTTAATCTGGGGCAGACCATTACCATGTTCAGACTGGGGCAAGACTAGGTCATCCCAACCATCAAGCAGAGTTCCAACCTTCTCTAAAGCAAATTCACAACAAACCACCAAGTACCCAGACTTGGGGCATCAAGTGCATCTTCTGCTCTCATCGTGGCGTCTTCAGCAAACTGCGTGTCGAGGAAGTCAATCCCTCCCACCACCCAAAGTCCAATCCGTATTGGCAACCACAAAAAATATCACCACGCTAGAGTCTCCACTTGCATTTCCAATCACCTGTCTGCATCATGTGCATCATACGCATGACATTTGTTATCATAAGCATCTTATATCATATGCATACCCAAATCAATAATACTTCCCCAGCTTTTGCATCTCCGCGCGTCAGCATTTGCATTTGCACTTCCATTCGTTTTGGAACATCATTATCATCAAGCATTCACATATGCAAGTCACGATCCAGGATCAATCTCGAAGATTTCCAAGACTGTCATCAGCCCAGTCAGGGGCATACTCCGCAAGACTATGGGTTTCTCCCACGAAATTCAAGAGCTTCAAAGCAATCAGCAGCCCAATCAGGGGCATTTTTGCGAGATTGTGGGTTTCTCCCACGAAATTCAAAGACATTCAAAGCAAGATTCAGCCCAGTCAGGGGCGTCCTTTTCAAGACCATGGGAATCTCCTATGACGTATTTCAACCTCGTGGTTGATCAGATCTTTAAATCCACATACAGCCCAGCCAGGGGCATCTTTAGCAAATCTGGGGGCGTTCCTCACGAAGTTGTTCAACCTTTTGTTGGGAAAATCCAAGACCTTCAGTGCAAGATTCAGTCCAGACAAAAGCATCTTCATTCAAGACCGTGAGCGTTCCTCACGACGTTGTTCAACCTTTGGTTGACCAAGACAAAACTTCAAAGACAAACTCAGCCCAGTCAGGGGCATCCTCTTGAAAACTCATGAACGTTCCACATGAAATCATTTCAACAAAACCGTGACCTCCAAGCAAGTCAGTGGGCATACCCCGTTGATTCATTTCAAGCCAATCTTCCTCTTGGGTGTTGCCCAATGAGTTGTACTCAGCAAGCGTGACCGTTGTCAATTGCCTTACTATCATCCTTTTGGTGATAGCTGAACTTCGTCGGTTCAACCTAGCCTGCATCCTTTTGGTGTTGGTAACCTTCAATTTGTGTCGTTCTATCATCCTTTTCATGATAGCAACTTGTGTGTGTATGTGTGTGTTTTGCTCCGTCATCCTTTTGGTGGAGGGTCTGTCATTTGGATTGATGTCAGATTGTGCGATAGTGTTTGTCCTATCATCCTTTTGGTGGTAGTGGCCAGTGTGAGTTTCGCTCCGTGATCCTTTTGATGGGGGGTATGTCATCTTGTTGGTGTCAGATTGTGCGATAGTTTTTGTTCTATCATCCTTTTGGTGGTAGTGGCCGGTGTGAGTTTCGCTCCGTCATCCTTTTGGTGGGGGGTCTGTCATCTGGGTTGATGTCAGATTGTGCGATAGTGTTTGTCCTATCATCCTTTTGGTGGTAGTGGGCGGTGTGAGTTTCGCTCCGTCATCCTTTTGGTGGGGGGTCTGTCATCTTGATTGACGTTAGATTGTGCGATGGTGTTTGTCCTATCATCCTTTTGGTGGTAGTGGCCAGTGTGAGTTTCGCTCTGTCATCCTTTTGGTGGAGGGTCTGTCATCTAGATTGATGTCAGATTGTTTGATAATGTTTGTCCTATCATCCTTTTGGTGGTAGTGGCCGGTGTGAGTTTCACTCTGTTATCCTCTTGGTGGGGGGTCTGTCATCTGGATTGATGTCAGATCTTGCGATAGTGTTTGTCCTATCATCCTTTTGGTGGTAGTGGCCGGTGTGAGTTTCGCTCCGTCATCCTTTTGGTGGGGGGTCTATCATCTGGATTGGTATCAGATTGTGTGATGGTGTGTGTCCTATCATCCTTTTGGTGGTAATGGCCGGTGTGAGTTTCGCTCCGTCATCCTTTTGGTGGAGGGTCTGTCATCTGGATCGATATCAGATTGTGTGATGGTGTTTGTCCTATCATCCTTTTGATGGTAGTGGCCGGTGTGAGTTTCGCTCTGTCATCGTTTTGGTGGGGGGTCTGTCATAGTCATTAATGTCAGATTGTGCGATAATGTTTGTCCTATCATACTTTTGGTGGTAGTGGCCGGTGTGAGTTTCGCTCCGTCATCCTTTTGGTGGGGGGTTTGTCATCTCGTCAGATGCCAGATTGTGCGATAGTGTTTTGCTCTATCACCCTTTTCCTGTAGCAGCCGGTGTGTGTTTGCTCTATCATCCTTTTGGTGGTAGTATCTCGTGTGTATCTCTTCCCATCATCTTTTTGGTGATGTTGACCTTTTCCCAGGCATTCCTTTTCTTTTCGGACAAACTCAGGGTCTTCTTTATATCTAATTGTCTTCTACCTTGAAAGAGTGAGCGCCATAGCCGTTCATCTTTCTCAGTCAAAGCAAATTAGATAGGGGCATCTGTCATACCCCAAATTTGTCCTACCTATTGATTGAGTTTCAATGGCCAGACAAGTTTTGGTTCATGATCAAGGCTATGACATACACAGTTCAGGTGATCGGTGGTTGATGATTTAATCAGGGTTTATGTGGCAAGACCAGTCAATTATGAATTGTTAGGTCAATCGTTTCAGGATGATTATCTTCAGGGCCCAGTTTACTCTCCAGTCAGGGTTTTATGCTCATTCAAGAGGAAGATGGACTAAATTATCAGACTGAATCAAGTTGTCAGTGCTTCATGATCAGGCAGGTTAAGTTTCGGGCGTGTGTTTGGTTTAACTGATGGGGTTTAAGTTTTCGTTAGGGTTTGTGCTAGGCAAGCACCTCTAGGTTGAGAATTCATGTTCCAAATCCATTAATCTTTCTTCCAAATAAGCTTTTCTTCTATTCATTTTCAATCCAACCCAATTTCCATTTCAGGTCCACTTTTAATTCAAATTCGATTCATATCCAAATCATCCTTTCTTTTATTTTATTTTATTGACTTACTTTTCTAATTAATTCATTGCCCACTTTTCAATCAAATTTCATATCCATTTTTAGAATTTTAATCCATTCATTTCTTTTATCCATTATCCACTTTAATTCCCACATTTTCAATTTAAATATTTTTACCCAAAACCAATTCTATCCAAATATGCCAACAAGACATAAAAGAGGGTGTCGCAATTGCGAAAAACACCCGGCGAAAAACAGAAGAGTCGCCATCTTTCGTTATTTATCCCACAGAGAGGGAAAGGAAACGATCGGAGAAACCTGATGAAAAAGGGAAAAGACGAGGTCATCGCAACCAACCCTCAGGTCTGTCGTACTCGACGGGATCTACGCTTATTGTCTATTTAAGGGTGTGTTTAAACTATCTACGCTATAGGCTTCAGGACAAAAGAAAATAAATGAGACTTGGCAGAGCGTCGCCGCTCTGTGCCTACGTATTCCCTCGGGCAATGGGAACGTCAGAGTCAACGTAGTTCGGCTAACAACGGGAGAGAAGGGGGGAAGGTTGCTCGCCAAGACATCGCGTCTTGTGCCTACGTACTTTCATCTGGTATGAAAGATCAGAGCAAACGTAGTTCGGGCGGACACGAAACCACATGTTGATTAAGTGTTTTAATCGAGTACGGTTAAACCTTTGTTCCAGCAGTTAGGGACTAAGCCTGTTTGCGGTAGAACCAAAGCTTAACAACACTCTTTTCTGAAAAAAGAAGTTTCCGATTAATCCCAAAGGAAAAAGGTTTGAAATTTGTTTTGTGTTTTTTAGTGAAGTGAATGGATTCGATTTGTGATTCATGTTGCACTAAATACCATGACATGGAGGCGAATGTGTCGCATATCGCCCCCAAACGGGACGTATACTAAAAATTCTAGATAAGCAAGAGGAGACCCTTCACTCATCATTCCCCATGTAGCTTAAGGATCGTAGCGCGCAACATTTATCGCCTTTATTAGATGAATTAGAATGGTTTTGAGATGATAAGAGAGACGCACAGAAGGTCTAAGGGAAACTCGGTCCTAACGTTGTCATGCAAAGTGGTCCTAAAGTTCGGATGAAAAGGGGAAACATCTACCCTAATGTTAGCATACTTGGATTGAGCACTTAATGTGTCTCCTACTCCCATCCTAAACGGAGGGACTAGGAATCCTATGGGGATCATGGCAAAAAGCAAAAGAAGAACAAAGGAAGGATCAATCACAAGTAGAAAAATGCAAGCATGAAAATGCACACTTAGAATGGTGGGAGGGAGGAAAAATGTGTGGGGCAGCAGCCACCACAAGCCCTTCTCGACCTGAACAGTGCTGCAAGAATGATGCAAACATGTGGAGAAGAACAAGATATGAAAGCAAATGAACATGCAAGCAAATGATCAATTCGAACCACATATTAGAGCATGCAAACAATTGAAAAATGATCATACATGTCAACAAAATTATGATTAACCAACCACAAACAATGACAAATATCCAAAACATTTCAATCTTATTGCATCATACTGATCTATGATGATTCGAATCGAAACGGTATGCAAACAAGCAAGCAAAACAACAAATATGACATTCCGGTACAATGTTAATCGGTTAACACATACTGTTAATCGGTTAACACCTTAAAAAGTTTAAAAAATCTGAAGTTTTGAACAGGTTAATCGGTTAACCATATGCGTTAACCGATTAACACTGTTAACGTTTGAAAAAAATTTGAAAGTTTGAAATGGTTAACCTATTATAGGTTAACCGATTAACACTGCACCAGAAGCTAAAAACAGCAGCAGAAAATCACTTCCAGCACAGAAACAGCTTATCCAAGGTTCCAACAGATCAACTTATCAATTAAGCACGAAATTAACAACAAAAAACAGAGATCCAACATCATGGATACACAATTACACAGCCATATCACAAACCGAACGGATCAAAATCAGCAAAATTCAATCAAATATGAAGATTAACATGATAAGCTCAACAAATTAAATCGGATTGAGAATTCCAACCTTCGAAGCGGAGATTTGCTTCGGTAAATGTTGATCAACTGAATTTGAGTAGATTAAATTCTAAAACTCCGGAAAACTTCAAGATCCACAATAATTGTTGTTGTATGAATGAAGATCCACCAAATTTGAGTAAAAAAGCATCAACTAATCACTTCTAGATCCAACTCCAGATTCAGATCCAAGCTTGCAAGAAAATTGAAGATGAGAATTGATTCAATGGTGATGGTAAATGGAGGTTTATGCTCAAGAATTCATTGATTCCATTGAAGAATCAAGAATTTCAATGAAAAAAAGAGCTTTGAGTGAGTTTTGGAAATGGAGAAGTTGAGAGAATTTGAGAGAATTCTAATCAATTCTGAATAATGAATGTGAGAAATGAAAATTGGATTGTGAGGTTTGGAGTAAATCACTTAAATACTCTCTTGGTATGGATCCAAAGCTAGGTTTGGAAATTTGGATTGGAAATCAAGGCTTGGAATGTGGAATGGGATTTTGGAGGGAAATCTGAAATTTAAAGATGTTCTAGATCCTTCCCAAGTGCAAATTTGAATTCCAAGGTGATCAAAATTGGACCCCAAGTGCATTTGGCTTGCAAAATCACGTACAGGGCAAAATCTGCTATGGTTAACCGATTAACCATATGCGTTAGTCGGTTAACACTGTTAAAACTTCAAATTTGGGCTAATTTTCCTTTGGTTAATCGATTAATCATATAGGTTAACCGATTAACACCTTCAAATTTTGAATTCTGGCGACTTTTGGAGGGAAACTTGTCCATTTGCCCTGTTTCAACTGTTTGGAGCTCTGTTTAGCTACTGAACCTCATTTTTAAACATTATCACTGTGAAAATGCTTGTTATGAGCCTGAGTGGTGATCTTGATCTGAAATTAACCTGCAAAATAAAATTGGTCGCCCGACCGCTGGACAAAATAAATGCCAGAGCCTCTGGTGCTCGCTGTTTGTTGTTCAGTCTCTTGCTCCGAAATGAACTTGAGCCACAGGAACGCCTTGATCCCGTGCTTTGAGGACGAATGCTATAATATGCGAAAAATGCAAAAATGCAAAGAAACAAAAGCTAGTTACGGTTAAAATAAAAGGCAAATTTTGGGGTGCTACAGCTGCCCCTATTCAAACAACTTGGACCTGAAGGGAGGAAAAGCATCCGCTTTCAAACATTAAAGGTATAAGGTGGTTGAATACAATTGAACCCGGAAATTTGCACCCCGCGGAAATGCAAAACAGCGACTACCAACCAAGAGTCGGAAAACGACGCGCTGGGGATAACAATCCAATATAATCTGAAATTCATCTAAAAGATACCAACCAAAAGTCAGGAAAACGCTCGGAGGATACCAACCAAGAGTTGGAACAATCAAAGGCCAACGGATACCAACCAAGAGTTGGGAAACAACCAAAGATACCAACCAAAAGTCAGGAAAACGCCCGGAGGATACCAACCAAAAGTTGGGACAACCAAAGGCCAACGGATACCAACCAAGAGTTTGGAAACAAAAAAAGATACCAACCAAGAGTTGGGACTAAACCGACAATAAATACCAACCAAAAGGTTGAACAGACTCTCCCACAAAAATACCAACCAACAGTCGGGATAGCGAACTCGGAATACCAACCAAGAGTTGAAACAATCCCTGTTGAGGAACAAAAGAGTAGCCAAACAGATTTGTGGCAACTTCACCGGGGAAAGAGTATACTAATCAGACGACTCTATGGAGAACAAGCATATACCAAAAGACAACAATCAAAGGATACAATTCAAGAGATGGGATAAAGGTTACTCTCGGGGATAGAAAACCAAACACTACCAACCAAGAGTTGGGATTACCACAACACTAACTAAAACTTCCATGGCGAGACGACTTTGCTGGGGAGGTACATTGACCAAAAGTCGGAATCAACAACCAGAGAATAAAGGTTACCAACCAAGAGTTGGAAAAACGTCAACAAATCGACCACACCAGATATGGCAACCTCACTGGGGAATCAAAGACTACCAACCAAGAGTTAGAAAACAAACTAACGTCCATGACTGACCCCACTGGAGAAACCATAATCGCCAACCAAAAGTTGGAAAACACCAAATCTCGTCATCAACCAAAAGTTGAGATAACGACTCATGCAGGGGAATAAGGGAGGACTACCCACCAAAATTTGGGACACCCAACAAGGGATAACATCCAACCAAAAGTTGGGAAACAGAGGTACTAACCAATAGTTAGAATTACCATGAAACACCATCGATCAAAGGTCGGAACACAAGCTGCTAACCAAGAGTTAGGATTGCTGGGGAAATATCAACATCGACCAAAAGCTACTAACCAAGACTTAGGATAGTTGGGGGATGCTAAACGAAGTTGATTCCACTATAGAAGACTACCAACCAAAAGTTGGGATGATCATCCCAAATTATCAACCAAGAGTTGAAATAAAAGGCTACTAACCAAGAGTTAGGACAACAACTACTAACCAAGAGTTAGAATAACAAAGATTGCCAACCAAAAGTTGGAATAGAGACTCCGCGCGGAGAAACCAAAGATTACCAACCAACAGTTGAGATCACCTTCTAGGCCAACCAAAAGTAGGAACACCAAATACAATCATCTGAACTACGACGAGAGGTGCCAACCAAGAGTTGGAATCCTCGACTCTGCTGAGAGAAATAAAGAATAACCACCAAAAGTTGGAATAACATCCAAACGCCATTGGGTCATCAACCAAAAGTTGAAATAAAACAATGATGACCAACCAAAAGTCGGAACAACTCTGTTGGGAAAGAACCACAAGTTTGACCAGGGAAAACAACACTCCTAAGCGACTCACGTGAGGAAAGCAAAGACATTTACCCAAACTACTCAGCTGGGCAGAATCTGATAAAATAACCAACCCAAGAATCCATCCTGACGCGGATAACACGAAAGCCCCTTGATTCAAACAAATCTCTGCTGAGAAGATATCCGGTTCCAAAACACCAAACCTGACTTATGCTTCAGATGCTTATGTTTGAACATGGCGTAATGCTCCATACGAAATGGAAATACTACGCATTTTGGAGGATGCTAATGCAAAATGAAAATGCAACAGAACCAACCTAGCAAAATAAATGCTAAGGAGAAAAGACCCAGACTCCACCCGGGAGAGAGAACAACCCTGCCGGGAAGAGAAATCCACACCGCTGGGGATCAAATCTTTTGGGTACTTGAATATCTCTGCGGGGGAAAAACAATAGACCACCAAAGATTGACTTTATCCTGCTGAAGAAACCATCCCTGAATGGCATTCCCTAAAACTCTATCCTGCTCGGGGAGAAAGTCCACTCTGCTTGGGATTACATCAAATATCAACCTGTCTTGCCGAGGAATATCAAATACTCCTACTCTACAGGGAACTTGAATCTATTGGGGAAATCCTGCGCTCCTATTCCATTACTTACTCTGTCGAGGGAACCACCACTGCATTCTGTTGGAGACAATCCTATATACAGATTCCGTTAGGGAAAGGGCATCACCAACGTTGCCTTCACTGGAGAACAAAACTGGTTTACAAACCACCCTGCCGCTGAGGGAAACACTTCTATCCTGCTCCGTTGAGAACAAACTTCCACCCTGCCGGGGACTTACTTTCTCACGAAGACAAAGCTTTATTCTGCTGAAGATACAACATTTCAAGCTAGATAATCGGACTCTGCCGGGGAGAGGACACAACTCTGCCGGAGATAAGATGACCACTTCACTGGGGAAGCGAAATCTCTGTTATAGGAAGCATACCAACTCGGTGCTCATGCCTGACTGCACTTAACCCGCGGGGAACAAGTTCATTCTGCCGGAAGTATCACACTTAATTCGCAGAGAATCCTCGGCTGACAACAACTGCCACTTGTTGCGACCTGAACTACTGGGGATAAGGGAATCTCACCCGGTTGTGATAACCCTGTTGACCTGCAACAAAGAAAAACACCAGGAATGTTCTACATGTGAAATGGTTACCTCAATTACCATTCACGATACTTGCCGCTCAAGTATAGTCAGCGCTTTTGTTATGCTCTGTACAACCTCTTGCTTTCACCTGCAATGTTTATCAAAATAACAGACATTTCGCAAAAAAAACGATAAAATGGACAAGAAAAAGAAATCTCTTTGACTGAAGTGAATACTTTATTGATGAAGGTCCTGTAAATAGGCGAATTACAATTCAGATGCAATTCCTGAAAAGAGGTAATTGCTCAAAAACAAGAAAACAAATACAATAAAAATGTCGGCAATGTGGAAATAGACAACCACCATGTGTCATTTCGGCTATGACCTGTATGTCTTCGATGTTCCCCATGTTTCGTCTTCTGACAAGACTGGCTGAACTGATTCCTTTCCTTCGGGATAACCGCTCACAAGCTTACAGATCGAACACAGACCGTGATCATTTGCTTTTTTAAATCCCTAACTTTTGCCTGGATCGCCCTTTCGGGTTTTCAATCCACCGGGATACCCATTTTTGCCAAAGTTGCCTTTTCAGGTTTTCAACTTTGCGGGTTCATTCTTTTTCTGTTTATCCCTAATTTTTGCCTAAACCTTTTTCTTTTTTATGGTTCCTCGGGATGCCCCATTTTTGCCTGGACTTTTCTTTTTATGTCCAGGGGGTCTCTTTTAAGCAAAATATTTTTTAACTACGTCCGCGTTCACAGGGGACGAAAAATCTTCACCATCCATAGTAGATAGCAATAAGGCTCCGCCAGAGGAAACATTTCTTACCACATACGGACCTTCATATTTAGGAGTCCATTTTGCCCTGTGATCTGTCTGAGGAGGAAGGATCCTTTTCAACACCACATCACCCATCTGGAAGCACCGAGGACGCACTTTCTGATCAAAGGCTTTATTCATCCTACTCTGGTACAACCGGCCGTGAGCAATAGACGCCAATCTCTTCTCATCAATAAAACTCAGCTGATTCAACCTGGTTCATACCCATTCAGCTTCATCAAGCTTCACATCCGACAAAACCCTTAAAGAAGGAATCTCAACTTCTAATGGCAGGACTGCTTCGTACCATACACCAGTGAGAAAGGAGTTGCCCCGGTTGATGTACGCACCGAAGTACGATAACCATGAAGAGCAAAAGGTAACATCTCATGCCAGTCTTTGTAGGTTACAATCATCTTCTGCACAATCTTCTTGATATTCTTATTGGGTGCCTCAATAGCACCATTCATCTTCGGCCGATACAGAGAAGAATTGTGATGTTCAATCTTGAAACTCTGACACAGTTGCTTCATCATTTTGTTATTCAAATTTGAACCATTATCAGTAATGATTCTATCCGGAATACCATAACGACAAATGATGTCCTTCTTTATGAATCGGGCGACCACCTGCTTCGTGACATTAGCGAAGGACGCTGCTTCCACCCACTTCGTAAAGCAATAAATCGCGACCAGAATGAAGCGACGTCCATTAGAAGCAGTCAGGTCAATATTTCCAATCACATCGATTCCCCACATGGAAAAAGACCAAGGAGATGTTAACACATTCAGAGGAGCTGGTGGCACATGCACCTTGTCAGCTTAAATCTAACATTTATGGCATTTTCTGGCGTATTTGAAGCAATCGGATTCCATAGTCATCCAATAATACCCAGATCTCAAAAGTTTTCTAGCCATTGCATGTCCATTGGCATGAGTGCCAAAAGAACCCTCATGAACTTCCTCCATCAACAGGTTTGCTTCAAGTTCATCAACACAACGCAGTAAGACCATATCGAAGTTTCTCCTATAGAGCACATCGTCCTTGTTCAAATAAAAATTTCCAGCTAACCTCTTCAGAGTCTTCTTATCCTTACTGGATGCCCTAGATGGGTACTCCTGAGTCTTGAGAAAATGCTTGATATCGAAATACCAAGGCTTTCCATCAGATGCTTTCTCAACGGCAAACACAAAAGCAGGTCTATCATGACGCATGATGGTGATAGCAGGAGTTTCATTCCAGAAATTCACTTTGTACATCGAAGCGAGCATGGCCAAGGCATCCACCATCTGATTTTCAGCCCTCGGCATATGATGGAAATCAACTCTATCGAAGAAAGGCAGCAGTATCCTTGCATAATCTCTATAAGGCACCAGGTTGGCCTGACAAGTTTCCCATTCTCCTTTGATTTGGTTAACGACTAACGTGGAGTCACCGTATACATCCAGATTCTTAATCCTCATATAAACAGCCTCTTCCAAACCCATAATGCAATCTTCATACACGACTTCATTATTGGTGCAGGCGAATGTCAATCGGGCGGTAAACGGTATATGAGAACCATGAGGAGTAGTAATGATCACGCCGATTCCATTACCATATGAATTAACCGCTCCGTCGAAAACCAATTTCCATTGATATTCTCTCACAGGACCCTCGTCAAGTAAAGGCTCATCACAGTCTTTCATTCTCAAAAACATGACGTCTTCATCTGGAAAATCAAACTTCATTGGCTGATAATCCTCAATCGGCTGTTCCGCGAGATATTCCGACAGAACGCTTCCCTTAATGGCTTTCTGGGAAATATACTGAATATCATACTCTGTTAACACCATTTGCCAACGGGTAATCCTTCCAGAGAGTGCTTGTTTTTCAAAGACATACCTGATTGGATCATCTTTGAAATCAATAGGGTTGTGTGGTTTAACATGTACTGTCTCAAACACTTTGCGGCCCAAGCGAGTGCACAACATGTTTTCTCCAACATCGAGTACCTCGACTCACAATTGGTAAATTTATTACTCATGTAGTAGATGGCATGCTCTTTTCTACCTGACTCATCCTGTTGACCGAGCACACATCCCATTGAATTCTTAAGAACCGTGAGATACATGATCAATGGTCTCCCTGCAACTGGAGGCATGAGTATTGGAGGTTCCTGCAGATACTCTTATATTCTTTCGAATGCCTTCTGGAAATTTTCATTCCACCTGTCCGTTTGATATTTTCTCAGCAATTTGAATATTGATTCACAAGTGGCTGTAAGATGAGATATAAACCTTGCAATGTAGTTTAATCTCCCCAGAAAACCACGAACCTCTTTTTCCGTTCTCGGCTCAGGCATTTCTTGTATAGCTTTTATTTTGGCAGGATCTACCTCAATCCCCTTTTCACTGACAATGAAACCCAATAACTTTCCAGATCTTACCCCGAAGGTGCACTTGTTAGGATTCAGCCTCAGCTTCAACTTCCTCAGCCTTTCAAACAATTTCAGAAGATCGACCAGATGTCCTTCCTCCGTATGTGACTTTTCTATCATGTCATTAACATAGACTTCCACCTCATGATGAATCATATCATGAAACAAAGTGACCATCGCTCACTGATAAGTTGCCCCTGCATTTTTCAATCCAAAGGGCATCACCTTATAGCAAAACGTTCCCCACTGTATGAAGAAAGTAGTTTTCTCCATGTCCTATGGGGCCATCTTGATTTGGTTATAACCAGAGAAGCCATCCATGAACGAAAACACAGAATGCTGAGCGGTGTTATCAACCAACACATCAATATGAGGGAGCGGGAAATCGTCTTTCGGGCTCGCTTTATTTAGATCTCAATAATCAACGCACATCCTGACCTTTCCATCCTTCTTAGATACAGGAACAATATTAACGACCCACAGAGGGTAATTCGTGACAGCAAGAAACCCAGCATTCAGCTGCTTTTGAACTTCTTCTTTGATCTTGACTGCCATGCCAGGCCTTGTCCGTCTCAACTTCTGCTTGACTAGCGAGCATTCTTCTCTGAGAGGTAGCTGGTGTACCACAATATCTGTATCCAGCCCAGGCATATCTTGGTAAGACCAAGTGAAGATATCCTTATACTCTCGGAGCATTTCAACCAATCTTCTCTTGACACTGTCTTCCAATGCAGCCCCTATTTCTTGTCATCCTCGGTACCCAGATTAATAATCTCAATATCCTCCTGATGAGGCATAATAACCCTTTCCTCTTGCTTGAGAAGCCTGACTAACTCTTCGGGTAGTTCACAATCTTTGGAGGTCTCATCTTCAGCTTGATAAATGGGATTATCAAAGTCATACGAAGTCATAGCTGAACCTGAATCGATGGCATCTGATAAGAAAGACCTGCATGAGGATGTTATGTTTATTATGAGATGCAACAAACAAAACACATTGCATTTTTTTGTTAAGTATAAATGCAAAAAAAACAAGAAAAACAGGGATCACAAAATTTGAATGCGAAACGTCTTTTATTTAATGATAAATTGCAAATAACAAGAAAGCCCCACAAATGGGTCACTACGTCTTGGGAAGAACGCAGGACTGAACATAATCAAAACAATGAACATTACTCTGCAGCAGTAACATGAATGACTTCTTCGGTAGTCCAGTTGCACAGCTTCTGGCCGGGAGTACATGGACAAATCCAAGCATCCATATCGCAGTCACTGTCACCTTTATCGTCTTCAACTGGATTGATCCTGTCGAATATCACACCACTGCTGGTGAACTGAACAGGTCCCCTGTATCTCGGAATCTGAGAAGAGCTAGAGGGTTTGTATCCAGGCCGAACTTGTCCTGCTTGACAGGAACATCAAGAACTTGACCCCACTTCTGAGACGAGCCGGATTCTACGATAGCACGGGCTTCCTTGAGCGACGACATTAAAACCTCTGGGCGTTTGGCTTCTACAAGAGACTTCCCCTGAATCTGAACTGTTTCGAATGTCTGGCAGAGCGTTTAGTGGATCTCACCATCCACTTCTACATACTTGAAGTATGATAGATGGCTGACCATAATGTCCTCTTCACTGCATACGGTAACTATCTTCCCTTCTACCATGTATTTCAGCTTTTGATGCAATGTTGAAATGACTGCCCCAGCAGCATGTATCCAAGGTCGACCAAGCAAACAACTGTATGCTGGCTGGATATCCATAATATAGAAAGTTGCATCAAAGATTTTCGGCCCTATTTGAATAGGCAGCGTGATTTCTCCAAATACTGATCTCTTTGACCCATCAAAAGCCCTCACGACCAGATCACTTGGCGTGCACAACAAACCCTGAATGTCCAACTTCATCAATGCCTTCTTCGAAAGTACATTGAGGGATGATCCGGTATCCACCAAGAAATGCGACATTAGAGATCCTCTATACTCCAATGATATATGCAGAGCACGGTTATGGTTCCTCCCCGCAGGAGTCAGATCTAAATCAGTAAAGTCGAGACCATTACCGGCATTCACATGAGCGACTACCCCCTCCAACTGATTGACAAAAATCTCTTGGGGTACATATGCTGCATCCAAGACTTTCAACAAAGCGTTGCGATGCACCTCCAAACTCATCAACAATGACAGTATTGAAATCTTTGAAGGAGTTTGATTCAAGTGATCCACAATTTTGTAGTCACTTTTCCGAATTAGCCTCATAAATTCCTCCGTATCCTTTGAAAGATCATCAGCAACAACCTGGGGTTGGGCATTCTCTTCAATTACAGCCTTACGCTTACCCTTGTCATCTTTATCAGTAACCTCTGGTGAAGAGAAGACCCTACCACTCCTGGTAATACCTCCGGCACCCACGATGTTCTCAACCGACGAACTTCCGCTTGCCGATTCTGTCCACTCTTGCTTCTTCCCGTTACAGAACACTTCTCCCCCATAATTCCATGGGATAGCTCTAGTGCTCTTGTACGGCATAGGTCCTGGTATAGTAATGGTCACCGAAGCTGGCCTAGCAAGCGCTGAAATATTGATTGTCCAGTATGGAATAGAAATTGTGGCAACCTCGTTCCATCATTACTCACTTCTTGCTCGGCGTCTTCATTCACGATTTTGTCAAACTGCAAACAACCTTCATCAATCATTCTCTGAATACCCCCTTCAAAAGACCACAACCCTCAGGCTGTACTTCACACTCTGAGCAGTCAGCGGAACAACCAGGAAATACTCCCTTCTTCAACAAACAAGCTTTCACAAAACCCAACGGAGTTTTTAAATCTTCAACATCAGTTATCAGATTCAACTTTTCACCCTCAATAACAGCATTGGCTCTTGCCACCCCATGATCCGGCATCGGGTTCTGAGTCACATTAGGCCCCTCATTGGTGAAGTTAATAGCTTTGGAATCAAGCAAATCCTGGACCTTATGCTTAAAAGCTTTACAATGGTCAATATCATGGCCTGGGGCGCCAGAGTGAAAATCATAATGAGCGTTTGCATCGTAGCCAGGAGGCGGTATACTGGTGAGAGGAGCCAAGGACCTCTTCTGAACCAATTGTAATTGCAGCAGCCGTTGTAACAACTGAGAATATGGTATCGGAGGATTCGTGAACTGTCTATCAGGCATCCTGCGCCTAGCAGGATAAGGTCGTGGAGCATTGCCTTGTTGCGGAGCTGCGGCCGGGATATTTACTGTAGCAACTTGTTGATGCTTACGGGGCTGAGCTCTACCTTTACCCTTGTAAGAAATAGCGTTCGCGTCCCCTTCCCTCCTCTTAGGGTTCGCTGAATACGGTTTCTTCGTTCTCCCGAAGAGAATCCACCGCCATTGGAAATCTTACCAGACTTGATCCCACTTTCAATTCGCTCACCGACAATTACCAAATCAGAAAACCCTGCAGACATGCAGCCTATCATCTTCTCAAAGTATACACCCGGTAGCGAAGCCTTGAACAGGTCAATCAACTCAATTTCAACCATAGGGGGTTGTACTCTTGCAGCTAAATCCCGCCACCTCTGGGCGTATTCTTTAAAACTCTCAAAACTTTTCTGCGACCAACTCTGCAATTGTACCCGATTGGGTGCCAGATCACTATTATATTGATAGTGACGCACAAAAGCCTCAGCCAATTCTTTCCACCTACGAATATGGGTTCTCTCAAGCCCCATATACCATTCCAACGAAGCCTCTGCCAGACTATCCTGGAAGAAATGCATCAATAACTTTTTGTCACTAGAATAAGCAGACATTTTCCTGAAGTACGCCCGGTTGTGTATTCTGGGACAAGTCGTCCCTTTGTACTTATCAAAATCGGGCACCTTAAATTTGGGGGGAATCCTGACCCCAGGAACCAAACCAAGATCAGACATATCCAGGCCCAAAGATTTCTGATTCTCCAATGACTTCATTTTCTCCTCAATCAGTTTGAACGTTCGGTCAGCTTCAGTCGGCAAACCCCCATCCAGATCTTTCACAGAAAATATATCATCCTTATTATCCTCCCAATGAGGACCAGCAACCCCGTGCACAATGCACACACTTCCATTACTAGAAATATTACCATTCTCACCAGCAGCTCCTCTGCCCGGAGGTACAACAACAGGAATACCCTGAGGAATAGATCCACCAACCGGAGGATGAACAATACCAGCTCCTCTGTGCAAAACACCGTCTTCATCAACCCGTACTATCAACGGCTGGACCAGAGTTCTCAACTGTTTCTGTCCACTAGCAATAGTCTGCATCAGTTCCATGAATTAGGCATACGAGCCTGACCTCCTGCAATTCTGCCTGAACTTGATCCATCACCTTCTGCTGATTCCCTCGAGTAGAATACCTGTGGAAACTAAACTCCTCAATCCTAAACTGAAGAAAACCAAGCAGAGATAAGAACACAAGGCCACCAAGAACAACCTGCAATGCAAATGAGAATGCAAGATGCAAATATGTCTATGTATGCACAGGGAGATCTTCCCCCTTGATTTCGGTTTCAATAAACAAGAACAGCAGAGATGGATAAGAACACCACAATAAAACTTCTCATATATCAAGTAAATCTGAAACAATACAACCAGAATGAGAAATATCCGCATACAAAGAAGTATTGATCTCATCCAACATCTCTAGTGATGATCAAGATACAAAATCAAATGAAACAACAAAAGATAAAACTCCTAGTAGCCATTATCTCTACGCCACTCCTGAGACTCCTCAAGCATCTCATTCGTGTCGGGATGGTCTGGCCTCTCCATTAACTCTCGAATGAGGACATCCCTCTTGCGTATCACATCCCAGAGATAATGACAATGATCTTCCCAAGCATCTTCGCCAAAGGCATCCTCAAGCCTTGGTTTCTTCACCTTTGCTTGAATCTTGAACTCTTCAAGTGTTGACAAAGTCTCTTGGTATTTTTGCTCGATTGTGCTCCTGCGTAACATTTCTAGCAATACCTCTCTCTCCTTAGCCTTGAATTGCACTTCAGCTTATCAACCTGAACACGAAGTTGATCTTCTCTACCCTTGTTGGCAGTTAAGGTAGAATTCCATTGCTCATTGAATTTGGATATCTTCAGATAGGCTCTATCTAAATCCTCCTTCTTCTCAGAACATCACAAGTGCTTTTCAGATCAAGACCGACTTGCTTCCGTGCTTGTACCTGCTTAGCAAGTTCCTCCTTCAACTTAGTCAATAATTCTGCCTTCGTCTTGGCCAAATACACAGCTTCACCCTTATCATGTTTCAGCTGGCTAATTTCCTGCTTCAGCTCTTCATTCTCTTTGCGCAGCTCTTCCTTCTCTGCCTAAAGCTTAGTATATCTCAAGATATCAATAGTTGTATGTGGCTCGATGACCAAGGGATACAGTGGTTCTTCAACAGGAAACGACAATAGAACCTCTTCAACCCTCTTCTGAATCCAATCTAAGTATGGATCATAAGCTCTACAATATCCTTTGCCCAAAGAAAGCTTTACCTTCTTGTGAATATTACCCCAAGCGTCTACGAATCTAGCCGAGATACAAGGATCAACTACACCTGTGAAGTACAGAGATTCCTGCACTTCCTCTTCTTTCGGAGGTCCTTTCAAAGCATACCCAAACTGTCTTACAGCAAGAGAAGGATTATAATTGATACCGCCTTTCCTCCACATCAAGGGCACATTAGGAAAGCCACCACAACTGAAGATAAGCTCACGACCCAACAAGTCTCGATTGAACCAGACAATATTCTTCTTCGTTAAACCCATAAGCCTCTTCGACCATTCAGATGAGTTCGCGGAATTCAAAAAAGCTCCAGAGCAAGGAAGGTGATCAACAGACCACTTATGCAACAACAGTGTTCAACAAGAAACCATCTTTCCTCTTCTTTTCTCGTTCTTGTAATGCACTGAATGATACAAGTCTCCTAGAAGAGTAGGTATGGGGTTCTTAGAAGCGAAGATATGAAAAGCATCAAAATCCACAAAGTCCGGTACACTGGGAAACAACATAATGCCATAGACACACAGAGCCAAGATAACACTGAAAATCACCCAACAACCTTTGTCAGCATATTCATGGGCTTTGTCGACTAGGAAGGGTAAAGTAAATCCGGATACTCCGTTTCTATTGATAACATAATCTACCAAGTCAGAGGAACTCAAATAAAGAGCGGCGGATAACTTCTCAAGATTAGGTTCTTCCTCGGAACTGAAGAAAGGCACTTTGTTCAGAATCAGAACACCTAAGATGTAAGCAAATTCCTCTAAAGTTGGAACCAACACATAGTCCGGAAACGTGAAGCATCTCAGAGGAGAATCATAAAACAGCAACAGGGTATGAATAGCTCTGTGCTAATGACTCGTAAGCTTACGGACAAACTTCAGAATTCCACCATAATGTTCTCTGAAAGCTGCAAGAACACCAGGATCAGCCAGGGAAATCAGACCAAATAAAGGTCCCAACTCAGGTGCCGGAAACTTGTACACAATAATCGTCTTTCTGCTAACTTCCATCTCTGAAGAAGACCAGTACCAGAATCAAGGGAAAGACGAGAACCTATAACACACATGAACATGTAATGTTAAATGCAGGATGATTATTTAAATGTACACATGGGATCAAGGTATCCAATGCTCAAAACTTGCTGATGTACCGTTGACTGAATTCAACCAGAGCTCTGCTCTATTCAGAACATTGAGATAACACACTGGATAGAACACTCAGGATCAAAATTCTGTACTGACAAGAAAACCAAGGTTGGTTGAAGCCCAGGTTTCCTGCAAAAACCATCCCTCTCACATGTGGGTTCTAGTCTTGAAAGGTACGACGTCCTATGCGGGTGGTCAGCGTCACAGAATTTCGAGAAACAATGATACATTCACCATTTCTGGTTTGGCATCATAGTCTAACGAAGCGGCCTCACTTAGTTGACTTCCCAAATGAACGGTCTCCAGATTCGACAGTCTCTCTAAGTCAATATTCCCTCAACTGCACCAAACACGCAGGATAGAATATTTCCAAAGAAAAACCTCGTCTGAATGTGAATTTCACGCGAGCTATTGCGCAGCCAAACGCCACACAAGCTCCCGCTAATCTCCACTCTAATCCTATGTGTATACTCAAACCCATGTCCAGCTTATCTCTCAATGGAACAACCCAACCCACAGCACAGCAGCAACAAGAATGCGAATGCAATAATATACAACAGATAATGTACATAAAGCAAAAAATAACTGCACAAAAATAAACACCCAAAGACGCAACAGACAAGCGCTAGGAGTGACTCGCATAGGAAACCAGAGTCCCCAGCAGAGTCGCCAGTTGTCGCAATTGCGAAAAACACCCGGCGAAAAACAGAAGAGTCGCCACCTTTCGTTATTTATCCCACAGAGAGGGAAAGGAAACGATCGGAGAAACCTGACGAAAAAGGGAAAAGACGAGGTCATCGCAACCAAGTCCTGGATTCAGGAGTCGGTTACGCAAGGGGAAGGTATTAGCACCCCTCACGTCCGTCGTACTCGACGAGATCCACGCTTGTTGTCTATCTAAGGGTGTGTTTAAACTATCTACGCTACAGGCTTCAAGAAAAAAGAAAAGAAAAGAGACTCGGCAGAGCATCGCCGCTCTGTGCCTACGTATTCCCTCGTGCAATGGGAAAGTCAGAGTCAACGTAGTTCGGATAACTACGGGAGAGAAGGGGGGAAGGTTGCTCGCCAAGACATCACGTCTTGTGCCTACATACTTTCATCTGGTATGAAAGATCAGAGCAAACTTAGTTCGGGCGGACACGAAACCACAGGTTGATTAAGTGTTTTAATCGAGTACGGTTAAACCTTCGTTCCAGCAGTTAAGGACTAAGCCTGTTTGCGGTAGAACCGAAGCTTAACAACACTCTTTTCTGAAAAAAAGACGTTTCCGATTAATCCCGAAGGAAAAGGTTTGAAATTTGTTGTGTTTTTTAGTGAAGTGAATTGATTCGGTTTTTGATTCACGTTGCACTAAAGACTATGACATGGAGGCAAATGCGTCGCATATCGCCCCCAAACGGGACGTATACTAAACATTCTAGATAAGCGAGAGGAGACCCCTCACTCATCATTCCCCGTGTAGCTTAAGGCTCGTAGTGCACAACGTTTATCGCCTTTATTAGATGGATTAGAATCATTTTGAGATGAGATGAGAGACGCACGGAAGGTCTAAGGGAACCTCGGTCCTAACGTTGTCATGCAAAGTGGTCCTAAAGTTCAGATGAAAACGGGAAACATCTACCCTAATGTTAGCATACTTGGATTGAGCACCTAATATCTCTCCTACTCCCATCCTAAACAGAGGGACTAGGAATCCTATGGGGATCATGGCAAAAAGCACAAGAAGAACAAAGGAAGGATCAATCACAAGTAGAAAAATGCAAGCATGAAAATGCACACTTAGAATGGTGGGAGGGAGGAAAAAATGTGTGGGGCAGCAGGCACCACAAGCGCTTCTCGACCTCAACATCGCTGCAAGAATGATGCAAACATGTGGAGAAGAACAAGAGATGAAACCAAATGAACATGCAAGCAAATGATCAATTCCAACCACATATTAGAGCATGCAAACAATTGAAAAATGATCATACATGTCAACAAAATCATGATTAACCAACCACAAACAGTGACAAATATCCAAAACATTCCAATCTTAATGCATCATACTGATCTATGATGATTCGAATCGAAACGATATGCAAACAAGCAAGCAAAATAGAAAAGATGAAATTCTGGTACAGTGTTAATCAGTTAACACATATTGTTAATCGGTTAACACCTTAAAAAGTTTGAAAAATCTGAAGTTTTGAACAGGTTAATTGGTTAACCATATGCGTTAACCGATTAACATTGTTTACGTTTGAAAAAAATTTGAAAGTTTGAAATGGTTAACCGGTTAACCATATAGGTTAACCGATTAACAGTGCACCAGAAGCTAAAAACGACAGCAGAAAATCACTTCAAGCACAGAAACAGCTTATCCAAGGTTCCAACAGATCAACTTATAAATTAAGCACGAAATTAACAACAGAAAACAGAGATCCAACAGCATGGATACACAATTACACAGCCATATCACAAATCGAACGGATCGAAATCAACAAAATTCAATCGAATATGAAGATTAACATGATAAGCTCAACAAATTAAATCGGAATGAGAATTCCAACCTTCGAAGTGGATATTTGCTTTGGTAAATGTTGATCAACTGAATTTGAGTAGATCAAATGCTAAAACTCCGGAAAAATTCAAGATCCACAATAACTATTGTTGTATGAATGAAGATCCACCAAATTTGAGTCAAAAAGCTTCAAATAATCACTTCTAGATCCAACTCCAGATTTAGATCCAAGCTTGCACGAAAATTAAAGATGAGAATTGATTCAATGGTGATGGTAAATGGAGGTTTATGCTCAATAATTCATTGATTCCATTGAAGAATCAAGAATTCCAATGAAAAAAGAGCTTTGAGTGTGTTTTGGAAATGGAGAAGTTGAGAGAATTTGAGAGAATTCTAATCAATTCTGAAAAATGAATGTGAGAAATAAAAACTGGATTGTAAGGTTTGGAGTAAATCACTTAAATACTCCCTTGGTATGAATCCAAAGCTAGGTTTGGAAATTTGTATTGGAAATCAAGGTTTGGAATGTGGAATGGGATTTTGGAGGGAAATCTGAAATTTAAAGATGTTCTAGATCCTTGCCAAGTGCAAATTTGAATTCCAAGGTGATCAAAATTGGACCCCAAGTGCATTTGGCTTGCAAAATCACGTACAGGGCAAAATCTGCTATGGTTAACCGATTAACCATATGCGTTAGTCGGTTAACACTGCTAAAACTTCAAATCTGGGCTAATTTTCCTTTGGTTAATTGATTAATCATATAGGTTAACCGATTCACCTTCAAATTTTGAATTCTGGCGCCTTTTGGAGGGAAACTTGTCCATTTGCCCTGTTTCAACTGTTTGGAGCTCTGTTTAGATACTGAACCTCATTTTTAAACGTTATCACTGTGAAAATGCTTGTTATGAGCCTGAGTGCTGATCTTGACCTGAAAATAACCTGCAAAATAAAATCGGTCGCCTGACCGCTGGACAAAATAAATGCCCGAGCCTCTGATGCTCGCTGTTTGTTGTTCAGTCTCTTGCTCCGAAATGAACTTGAGCCACAGGAACGCCTTGATCCCGTGCTTCGAGGATGAATGTGTCGCTACTCGAAAAATGCATCGTGCAACGACGGGGAGGCGAAAAGAAAGGACAGAAGAGTCGCCACCGAACTTTATTTATCCCATGAGGGGAAAGGAAAATATCGAGAAAACCTTAACAAAAGAATGGATAAGATGGTCTCGCAACCATGAACGGGTTCAGGAGTCGGTTATGCGAGGGGAAGGTATTAGCACCCCTCGCATCCATCGTACTCGATGGGAACCTTTTGTTTGTCGATGTGTGAATTTATCTGCTTAAATATTATGCTATAAGAAGTGTGTTTCAAAAGGGTTAAGGGAAAGGTTTAGAAACGGGAAACAAGGGGTGACGAGGGAAAGAAAGGACTCGATAGGACTTTGCGGTCCTAGGCCTACGTATTCTCAACAGATATGAGAAAGTCAGAGTCGACGTAGTTCGGGAAACTACGGGTGATAGGGGGGATTGTGCTCGCCAAGACATCGCCGTCTTGTGCCTACGTATTCTCATCTGGTATGAGAAATCAGAGCAGCCGTAGTTCGGCCAACTACGGGTGAAAGGTGAAAAAGGGAGCTCGCTAGGATTATCGCAATCCTATGCCTACGTATTCTCAACGTGCAAGAGAAATCAGAGCAACGTAGTTCGTGGAACTACAAATATGGGGGGAATGTGCTCGCCAAGACATCGCCGTCTTGTGCCTACGTATTCTCATCTGATATGAGAAATCAGAGCAGCCGTAGTTCGGCCTACGGTTTGTTGATGTTTTTTATGGATGATGCTATCGTGCGCATTCTAGCAGTTAGGTGTTTCGCTGCTCGCTCGTTGGAGACTTAGGCGTTACCTGTTTGCGGTAGAACGGACGTAACATATCCTTTTTGAAAGATTGATTAGTTTTCGCCACACGAGGCAAGAAGTCACGTTTGATTGATTGGATTGTTTTTTTAGGGGGCGAGACAGGTCCTCGGATAGTAACCCCTACGGGTAGTACCCAACTCTTTATCTCAAAGTTTTTGTTATAAAAGGGTGTGGCGAACGAGGCGTCTTCGTATTGAAAGACGAGCGTCGAAACCACCCTCACTACAGTGGGCATCCCTACGCTCGGAGAAGAAGAGGTCTACACCCAATCCTCTCTCTTTAATTCAATGCAAAGAGAACTTCGTTCTCTTATTAAAGATGTTTTTGGTTTTGAATGGTAAGTGCTTTGCGACAGAGAACCCTACGGTAAACGTCAGCACTCGGGATAGGAGAAGGCCTACGCCTAACCACTCCACGACCATTCATGTTTTTGTTACGAAAATGATTTGAAAATGCACTCGGTACAGGACCGAGGTTTTAGGTGACAAGGGTTGCGGGATGAAGTTGTGAAAGCGAGATGGTGGACAAAGTCGCGTCTTCATATTGAAAGACGAATATCAAAACCACCCTCACTACAGTGGGCATCCCAACATTCGGAGAGGAAGAGGTCTACACCTAATCCTCTCTTTTTAATTCAATACAAAGAGAAATTAGTTTATTATTGAAAGTGTGCTCGGTACGGGACCGAGGTTTTAGGAGGAAAAGTTTATAAGCGTCTTCGTATTGAAAGACGAGTGTCGAAACCACCCTCACTACAGTGGGCATCCCAACACTCGGAGAGGAAGAAAGTCTACACTTAATCCCCTCTTTTTAATTCAATACAAAGATAATTTGATTTTGAAAATTGTTTGACAAAGGACTCGGTACGGGACCGATGTTTTTAGGAGAGAAAAGTTTAGAAGCATCTTCGTATTGAAAGACGAGTGTCGAGATCACCCTCACTACAGTGGGCATCCCAACACTCGAAGAAGAAGGGGTCTACACCCAATCCTCTATTTTTAATTCAACACGAAGAATTGTTTTAAAAATATTTTCAAAGATACACTTGGTACGGGGCTGATGTTTTAGGGGAAGAAGCGTTGGGGAGAAATGGTCTCAGATCCAACGTTATCCATCAATATTTCGATTGATAACGAATTACTGAGGTCTCGTCATCGACCCAAACAGATGAAAATGAGACAAAAAGTCCTATGACAAATGAGAAAATCAAATCCAACTTCTAAGAGAGAAAATGAATCAAAATTCTAAAAGAAATTGAAATAAAACCCGAATAGAGAATAATATAAACTTCTATATAAAATATTATAAAAAACAATATACTTGTAGAATTCAAAAGAAATGAATACAATATAATAAATATTAACAAATCTGTTTTGAAAAATAATATATAAATTAAAACTAACCAAAAGTATAAAAAGAATAAATTAAGTTTACAAATTAATATTTACAAAAACCATTAAACGAAACAGAGGGGGTACAACTTGGAGTGTGGAAGAAAACCAACCTCTGTAAAAACGCAGGTAAAGAGCATTACGAAGCAAATCAAAGTGAATCGCACCACAACTTCACTAGGAAGAGTATTTCATCTCCAGACGCCTCCGTTCATTCCAGGCTTAGGATTAAATGTCTCCTCCTTCTCTTTCTCGATCTCTCGGTTTCGAATTCTCTCTCCATTCTATTGGTTTGCTTTGTTCATGGTTTTAGCGATGGGGGGTTCTGATGAGTGGGTCTCGCGATGGTGAGGGTGGATTGAGAGATTGATGATGGTTGTCGAAGAATCTGAGGTTTTGCGAAAGATTTTCGGAAGGGGGATATGGGTTACCGGTGATTGGGGTTACGGAGATGGGTTTCGGAGCTTCGTGAGGAGTTTCACATGGGGAAATCGAAGGAGGTTGAAGGAGAGAAAACAGGGTTGTTGTTATTGGTTTTCAGGTAGTATTGAGGGTGAGTAAAAAAAAAAAAAGAGGAAGGGTTTCCGTTGTGGTTCGCGGTGGTGGTTCGAAGGAGCTTCGAAGATGCGAAAATGAGTGACTTTTGTTGGGTTTTGAAGGAGAGGAACAGGTTGTAGATTTGAAGATGTGAAACGTTTGATTGAAGATGGGAGAATGAGATTCGAAAGTGGGAGATGGTAATGGAAAGTGGAGGAAGATGTTAAGTTTGAAGTTGATGAGATGTTGTTGGTTTTTCTGGTGATAGTTTTAAAATGATGATGGAAATTTTTGAAGCTGAGGTTATGATGTTGTGAGATTTGAAGGTGAAGGTTATTGTTGTGCTATGTGATTCTCAGGTTTTGTTTCAAGGCTCTCAGATGAGTGTTTTTTTTCCTTTTTTTTTTCCAGAGTTGTATGGTTTTATTTGTGTGTGGGTTGAAGGTTGAAGTAAGGTGTGAGTTTGGAAGCTTGTTGAAGATGGGCTTGAGATTTTGTTAGTGAATGAGAAGAGGAAATATGGGCATTGTTTTGGGTATGAAGGTACGACGAGTTTGAGCGGTGGAGTTTGTTGTTAACAGTTTAAAGGTGAAGGTTATGAAAACTAGAGAAGTTGGGGTCGTAGCAAAACGAGCTTTCGTTTGAAGCTTTGTTGTTGCGTTTCATCCAATGCACTGTGCGTGATTCATGATGCAATTTTCATTGTGATATCGTTTAGAGGAGTGAAGCTCGGAGCTTGTTGATGATGGAGGACGAAGATGGAAATGAGCTTCAAAGGTTGAAGGGGATGGTGATTGAGAATGGAGTAATGGTCTGATGATGATGAAAATTTTGAAGATGGATGATAAACTGGTGAAGGTGGGGATATCTTCGGTTAGATTTCTGTGTTCTCGATGACGCGAAGGTTGAAAGAACAAGGGTGTTGGAGATGGAAGTTTGAAAGGTTTTTGATGTTTGGTTCTGTTGAGTGTGGTGGTTGTTTAGTGTTGTTATTGCTGAAAGTTTTGAAGGTTTGTTTAAAAATGGGAGTTCAAACTGAGTAGTGAAGATGAGTCTTGATAATGGTTTGCAGAATGTTGAATGGACTAAAGATTGAGGTTTGAGAGTTCATGAAGAAGAGGAAGATTGAAAAAGCTTTTGGGGCTATTTTTGAAAGAGATGGGGGGCTAGGGTTTGGAGGCTGAAGCTGCTAGGGTTGCCCCCCCCCCCTTGCTGTCACTTCTTATGAGGTTTTATATGGAGAGGGTATGCAGAGGCTTGAGGTGAGGTAGTACAAGCTCTTTTGTCTGTAGTGAGGTAATGTCTTTTTACCACAACACCAAATAATCTCTGATTTTACTGCTAGTAACTTGATTTTTTTACTGTCTGATTTTTATTTATTACCAGAGCTGCTACTGGATGCATTTTCCGATTTATCAATGGTAGTTCTTCTCATTTCTTCAGCATTGGTTGATACATCAATTTTCTGCTCATTCAACTTTGCCGAGCCAACTTCATCTGCTTCTGTTTTGATTAAAGCATCTTCTGCATCCAATTTTTCTGGAAGCTCCTCTTGATTATCTTTGGAGATTTCCTTTATAACAACATCAATATCTCCCAGGGATCTGGCTTCAATAACTTGAAGGTCTGAATTAACTTCCACATGATCTTTACATTCTTCACTATCAAGCTGATCTTTTATCGTGCTTGGCAGGATGACACCATTCACATCAAATCCTTCTTGAAGTTGCTTAAAAGCTATGTCGATATCTTCAAGCGATCTTGCTTCAAGAACTGGTATGTCATTGTCCTGCTCAACCTCTGCTGTCCTTACATCCTCTGGCAGTGAACTATCTTGAGCATCTCTAGTTTCATCTTGTACAATGTCAGTATGATGCAGTACACCGGCATCACCGACACTAAAATCCCCAGCGGTGTCCGATTCTGACAAGAATTCCTCGTCAATTTCATTCACGCAATCAAATTCATTGATATTTTCTTCATTGTTCGGAGACATGAAGCCCTCTGCTGAAGGAACTAAGTTCTGTAGACCTTCATTTTGATCTTCATTTGCAATTTCCCTACGTTGCTTATGAACTTCCAAATGCGATTCACTAGTGGGTGAACGGAATTCAGGTGTGTCAGAATTAACAGAAGTTGCAGAAGAGATGAAAACAGAAGCTCCATCTAAGTCGTCATGCAATTCCCCAACTCCATAAATGGAAGTGCCAGCATCCTGTGAAGGTTCTACCTTAACATCGTCGGAGTTTTGATTTTCATCATGATCACTGGGATCCACCAATTTATCAGAGCTTGACAGATGACTCTCCAAGTCGGAGGGAGATTTGACATCGGCTTCATGTTGGCTATCAGTAGTGAAAGAAAACATATTGCTATCCAAATCTTGGTGGATATCTGTGTTACCTTGCTCCACGGAACTTGACAAAAAGACATTATCTTGTTCAATTGGAAATATGTGTTCTTCAGTTGACCGACTTTTCTCTAAATGCTCCGTATCTACCTGTGAAAACTGTGAGTCCCCTGCCGCATGCATAGGTGAACTATTAGAAGGTATACGGTGGGCATCAGAAGGCACCGAGTCCAGAGTTTCATTATCGCCTTGGATTGGAACAGACATATCTTCATTATCTTGTCTTGTTATTTCATTCGGCAGCGCATCTTCCTCCGCAGACTCATCATCTAACTTTTCAGAAGAAGCCAGTTGATAGTTTGACTCTAGAGATTCTATATCATGTCCACGAACCATGCCTGAATCAGCTACACCCTTTTCTGATACAACATCCGAAGAAAAATTTGTATCCACAAACTCAGTCACTGTTGAACCATTTTGATCAACAGGATTTGGTATAACTGCAGATGACTCCTCTGCAGCAACATTGTGCTGGTCTATATCTTCAGATTTCTCGGCACTCATTTCATGTTCGACTTCCGCATGCAGTTCAGAAGAGGCTGCTTGAGTTTTCTCATGTTCCTCCTGCTGCATCCTTTCAAAGTTTTCTTCTTTTTTTATTTCCTGAATCAAGGATGCTAGTAATCCACTTTTTGAAGAATTGTTCTTTTTCTTTAACAGGCTTGATGTCTTACAAGCTAAAAGTGGGGTTGGTTCTGGTATGGGCGGCATTGCAGCAGTGATACAAGTCGTACGAATTTGGTTTGTGGTTTCTGTGCGTGAATTATGTTGTAGAATGTAGTTTTTTAATGAATCATGGGAGGTGAGGTCACAACATGATATTTGTGAAATGGTGCAGGTTATGAATGGTTGTTGCTCGGAACTGAAGGCCTTGAAATTCATGGAGTCCCTGCGACATTGCTGCTTCACACGGTATGCTATGAGACGCGAAACAACGGCTGGTTTGGTAGCTGATGCCTTGTGTGAGGTTTCTCGGAGTGCAGCTGAGGGTCTGTTGGTGCAAGTTCAGGTGGTAACGTAACTCGATTGGATGCTGACCCCATCATCTGAGGTAACATTTGGGGCTGGTTAGTAGCCTGCGGGGCATAAGCAACTAACGGACCAGCAAAAGTTGGATCGGCGTAAGGATAAGGAGCATGAGCCATAGAGTGATTAGGATCAACTTGTGAAGAATTGAACTCAGTTTCAGAAGGATGATTCAAAAACATAAAAGGCTTCATGTAACCTTCAACAACACTGTAAAATTTAGAACTTGGCCTTTGGGATCTAACAAAGATATGTATGAAGAAGAAAGAGAAGTAACGTTTGAAGTGTTGCTGTTGGGTTGAAATTGGGCATGTCCCCCTTTTTTTTAATTTTCTGTTTGTTGTAAATTGTAAACAAATTATACTCTGCTATTAACAGTGAGTTTTGGAAATTCTGGATGGACTTGATAATGAATGTGGATGATACTTGTAGTATATCAATTTATTTTGGGGTGAATGAACCTTGTTGGGCCTTTTGCACCATAACTTGCTATTTGCACCATGAAACAAATTGAGACACTTGAAATAGATCATTGTTTCTCTGTTATCCATATTCAATCCAAACGGAATCAGACATAAGCATTGCGGATAAAACCAGAAAAATGAATCCATCCTCCGTTTGTACTTTTGAGCTATATTCAAACATGATCATAGATAACCTTAATTCATGATTAGAATTCCAAAACATAATCTATGATTCTCACAAACATCATTCTTGGATTTTCACTTAAATAGAGCACTGAATTGATTCATATTTTCATCTTGACCTGATCACTTTGCTTGACGACTTGAACATAACCTCCTTGATCAGGTTAAAAAACCTTGATAATTCTTCTTGTCAGACACAAATACCTCGATCCCCTGTGGAATGCAAAAATGTTATGCAATGCTAATGCTAATGATGCAATAAAACATAAGCCAAAGAGGTTGGTCAAATTTTGGGGTACAACAGTTGCCCCTATTCAAACGGCTTGGACCTGAAGGGATGAAAGGTGAACAACTTTCATACAATCAAGGTAAAAGACGGTTGAATACCCAAGAACCCGGAAATTTGACAACCGCGAAACGAACCTCTGACATCGCCGCCAGGAACCCATATTAAGTAGAACGTCTGACCTCGCCGTCAGCTCTTTTAATAGCATCTAACCTCGCCGTCAGATCTCAACGTCAAAATTATAAATCAACTGACTTTATCGTCGGTCCTTAATATTTTCTGACTTTGCCGTCAATTTTTTCACATAACTTTGGTAAAGCCCCTGACTTCGCCGTCAGCTCTTCAAAATAATCTGCTGACCTCACCGTCAAGTTTACAATATTTTCTGACTTCGCCGTCAAATTTTTTTTCAAAATCGTCTTCTGACTTCGCCTTCAATCCTCAGAATAATTTGACCTCGCCGTCAATTTTTCCGTTAAATACGAACAGCCATTAAATTCAAAGATATAATTACTTTTGACATTGCCGTCAAAACAAACTTTCAACATCACCGCTGAAGAGTACAATTACTTTTGACATCGCCGTCAACACAAACATCTCAACATCGCCGTTGAAGAATATAATTACTTTTGACATCGCCGTCAACACAAACATCTCAACATCGCCGTTGAAGAATACAATTACTTTTGACATCGCCGTCAACACAAACATCTCAACATCGCCGTTGAAGAATATAATTACTTTTGACATCGTCGTCAACACAAACATCTCAACATCGCCGTTGAACAAATAAATCACTCCGACATCGCCGCCAGAACAAACTTTTCAACATCGCCGTTGAACAAACAAATCCTTTTGACATCGCCGTCAGAACAAACTTTCAACATCGCCGCTGAAAAACTGAATCATCTGACATCGCCGTCAGTACCAACCTTCAACATCGCCGCTGAAAACCAAATCACTTGACATCGCCGCCAATACCAACCTTCAACATCGCCGCTGAAAACCAAATCATCTGACATCACCGTCAATACCAACCTTCAACATCGCCGCTGAAAACCAAATCATCTGACATCGCCGTCAGAAACACTCACTCAACATCGCCGTTGAAAACCAAATTACTTGACATCGCCGCCAAAACAAATCTTCAACATCGCCGCTGAAAACCAAATTATCTGACATCGCCGTCAGAAACAAACACTCAACATCGCCGTTGAAAACCAAATCATCTGACATCGCCGTCAGAAACACTCACTCAACATCGCCGTTGAAAACCAAATTACTTGACATCGCCGTCAAAACTAAATCATCTGACATCGCCGCCAAACTTTCGCTAAATATAAGCGAGCAACAAGATTCACGATATTAAGACCACTCGTTGATGATAACCACAAAAGAACTCCGCTGGGGAAACAAAATGAGTCTGGGTCTAGCCAACACACGGGCAAAGATACTAATCATCTGCAAGATTCACTTGAAACAAAAGGGTAACGACCTGGCTTATGTTTCACATGCATATGTTTGAATATGACGAAATGCTCCATACGAAATGGAAATGCTTCGCGTTTGGATAGATGTTATGCATGTATGTAGATGCGAATGAACCACTTTAGCAAAATAAATGCTAAAGAGAAAGAGCCAACTCCGTTGGGTCAAGGCTAGACACGCCTAGCGCAAACAAACTCATGCTGGGGAATGCAAGCCGTGGATGGCTTCCGAGAAAAAAACTTCTGGGTAAAACACTGCTCTGCTAAGAACAAAACCACTCCGCCGAGGATCCTAATCAAACTCCACTGTGAAAAACGTCCAGGATGGCCTAAATGCCTACAACTCTTTCGGGGAACAAACAATTTGGCTGGAGACAACAACTCCATTCTACCGGGGAAATCAGCCATGACTGATTAGCCAGAATAACTCTACTGGGGAAACACAGCAGATTGCTGAGGAATAGCTCCATTCTGTCGGAGGTTGAATCCACTATCTGCTAGGGATATTGAATAAGGCTTACTGGAAGATTATCCCACACTCTCTCTGCTGGGGATGGAAATGAACGATCTCTGAGTCAGTTCCACTCTGTGGGGAAGGAAAATTAACTCTGCTAACTTGGCTGTGGATTAGATAAGGAGGGAATCATCATCAACCTCTGCTTGGGGAAAATGAGAAGTAAACTTCAACAATACTTCCGTTTGAGGAATGAGTCAATGACCTAGACTATGAGGGGAAAGAAGTCAATTGTTCAGACTCTGTGGGGATAACAGTACTGCACTCGCCTCACTGCTGGGGAAATAAACCCAAATCTGCTTCTATAACTCTGATAAGCTCTGAAGATATGGAGAGGAACACATCTCCTTCGTTTACGATTTTGCCCCAGCCTGTGGGACTTTTGTAAAAACCTTCCTCGAAAGGAGACCTGAAATTTCGGTACCCTGATGGTTAGATATGAACTGCACCAGCGCTTCGAACCCCGAAGAAGTGCTTCAAGTCAATTTCCTTTCTGGATAAGGATATTTGTCGTGCTCCTGGGGTGGCCTGCCCCAGCTTTGAAGTGATTTCGCCCCTGATTGGCTGGATTGGAGAAGTGCCTTTGACTTCGAGAGATTTACCTAATCTCGACCTGATTGCCCCAGATTAACGGACCTTAGGAAATGGCGTCTTCGACTGGCCTTCGAGTGGTTTGATGAGCCTCGACCTGATTGCCCCAAATTAACTACATCTAAGAATGACCGACTCTGCTTTTATGATCATTTGATATGGCTCGCCCCTGCTCAACAGAGTATTCAAGCATTATGCATCTTATCTATCAAACTTTCCACTGTGGAAACTTTCTTGATGTCAAATGCTTTCTTGTAAGTTAAACAATTTGTTTTGCAAAAGATAATATTAATGCAATGCATATGACAGTTTTGAAATCCAAGTCTGTTCACTGGAAAAAATTGTGGCATTTAGTGAACGAATCACTTATCAGAAATATCAATATCCATACCCATAGGGTAAGAAAAATCCTTTTAGGAGTCAGTTTCGACGCGATCTTTATCGAAGTATGCTTTCGAAACAAAGTTGCTTCAATTAGGACTTTTGAAGGTTGTAACGTGGTCGGGTTCACGGTTGGAAAGAAAGGATATGAGGCTCAAAGTTTTGTTTAACCCACCCACTCTCCTTAATATTCTTCAATCCTATGTTCAGCTAATTCAACACAAGCGCTCACTTCTCAAAGGTTAAATGACCGGAGTGATGGTTCGGGAAACCACAAGTTTGTGGAGTGACAGTCACTCGCTTTCGTCTTTGGTGCCTGGAGTCACACGACTTGTTTTTCATCATATTCATTCCCTATTTTTTACTGACTCTTTTGAGTATATCTTCTGATTTCAAAGTCCAGCGGGATAACCTAATTTTTGCCTAAGCCATTTGTTTCCAAGTTATCGACTTAGCGGGCTTTTTTTTTTTGTTTCTTTCTTTTGATTCTCTTTTTTTTTGAACAAATCGTATGACACCGGCTTGTCTGACTTGTTGAAGGGGTTGTGACTGTTTCACTCCTTGGCTGGTGAAGGATAACCATTTGTGGTTCTTTAGGTACGACCTATATGGGTGTGATTGATCCTCGAACGGACGCTCCGCTTGTAATTTGGATGCTTGGTCAAATTAACTGACACCTACCCTGCCCCAGGTTAAGATTGAAGGTTTTTCGTTTTTCAGAAAGAAACTCCTACTACTAGGCTCAAAAGGGTTTAACAAAGGATTATCTTCCTTATATCACCGGTGTTTAGGAATTTGAAACAATGCCTGTACATCATCAGCAGAAGTTTTAATTCAAAAAGCATACATTCAGAAGTTTGCGTCTTTAAATTTCGTCATCCTCCCTCGGATTCCGCTTAAACAAGCGTTTGACATTAATGAAAAAGCAATATTGAGTGAACACGAGTGGATTTAATCAAAACATGCATATTCATTTCATTATCATTATCAATTGAAAACAGACAAGTTCAACAGATAAGATTTTCAAATAAGTTTGCACTTTAACAGAAAGGAAACTACAAAATGCAAAGAAATAATATGAAAAGATTGCCAGCTTCGGGGAACTGGGCTTTCAAGTCTTGACTCACTGCTGAACCAGCCACCTTTAGAATTGCTCGTCGAAGTCATCCTGATAATCTTCTGAACACCCGCTCTCGGTGAATCCCTCCATAACATTAGCTTCCGAACCCACATGACTAGACGAAGGAAGATCGTTGATCTGAATACCTTGAGGCGTGATTGAAAACCTGTTGGAGTCCAGCAGAGTCTGAACCTGGCTTCTTAGCACCTTACAGTCTTCGGTTGAATGCCCCTGCGCCCCAACATGGTACTCACAACGGGCGTCGATATTAGAACCTGGCGTATGTGGATGAATCTCTGGATCAGTATTTTTTGGCACTATCAATCCATATGTGATCAAGTCTGGCAATATCTGACTGTACGACAACGACAAATGGGTGAACTGCTTCTTTGGCTTCCTTGGTCTTCGTCGGGCGTGCTGACGCGACTGATGACAGTATGACTGCTGACTCTGGCGGGGAACAGATATCTGATGCAAAGACCCAAAGGATCGTTGACTCTGAATAGTTGAGACATCGGGAGACTGAGTCTGAGGTATCGGGGACTCCCTTCGTTTAGGAACTTTCATTCTTAGGCTTGGCCTAGGAACGGGCAATAGCTGCGGGCAGGGAGACTCTAGGGTCACAGATTGCAAGACAGGCTCCTGACCTGATGCAACTTCAGGGGAGAGAATAGGAACATCCACATCTTCTGGAATAAGACCATTGCTCGGCATGAACTCAAATGCTCTTGCATCGATTAAGTCTTGAACTTTGTGCTTAAAAGCTTTACAGTTCTCGATATTATGCCCCGGCGCCCCAGAATGGAAATCACAATGGGCATTTTCATCATAGCCTTGTGGTGGCTCGCCAGTCAACGGAGCCATAGTGCGAAGCTTAACCAATTGAAGCTGAAGCAAGGGTTGCAACAACTGAGCATAAGTCATGGGGATCTGGTCGAACATTCTGTCGGACTGCTTCGTCCTTTGAGCATACCTCATAATCCTAGGATTGTCTCGGGAAACAGGAAGCAGTTGTTGGCGAGGAAATACTGGAACCTCAGGTTGTGTAAGATATCTTTGAGGCACTTCACGCCTTGGGAGAGGTTCCATATGTAAAGGTGGAATGGCCATCTCTGCCGCAGCTTCGGGCACATGATCGCCTTCCTTTCTCAACACATTTCTCATGACTTCTGTTATCAAGCCCATCTGAGTCTTCAACTGATGGACTTCTTCTCTAAGCACTCTCTGATCCTGAAACAAAACTTGCATGTCCATCATGAATTGTCCCATTTGGCTTCGGATTCCCCTCAACTCTTCTCGAATTTGTTCCATAGTTGTCTCTGTTGATTTTCTTTTGGTGGAATGATCTTCAATTCTGATACAAGCCGGATGGAAAACCACATGAAGCAATTACGTTCACAAAATTAGAACACCTCTATGCAAATGAATAATGATGCAATATGCAAGACATGCAAAGAAATGCAAATGAATATGCAAATGCAACAGGGGATCAAACGTTGTTGTGTTGTTGACGGTGACGGACCAGCGCTTCGCCTTGAGACCAAACAACATTAGTACAAGGATCCCACTGTAACTGTTCATACTGACAAACAGGTAGGATGAAGGTCAAAGTTTTTCCTGCAAGGCAGCACAACGAGATACCTCTCACCTTGGGTGAGCAATCTATTAGTTTAAGAGGGTATTCCAAAGGCTTTTCAAACAAAGTCCCATGCACTAACCCTCAAAAGTTTCCCATCATAACGACTACTCGTAAGACGGTAATCCCTTCAAAAGGATGAACACAGAGTTATGTTTTAGCAACCTTTGGAATAAGGTTCTACAAAAGGTCCTCAGAATCGCGGACTCCCAAGTTGAAGATAAGAACGCCATTACGACTACACGTAAGACATAATTATTCCAACGGGGTCTCATCTGAGCGATGGAATTCGATCCAACTCAACGAGTCCTAAGTCTCGCAAATCAGAAAGAAACTACCTCCTAACTTAGTGCATACTCGAAAGCTCGGGTAGAAAGCTTTATCCTCACAAACCAAACCAAATGAACCCAACAAGTTAGAAATAAACATAACCATAAAATAAATAGCAAAACAAATAAAGCACAAATGCGACAAACAAAATAGGTGTGGCTTGCTAGGAGTCCCCAGCAGAGTCGCCAGCTGTCGCTACTCGAAAAATGCATCGTGCAACGACGGGGAGGCGAAAAGAAAGGACAGAAGAGTCGTCACCGAACTTTATTTATCCCATGAGGGGAAAGGAAAATATCGAGAAAACCTTAAGAAAAGAATGGATAAGATGGTCTCGCAACCATGAACGGGTTCGGAAGTCGGTTATGCAAGGGGAAGGTATTAGCACCCCTCGCATCCATCGTACTCGATGGGAACCTTTTGTTTGTCGATGTGTGAATTTATCTGCTTAAATATTATGCTATAAGAAGTGTGTTTCAAAAGGGTTAAGGGAAAGGTTTAGAAACGGGAAACAAGGGGTGACGAGGGAAAGAAAGGACTCGATAGGACTTCGCGGTCTAGGCCTACGTATTCTCAACAGATATGAGAAAGTCAGAGTCGACGTAGTTCGGGAAACTACGGGTGATAGGGGGGATTGTGCTCGCCAAGACATCGCCGTCTTGTGCCTACGTATTCTCATCTGGTATGAGAAATCAGAGCAGCCGTAGTTCGGCCAACTACGGGTGAAAGGTGAAAAAGGGAGCTCGCTAGGATTATCGCAATCCTATGCCTACGTATTCTCAACGTGCAAGAGAAATCAGAGCAACGTAGTTCGTGGAACTACAAATATGGGGGGAATGTGCTCGCCAAGACATCGCCGTCTTGTGCCTACGTATTCTCATCTGATATGAGAAATCAGAGCAGCCGTAGTTCGGCCTACGGTTTGTTGATGTTTTTTATGGATGATGCTATCGTGCGCATTCTAGCAGTTAGGTGTTTCGCTGCTCGCTCGTTGGAGACTTAGGCGTTACCTGTTTGCGGTAGAACGGACGTAACATATCCTTTTTGAAAGATTGATTAGTTTTCGCCACACGAGGCAAGAAGTCACGTTTGATTGATTGGATTGTTTTTTAGGGGGCGAGACAGGTCCTCGGATAGTAACCCCTACGGGTAGTACCCAATTCTTTATCTCAAAGTTTTTGTTATAAAAGGGTGTGGCGAACGAGGCGTCTTCGTATTGAAAGACGAGCGTCGAAACCACCCTCACTACAGTGGGCATCCCTACGCTCGGAGAAGAAGAGGTCTACACCCAATCCTCTCTCTTTAATTCAATGCAAAGAGAACTTCGTTCTCTTATTAAAGATGTTTTTGGTTTTGAATGGTAAGTGCTTTGCGACAGAGAACCCTACGGTAAACGTCAGCACTCGGGATAGGAGAAGGCCTACGCCTAACCACTCCACGACCCTTCAAGTTTTTGTTACGAAAATGATTTGAAAATGCACTCGGTACAGGACCGAGGTTTTAGGTGACAAGGGTTGCGGGATGAAGTTATGAAAGCGAGATGGTGGACAAAGTCGCGTCTTCGTATTGAAAGACGAATATCAAGACCACCCTCACTACAGTGGGCATCCCAACATTCGGAGAGGAAGAGGTCTACACCTAATCCTCTCTTTTTAATTCAATACAAAGAGAAATTAGTTTATTATTGAAAGTGTGCTCGGTACGGGACCGAGGTTTTAGGAGGAAAAGTTTATAAGCGTCTTCGTATTGAAAGACGAGTGTCGAAACCACCCTCACTACAGTGGGCATCCCAACACTCGGAGAGGAAGAAAGTCTACACTTAATCCCCTCTTTTTAATTCAATACAAAGATAATTTGATTTTGAAAATTGTTTGACAAAGGACTCGGTACGGGACCGATGTTTTTAGGAGAGAAAAGTTTAGAAGCATCTTCGTATTGAAAGACGAGTGTCGAGATCACCCTCACTACAGTGGGCATCCCAACACTCGAAGAAGAAGGGGTCTACACCCAATCCTCTATTTTTAATTCAACACGAAGAATTGTTTTAAAAATATTTTCAAAGATACACTTGGTACGGGGCTGATGTTTTAGGGGAAGAAGCGTTGGGGAGAAATGGTCTCAGATCCAACGTTATCCATCAATATTTCGATTGATAACGAATTACGGAGGTCTCGTCATCGACCCAAACAGATGAAAATGAGACAAAAAGTCCTATGACAAATGAGAAAATCAAATCCAACTTCTAAGAGAGAAAATGAATCAAAATTCTAAAAGAAATTGAAATAAAACCCGAATAGAGAATAATATAAACTTCTATATAAAATATTATAAAAAACAATATACTTGTAGAATTCAAAAGAAATGAATACAATATAATAAATATTAACAAATCTGTTTTGAAAAATAATATATAAATTAAAACTAACCAAAAGTATAAAAAGAATAAATTAAGTTTACAAATTAATATTTACAAAAACCATTAAACGAAACAGAGGGGGTACAACTTGGAGTGTGGAAGAAAACCAACCTCTGTAAAAACGCAGGTAAAGAGCATTACGAAGCAAATCAAAGTGAATCGCACCACAACTTCACTAGGAAGAGTATTTCATCTCCAGACGCCTCCGTTCATTCCAGGCTTAGGATTAAATGTCTCCTCCTTCTCTTTCTCGATCTCTCGGTTTCGAATTCTCTCTCCATTCTATTGGTTTGCTTTGTTCATGGTTTTAGCGATGGGGGGTTCTGATGAGTGGGTCTCGCGATGGTGAGGGTGGATTGAGAGATTGATGATGGTTGTCGAAGAATCTGAGGTTTTGTGAAAGATTTTCGGAAGGGGGATATGGGTTACCGGTGATTGGGGTTACGGAGATGGGTTTCGGAGCTTCGTGAGGAGTTTCACATGGGGAAATCGAAGGAGGTTGAAGGAGAGAAAACAGGGTTGTTGTTATTGGTTTTCAGGTAGTATTGAGGGTGAGTAAAAAAAAAAAAAGAGGAAGGGTTTCCGTTGTGGTTCGCGGTGGTGGTTCGAAGGAGCTTCGAAGATGCGAAAATGAGTGACTTTTGTTGGGTTTTGAAGGAGAGGAACAGGTTGTAGATTTGAAGATGTGAAACGTTTGATTGAAGATGGGAGAATGAGATTCGAAAGTGGGAGATGGTAATGGAAAGTGGAGGAAGATGTTAAGTTTGAAGTTGATGAGATGTTGTTGGTTTTTCTGGTGATAGTTTTAAAATGATGATGGAAATTTTTGAAGCTGAGGTTATGATGTTGTGAGATTTGAAGGTGAAGGTTATTGTTGTGCTATGTGATTCTCAGGTTTTGTTTCAAGGCTCTCAGATGAGTGTTTTTTTTCCTTTTTTTTTAGAGTTGTATGGTTTTATTTGTGTGTGGGTTGAAGGTTGAAGTAAGGTGTGAGTTTGGAAGCTTGTCGAAGATGGGCTTGAGATTTTGTTAGTGAATGAGAAGAGGAAATATGGGCATTGTTTTGGGTATGAAGGTACGACGAGTTTGAGCGGTGGAGTTTGCTGTTAACAGTTTAAAGGTGAAGGTTATGAAAACTAGAGAAGTTGGGGTCGTAGCAAAACGAGCTTTCGTTTGAAGCTTTGTTGTTGCGTTTCATCCAATGCACTGTGCGTGATTCATGATGCAATTTTCATTGTGATATCGTTTAGAGGAGTGAAGCTTAGAGCTTGTTGATGATGGAGGACGAAGATGGAAATGAGCTTCGAAGGTTGAAGGGGATGGTGATTGAGAATGGAGTAATGGTCTGATGATGATGAAAATTTTGAAGATGGATGATAAACTGGTGAAGGTGGGGATATCTTCGGTTAGATTTCTGTGTTCTCGATGACGCGAAGGTTGAAAGAACAAGGGTGTTGGAGATGGAAGTTTGAAAGGTTTTTGATGTTTGCTTCTGTTGAGTGTGGTGGTTGTTTAGTGTTGTTATTGCTAAAAGTTTTGAAGGTTTGTTTAAAAATGGGAGTTCAAACTGAGTAGTGAAGATGAGTCTTGATAATGGTTTGCAGAATGTTGAATGGACTAAAGATTGAGGTTTGAGAGTTCATGAAGAAGAGGAAGATTGAAAAAGCTTTTGGGGCTATTTTTGAAAGAGATGGGGGGCTAGGGTTTGGAGGCTGAAGCTGCTAGGGTTGGCCCCCCCTTGCTGTCACTTCTTATGAGGTTTTATATGGAGAGGGTATGCAGAGGCTTGAGGTGAGGTAGTACAAGCTCTTTTGTCTGTAGTGAGGTAATGTCTTTTTACCACAACACCAAATAATCTCTGATTTTACTGCTAGTAACTTGATTTTTTTACTGTCTGATTTTTATTTATTACCAGAGCTGCTACTGGATGCATTTTCCGATTTATCAATGGTAGTTCTGCTCATTTCTTCAGCATTGGTTGATACATCAATTTTCTGCTCATTCAACTTTGCCGAGCCAACTTCATCTGCTTCTGTTTTGATTAAAGCATCTTCTGCATCCAATTTTTCTGGAAGCTCCTCTTGATTATCTTTGGAGATTTCCTTTATAACAACATCAATATCTCCCAGGGATCTGGCTTCAATAACTTGAAGGTCTGAATTAACTTCCACATGATCTTTACATTCTTCACTATCAAGCTGATCTTTTATCGTGCTTGGCAGGATGACACCATTCACATCAACTCCTTCTTGAAGTTGCTTAAAAGCTATGTCGATATCTTCAAGCGATCTTGCTTCAAGAACTGGTATGTCATTGTCCTGCTCAACCTCTGCTGTCCTTACATCCTCTGGCAGTGAACTATCTTGAGCATCTCTAGTTTCATCTTGTACAATGTCAGTATGATGCAGTACACCGACATCACCGACACTAAAATCCCCAGCGGTGTCCGATTCTGACAAGAATTCCTCGTCAATTTCATTCACGCAATCAAATTCATTGATATTTTCTTCATTGTTCGGAGACATGAAGCCCTCTGCTGAAGGAACTAAGTTCTGTAGACCTTCATTTTGATCTTCATTTGCAATTTCCCTACGTTGCTTATGAACTTCCAAATGCGATTCACTAGTGGGTGAACGGAATTCAGGTGTGTCAGAATTAACAGAAGTTGCAGAAGAGATGAAAACAGAAGCTCCATCTAAGTCGTCATGCAATTCCCCAACTCCATAAATGGAAGTGCCAGCATCCTGTGAAGGTTCTACCTTAACATCGTCGGAGTTTTGATTTTCATCATGATCACTGGGATCCACCAATTTATCAGAGCTTGACAGATGACTCTCCAAGTCGGAGGGAGATTTGACATCGGCTTCATGTTGGCTATCAGTAGTGAAAGAAAACATATTGCTATCCAAATCTTGGTGGATATCTGTGTTACCTTGCTCCACGGAACTTGACAAAAAGACATTATCTTGTTCAATTGGAAATATGTGTTCTTCAGTTGACCGACTTTTCTCTAAATGCTCCGTATCTACCTGTGAGAACTGTGAGTCCCCTGCCGCATGCATAGGTGAACTATTAGAAGGTATACGGTGGGCATCAGAAGGCACCGAGTCCAGAGTTTCATTATCGCCTTGGATTGGAACAGACATATCTTCATTATCTTGTCTTGTTATTTCATTCGGCAGCGCATCTTCCTCCGCAGACTCATCATCTAACTTTTCAGAAGAAGCCAGTTGATAGTTTGACTCTAGAGATTCTATATCATGTCCACGAACCATGCCTGAATCAGCTACACCCTTTTCTGATACAACATCCGAAGAAAAATTTGTATCCACAAACTCAGTCACTGTTGAACCATTTTGATCAACAGGATTTGGTATAACTGCAGATGACTCCTCTGCAGCAACATTGTGCTGGTCTATATCTTCAGATTTCTCGGCACTCATTTCATGTTCGACTTCCGCATGCAGTTCAGAAGAGGCTGCTTGAGTTTTCTCATGTTCCTCCTGCTGCATCCTTTCAAAGTTTTCTTCTTTTTTTATTTCCTGAATCAAGGATGCTAGTAATCCACTTTTTGAAGAATTGTTCTTTTTCTTTAACAGGCTTGATGTCTTACAAGCTAAAAGTGGGGTTGGTTCTGGTATGGGCGGCATTGCAGCAGTGATACAAGTCGTACGAATTTGGTTTGTGGTTTCTGTGCGTGAATTATGTTGTAGAATGTAGTTTTTTAATGAATCATGGGAGGTGAGGTCACAACATGATATTTGTGAAATGGTGCAGGTTATGAATGGTTGTTGCTCGGAACTGAAGGCCTTGAAATTCATGGAGTCCCTGCGACATTGCTGCTTCACACGGTATGCTATGAGACGCGAAACAACGGCTGGTTTGGTAGCTGATGCCTTGTGTGAGGTTTCTCGGAGTGCAGCTGAGGGTCTGTTGGTGCAAGTTCAGGTGGTAACGTAACTCGATTGGATGCTGACCCCATCATCTGAGGTAACATTTGGGGCTGGTTAGTAGCCTGCGGGGCATAAGCAACTAACGGACCAGCAAAAGTTGGATCGGCGTAAGGATAAGGAGCATGAGCCATAGAGTGATTAGGATCAACTTGTGAAGAATTGAACTCAGTTTCAGAAGGATGATTCAAAAACATAAAAGGCTTCATGTAACCTTCAACAACACTGTAAAATTTAGAACTTGGCCTTTGGGATCTAACAAAGATATGTATGAAGAAGAAAGAGAAGTAACGTTTGAAGTGTTGCTGTTGGGTTGAAATTGGGCATGTCCCCCTTTTTTTTAATTTTCTGTTTGTTGTAAATTGTAAACAAATTATACTCTGCTATTAACAGTGAGTTTTGGAAATTCTGGATGGACTTGATAATGAATGTGGATGATACTTGTAGTATATCAATTTATTTTGGGGTGAATGAACCTTGTTGGGCCTTTTGCACCATAACTTGCTATTTGCACCATGAAACAAATTGAGACACTTGAAATAGATCATTGTTTCTCTGTTATCCATATTCAATCCAAACGGAATCAGACATAAGCATTGCGGATAAAACCAGAAAAATGAATCCATCCTCCGTTTGTACTTTTGAGCTATATTCAAACATGATCATAGATAACCTTAATTCATGATTAGAATTCCAAAACATAATCTATGATTCTCACAAACATCATTCTTGGATTTTCACTTAAATAGAGCACTGAATTGATTCATATTTTCATCTTGACCTGATCACTTTGCTTGACGACTTGAACATAACCTCCTTGATCAGGTTAAAAAACCTTGATAATTCTTCTTGTCAGACACAAATACCTCGATCCCCTGTGGAATGCAAAAATGTTATGCAATGCTAATGCTAATGATGCAATAAAACATAAGCCAAAGAGGTTGGTCAAATTTTGGGGTACAACAGAATGCTATGATATGCGAAAAATGCAAAAATGCAAAGAAACAAAAGTCAGTTACGGGTAAAATGAAAGGCAAATTTTGGGGTGCTACAGAGGGGCGTCTCAAAAGAATTTTCCAGAAAAAAGGAGAAAGGCCTATTGTGTTTCACAAAAATCCCAACTTCAAGTCCATACTTTTTAATTCATATGAGATCCACAAAAAAAATGCTTCAAATCTTGTTGGAAGCCCAATGATGCACCTGCAAATAAGGGGAGACCACCATCTGCTAGTGGTAATAGCGCACTGCTCTCCTTCCAAGAGCCGTACGAAGCAGTCACACACCACCCTAATTTACCACAACCCGCAACTACTTGTGTCCTCCTTTACGCCAAAATGATCTGCAAGATAATACATACTTATCCACTCTTCCTCGCAAAAAAAAAACAGGTCTCAAAATATCCTGTCCCATCCATGATACACCAACAATACATATACGACAAAAGAGAGGCACTCCCAAAATTCACCTCCACAGCGCAGACAATATGAATACAGCAGCCCACACGGTACCTCATATAAGGCTGTAGTTGTAATGTTCATCCGACCCGTCAATACCAAAATGCAACAATTACCATTCTCACGCACCACTTGCGAAAGAGGCAATTAACATTCTTCCGTACACCAATAACGCATAGGCTGTATTAATCCACATACCTCTACACCACAAGCCTGCGTACTATGTACCTTCTTCATCCAGCTGGCTGTGTTATTTCTCATGGTATATGCATAACAAACAGCAGTAAGAGCCCAATAATTCTGCCTCATTCATCCCCGAATTACCCTCAAACCTATCATATAAAAGCATCTTTATCTTTCAGAAGAAGGGGGAGTCGTTCTTACCCATTTTCATTCTTTCCAAACAACTGACCTCAGTCCAATCTCAAGCTTCATCGCATCTATCCACAAAAACAAACCCAAATCACAAATGAATCCCAAAACTTCAACCAACAACAAAACTACAAATTGTTCGAACCATAATCTTCTCGCCTTCCATATTCAAATAAACCCAATCATCAACAATCATTCCTGAACAAAACTTCATTTCCTTTTTCGTTTAGAACAAACCATCCGCCCACCTCCTTCTTCATTTTTCAAGCAACAAAACTCCCAACCTCTAATCTTCTTCAGTTAACGAAACTGAAACCCATTTCTACAGAAATCAACCCACAAAATCCATTCATCTTCAAACTCCCAAAAAAGCACAAACCCAGAAGAAATTAGATGAAAAAGGAGAGAGCAGATCTAGAAATCCGAAAATGAAACCCAAATAGATGAGGAGGAAATAGAGGAAAAGACCTTGAATCTGAGAAAAAGCAGAAGAACAAGGTTGAGATGAAAAGCGAGCAGGTGAGACAGATGCATTTTTAAACGTAAGAGATGGTTGGGTCGTGCGAATGCTTTGATGGTGTCGATTTCGGATGAACCTCACTCACTGCCATAGGTTGTTCGCGGTGTTGGATGTGGTTACCGTCGTCTCTTTCATTTTCAATTTTGGTGTTTTTCATGTTTTTGTTTCTCATGAGAAAGCATTTGTTTTAAGTGGTGACTAGTGTTTCAAACCGTAAGGGTTATCATGGGCATTGTAGCAGCCCATCTGTATTTATATTTCCACCCTATTTTACATTTCCAACCCCATTTTATTTTTTTCTAAATATGTAATATATATTTTTAAAGAGATTTTTAATATTATAAACATTTTCAGATTTCCATTTTATGTTATAATTAGTTTTAGTTAAAATTTATAATATACTTTTTTTTATAGTTCTTTTTAGAATATTAATATTTTATACTTTAACTTTGTTTAGAACTTTTATATATTTTCTTTAGAGTTTAGTTCCTAATATTTTCATTTATCTTTGGGAATTTTTGCTCATTTTTGGTCGATGACAAGACCTCAAAGTTGTTTTTCTGTCAAATTATTGATGAAAAATAACTAACCCGATACCAACTTCTTTTTAACTTCTCATTTTCGATTTTTATCTATTTTTATTCTTTTTCATTCGATTCTTACTCACTTTTGGTTAATGACGAATATTTAATAATTATTATCGGTCAAATTATTGATACATGATAATTTATTCGAGACTATCTTATTTTCTATTTCATTTTCCTCTTCATTTCTATTTTTATTCATTTTTCCGATCGATGATGTCTTCCGATTCGTAAGCGTCGTGTATTGAAGTCAATAACCTTCTCGATTTCAAATCTATGGAGAATGACCATTTGGGTCATTTTCTCTACTTTGGGATTGTGATAGGCTACCTTCGATTAATCAACATTTTGTTTACGATTAAGACGAGATCCACCTCATTTCGTCCGCGCGACACGATTAAATTGGAGAATGGTTCTCAATACCATTTCTCTGTCTTGTTCATAGCACGAATATCAACTCACGCGACCTCCTATAGACCGAATTCCATTATAAGTCAAGCCACGATGGTTTAGCGTTACATTTGTCCTGATTTAATTTCTAACTACACTAACAACTAACTTTAATTTCCGTCAAATATTATTGTGGATATTATTGTTATATTATCTTGCTATATTATTTATACTCATATCATATTCATCTTATCTTATTCACCCATATTCGAAAACACGTAATAAACCATCAAAATCCTAAAAGCCATATTGGTGGACTGTTGGATCATTGGTCATTTGCAGGAACCCTAATATTGAGTTGTGCCCGACTTTGCTCAAGGCATAGTTTAGGACACATTGCACACACACGACTTTCTCTTGGGCTACCTGACAATGAGACCTCTTTATTTCGTGCAATCCCGTGTAATTTACATGTACCCCTCTCCCATTCCAATGTATGTTTCGCATTTCTTTGATTATCGGTTTATCTCATAGGAGCACTCATAGGGACTAGAGCGGATCAAACTATTTTCAAACTAACTCTCGATTCGTCATCGAGCCATTTTCAAACACCCTCTGTAAGTCGAGTGCTCATACGCATTCGCCATCAACCTATTGCACACACTTCACCGTGGATTCGATATTAGGGGCACCCTCAGGGACTAGTATCGTTTCTCACAACTCGACCCTTGATGCGTAAGTCAAGTTGGTCCCGTTTCTCAAACCATTTCCAGTCCACTACGCGTTTTGCACGCGATAATGAGTCAAACCCTTGATCCAACGTCAAGCGGATTTTCCACAACAAACTATCAATCAAATAACAATTATTTAATTCTTTTCAAGGTGCAAATAGTGGGTTCAAGTCTTTGAGCTTGCTTTTGGTTGTTTGGATGCGAGTTATCTTATTCGTGTGTGAGTAATTGACGCCTTTAAATAACATTAAAAACTCGACAACGTTCAACCATCCCTCAACTATTCATCATTCCAAACACCATTTCAATCTCAAACAACTTTCTTTTTGAGATGAAAAAGAGAGAGTTCCAAGTCTTTGGTGCGCTCTCCCGATTACTTGGGTCCGAGAAGCCTTTCTTAAGCTTCAAGTAGTCGTCATCTGATAAAAATCACCCTTTCAAGTACAACCTTATCTTCAAGATGAAAAAGAGAGAGTTCCAAGTCTTTGGTTCGCTCTCCTGATTACTTGGGTCCGATAAGTCTTTCTTAAGCTTCGAGTAATCGTCATGTCTACCTTCTATCCATCCTCCATATCCCATTCCTTTTTGTGGTTGTTACCACGAACTACGACTGCTTTGATTCTTCTTTCTCGTCTGAATGTAAGATACGTAGGCACGAGATTGCGATGATCTTGGCGAGCACAATCCCCTTCATCTCCTGTTTCCCCCATCCTTTCCCGTAGTCGAACTACGACGCTTTGATTTCTCATTCTCATCCGAATGAGCATACGTAGGCACAAGGGCCCCAATCCTTGGCGAGCATCCTATCCTCTAACCATCCCCTTTCCCCTTAGCGTCTTTATCCCTTTATCGTACCGTTTTAGTATTTAGTATTGAGAAGAGAAGAATTAAGCTTAGCTAAATTTCATCACAATTTGAATTAAGAGGTTCCCGTTGAGTACAACGGACGTGAGGGGTGCTAATACCTTCCCCTCGCGTAACCGACTCCTGAATCCAGGAACATCAGGTTGCGACAGTCGTGTTCCTTCCGCTTTTAAGAGTTTTTCTCGAAATTTTTCTCTCCCGTTCATTCGGGATAAATAAAGTTCGGTGGTGACTCTTTCGAACCGCATTTCCGCACCTTTCGCGCGAGGGTCGCGTTTTCAAAGAAAGTTTTCGAGCTGCGACAACTGCACGTCTGCGAGATTTTCTTATCTAGTAATGGCTAGTGAAAGGGTCGAAAATGGGATTAAGTCTGGGAAGATTCCAAATGGTGGTGGATCCTCTTCGGGAGGAGCAAAGAAACCATATTCAGCAAACCCTAAGAGGATGGAAGGGGATGCAAATGCTATTTCTCACAAGGGTAAAGGTAGAGCACAATCTCTCTATCATCAACAAGTTGCTACTGTAGCTATCACGGTTGCACCTCAGCAACAAGTTAATGCACCATGACCTTATGCTGCTAGATACAGAATGGCTGATAGGTAGTTTGAGACTCCTTCGATGTCGTATTCTCAGTTGTTACAACATTTGTTGCAGATGCAATTGATTCAAAAGAGGACTGTGGCACCTCTCACTGGTACACCGCCTCCTGGTTACGATGCGAATGCCAGGTGTGATTTTCATTCAGGCGCCCCGGGCCATAATATTGACAACTGCAAAGCCTTTAAGCACAAAGTTCAGGACTTTCTTGACTCAAAGGCTATCAACTTCACCAACGAGGGGCCTAATGTGAATCAAAACCCGATGCCAAATCATGGGGTGACAAGAGCTAATACCGTTATTGAGGGAGAAAAGTTGAATCTAATAACTGGTGTTGGGGATTTGAGGACTCCGTTGAGTTTTAAGAAGGCTAGTTTATTGAAGAAGAGAGTGTTTCCAAGGTGTTCTGCTGACTCCTCAGAATGTGAAGTACAACTTGAGGGTTGCGATATTTTGAAGAAGATTATTTAGAGAATGATTGATGAGGGTTGTTTGCAATTTGACAAGGTTGTAAGAGAAGACGTTGAAGATAAGGTGACTAATAATGGAAGGGAAGTTGCTACAATCTCTATTTCATATCGAAAAATCAATATTTCAGCGCCTGCTAGGCCAGCGCCGGTTATTATTACTATTCCTGGACCTGTGCCGTACGAGAGCACTAAAGTCATCCCATGGAACTATGGGGCAGAGGTGTTCTGTAATGGGAAAAGACAAGAATTGATAGGATCTTCATGCGGAAGTTCTTCAGTTAGGAATATAGTTGGTGCTAGCGGTATCACTAGAAGTGGCAGGATCTTTTCCCCACCGGAAGTTAATACTGATAGGAATGACAAAGGAAAGAGTAAGGTAGTGATTAAGGAGGATGTCCAACAACAGGTTGATACTGATGTTTTCTCGAAAGACGCAGAGGAATTTATAAGACTCATTCGGAAAAGTGACTACAAGATTGTGGATCACTTAAATAAGACTCCTTCAAAGATTTCAATTTTGTCATTATTGTTGTGCTCGGAGGCACATCACAACGTTTTATTGAAAATCTTGAATTCAGCATATGTACCCCAAGAGATTTTTGTTAATCAGTTGGAGGGGGTAGTAGCTCATGTAAATGCTGGCAATGGCTTGGGTTTTACTGATTTAGAGTTAACCCCTGCCCAGAGAAACCATAACCATGCTTTAGACATATCAATGGAATGTAGAGGGTCCCTGCTGTCACATGTCTTGGTTGATACAAGATCATACCTCAATGTGCTTCCAAAGAAGGCGTTGATGAAGTTAGATACTCAAGGTTTGATATGCACGCCAAGTGATTTGGTTGTGAGGGCTTCCGGTGGGTCTAAGAGGTCAGTGTTTACAAAGATTACGATGCCCATTCAGGTTGGACCAGAGATTTTTGATGCAACATTTTACACTATGGATATCTAGCCAGCATACATCTGTTTTCTTGGCCAACCTTGGATACACGCTACGGGAGCAATCACTTCAACGATGCATCAGAAGCTGAAATATATGATGGAAGGGAAAGTTATTACATTATGCAGTGAAGAGGATATCATGGTTAGCCATTTGTCATCCTTTAAGTATGTGGAAGCAGATAAGGAGATCCACGAAACACTTTTCCAGGCGTTTGAAACAGTTTAGATTCAGGAAAAGTCTCCTGTAAAAGCCAAAAGTCCAGAGGTTTCCATGTCATTGTTTAAAGAAGCTCGTGCTATCGTAGAATCCGGTTCATCACAGAAGTGAGGCCAAGTTCTTAATGTTCCCGTCAAGCAGGACAAGTTTGGCCTGGGATACAAACCCTCTAGTTCTTCTCAAGACGTTCCAAGATATAGGGGAGCTGTTCAATTCACCGGCAGGGTGTGATATTTGACAGGATTAATGCTGTTGGAGATGACGAAGGTGACAATGATTGCGATATGGATGCCTGGATTCGTCCCTGTACTCCTAGCCAGAAGATGTGCAATTGGACTACTGAAGAAGTTATTCATGTTACTACTGTAGAGTAATGTTCATTGTTTTGATTATGTTCAGTCCTACATTCTGTCTGAGGCGTAGTGACCCAATCTGTGGGGCCCTCTTGTTATTTGCACTTTAGCATAAATAAAGGACGTTTTTTACATTCAAATATTGTGATCCCTATTTTTCTTGTTTTTTTGTTTTTGTTTTTGCATTTATTAAATAAAAAAATGGAAATGTGTTTTGTTTGTTGCATCACATAATAAACATAAACATCATCATGCAGGTATTTTCTATCATATACCGTCGATTCAAATTTAGCTATGGCTTCGTATGACTTGGATAATCCCATTTATCAAGCTGAAGAAGAGACTGATAAAGATTGTGAACTATCCAAAGAGTTAGCCAGACTTCTCAAGCAGGAGGAAAGGGTCATTGTTCCTCATCAGGAGGATATTGAAGTTATTAATCTAGGTACCGAAGACAACAAGAAAGAGGTTAGAGTTGGGGCTGCATTGGAAGACGATATCAAGAGAAGATTGGTTGAAATGCTCCGTGAGTATAAGGATATCTTCGCTTGGTCTTACCAAGACATGCTCGGGCTGGATACAAATATTGTGGTACATCGGTTGCCTCTCCGAGAAGAATGTTTTCCAGTCAAGCAGAAGTTGAGACGGACGAGGTCTGGCATGGCAGTCAAGATCAAAGAACAAGTTCAGAAGCAGTTGAATGCTGGCTTTCTTGCTATCACAAATTACCCTCCGTGGGTCACTAATATTGTTCCTGTTCCTAAGAAAGATGGAAAGGTCAGGATGTGTGTTGACTACAGAGATCTGAATAAAGCGAGCCCGAAAGACGATTTCCCGCTCCCCCACATTGATATGTTGGTTGATAACACCGCTCAATATTTTATGTTTTCCTTCATTGATGGTTTCTCTATGTATAATGAAATCAAGATGGCCCTAGAGGACATGGAGAAAACTACTTTCATTACACCGTGGGGTACTTTTTGCTATAAGGTGATGCCATTTGGATTGAAGAATGTTGGGGCAATTTATCAGCGGACAATGGTGACTCCCTTTCATGATATGATTTATCATGAGATAGAGGTATATGTTAATGACATGATTGTGAAGTCACAGATGGAGGAAGGACATCTGATCAATCTTTTGAAATTGTTTGAAAGGTTAAGGAAGTTCAAGTTGAGGTTAAATCCTAACAAGTGCACCTTCAGGGTGAGATCTGGAAAGCTATTGGGATTCATTGTCAGTGAAAAGGGTATTGACGTAGATCCTGCCAAAATAAAAGCTATACAAGAAATGCCTGAGCCGAGGATGAAAAAAGAGGTTTGTGGTTTCCTGGGGAGATTGAACTACATTGCAAGGTTCATATCTCATCTTACAGCCACTTGTGAACCAATATTCAAATTGTTGAGAAAAGATCAAATGGTCAGGTGGAATGAAAATTGTTAGAAGGCGTTTGAAAGAATAAAAGAGTATTTGCAGGAACCTCCAATACTCATGCCTCCAGTTGTAGGGAGACCTCTGATCATGTATCTCACGGTTCTTGAGAATTCAATGGGATGTATGCTCGGTCAACAAGACGAGTCAGGTAGAAAATAGCACGCCATCTACTACTTCAGTAAAAAGTTCACTGATTGTGAGTTAAGATACCCAATGCTGGAGAAAACATATTGTGCACTCGCTTGGGCTGCCAAGCGTTTGAGACAATACATGCTAAACCACACAACTCTGTTGATTCCGAAGATGGATCCAATCAAGTATGTCTTTGAAAAAAAGCGCTCTCCGGATGGATTTCCCGATGGCAAATGGTTTTAACAGAGTATGATATTCAGTATGTTTCCCAGAAAGCCATTAAGGGAAGCGTTTTGTCTGAATATCTTGTTGAACAACCGATTGAGGATTATCAGCCGATGAGGTTTGAGTTTCTAGATGAAGAGGTCATGTTTTTGAAGATGAAAGACTATGACGAGCCTTTACCTGACGAGGGTCCTGAGATTGGATCTCAGTGGAAACTGGTTTTCGATGGAGCTGTTAATTCATATGGTAATGGAATCGGTGCAATCATTACAACTCCTCATGGTTCTCACATACCATTCACTACTCGATTGACATTCTCCTGCATCAATAATAAAGTCGAGTACAAAGCATGCATTATGGGTTTAGAAGAGGCCATTGATATGAGGATCAAGAATCTAGATGTGTATGGTGATTCAGCGCCAGTCGTCAATCAAATCAAAGGAGAGTGGGAAACTCGTCAATGCCAACCTAGTGCCTTACAAGAATTATGCAAGGAGATTGTTGCCATTCTTTGATAGTGTTGAGTTCCATCATGTGCCAAGAGCTGAGAATCAGATGACGGATGCCTTGGCCGCATTATCATCGATGTACAAAGTGAATTACTGGAATGATGCTCCAGCTATCACCATCACGCATCTTGATAGACCCGCTTTTGTGTTTGCTATTGATAAGGTATCAGATGGAAAGCCTTAGTATTTTGATATCAAGCATTTTCTCAAGACTCAAGAGTACCCATCTAAGGCATCCAGCAAAGATAAGAAGACTCTGAGGAGGTTAACCGATAATTTCTATCTAAACAAGGATGAAGTGCTATACAGGAGAAACTTTGACATGGTCTTGCTGCGTTGTGTTGATGAACATGAAGCAAATCTGTTGATGGAGGAAGTCCACGAGAGTTCTTTCGGTACTCATGCCGGTGGACATGTTATGGCTAGAAAATTGTTGAGAGCTGGGTATTATTGGATGACTATGGAATCTGATTGCTTTAAATACGCCAAAAAATGCCATAAATTCCAGATTTATGCTGATAAGGTGCATGTTCCACCGACCCCTATGAATGTGTTGACATCTCCTTGGCCCTTTGCTATATGGGGAATCGATATGATCAGAAAGATTGAGCCGACTGCTTCTAATGGTCACCGCTTCATTTTGGTTGTGATCGATTACTTTATGAAGTGGGTAGAAGTAGCTTCCTTTGCCAATGTCACGAAACAGGTGGTCGCCCGATTCATAAAGAAGGACACCATTTGTCGTTATGGAATTCCAGAGAGAATCATTATTGATAATGGTTCAAATTTGAATAACAAGATGATGAAAGAGTTGTGCCCGAGTTTCAAGATTGAGCATCACAACTCTTTTCCATATCGTCCGAAGATGAATGGCGCTGTTGAGGCAGCTAACAAGAATATCAAGAAGATTGTGCAGAAGATGGTTGTAACCTATAAGGATTGGCGTGAGATGTTGCCCTTTTCTCTACACGGTTATCGTACTTCGGTGTGTACGTCAACCTGGGAAACTCCTTTCTCACTGGTGTATGGTACAGAAGCAGTCCTACCATTAGAAGTTGAGATTCATTCTTTGAGGGTATTGTCAAATGTGAAGCTTGACGAAGCTGAATGGGTGCAGACCAGGTTGAATCAACTGAGTTTGATTAACGAAAAGAGATTGGTAGCCATTACTCATGGCCGATTGTACTAGAGTAGGGTGAAGAAAGCCTTTGATCAAAAAGTGTGTCCTCGATGCTTCCAGACAGGTTATTTGGTGTTGAAAAGGATCCTTCCTCCTCAGACAGATCACAGGGGCAAATGGACTCCCAATTATGAAGGTCCATATGTAGTAAGAAAGGTTTTCTCTAGTGGAGCCTTATTACTATCAACCATGGATGGTGAGGATTTTTCATCTCCTGTGAACGCAGATGTAGTCAAAAAATACTTTGCTTAAAAGAGACCCACTGGACAGAAAAAGAAAAGTCCAGGAAAAAATGGGGCATCCCGGCAAACCCGAAAAGGCGATCCAGGAAAAAGTTAGGGATTTAAAAGCAAACAACTGCGGTCTGCATTCGATCTGTGAACTTATCCGATACACAGTTATCCCGAAGGAAAGGAATCAATCCAATCAGTATTTTCAGAAGGCAAAACATGGGGAACATCAAAGACATACAAGTCATAGCTCAATCGACACATGGTGGTTGTCTGTTTCCACATTGCCGAAATTTGTATATATTCTTTTTGCTTTTTGCGTAATTACCTCTTTTCAAGAGTTGCTTCCGAATTGTAATTCTCCTATTTACAAGCCTTTCATCAATAAAATATTCACTTCAGTCAAAGAGCTTTTCATTTTCTTGTTTTTACTTTTACTGTTTTGTTTGCAAAAATGTCTGATATTTTGATAAATATTATAGGTGAAAACATGAGGCTTTACAGAGCGTATGAAAGCAAGAGATTTGCTTGAGCGATAAGTGTCAAGAATAGTAACCCAGGTAGCCATTTCACACATGGGGCATCCTATTGTTTTTGTTTGTTGCAGGATAGAAAGATCCTCTCTTTAGTAGAGCTTTTCTCCCTGGAGATGAAGTTCTAACGGCCATGCATGGTGAATTATTTCTTCCCTAGCAGGAGTTCAGAGTTATATTTCCCAGTCGAGCTTGATTCATACTACCCAGCGAGTTTTCGAAGGGTAACTATTTCAGATAGAATGCAATCAGGCATTTTGTTCAAGGAAGATTTTTATTTCCCCACAATAGAGGTTTTGTCTTCCCCACAGAATCATGTTATCAAGTCAGAAATGTTGTCACCAGCGGAGGTGTAGCGTATCTCTAGCGGAGTAGAGTTTTTGTCTCCCCGCAAAGGCTAATCCCCGGTAGGGTGGATTTATTCCCAACATTTAGCAGAGTAAGGTTGAAGGATATTCCCTCGAAGGCAGGGTGGATTCCAATTCAGTGTTACTCTCCAGCAGAGGCAACATCTTTGACATTCTTCCCCAACGGAGTTGACCTTCTGGTGTCTCCCCAGCAAGATCAGTATTTAGAAATTTCTTCCCCAAGCAGAGTTAGTGTTGATTCCCTCGACAGGTATATTCACGGCATATTGATATCTCCAGCAAATTCAATGATCATTGGTGTTTTTCAGGATCATTTGTCGGGATGAGCTCCCAACAGATGGTATTCTCATTGTCCTCAGGGCAGATGTTTAAGCAAAGCTTGTTTATTCCCCCAGTAGAGTGGAGTTCTCAGTAGAAGTCTCTAATATCTCCAGCAGAACGGGTTATTATTTGTACATCCCCAGTAGAGCAGATTGTTACTTGTATGTCCCCAGCGGGGCAAACTTCCTTTTCAAGCAGAGTGGAACTTTTAGCACTATTCTTGAGTTCCCACTGAGTGGAGTTTTGGTGTTTACCCTACAGGGTGAAGTTTTTCAGGGAGAGCCATCCAGGGCATATTCCTCAGCAGAGTTGGTTGCTGGTCTTTTCAGCACTCCTCCGGGTTGGGTTCCTTTGTGTTTGCATTTTGCATAGCATCCTCCCAAATGTGTAGCATTTCCATTTAGTATGGAGTATTACGCCATTTTCAAACATATGCATCTGAAGCATAAGCCAGGTTTGATACCTTTGGTGTCGGTTGTCTATTTGGCAGAAAAGGTTTTATTCAGGAAATTTTCGTGTTATCCCCATCGGAGTTGATCTTTCAGTTGTTCATTTGATTGGATCATCCCTAGCCGAGTCGTTTGTTTAAGCGTCTCTTCTTCAACATAGTTGTTTGTTTAACTTCTTTGTTCTCATAGGAGTTGTTTGTATAAACATCTTCATCATCCCCAGGTAAGTCGCTTGTATAAACATTTTTCTTCCCTGTCCGAGTCGTTTGTTCAAAGTATTTTCCCTAACAAAGTTGTTTGGTGAACGTCTTTTTCTCAACCAAGTCGTTTGTTTAAACCTCTCTTTTTTCCTATCGGTGCATTCTTTGCAAGTTTTGAGTCGGTTGATTCTGTTGCCTGCCTATTCTGGGTGTGTCATCCCAACTTTTGGTTGGTATTCCCCAGCATAATCCGAAGTCTTGTGTTTGGTATTCCAACTTTTGGTTGGTAATCCTGGGGTGTGTTATCCAAATTCTTGGTTGGTAATCTTTGGTTCCCCCTGCAGAGTCTTTATTCCAACTTTTGGTTGGTAATCCTTGCTCCATTCCAAATTTTGGTTGGTGACTCATTGGCGGTTGGATGTTATTCTAACTTTTGGTTGGTAATCCTTATTTTCCTCGGCGAAGTCGGTTATTCCAACTTTTGGTTGGTAGTTTTCGTTGTAGTCAGTTCGCCTTCATTCAGCGTTTCTGATGATCCTAACTTTTGGTTAGTAGCCTTGTATTCCATCTTTCGGTTGGTATTTCTGGATGATCATCCCAACTTTTGGTTGGTATATCTTTGGTGGAGTCAGCTTTTTTTGGTGCCTCGAAGGTCCTATCTTTTAGTTAGTAGCCTTGTTTCCTAACTTTTGGTTGGATTTTATTCCCTACAAAGTCAATATCCCAACTTTTGTGTTGGTAGTCCGTCGCCTGTTGGACGTTATCCCAACTTTTAGTTGGTAATCCTCAGCTGGGTCCAAAGCTTTGTTGACGTTATTCCGACTTTTGGTTGGTAGTCTGCCTTTCCTGGATTTGTCATTCCAACTCTTGGTTGGTAACCCTTTGGTGGTGGTATATTTATCCTAACTTTTGGTTGGTAGTCCTCCTCTATTCCCCGGCGGAGCCGTTATCCCAACTTTTGGTTGGTAACTTGTGACTTATCAGATTTGTTTGATTCCAACTTTTGGTTGGTGAGGTTTTGTTGATGTTATTCCAACTCTTGGTTGGTAATCTTCAGTTTGTGGGAGTTATTCCAAGTTTTGGTGGGTACCCTTTGCTTCAATCCCAACTTTTGGTTGGTAATCCTTTGGTAATGTTTTTTTTCCCGGAAGAATTGTTATTCCAACTTTTGGTTGGTAGTCCTTGGTTTCTCTTGTGGAGTCTGATACCAACTTTTGGTAGGTAATCCCCAGTTTAGTCGTTTTGTTGGTGTTATTCCAAATCTTGGTTGGTAGTCTTCGTTTTGGGTTGTTGATTCTATTTTGTTTGATTTCTAGTCTTCTTTCGTTGGTTCAACTATTGGGGTTGGTGCTTTTCTCCCGCATAGTTCGCCTTTGGTCGGAGTTCTAGTGATTCTAACTTTTGGTTAGTAACCTTGTTCTTCAGCTTTTGGGTTAGATGTTATCCCTTGCGAATTTGAAGTAATTCTGAATTTTAGTTGGTAGTTTGTGATCGGTTTTGTCTCGTATGGTGATTTCAACTTTTGGTTGATAGCTTGGGTTTAACTTTATTCGGTATTGCAGCAATCCCAACTTTTGGTTGGTAGCTTGTGGTTATCACCTTTTGTTGCATTCTGACTTTTGGTCAGTATACTCCCCCTAGCAAAGTCGCCCCGCCATTTCACCTTCGGTCGGTGTTGTGGTGATTCCAACTCTTGGTTGGTAGTGTTTGGTTTTTATCCCCAGAGAGTAAACCTTATCCCATCTTTTGGATGTTGGTGTAAGCCCTAGAGGCCAATACTTTTTGGTACTTGTATCGGATTATTCGTTTAATAATAAAAGGCATTTCTTTATTATGTTTGTCTTTCAGAATAATAAAGTCCCTAGAATAGTTAGTTTGTTTAATGAAATGTTAAGTGTGACTTAATCATGAGATCCCATTAAACATAAAGACATTATTCTTAAAATATCCGTAGTCAAGCTTTATTGCAAAGTGGGATAACATTAAAAGCATTGAGACTATTATGAAGATAGACTGATGATCACATCTCATGGATCATGGATAAAGAGTTATCAAGTCTTGACATAGGTATAAATATTAGGAGTAATATTTATACCAGATTGACCCGCTATGAGAATACTACATAGTTTGTTATGCAAAGTGTCATAAGTTATTCTCATGGTGATAATGGTGTATTACCACCCTTTGACCTGAAACCACTATGGACCCTAGATGTAGAGTCGGGTGCTTTATTGCTGATCAAACATTATCCGTAACTGGATGATCATAAAGACAGTTGATGGGCACTCCACGAAGCATGCTGAGGGACATGAGTGTCCTAGATGGAATTTGCCAATCCTGCATAACAGGAGAAATGTCTAAGGGCCCAATATTGAACTGGACAAGGATGACACAGTGTATGCCTTGTGTTTAATATAGACATAGGGGCAAAAGGGTAATTGTACAAACATATATTATCACGAAAAAGGTTTTGTCAGATCACATGACATTTTCGTGACTTGGGTAGCAGTGATGTGTTGCTAGATACCGCTTACTGTTTATTATGTTAAATATATAGTTTAATATAATTACCAACGTTACGAAATCCTACAGGGTCACACACATAAGGACAGTTTGATGAGAGATAGAGAAATCAAAGGAACACCGTAAGGTACGGTGCACTTAAGTGAAAAGTAGAAATTCGGATAATATAATAATAATTATTGTTATTTTATAATGGTTATAAAATAATAATAAAATAAATATATTTATTATAATAATAGTTATTATAATAATATATAATATTATTATGGATCATGTGAATTGGGTTTTAGCCCGCAGCCCACAAGAGAGTCTATAAAAGGAACCCTTGTGATGAAGCTTTCACTTGATGCAATTTCGTTTTTGATTCTCTTTTCTCACTCAAATAATTCCGTTCGTAAGCAGCTAGCACTGTGACCGGAAGTTGTTCGTGTGGACTGAGTAGAGGCGTTGCACTTCATCAACGCTTGTGATCGCTGCATCAAAGATCTGAATTGCCACAAAGAGGTAACGATTCTATCACTGATCATGCTCATTCGTAAGGATCACTAAAGGAAAATTTTGTTTTCCGCTGCGTTTAGATCGCAATTTTCCTTCATTGGATGGTATCCTTTGATTATTATCTTTTGGTGGATGTTTATCTCGTGCAGAGTTGTCTAGTTAGTCTACACTTTGCCCAGTGGAGTCATCTTCAGGTCGTAAAGTCGTTGAGTTACTTTTGGTACAGTTTGGTAGGTATCCTTTGACCGTTATCTCAACTTTTGGTTGGTACTCATTTGCTGTTCATCCCATCTTTTGGATGGTATCCTTTGATTGTTATCTTCTGGTAGACGCTTGTTCCCCACAAAGCTGACTGGTTAAGTTTCTCTTTTATTTTCCCCAATGGAGTTTGTCTTTTCCTCAGGTCGTAAGTCTGTTGATTGTATGTCCTGCAGGTTCTTGATTTGAGTGGGTCCCCAAGAGGTTACCTTTGGTCGGCATTCTCATTTTCATCCCAATTTTTAGTTGGCATCCTTGGTTTGTTATCCCAACTTTTGGTTGGTATCCTCTGGTGGTTTATCTTAACTTTTGGTTGGTATCCTTTGTTTCATCCAACTTTTGGTTGGTATCCTTTGATTTGTCCCAACTCTTGGTTGGTACCCTTCGGTTTGTTATCCCAACTTTTGGTTGGTATCCTCTGGTGGTTTATCCTAACTTTTTCTTGGTATCCTTTGTTTCATTCCAACTTTAGGTTGGTATCCTTTGATTTATCCCAACTTTTGGTTGGTATCCGTTGTTTGTTATCCCAACTTTTAGTTGGTATCTGTTGTTTGTTATCCCAACTCTTGGTTGGTATCCGTTGTTTGTTATCCAACTCTTGGTTGGTATCCGTTGTTTGTTATCCCAACTCTTGGCTGGTATCCATTGTTTATTAAGTGTGATCAATCAGCCGAAATTTGATTTAGTTTATTTAATTATCGGAATTTTAAACTAATAATAAAAGTGTGTTTATTATTATTTATTTGTGGTGATCAGTTATGGCCTTAGTTTTTCCTTTATTATTGTTTTGGGATTTTTGAATACGGCCTGCGTGTCGTGCCTCTCTCTCAATCTCTTTATGTAACTTCTTTTCTCATCTCACTCCCTCGTATGTAAAACGAGTTCTCTTATATGTAATGTAATATTTCTTATATGTAATGTAATATTATGTTATGAAAAAAAAAGGAAGTATTCAATATTAAAGGAGGATAACCTTGGAGATCATGCTTGGAGAAGCTTAGATCGTTATTAGGTTAGCTTAGGTTCTCTCATTGGCTTGAGAGAACAATTGCGTTAGGGGCCATAATTGTATCTTTTTTTTTATATGTATGTTGATGCATGTAATTGTATGTTGATGCATGTGAGAGACGTTTTGCATATTAACCCGGTGAGATCAAACTAATAACAAATTCCCTCAAAATTAAATATTAAGTTTATGCTTTCCAATTTTTAGCACTCATCAAGACTAGTATCGAGCATTGTAGGTTTCGCCTACGCGAGGTGCATGTTCTATATTAGTAAGGTGTGATGGGATAATTGTAATATCCAATTGCTAAAACAATGGGTCAAACTTAACTAAACAAATTATAATAAGATTATATATGTTTAGAAGCAAGAATTGGGAATGATTCATGTGATGGATCAGAATAAGGAGTTATTCACCCAATTGAAAATATTCGAGAGTTGTATGAGATACAATTGGAAGGAGTTCCTACCTAAATAACTTAGTTTTGTGTAATCAGCCTAACGCTGACTTAAAACAAAGTGAAACATGGATCTCGACCCACTAGAAAGTCTTCCAACGGGATTTTCCGAATCAAATGATGAGGGTCATTTGTTTTGAATAAAATAGTGGGAGCATATTTGATTAAAGGCCTAATTAAATATGTTGTTTTAAAGATACTTATATTTTCATATTTCTCTTGTAGATTACCATGACAACAAACACATCGAACAATATTTTGCGATCCATCCTAGATAAGGAAAAATTGTCTGGGACAAATTTCCTGGATTGGCACCGTAATCTGAGGATTGTCCTCAAGCACGATAAGAAGCTGTATGTCTTGGAGACACCAGTTCCTGAGGAGGAACCTCCTAGTTCTGCACCAAAGGCAGAAAGAGATGCTTATAAGAAGCATTTCGATGATGCCAATGAAACCGCTTGCCTCATGCTTGCTACCATGAACTCTGAGTTGCAAAAGCAACACGAGAACATGTCTGCGTTCGATATGATCGGACATCTGAAAACGCTTTATCAAGAGCAAGCAAGAAATGAGAGGTTTCAGGTTTCAAAGTCCCTTTTTAACAGCAAGTTAGCTGAGGGAGCCCCTGTAAGTCCCCATGTACTCAAGATGATTGGGTATGTGGAGAACCTTGACAGATTAGGGTTTCCCCTTGGAAAGGAACTTGCGATTGATCTGATCTTGCAATCGTTGCCAGAGAGCTTCAGTCAGTTTGTCCTGAATTTCAATATGAATGACTTGGACAAAAGTCTTCCAGAACTGCTACGCATGTTGAGAACTGCTGAGCAGAATATGAAGACAAAAGGGAAATCCATTCTGATGGTCAGTAATGGAAAGAAACAGAACAAGAGGCCCATCAAACAGGGTGGTAGAGGGAAAGGCAAGGAAGTTGCCAAACCCAAACCCACTCCTCCTGTTTTGAAGCCTGGTGGAGGAATAGCAAAGGAGGGCACTTGCTTCCATTGCGGTAAGACCGGACATTGGAAGAGAAATTGCCCAAAGTACCTGGAAGATAAGAATAATGGAGTAGAGACTTCAAATTCAGGTATTTTTGTTATTGAAATTAATTTATCTACTTCTGCATCATGGGTATTAGATACTGGATGCGGTTCTCACATTTGTACTAATGTGCAGGGGCTAAAAAGGAGTAGAAATTTGGCAAAAGGTGAAGTTGACCTACGAGTTGGCAATGGAGCAAAGGTTGCTGCTTTAGCTGTAGGAACTTATGTTTTAACTTTACCTAGTGGTTTAATAATTCAGTTAGAGAACTGTTATTATGTACCTGCAATTAGCAGGAATATTATTTCCGTTTCTTGTTTGGACAAGTTTGGTTTTTCATTCATAATAAGGAACAATTGTTGCTCCATTTATTTGAATGATATATTCTATGCTACTGCAAAAATGAATAATGGACTATATGTCCTTGATCTTGAAATGCCAATTTATAACATTAATACTAAAAGGTTGAAACCTAATGAGTTGAATCCAACTTACCTTTGGCACTGTCGATTAGGCCACATAAATGAGAAACGCATTTCCAAACTCCATAAAGATGGACTCTTGGACTCTTTTGATTATGAATCATATGAGACATGCAGATCTTGTTTAATTGGAAAGATGACAAAGTCCCCATTCACAGGAAAAGGTGAAAGGGCTAATGATCTTTTGGCACTCATACATACTGATGTATGTGGACCACTGAACATACCAGCCAGAGGAGGTTTTCAGTACTTCATCACTTTTACTGATGACTTCAGTAGATACGGATATGTGTATTTAATGAAACACAAATCTGAGTCCTTTGAAAAGTTCAAGGAATTCAAGAATGAAGTACAAAACCAACTAGGTAAGAATATTAAAGTTCTTCGATCAGATCGAGGCGGTGAATATTTAAGCCTAGAATTTGATGACCATCTAAAAGAGTATGGGATTCTATCCCAACTTACTCCTCCTGGAACACCACAATGGAATGGTGTATCTGAGAGAAGAAATCGAACCTTGTTAGACATGGTCCGATCCATGATGAGTCACGTCGATCTTCCAAACTCCTTTTGGGGACATGCATTATTAACAGCAGCTTACACACTTAACCGTGTTCCATCCAAAAAGGTTGATAAGACACCATATGAGATATGGAGTGGTAAGAAACCACATATGTCTTACATGAAGATTTGGGGTTGTGAGGTTTACGTCAAACGACAAATTTCAACCAAGCTTGAGCCCAAATCTGACAAATGCTTATTTGTGGGGTATCCTAAAGAAACAAGAGGATATTACTTCTACAATCCTTCTGAGGGCAAAGTGTTTGTCGCTCGAACTGGAGTCTTTCTGGAAAGGGATTTTATTTCCAAAGGAAACAGTGGGAGGAAAATAGAGCTTGAAGAAGTTCAAGAATCACAAAACATTGAAACACCTATGGAGGAACTAGAGCGGGAAACACAAGTAGTTGTGGAAGAGCAACCTGCTCAAGTAGAACAAGACCAGCGTAGGTCAAGCAGGATACGTCACCAACCTGAGAGATATGGATATCTCATAAGTGATCAGGGTGATGTATTACTCATGGATCAAGATGAGCCTGTGACCTACAAAGAGGCCATAACTGGTCCTGAGTCTGAGAAGTGGCTAGAAGCCATGAAATCTGAAATGGATTCCATGTACACAAACCAGGTTTGGACCTTGGTAGAACCTCCTATAGGAGTTAACCCTATAGGATGCAAGTGGGTCTTCAAGAAGAAGACTGACATGGATGGTAAGGTACATACCTATAAAGCAAGACTGGTTGCAAAAGGCTATAAACAAATTCATGGGGTTGACTATGATGAAACCTTTTCACCAGTTGCAATGCTTAAATCTATTCGGATTTTACTTGCCATCGCTGCATATCATGATTATGAAATATGGCAGATGGATGTCAAAACTGCTTTCCTTAATGGGAATCTTCTTGAGGATGTGTACATGACACAACCTGAAGGATTTGACATACCACAAGATGCCCAAAAGATTTGCAAGTTACAGCGATCAATCTATGGATTGAAGCAAGCTTCCAGAAGCTGGAATCTTCGTTTTGATGAAACCGTAAAACAATATGGATTCATCAAAAATGAAGATGAACCTTGTGTCTACAAGAAGGTTAGTGGGAGCATGATCGTGTTTCTGGTATTATATGTAGATGACATATTACTCATTGGAAACGATGTCCCTACCTTGCAACAAGTGAAGACTTGGTTAGGGAATTGTTTTTCTATGAAAGACCTAGGTGAAGCAGCCTATATATTAGGAATTAGGATCTATAGAGATAGATCACAAAAACTGCTTGGCCTAAGTCAGAGTACATACATAGATAAAGTGTTGAGACGCTTTAATATGCATGATTCCAAGAAAGGATTCATACCTATGCAACATGGTCTGTGTTTATCAAAAACACAATCCCCTTCAACTAAGGAAGAAAGGGATCGCATGAATAAGATTCCATATGCATCTGCAATAGGATCTATCATGTATGCCATGTTATGTACTCGACCAGATGTCTCGTATGCATTAAGTGCAACGAGTAGGTACCAATCTGATCCCGGTGATGCTCACTGGGTAGCTGTCAAGAATATTCTTAAGTACTTGAGAAGGACTAAGGATTCATTCTTGATATATGGAGGTCAGGAAGAGCTTGATGTAATTGGTTACACTGATGCTAGCTTCCAGACAGATAAGGATGATTTTAGATCACAATCTGGTTATGTGTTCTGTCTCAATGGTGGCGCTGTGAGCTGGAAAAGTTCAAAGCAAGAAACAGTTGCTGATTCTACAACTGAGGCCGAGTATATTGCTGCCTCAAATGCAGCAAAGGAAGCTGTTTGGATCAAGAAGTTCATTAGTGAACTTGGCATAGTCCCTAGCATTGTGGATCCCATTGGTTTATATTGTGATAACAATGGTGCTATCGCACAAGCTAAGGAGCCTAGATCTCACCAACGATCCAAACACATACTTAGGCGCTATCACCTCATTCGAGAGATAATCGATCGGGGAGATGTGAAGATATGCAGAGTACCTACACTTGACAATATCGCTGACCCATTAACAAAGCCTCTTGCGCAACAGAAGCATGATGGTCATACTAGATCTATGGGTATTAAGGGTATGCCTAATTGGCTCTAGTGCTAGTGGGAGATTGTTGGTGTAAGCCCTAGAGGCCAATACTTTTTGGTACTTGTATCGGATTATTCGTTTAATAATAAAAGGCATTTCTTTATTATGTTTGTCTTTCAGAATAATAAAGTCCCTAGAATAGTTAGTTTGTTTAATGAAATGTTAAGTGTGACTTAATCATGAGATCCCATTAAACATAAAGACATTATTCTTAAAATATCCGTAGTCAAGCTTTATTGCAAAGTGGGATAACATTAAAAGCATTGAGACTATTATGAAGATAGACTGATGATCACATCTCATGGATCATGGATAAAGAGTTATCAAGTCTTGACATAGGTATAAATATTAGGAGTAATATTTATACCGGATTGACCCGCTATGAGAATACTACATAGTTTGTTATGCAAAGTGTCATAAGTTATTCTCATGGTGATAATGGTGTATTACCACCCTTTGACCTGAAACCACTATGGACCCTAGATGTAGAGTCGGGTGCTTTATTGCTGATCAAACATTATCCGTAACTGGATGATCATAAAGACAGTTGATGGGCACTCCACGAAGCATGCTGAGGGACATGAGTGTCCTAGATGGAATTTGCCAATCCTGCATAACAGGAGAAATGTCTAAGGGCCCAATATTGAACTGGACAAGGATGACACAGGGTATGCCTTGTGTTTAATATAGACATAGGGGCAAAAGGGTAATTGTACAAACATATATTATCACGAAAAAGGTTTTGTCAGATCACATGACATTTTCGTGACTTGGGTAGCAGTGATGTGTTGCTAGATACCGCTTACTGTTTATTATGTTAAATATATAATTTAATATAATTACCAACGTTACGAAATCCTACAGGGTCACACACATAAGGACATTTTGATGAGAGATAGAGAAATCAAAGGAACACCGTAAGGTACGGTGCACTTAAGTGAAAAGTAGAAATTCGGATAATATAATAATAATTATTGTTATTTTATAATGGTTATAAAATAATAATAAAATAAATATATTTATTATAATAATAGTTATTATAATAATATATAATATTATTATGGATCATGTGAATTGGGTTTTAGCCCGCAGCCCACAAGAGAGTCTATAAAAGGAACCCTTGTGATGAAGCTTTCACTTGATGCAATTTCGTTTTTGATTCTCTTTTCTCACTCAAATAATTCCGTTCGTAAGCAGCTAGCACTGTGACCGGAAGTTGTTCGTGTGGACTGAGTAGAGGCGTTGCACTTCATCAACGCTTGTGATCGCTGCATCAAAGATCTGAATCGCCACAAAGAGGTAGCGATTCTATCACTAATCATGCTCATTCGTAAGGATCACTAAAGGAAAATTTTGTTTTCCGCTGCGTTTAGATCGCAATTTTCCTTCATTGGATGGTATCCTTTGATTATTATCTTTTGGTGGATGTTTATCTCGTGCAGAGTTGTCTAGTTAGTCTACACTTTGCCCAGTGGAGTCATCTTCAGGTCGTAAAGTCGTTGAGTTACTTTTGGTACAGTTTGGTAGGTATCCTTTGACCGTTATCTCAACTTTTGGTTGGTACTCATTTGCTGTTCATCCCATCTTTTGGATGGTATCCTTTGATTGTTATCTTCTGGTAGACGCTTGTTCCCCACAGAGCTGACTGGTTAAGTTTCTCTTTTATTTTCCCCAACGGAGTTTGTCTTTTCCTCAGGTCGTAAGTCTGTTGATTGTATGTCCTGCAGGTTCTTGATTTGAGTGGGTCCCCAGGAGGTTACCTTTGGTCGGCATTCTCATTTTCATCCCAATTTTTAGTTGGCATCCTTGGTTTGTTATCCCAACTTTTGGTTGGTATCCTCTGGTGGTTTATCTTAACTTTTGGTTGGTATCCTTTGTTTCATCCAACTTTTGGTTGGTATCCTTTGATTTGTCCCAACTCTTGGTTGGTACCCTTCGGTTTGTTATCCCAACTTTTGGTTGGTATCCTCTGGTGGTTTATCCTAACTTTTTCTTGGTATCCTTTGTTTCATTCCAACTTTAGGTTGGTATCCTTTGATTTATCCCAACTTTTGGTTGGTATCCGTTGTTTGTTATCCCAACTTTTGGTTGGGATCTGTTGTTTGTTATCCCAACTCTTGGTTGGTATCCGTTGTTTGTTATCCAACTCTTGGTTGGTATCCGTTGTTTGTTATCCCAACTCTTGGCTGGTATCCATTGTTTATTATCCTAACTCTTGGTTGGTATCCGTTGTTTGTTATTCCAACTCTTGGTTGGTATCCTTTAATTGTTATCCCAACTCTTGGTTGATATCTTTTGGTTGATGTTTTGTTTTGGATTGTTATCCTCAGCGTGTCGCATTCCAACTTTTGGTTGGTATTCGCTATTTTGCATCCCCGTGGGTTGCAAATTTCCGGGTTCTTTTTGTATTCAATCACCTTCTACCTTGAATGTTTGAAAGTTGATGCTTTCCATCCCTTCAGGTCCAAGTTGTTTGAATAGGGGCAGCTGTAGCACCCCAAAAATTTCCCTTCCGTTTTAACCGTAACTGGCTTATGTTTCTCTGTATTTTGCATTTTCGCGTATCATAACATTGGTTCTCGAGACATGGGATCAAATTATTTCCATGGCTCAGGGTTCCCTTTTATTGCAAGAGTCTAAACAACGAGCGTTAGAGGCTCCAACGTTATTTTGTCCAATGTTCGAGCGGTCAATTTTATTTTATTCAGCAGGTTAATTTAAGCTCAGGAGGCAATACACAGGGTATCTCAGGCGTTCTCACAGTTATCATATTCAAGAGCAAGTTTCAGAGGCATAACAGAGCTCAAAACAGGTGGCAACGGGTGATCATGCATGATTCATTTCATTTGGCACCAAAAGTGGCAAATTTTGGATAGGGTAACCGATTACCTTATATAGGGTAACCAGTTACTTTAAGCGCAGTTTTCCAAAATACTTGAATTTTCAGCATGTGCAATTTCTCAATCATTTTCTACCATTGATTTCACATGATCATCATTGGAAGGATCTAGAATTGTTTCAATTTTCACCATTCCTAATTCCACTCCTAATTTCCATTCCAAATTCTAATCCTCATTCTAAACCACATTTTGATTCCAAACCTAGAGCTTATTTAAGTGAATTTGCTCCAAATCTCACACAATTACCCTTCATTTTCAGATTTCACATTCATTCTTGAGAATTTTCTCTCAATTTTCTCTGCACTTTTTCAATCTCAAAACCTCCGTTAGAGCTCTCTCACTTGAGTTCTTTGATTCTTCATTGGAACCATTGAATTCTAGAGCTAAACCTCCATCATTCATCTCCATTATCTTCAATTCATCACTCAATTTTCATTTTGTTTTGGATCTAAATTTGAAAGCTAGATTGGAAGTGCTTTTTGGATCATTTTTGCTTGATCTTGCTTGATCTTCATTTCTACCATAAGGAAGCTCTTGGATCTTGAAGAATCTCTGGGTTTCTTGCTTGGATCTGCTAATTTCAAGTGAATCAGCACTCACCAAAGCAAACCTCCGCTTTGAAGGTTGGCAATTCTAGATCTAATTATGTTTTGAACTTATTTGGATAATCACAATGTAGATCCATGGTTTTTGCTGTTTTTTTATTCATTTTGATGATTTGGGTCTTGGTGATTTGTGATGTCAATGCTTGATTGTGTTTACATGATGCTTGATTACTATTTCTTGATTATAATTTCGTGCTTGATTGATATCATGATCGTATGGATGATTAGAAAAGTTGTTTGATGCTGAAAACTGCTTTTAAAAACTGATTTTCTGGTTTTGGTTCAGTGGTAACCGGTTACCTTATACAGGGTAAACGGTTACACTATCAAATTTCACATTTTTGGGCTGTTTTTCATCAAGTAACCGGTTACCCTATATAGGGAAACCCGTTACTTGGGGCAGATTTGCCTATTTTTTGCATTTTTGCATTTTTTAACCAATTTTTTGCATTTTTTGCATTTTTTTTTTGCATTTGTTTGCTTGTTTGAGTTCCTTTTCACGTGTCAACTTCATGGATTGATATGATGCATTTATGTAATTTGTTTTGGACATATTTCATCGTTCTTGAATTTTGGATCTCGATTCTTCGACGCGCAACTTTTGGTTTCCGTTTTGAATGTTTAACATGTTCATGTGATTTGTTTGATGAATGATCATTTCACTTGTTTAAAGCATATTAATTGAAGATCATTGATGATTATATTGATGAATATTGTCATGCATGATTGCATTTTTTTCCGTTTCTACTTCGTTGCATGTTTGTTTGATCGGTTGATCGTCTAATTTAACTTGAAAAAAACATGTTGATCTTGATGATTCTTATTGATGCATTGTTGTTAATCGATTATGTTTGATTATTGAAGCATGTACATTGTTGCATGATGTCTACCCATGATTGGTGTTTGTTCTTGATTAATTGCATTCAAGCTTGCTTGCTCCATACTTTCCACAGCTGTCCGTGTTTTGAACTTGCATGTTGTCTTTGCGTTACTTGCTTGCTGCCTGGCTTTTCACACCTATTTTTATGCTGAAACATGTGTTGTTATATGTTGTCTTGATTGTGTGCTGGATTTTATTGTTGTCTCGTGCAGGAGGCGTTGTTGTAGTTGTTGTTTTTACCTTGTTTTCTTGCTTTTTGCTTTGTCTTTGCATGTTCCCTTAAGACTCTTATTCCAATTTAATTTTTGATTGAATTTGGAGTAAGATAGACATTAGTATTTTAATCCAAGCATGATAACAAGTAGGATAGTCCCTTTAAACCTCAACCTTAGTTCCATCTTTTGCATGCCAACATTAGGATAAAATCTCCTTTCGCATCCCGATTTTAGGACCACTTTGCATGACAACGTTAGGGCCGATTTTCCCTTAGACCTTCCGTGCGTCTCTCTTCTCATCTCAAAACACATTCTAACTCATCTAATAAATACGATGAACATTGTATGCTACAAGCCTTAAGTACGTGGGAAATGATGAATAAGGGGGGGGGGGGGGTTTCTCCTCACTTTTCTAGAGTGTTTAACGTATGCTCGTTGGGCGATATGCAACACATTCGCTCTTATGTCATAGTCTTTAGTGCAACGTGAATCACAAACCAAACTAATTCACTTTACTAAAACTCACAAACAAAAGCCAAAACTTTTTATCCTTCGAGATCGTTGTTTCAAACTTCATTTTCAGAAAAGAGTACGCTACTTTTCCGTTCTACCGCAAACAGGCATCGACCCTAACTGCTGGAATGGGAGTTTAATGTCACTCATAAAAAAAATTTAACCAACATATGGTTTCGTTTGCCCGAACCACATTTGCTATAATTTCTCATACCAGATGAGGATACGTAGGCACAAGTTGACGATGTCTTGGCGAGCAACCTTTCCCCTTTCACCGGTAGTTTTCTGAACTACGTTGACTCTGAATTTCCCACTGCACGAGGGAATACGTAGGCATAGGGCGGTGATGTCCTATCGAGTCTCTTTCTTTTTCTTTTGTTCTCATTTTCGTTTAGCGGTAGCTTATAGATAAACACACCCTTTGATTAGACAACGAGCATGGATCCCGTTGAGTACAACGGACGTGAGGGGTGCTAATACCTTCCCTTTATGTAACCGACTCCCGAACATAAGATTTGGTTGCGATGACCTTGTCTTTTACCGTTCTTCAGGTTTTCTTTGATCGTTTCATTTCCCTCTCTTTGAGATAAATAACGTCCGGTGGCGACTCTTCTGTTTTTCCGCTGGGTGTTTTTCGCAAATGCGACAATGACAAACACAAGTATTTAAAGGATAATGTTAGGTATTTAATTTTCTCTTCAACGATAGGGTATGAGGTTTGTAAGCTCCCCCTGAGTATGATAGTTCACAAATTGAGCTTGTTCTAGCATTAAGGACTAATTTTCAAGAAAAATAAACTAGTCTTCTTAACAACACCAAGGTCTGAGGTTTTTAAGCTTCCCCTTATGAGTCAAATAGTTCTAAGGTTGAGGTTTGTAAGCTCCCCCTTATTTCCATATTTAAGAACACCAAAATGAATGCATTTTAACTCCTTTTGGCAACACCAGAATACGAGGTTTAGATGCTCCTTCTGGGTCTGATAGGCTAAGTAAGAGGTTTGCAAGCTCTATCTTAAAACTATGTACAAGAGAGTTAAAATATGTTGCTCTTTTTAACTTTCTTTGCCAACAATAGAATATGAGGTTTGTAAGCTCCTTCTGGGTCTGATAGGAAAAGTATGAGGTTTGTAAGCTCATACTTAGACCTATGTATAAGAAATTCAAAATGCACCCTGGGAAAGTAATAGAAAAATAAATGACCAATATGTATTCAATGGGTTCAGTTTTCACTTAAATACTTACTACTATTTCTCTCCCTTTTGTCACATAAAAAGGAATAAAAAGAAAAGGCAGGAAAAAAAAAGAAGGAAACAGAAAACAATATCACTAATAAATGCAACTTAGATCATCATTACAAGATCAGTTTCCAAGAAGGAAGAGTAATCAAGTAATAAGAGTCATTAAATTTTGTAAAGTGCACGCGTTGAAGTCTTAGTGGTCGTTACTGTTCCAAGAGTTAAACAAGGATTAACTTTAGACGCTTGGTATCCACATAAGTCATTATAAAAACATCCCACTCCTAAGTCATTTTCACCAATCACCAACCTAAACATATGGCATCAACAACTAAGAGTCATAATGCATATGTCTTAACAGAAGCAATTGAGAGCTCTACAAGCTTGGTTGTCCAATCCCCTAAAATGAAAGCTTCTTATGAGTCCTCTACACAACTTGGTTGTCTCAACACAACTTGCTTCTAAAGAAGCCACTTCACCAACACCTGAACAACCTACAAAAAGTGGTCTAGTAGTAGCTGCCGTGAAGCCTCAGAGAAGAAGAATGAAGAGATCAAGGAATAAGAAAAAGAGGGTCAACAAGTCGTTCTACCAATCTTCCAGATATAGAAGAGGAAGAAATGATTGATTCAGAGGACGAGGAGGTGGGCTACAACAACAGTGTATGTTGCTTGGCACATGATTGAAAGCAACAAGAAACACTACCACAACCTAATATCAGATGCTCTTTAATGTTTAATCTTTTGAAGCTGATATTAGTGCAGGATGCAGATGAAAAGAAGCATCTGTGTACTGAAATAAAAATCAAGTATTGAAAAGTAAGAGATGGTGTCAAATCTATCTTGATTCAAAATATTAATTATATGGAGTTTGCTATTTAAGGTGATATATTAAGAAACTCCATTGCTTCTTGTTTGAGGATCATCATGGAAGTTATTTTAAAAGACATTTCTATGAGAAATCTTCAACTTCTCTTTGAGTTGTGTCATTTGTACTAAGACAGTACTTTGATCTTCTTTATGTCAATTTCTGATAGCAAACTGATAGCAAACACCATCTGGTTCTGAGCTTGCTAATGATTTTAGAGTCAAAATATTTAATCCCAAACAATGAGGATGGTGACATTGCTTAGAACAAGATTTGGTTCCTATCATATCTCATCCTAGACTTATACTCTGAAGTGATTTATGATCTTGCTATTAGATTAAGATGTAAGGCAAAGAAAAGTCTGTCTGTACTTACATGTATGGTCTTATAGAAATATGAGTATCATAATTTATCTACTACTGATATCAAGGAAAGAAGCAGAAGCATCTTCCATAAGGTTGTTTACAACATTTATTGGAGGAAGAACCGATGGCCCAAATTCATGTACTAGTGGTACTCAATTTGGTGAGAGTATTGGAATAAATGGTTTGACATCCATTGAATCAGAATCCACTCAAAGTTGTGTTCATACACTATTGGTCAAGTCTGAATACTGAATCGAGTCTGGCAAAAAAAAGGTATGCCTATTCTTTTCTGGCTTATCTTTTGATTTAGTGAAACATTTATGGAGATATAAATACAAAGTTTTTGTTAGATCTCAAGAGATGTTCTTTTGAAAAAGAGAACTTCAAAAATCTTTAAGAAGAAACTCCATTGTATTTGTTTGCACTGAATGTCTTATTAAGCTAGATTATGATGATATTTATGGAAACAATTTTCTCACTTTTTAAAATGATATTGTTGCTTGTTAGCTGTATAAAGAAGAAAATTCATATTCATATATCACTCATGAGTCTTGTTTCAATATAAAGTACTAGTTATGAAGAGAATCTTAGAGACCTATGATTGACAGTTGATATCTTTGCCTAAGTCTAGTTCTACTAGACTCTGATGGTTGATAACACTGAAAGTTGTCACTTTCTGAGATTCAAAAGAAGATTCTTTACTTTTGATATAGCAGTTTAAGTAAAAGGTTTTCTAAAAGCTTTTATAATACTTAAATTTTCATAAAGGTGAAACTTATCAAGTGGAATTAAAATATTTGTTAGATAAGAACCTTTGGGTAATGATGTTTTCTCTTCTAGGGCTTGCTATTACTATTCCCTGTCTTGTGAAACATCATTGTATCCTTTTTCTAACAAGATTCTTATTTCTGTAAGATTATTGTTTAATTTCTTTTCTCTTTTCTTCTTCTTCTTTTTCTTCTTTTCATCTTGTTTGTGTGCTAACCAAACCAAACCTGAGATGAGTTCTTCAGTTAATTCTCCTTTGAATTAGTGGGTTGTCATCAATGAAAAGTTTGTGGGTTTTGATGAGTTTCTTAAGATTAGTTTCAACTTCTAGAAGACTATTCTAAACAAGGGTGGAATGGCTACTTTGAGATGCTCTGTGGTTTCACTTATCCAAGTCTTGTCAAAGAGTTTTGGATCAATGCCTCCACTATTGAACTGAATTATGAGTATGTTATTCTATCTAGAGTAACTGGTATTTCTATTACAGTAACCTTTAAAGTGATTGCAAATGTGATCAATTTTGAGGAGATCGGAGAAATCCCAGGAACTCTTATTTGAGAACACTATCTTCCTACTTGGCGTATCTTTGTAGATCCATCTAATACATTAGTGGTTTCAAATCTCCTTCTTGATGCTGTTGTTTGGAATCAGATTCTGAAATCAAACTTACTTCCTAAGGATAAAGATTTAGACCAAGTGGACCCTATTGAAAAAGATCTGCTTCTACTTCTTAATTCAGATTTGAAGATTGATCTTCCTCAAGTTATGTTTGACCATCTGAAGAGGTCTCTTTCTTATTTTCAAGAGGGAAAAACCTTCTCCATTCCTTTTGGATGAGTTATTTCTGAAATACTTGTTCAGCAAGGGGTTAACATAAGTTCTAAGGCTAGTTCTTCCAAGATTTGGAAAAACAAATTTGAAGCTATATATGAAAGATTATGATGTGAGATTTAGGCATATTTATGCTTTGTATTGTTGTTGAAATTTTTGTATTAAGCATCTTATTAATAAATCCAGAGTTTGTTCATAATTGTGTTCAGTTATAACTGATTAATATTTATTCTTATTGTTCCATGAGAATCTGAAATAGTTAAAAGAACTCAAATATTTGCAACTTATTTTATTAATAAAAAGGAAGCTATTACAAGACAATTGGACCTTATAGTCTAATGGATGAGTCCTTAGGAATTCCCTAGGATCATCTGACATGTCTAGATTATATAAGAAATCTTGCCATTCTTCCTTAGCAAACTCCAAGGCCTCCCTTTTTAATTTGTTTTTGCGCCTAGATCCAGAAGACTTTCTTCTTCTGTGTGTCTTCACAAAGGATGCTGAAGAGGAGAGCACCTTTGAGGATGTCTGCTTGCTGGCATATCCTTCAGCTATTGCTTTGCCTTAGTTTGCTTGAGTTACCGCATTCAGTAGTGCAGTCTTCCTAAAATCTCTCTTTAGAACCCAAATTTGCTTTTGCTTATACATCTTGGTCTTTTAGGGATTATGTGATGATGTAAGAAAGCTTGCTAGAGTCCTTTTTATAAACGTGTTACATACATTGTCTTGATTTTAATATTATTTAAGTTTTGATTAAATTTTATCAGTGCTCTAATAATGACTCTTGGAAATGTGATATAGGATTATAATCTATTAAGATTATTTGAATTACTATATGTTTATGTTTGATATGTTTTGATTGTCGTTTCTGTGTTAGTTTCACTTTGACGTACTTTCAGAAAATCTAAAATAAATTATTGGATGTACTTGCATGCTAAAAAGAATTCTTGGTCAAAATAATATTTTTCATTAATTAAACTGATGGATTACATTATTTTTTAAAAATGTACAAGATGGTTTCTAGATGAGATCCCTAGCTAGAGCATCTTGTGCCTAGCAGCGTCCACTGTTGTCATAGTCTACCTCCTCATCTTTAGAATTAATCACCTCTTCCTCTTCTATGGATGGAAATGAGCGGTAGGACTACTTGTTGACCCTCTTTTTCTTCCTTGACCTCTTCATGCTTCTTCTCCTTGGCTTCAAGGCAGCTACTGTTGAACCTCCTTCTAAAGGAGGTTCAGGTGTTGCTGAAGTTGCCTCTTTAGAAGTAATTTTTGTTGGGGGTAATGAATCGGTTGTAGAGGAATCAGAAGTAGCTCGCTTTTGAGGGGATTGGGTTGCCAAACTTGTAGAACTCTTAGTTACATTTGTTACCATGGATGTAATATGACTCTTAGTTGATGACTCCATATCATGTGGTTGATGATTGATGAAAATGACTAAGGAGTTGGATGTTTTTATAATGACTTATAGGGATACCAAGAGTCTAAAATTAACCCTTGTTTAATTCTTGGAATAAGTAACGACCACTAAGACTTCAAAGCATACACTTTACAAACCTTAATGACTCTTATTACTTGATTACTTTTCCTCTTGGAAACTGATCCAGTAATGATGATCTGAGATACATTTATTTATGATATTCTTTCTCTTTGCGTTCTTCTCTTTTATTCTTTTTTATGTGACAAAAGGGGGAGAAATAATAGTAAGTATTTAAGTGGAAACTGAAACCATTGAATACCAGTTTTGTACATATTGGTCATTTATTTTTTATTTTTATGGTTACCTTGCCCACAGCGTATTTTTAACTTTCTTGTACATAGGTCTAAGGAAAAACTTACAAACCTCAGACTTAGCCTATCATACCCAGAAGGAGCTTACAAACCTCATAATCTGTTGTTGCTAAATAAAGTTAAAAAGGGCAACATATTTTAACTCTCTTAATACATAGTGTTAAGTAAGAGTTTACAAACCTCTGGATTAGCCTATGAGACTCAGAAGGAGCTTACAAAACTCGTATTCTGGTGTTACGAAATGGAGTTAGAATGTTGTTATTTTGTTGTTCTTAAATATGGAACTAAGGGGGAGCTTACAAACCTCAACCTTGGAACTGTTTGACTCAAGGGGAGCTTGCAAACCTCAGACCCTGATGTTACTAAGAAGACTAATTTATTTTTTCTTGAAAAATAGTTCTTAATGTTAGAGTCAATAAAATCCAACTGTGGACTATCATACTGAGGGGGAGCTTACAACACTCATACCCTATTGTTGCAGAGAAAATTAAATGCCCAACATTATCCTTTAAATACTTGTGTTTGTCATCATCAAAAGGGGGATATTGTTAGAACAAGATTTGTTCTTGACATATTATCTTTTAGTTTTGATGATAACAAAAGTATTAAAAGAACAATAGTTTATTTGATGTGTATTTTATTTATGCGGGTTCTTGTTCTTAAACATAAATAATTAGAATTTGTTTTACTTAGACACACTTGGGAGTTGCTTCATTGCTAGCTTCTGGTGGCAGAGTCTGAAGAACAATTGCTAGTGTAGATTAGCGCAAACTTTAAGTTGAAGACCACATCACTCCAACGAGTTACTACACTTGGTAATTATATATCAGCATCTGGTACCATTCAGAGTTGGTGATAAAGTTGTGGATTTTTCGTACTGCAGAAAGAAAGTTGTATTGTCTTATCATCTTGTCATATAGAGTCTACAAGATTGCAGAGCTCAGGAAAGGTTGACATGCTCTACGGACGTCTGCTCCCAATGGCTTTATTAGTACAAAACCTCTTGAAGACTCAAAGATTAAACACTTTACACACTGGATTCAGAATCTGATGTACATCCATCTTCAACGTCTCTTATACTATGGAGTAAAAGCAAAGACACTTGATCAAGTGACTTCCTCAACGACTAGTTTCTAAAAAGGCTATATATATGGCTGAAGATTCAAGTTTGAATCTTAACAAAGATTCTTCTAATGAAGGAGTAGCAAAATCAAGCAATTATCAACTCTAATGTAATATACAGATTTTTTGTTTTAGGTTGTAACTGTAAAAGCCTTAAGATTTCTTATCTATGTATATATTAGAAATCCTAAGAGCTTTAGGTATTTGTTATGGTGATTTCTCGTACCTATGATACTTGTATCATGTACACCTTATTCTCTATTATGTTGAGCCTTAAGTAGTTTAGATTAAGTCTCCTGCTATGTGCTTGAGCAAAAAGTCTTGTCTCATTGAGATTCAAGCAACAAGTCTTGAGCCAAGATGCTTAAGCCACGTAAGTCTCATTGCTTAAGTGCTTGAGTTATGAAATTCTTATTCAACTAGTCTGATTGAGCAAGGGGAAGTCTTCATCTAAGGAGCGTGATTAAGAAGTCTCGAGTTTGGCTTAACCAAAGGAAATGTCAGTCTGGATGGCCAAAAGAGCAGGTGACTCAGCCAGAGGATGTGAGCAAAGGGAAGTCTTAGACATGTGCTATAAGAAAAGGGAAGTCTCAACCAGAAGAAAGAATTACATATGGCTCAGTCAGATGGTGTGAACAAAGGTTAAGTCTTAGACATATGCTCTAAGCAAGGGATGTCTCAGACACTTGGTCTAAACAGTTGTAAAAGTCTTATATAGAAGCATAAGCGATTGTAATCATGATATGGTTAAAATGAAAATATCTTGTGAGTCAAGGAGACTGGACTACTCTCAATAAAGGGTGAAAGCAGTATAAATCTTGTGTGTCTTCTGTTGTTATTTTATTTACTTCTGTTACATCCGCTACCAAATGAATTAACTTAGAATCTGAACATCAGTTCTGATTCCGAAACTTTGATTAGAAACTAAATTAATAGAGAACGCAAAACACAATTTAACCCCCATTTCTTGTGTACTTTTCACACCTTTAAACCTTAGCCACGTCCCTAAGACTTACCCAACCACTTCCGGGGGAAATTTTTATACCTATACCTAGCTGTTTCTGAAAGAGTTGAAAGTGCCATTTTAATTAAAGAATCTAAGGCCGCCTAGAACCTTGTGTACTTCATATCTAAAGCCCTGGTGAGGGCAGAAACAAAGTACCAAAATATCAAAAAGGAAACCTTGGCGTTAGTAATAACATCAAACAAGCTACGATGATACTTCCTCGCACATCCAATAGTATCTCAAATGGATTTACCTCTAAAGCAAGTGGTATATCAATCATTATTGGTCGGGCATCTGAAAAAGTTAACCATCGAATTGTCTACATTTGAGTATCCTCAAGGAGATGAAGGCTTTGAAATCCCAATTGATCGCTTACTCCCTGGTCGAGATGACTCATATGTCCCCAAAGCCAGATTGTGTGTGGGTAGTATTCGCGAATGTTTAATCTAACATCAGAGGAAGAATAATGTGTATAGTTCTAGAAAATAACTTCGATATGGTTCTAGAGGTGTCCTTGTGGTTTGAGTTTTTGGATACCAACAACCAAGCCGAATATGAGGTAGTCATTGCTTGGATCACACTTGTTGGGGGAAATATTGACCGAATGTGTCAAGCTGCGAATAAAATCTCAACTGGTGGTTTCCAAAGTAAGAGCAGAGTCCCAAGAAAAAGATCATTTTCTCTAGAGGTACCTCAAACTGGCTTCTGAGAAATTGGTGAAGTTTAAGGAATTCCAGATTGCACATGTCCCTTGGGAGGAGAATACCTGAGCTGGTGTCTTATCTCGGTTGGCCAGCACCAAAGGTCCCAATATCAACCACTCTTTCATCCCAGCAGCTAGAAAGACCCCCAACATAGAATCTAGAGAGAAGATGATAGTAGCTGTAGAAAACATTGTCGCACCTTTTTGGATGACACTGATTGAACAATATATCATGCCTGCAATTTTAATATCATAACTATGGTTAAAGGAAATTTGTATAAAAAGGGTTTTTTCCACAACATTGTTGAGTTGCTTAGGGAAATCAGAGGCTGGTTACACCCTTCTAGAAGTACATAAAGGAATCCACGGGCAACCGTTGGGGATAAGAGCGTTAGCAAAGAAGGTTCTAAAAGCACAATATTATTGGTTGACCATGTTCCATAGCACCTAAAAATATGTGAAAATGCAACTAGTGTCAAAGTCATGGAGATGTTTTCAATGCCCTAGCCATTTAGCTACATATATTAACCTCGCCATGACCATTTTTTCAATGGGGAATGGATATCCTTGGACCCTTCTCCCTGGTACAGGGACAACTCAAATACCTTATTGTAACTATATATTATTTAACTAAATGGATAAAGGATGGGATGTCAGCTAATATCACCACACTAAACTTCAGAAAGTTCTTCAAGAGGAACATTTTGACTAGGTTCGAAGTACCCTAAGTCGTCGTTATAGATACTTGGACACAGTTCATTGACAACATACTAAGAAGGTGTTATCCCCGTAGAAATTGAAGAGTTGAGCTAGAGGAAAGCTAATCCATTGCCAATAGAACACAATGGAATAGCTACTAGAGAAGAAATCAACCTTCTCAAATAGTAGTGGATGGTAGCCGCCTTCCTTAACACCGTGGTTAAGAAAAATGCTACTTCGTGCTATAGTCGTCACGTCCGGCCCTGAGAATTCCACATAATAGATTTAGTGATTTGAAGGGAAGATATCCGAAATAAAAATTCATGATATGGAAAGCTAGTAGCTAGTTAGGAAAGTCCCTACCGCGTGCAAGCTAGAAACGGAAGGGGAACATACATCTTAGAGTCTGTCAAAAGAAAACAGATAGTGAGCACATGGATCCTTACTATGCTGAATTGGTTTTATAGTTAATGATTATTTTTCTTTCTAATTCAATTCCATCTTTATGTTACCGACTGACTATCTTATGAATGCAAGTGCTTAACTATGATCATCCTTTTATTATGTTCTTTTCTGTCTCTCATCTTATAGGACAACAAAGACGAAAATTACACGGCTTCTTGAATACTGAAAAACTAAATGTGCTACTTGCATGGTTGTGTATCCAATACAAACTTAAAGCGTTTATGCAATTCTAGTATAACTTAAAGTCATTCCATGTCAGATTGCGTACTTGATACATATTTAACACATTTTTGCGATTCTGATATGGCTTAAACTCGTTCCATGTTTGATTGCGTACCCAATACAAAATTAACGCATTTTTGAAATTATGACATGGCTTAAATGAATTTCATGCTTGATTGCGTATCTGATACAGAATTATTGCATTTCTGCAATTCTGATATGGCTTAAACGCATTACATGCCTGATTGCATATCTGATACAGACTTAACACATTCCTGTTATTTTGACATGGCTTAAATGCATTCCTTGCATTATTTATCATCTGAGGCCTACTACACATTGTAGTGTTATATTTGTGATAGTCCTAAACAAGGGAGGCTAAGGTACCCTTGCCTAAGAGTGATGTCGTCTATGTGAGATCCACACAGAACAAAAGGGCTCGCACTTGGCACTAATAACATGTATAATGTTGTTTGTCCAAGGAGAGGGAGTCCGTCATGATTCCCTGAAGAATAGATAGTTAACAATTTCCCCTAATCATGAGGGAGCAGTTGTCACCCCTAAAGGTTTTCTGACCCTAGGCCCAAAAGGAATTTATAAATATCTCTCCCCTAGGGGGAGAAGGGACATATCCTAACAAACATATATTACATAAAGCATAACACATCACACATAACCAGGTTCTCTTAAACTACCAAAAACACCACCATACATGGCTTCTCCTTACTGCATGAAAGCCCTAACCACCATACAATATAATACACCTACTAAAGCCTTTGACCATCCTTGCCCTTTGCAAAGGTGACATGCACTCGTGTACTTTTTGACTAGTATAGTGGTACCCACCATGAGCCCCTAGTAAAACTAACCTGGGTCACACCTTGCTCATCACCATCACCTTATTCACTGTTACCCTTGACTTTTACACCTAGCCACTTTCAGCCATTGTTAAGTAGAGGGCTTCATCCCTATGCCAGAAGGTATCAACGGCAGTGGTGATGCTGATGCCTAGAAAAGATGTGTGCTTCCATGGATGAATTACTCTGTCATAATAAGACACTGGAAAACGATGTCCACAACATTAGACAACAGTAACAGTAGTCCAATTCTCCAGAGGATATGAAGGGGCTGGACCCCCAGCCACTTTCATATCAAATATGGGGAGTGCTTATCCGTATGGATTCAAACTTTCTTCTTTGGTCAAGTATGATGAGTGTGGTGACCCCTAAGAGCACGACCCCTCTATCAACACACAAATGGCCAACATAGGAGCGTCTGACTCCCTGAAGTGCAAAATTGTTCCCTGGAACTTCCAGGGACGCCGTCATGCGATGGTATATAGGTCTATCTCGTGCCTTAATTTCCAGCTATCAATTGCTGGTAAGGAGACTTGGGCACTAGTTTTACGCCAACAGTCACAGGAAAATGTCTACCTCCAACCTGTTCAACATACGTCAGGGTCCATCAGAGTCGTTGAGGGACTACCTCTCCTGGTTTAACCATGCCACCATCAGGGTTGTCCTAGAAAAACAAGAAATGTTTATTTGAGCATTTCAAAATGGACCCAAGGCATGACACTTCAATAATTCTCTCACCCATAAGCTAACATTTTCATTAGAAGAAATGGTCACTATAGTAGAATGTTATATAAAGGGAGAGGAGTGCAACACCGAAAATAAGGTGCGTGATATCAAATAGCGTGTTCCCATCATTGAGGGTTCACATTACCATAGGAAGAGTAATTATGTGTCTCCCATAAAAGACACGTCTGCATTCAAGAGAGTAGGTAAGGAGACATAGAACTTCACGCCCGTGAACACCCATCATGAACAGAATTGGAAAAAGGTTTTTCACCTGCACAACATCTCTACACAACCTTCGACGGAGGAGGATGTAACGGGTCCTAAAATATGAAGATTGTGCAAGTTCCATAGAGTCAAGGGACAAGATAGTGAAGATTGTTACCAAGTCAAGAAAGACATTGAAAGACTAATCTAGGAGGGATACCTCAAGAAATATGTAAAGGGATACTCTTTCCAAGGGTTAGATAGGTCCAAATCGCGAGGGCGAGATGATGTGGGAAACCTCGGGCCCAATAAAGCAAAATAAGTCTCCCAGATATAGGGAAGTAAAGTGGTGCGCCACTTGCTTAACACCATAGTAGGAGCATTACACGAGGTAGGGAGACTAGCTCCATGGTTCAAGTTGCAAGTGCATAACAATGCAAATTAATTTAATAAGATCAAACTCACTTGGAGATGAGTTTGAGTACTGATGTACGTCTCTCATATGATGAAAATGATTCATATGAAGTGCATGTTATTCGTTATGATCATAATGAAGGGATATGGGAAAACTAGTAAGTAAATATTTTATATGACTTTGTAATATATATTTATTCATTTTACATTTGTATACTTTTTACTAATATTTATTTTTTCTCAACATGTAGGATACCATATTTTGCATGATTTTAGAAGTAAAAGTCAGAAATTTTAAAATGCATAAAGTAAGTGTTATTCTTTGTGCCACTCAAATATGTTTATAAATCATTTACGTTGTTGATATTGAACTTTGAATGTTGTTATTGTTGTTGTTGAGATTAAAGTTTGAATGTTGTTGTTGTTGAGATTAAAGTTTGAATGTTGTTGTTGTTGTTGTTGAGATCAATGATTTAAATATTTAATGTTGTTGTGGTTGTTATTGAAATCAATGTTTTAAATATTCAATATTGTTGTTATTGAGTATCCTAATTAGTTTCAAATGTGGTTCAAATTATAGGTGCTTAACAACAAGTTACAGAAGAAAACGTTTCGACGGTTGTTAAAAAATTTGCATTTTTGTTTTTTCTTTTAATGGTTAACCATTTGTTTTAATTTTGTTGTAAAAAAATTGTGTGCGTGCCATTTTAGCTTTGCAATTGGTGTAAACAATAAATGTTTTTGGTACAATGTTTCTATTTCATAAATGTGCAAAATGTACAATATTTTTGTTTCAACAATTGGCAAAATAGATTCTATAATACATGCCAAAAGAAAAATATAAAAAGAAAAAAATTAATAATAATGATTTACCTTCGGTTATTTAGATAAACTGAGGTAGTAAGACGAAATCTATTACCTCGGTGTTTCATATAATTTAGGGGAAAATGGGAAGTGCCATACAATTCTGAAAAATAAAAAAAAATGCATTTGCTTAGAATTAAACCCACGACCATAAGTCTTTCTCCTCGATGTAAGCTCAACTGAGGGATAAAATTACACAATTTTTATGACGTTCTTCGTTATCTCACATACGAAACTGACGTTAATCCCCATTTCTAACCGAAGTAAAAGAAATATTTTCGTGATAGTTATAAATCAATCAATCATAAAAGTATTTTCTATGTGACAAATATGAAATGGATAAATAGATAAAATGTGAATTTATAGCCAGTCAAATAAGTTCCTCACTTCAAAGTTAAGAAAAGTGGTTCTCATTTTTTATTTTTTATTTTGTTTTGGTATAAATTGGATCTTGAATTGAGAAAGACTATAATAGGTGGTAAAATTTTCACTCAAGAGATTTAACACTGCTACATATTTATGATCATTTTTAAAATCTTTTAACATGCCTAAGTGAGTTTATTTATTTTACCAATATATTTAACACATTCATCATCATCTCCTTTAAAATGTTAAAGAAAGCATTATTATTCAAGGATTGATCTCTTTTCTTTGACAGATGTACTATTTTTTATTATCGTATAACCTTAATTAAAATAAATATGATTTTATAGTCAAATTTAAAAATAATATATCATTTAATATATATTCATTTAACACAAGCAAAAATTGTTTAATTATTTTAATATAATTGAAAATATAAAGAACTTAATTGGTCCTTGTACACGTGCTAATAAAACTTTTTATTGAATATTTTTAGATATCAAATATGTTATTAATTATATATTTGAGTTAAATAAGTTGAAATTGTTCATGTAAAATTCAATCTTTAATAAAAATTATTTATATTTGTGTATTAATTAAATAAGTTGTTGATATTTATAAATTAATAAATTTTAAAAAAAGGATATATATATATATATATATATATATATATATATATATATATATATATATATATATATATATATATATATATATATATATATATATATATATATATATATATATATATATATATATATATATATATATATATATATATATATATATATATATATATATATATATATATATATATATATATATATATATATATATATATATATATATATATATATATATATATATATATATATATATATATATATATATATATATATATATATATATATATATATATATATATATATATATATATATATATATATATATATATATATATATATATATATATATATATATATATATATATATATATATATATATATATATATATATATATATATATATATATATATATATATATATATATATATATATATATATATATATATATATATATATATATATATATATATATATATATATATATATATATATATATATATATATATATATATATATATATATATATATATATATATATATATTATATATATATCTATATATGAATATATATAAATAATAATAAGATTTTTATATGTAATAATTACACACTTTTTAATTAAATTATACATAGAATTATACAAAAAAATAATATATAAAAAAAGTCATTTTTAGTTTTACTTTACATACAATAAACCAAAATAAATTTATAAAAATTTTTTTTGATGTAAATAATTAAAACCAAAATAAATTTATAAAAAATTTTTTTTGATGTAAATAATTAATATGTTTTAATTAAAGTTGAATTGTTTTTATAGAATCTAATTTTGATTTGTAACCATAAATGAAATCTAAGTTGTAAGAGAGTAGGCTTATAATACCCTTAAGAAAAATTAAGTGAGTCGTGTTAGTCTCTCTAATAATATTTTTTTAAAACAGATTTTTTTTCTTATTTTTGAATCGTGACTGAACTGTTTCATGTGTATTATTTTTTCTTTATTTAGTCACAGACTGTAAGGAAAAATCAAAGACAAAATTTGTAGCATCCAATTATGCTTCTGTAGACCCATCCGAACCAACATTTTGAGCATCCAAACCAACATTTTAAGAATTCAATTCTGTTTCTATAGGTCCATCCAAGCCAACATTTTCAGCTTCTTTAAAAGTATCATTTTCATTGACTGCTTCATACAATTTAGAAAACACTTCCTCAACCACATCAAACCCTTCATTCACATTGTCACAATTTCCTAATTTTGCTTCTATAGGCTCATCATCATAATCAGGCTGATTAAGTTTGTGTTGAATGTAAATGTTTACACCTAGGTGAGCCCTATAAAGATCAGTTATTTCTAATACTCCTGCATCATCATTCAATTAATTCATCCCAAATGTCAGGTCATTGTAATAGATTTTCTCAAAATCCCTATAACCTAAGTCCTTTAGTCTACCTATAAACTCAAAGTAACTCCATCTGTCCACATCTACTTTTAGCTCATCAACTTTCCCTCCTTCATACACTCTAAGATCACCATCAACGAATTTACCACTATGATGAATTCTTAGTACTATAAACTCTCCATTACACCTATTCAGTTCATAATCGATATTATTAAAAACTCTAATTGAAAAAGATAGAAAACATACAAAGCCCTGATTTTTAAAAGAAATCCTAAATTCTCACATTAAAAACATAACATATATAACTCATGCAAAGGAACAACAAACTAACCTGTTTGCAATGCCTTCTTCAACCTTTCGCTGAAACTCAAACGCTTTTTGGAACAATGATTTTTGCCTTCAACCATTCTCTGCATGAGCTTTTCTTGGCTTTCTTCACTTGGCTTTCTTAAAATGACAATCTTCACAATAACATAACATATAACATGTTAATACCAGATCAAAGCCACGTAAGGATAGCAAGCCACATCAAAACCACATGGACACTCTTACTCAATCCTCACTAACGGAGAAAAACGAAAGGACGAACGTGATCCGGTTTAAAAAATTAAGGGATCAATTTGAACATTTTAAAAATTAAGGGACCAAAATAGATTCCGAGTTAAAGTTAAAGGACAAGAAGTAGTATTTTACCTAATAAAAAAATATTTTTAATTTTACGTTTACATAAAATGAACCAAAATATATTTATACAATTTTCTTTTATGTAAATGATTAATATGTTTTAATTAAAGTTGAATTGTTTTAATAGAATCTAATTTTGACTTGTAACCAGAAATGAACTTGAGGTGAAATCCAAGTTGTAAGAGATTAGGCTTATAATAACCTTAAGAATGAAGATCCATTTTAGTCATTTGAAAAATTGAAGAGTCTAAATTAATCCTTATGAAAAAAAAAAGATTCTATTAAATCTCTTGCAAAATTTAACCGAATTATGTTAGTCTCTTTAATAATATTTTTTCAAACTTTTCCTTTTTCCTACATTTTAATCCTTACTGGATTGACTCATGTGTATTATTTTTGTTTTATTTCCTTCTACTTTATTTAATTTGTCTTTTGAATTTGATGGAATTATCAAAAAAAATTTTAAGTTGTAATAGTTAATACAACGTTCATTACAATTTTATGCTACTTTATTTGTTTTGTTTATTTTGGTGATACTAGATGTTTTAGACTTTGATGTTCTATTTGTTTGTACAAATGTTTTTAGAATTTGATGGTACTATAATATTTTGAATTTGATTGTACATTTATATTGTGTGTGATGATAATGTAGAATTTTTATTTCTTGATTTCAATGTAATGATACTATAATATATGATTGAATATATGTGCATTTTTTAGATGGTGTATTTTTTAAGGTATTAAATAGCGTATTTTTTTTGAGATCAAAACCTAATTAAATTTTGTAAAAGAATAAATAATTTATTTTTTTATTAAAGATCAAAATATATTAAGTATTGCTAGTAATTAAAAAATATTAAGAAATTGTGTTGAGATAAATGTTATTTGTAATTCAAAACATAATAAATATATTGGCGTAGTGGTATAGATAGATGTTCACTAACCAAGAGGTCTAATAGAGACTTTGTTTTTTCTTCTTAGGATTAATTTACTCTTTCTAATTTTTATAAAGGATTAAAATATATCTTCACTCTAAATTCTCTTATGAATGGTGGTAAAATTTTATTAAAAAAATTAAATTACCCCTTTTCTTTTATTAATTAAAAATCAAAACTTAAATTTTTTTATAAAACTTAAAATACCTAGTTACCAAACTCTAAATTATCTGCATCTTTTTTCCAAAAAGCTAAAGAATTTGGAAAATAAATTGTATAAGGAGAAAATAATATTAAATTATATGAAAAGTGGTTTGGTACTTTTATATTAATTTATAGTCAAAAGAAAATTTTAATATTTCTTTTCTTTTAATAATTTTTTTTACTTTTTATATTGTTTATTTGCATTATTTGTCTTGTTATAAATAAATAAAATTTATAATTCTAAATTTAACTTTTTTAATGATTAATATTATATTAATAAAGATTAATCTTTAAAAATGATTCTAGATATACTTTAAAAAAAATCTCTTTTAAATTATTATTTTAATTGCATGACTTTTTCCTCTCCTATATATTCAATGGTTGGGCTGGGATTAGTATCCATTGAAGTGTGAGAATCAAGCATGGAGCATGAATATCCTCTCTTTCACAATGATCAAAATCCAATATCAAGTTCTGGTAAAAAAAGTTGGTTTTGAGTCATTTAAAAAAAAATAGTTTCTATCTTTTTTTATATCTATATAATTTATTTCGATTTCTATCGGCGACTTACATATGAGTTTATTCATATTACTTATAAAATTTTAATTAAAAATATTAAGATATTAAAATCGGAATAATTCAATTATTTCAAATATTCATATATGAAAACTAATATGTATGTTTTTTTACTATACTTTTATGTTTCATGCATAATTCCATGAATGTTTTAAAATATTTTTTGATTGGTTTAGATATTATATTAAATTTTATTTGGATCTTGATATTATGATTTTCAGAACTAGAAATAGGTGCAACAATGACTCCCATGAAGGATGACATTGTGCCACAATTGACTATGCAAGAGAAAAGTTCCTTGCCATTAAAAAATGTGGCAAAAATCATGAGAAAAGGTTTACCACCACACATAAAAATCTCTGATGGAGCAAAAGAGCTTGCTGAACAAAGTGCCTCAAAGTTCATTAGCATGGTAACCAAAAAAGCCACTGAACGTTGCATAAAGGAGTCAAGAAAAATTTTAGGTGCTGAAGATTTACTATGGGCCATGATGAGTTTAGGTTACCATAACTATGCTAAGGGCTTGAGCTTCTATCTCCAACGTTATCGTTATAGTAATGGGATTATGCCTAGGCAGCTGGTTTGTGAGATTCCTAAGCACACCTTACCATCACCACCTGTTGCTCTTGAGCCAAACTCTTGGATGAATGGAAAAAGTTCTATTGAGATAGATGAAGAAGTGAACATTGATGAGTTTTGGGATGAACTGAGTGATTTGGGGGATGGTTCTTTAGGCTCTTGTTCAGCAGATTCTGATCCTTCTACATTGTTTAATATTGGTGCCATGTTTGATGAAAGCATTGATAAAATGAAGCAATAGGATGTTGTTAAAATAGGGATTTTATCATAAGAAATTACATTATTGTGTTATTATGTTAGTGTTTAACTTTTTTATTTACTATTGTTATATTGTATTTTATGGATGGAGCATAACTCCAATATTTTGTTATATTGTTATAATAAAAATAATACTTATGGGTTAATATATTTTTAATTTTGTGTTTAGAGTGTTTTTAATTTAACCAATATATAATGTATCAATTTATATTTAATTTATTAAATGCGGGTGATTAAATGCCTTTTTTTATAAGTAAGAAGAAACTACAAAAAAATTACAAATTAAACTCTGGAAATAAGATTAAGAAATACAAGTCAATAGACCAATTTTTCTTATCGAGCACAAGATGGCCTTTAGATCTTGCTCTGAATCAATCCCACAATATCGATTTGGCCAATGGCATAATTTCAACAATCCTTTTGTGCCTTCCTTTAAAGAGTGTGTCATTTCTAACTAACCAAAATAACCATATGACTACCAGCCAAGAGAGAATATGTATTTTTTTAATTCTACCTTTTAGGAAATTTTGAAATGCCTACCAATGATCCAAGATCCCAGCACATGAGATGCCACAGGGCAAAGAAGAAAAAGATGCAGGTGTGATTCATCCAGACCAAAACAGAGTGGTCATATGAAATTATGAGCACCACTTAGGACCTCACGTTTGGTTAATTCATCCTTGGTTTGAAGCCTATTAAAAAGGAGTCACCAAGCAAAAATTTGAACATTGCTTGGCACGATGAATTTTCAAACAAATTTGATGGCGGAAGAAAAGTTGTGATCCAATTGGTTAGCAAAAATGTTTATACAAGAGATGAAGAACTCAAACCCACAAATCCCTATGATTTGTGTTGATTCTTGCACCTCCAAACCCTTGATCAAATCTTGACCAATTGACCAACAATGCGGCTATAATCCTCCGATTATTACGAGCACGCAACTTGTTGAAACCCAATATTCTCAAACACAATTCAGTGTCTCACGCTACTTCTTTGTAAGGAAACCACCTTGTCCCAAGGTCTTCACTCGGTCGAATCTGTGTTGACGTGATCTTGTCCAAAATCTTCAAATCACACTGATCTTGAAGAAAAAACCCCACATTGGTTTTCTTATTTGAAACACACAAAGTTCCCAACCCAATATTATCGGTTACACCAAACCTAATTGGGCGTTACCAACCCTAATCTAGATGGTCACTCAATCGAAAAATGATTATGTGTAGTTCAATTGTGTGTATGCATAGAAGAAGGGATGAAGATGATGAGAAACTTTGTAATCTGGTTTCGTTTAGGTTTTTACTCTCTAGAAAACCTTGTTAAACTAGAAGAAGGTGCATGTATGAGTATATATAGGTATGTGAGAGAATAAGCAAAAGGAATGCAATAAGTTAAAGTAAAAATGAAATTTTTGAGGATAGAACACGTATAGGTCAGCCTATGTAGGTATTCAGGCCTACCTGTGAGGCAGCTTGTGAGGCGGCCTACGGGAAGAGCATATAGGCTTCAATACTGCTCCATGGGTGCTGACCTAAAAAGTTATGTTTCGTTCTATACTTGAACAAAATTTTGTATACGTCGGCTTGAACTGACTTGTTTGCCCAAAAACATGTTTTCAATGCAATTATGATGTATACTCCTTTTCAAACTTATTTGAGTGCTTCCTAATGCAAGATGCTCATCTAGAGTGGGAGGATACCGTCCAATATACATAACATCAAAAAGAGAACAAGAAAACTATGAGAAGTATCGATAACCACATAAATATTCAAAATACCACACAGAGGCAATTTGTAAAGAGAAGGTAATCAACACGATAACACTCACATAGAATGATATGCACATTGATTTAGAACGCCTAAACATAAATACAAACACATCATGTAACAATGGAACACAATTTCTACACATAATGCTAAAATAAAATAAACATGAACAATGAAGGATACAATGTAATCACAAACCCTTGAGCTGCTACAAAAGCGACACGATTACGCGACATAAGCTTTTGGTGCTCCCAAAATGCTGCACACACATGTGCTCTAGCAAGGCGATATACGAAGTCATCACCACTCAAACCAAAAAAAGAGATGTAACTATAACAGTGACACAACAAGAATTCATTTAACATCATAACATGTTCGACCAAAGTGCATGAAGAAATGTATAATAAGCCAATATGCACCAAAGAAGAATTTTAAGTATATAGAAGGAATAACACAATATCATTATAAACATATAATTGACAAAGATCAAAAGAAATTTTTGGAAGTGAATATTGATGAAATTCTTCATATATCAAGGATATTAGCAATTTGCATGAACAACAAGTAATGTAAAAGAAAACTTATTAAGCGAGAGATAGAAAAGGAACAATATTACCTCTCATGTAGATTGATGAACCATGCACTCTTATGAGATAAAACTCCCAATGACAATTAGAGTAAGAGTATATATAGGTGCATGTGATAAAACAATGTGCTAGGCAAGATTAGAGATATCGAGTATCCCTAATTCCCTTCAGATGTTAAAAAAATATTTGGTCGCAAGTGGTTTTGTAAAGATATCTGCTAGTTGATGTTTACTATCAACATGCTCGAATATGACATCACATTTTTCAACATGATCACGTAGGAAATGATGGCGAGTCTCAATATGCTTAGTGTGTGAATGTAGCACCGAATTTTTGGTTAGATTGATAGTGCTAGTGTTGTTGCACATAATGAGAATATGTTGCAAGTTTTTATCAAAATCAAGTATTGTTGCTTAAGCCACACGATTTGGGTACAACCGCATCCGGACGCAACATATTCCGCCTCGGCGGTTGACAAAGCAACAAAAACTTGTTTCTTGTTATGCCAACTTACTAAGGCATTTGAAAACATGTGGCAAGTTCCATTAGTGCTTTTCCTATCCGATTTACAACCAGTCAAATTAGAGCCAGCGTATCCAACAAAGTTACAATCGCTTCCCTTAGAATACCAAAGCCCATATTGAAAAGTACCATGAAGATACCTAAGAATACGCTTCACGGCTTTTAAGTGAGATTATTTAGGAGCCGATTGATAATGGGCACATATGCATACGCTAAACATGATATCAGATCTAAATGCGGTAAGATATAGAAGAGAGTCGATCATACCTCTATATTTCTTAGCACAAGCATAAGCTAGTTGAAGACGTATAGCCTCAAGGCGAGCCACCAGAGCATAAGTTTCCTCATGATTGATGCCTTAATCTTTGTTATAGCCTTCCGCCACTAGCCAGGCCTTATCGCAAGTTATCACCCTGTTTTCATCAAGTTTGTTACTAAAAACCCATTGGGTTCCAATTACTTGATGATTTTTAGGACGAGGGACGAGGTCCTAAATGTCATTTCTTTAAAATTTATTTAGTTCATATTGCATGTCCATAAGCCAATGCTCATCAAGCAATGCATCTTTAGCATTTTTAGGCTCTACTTGGGACACAAACGCAAAGTAATAACAAAAATTACTTATCTTAGAGCAAATAGTTACTCCATTTGTGATGTCTCCAAGTATGTTATCGATAGGGGGATCCTTTGATATCTTCCAAGTCAAAGTTAGACCTTCCATTGTAGCTAGATATTCTTCCTTTTTATCTTCATGATCATCATCCTCTTTCTTATCATCGTCTACCGCTTTAGGTTGATCAATTCCTTCTTCGATTCCATTGAACATTTCTTGAGACAATACACCTACATCATAAAAAACAATACCTTTCCCAATAACTTTTGGGTAGGATTCATCAAAAGCAACATGTAGAGACTCTTCAACTATAAGCAATCTCTTATTATAAACTCTGTATGCCTTGCTAGATTGTGAGTATCCAAGGAAGACACCCTCATCGGCTTTGGCATCGAATTTACCAAGATTATCTCTATAGTTATTCAATATATAACATTTTCATCTAAAGACATGTAAGTGAGAAACATTTGGTTTTCGACCTCTAAGTACCTCGTAGGGGGTCTTGTCTAGAATAAGATGTATGAGTACCCTATTCATGACATAACATGTTGTGCTAATGGCATACGCCAAAAAGTACTTAGGAAACTTACCTTCATTGAGCATAGTTATCGCTAACTCCTCTAAAATTCTATTTTTATGTTCCACAACACAATTTTGATATGGTGTTCTAGGAGCGGAAAAGTTATGCTCAATGCCATGTTTGTCAAAAAATTTCTCAAAGAGGTGATTTTGGAATTCTCCTCTCTGATCACTTCGAATGGAAATAATTTTCAAATTCATTTTGTTTTGGAATAATCCAGCAAATTGCTTAAATACCAGGTAGGTTTCATCTTTACTTGACAAGAGAAAGACCCAACAAAATCTAGAGTAATCTTCTACAATAACAAACCCGTAGTAATTTCCACCTATGATTTTGGTCTTAGAGGGACCAAAGAGATCCATGTAGAGAAGTTCAAGAGGTCTAGAGGTAGAAACAATATTTTTCAATTTAAAATAAATTCTTGTTTGCTTCCTTTTTAAACAAGCGTCACATAAATGGTCTTTAGTGAACTTTAGTTTAGGTAGACCAATTACTAGATGTTTTGAGGATACTTTGTTCAATAGGTCAAAGTTAAAATGGGTTAGACGTCTATGCCAAAACCAAGAGTTTTCACTCATGGTGGCTAGACACTTAGTTCCACCCAAGGAAACTTCATTTAGATTTAGCATATAAGTATTATTTACCCTCACACCTTTAAATACACATTCTTTCTTTTCATCATGCACAAATAAGCAACATTTTTTTTTAAAAGTCACTTTAAAACCCTTGTCACATAGTTGGCTTATGCTTAGAAGATTGTGTTTAAGTCCATCTACTAGAATTACATCCGAGATAATAGTAGATTAGGGATTATCTAAACTACCTTTTCCAAGTATAGAACCTTTGTTGTTATTTCCTTATGTGACAAATCCCTTTCTCTTTGGCACGAAGTCAGTGAAAAGGGATATGTGACTCGTCATATGTCTTGAACATTCACTATCGAGATACCACATCTTTTTGGTAGAATCAATACATTCAACCTGAAACATTAAACAAAGAAAATAGGTACCCAATTTTCATTGGGTCCTTGATAGTGAGTGAGATCCAATGTGTACTTAGGAAAACATTGAACATCTCCTTTAAGAACAAAGAGTTTCCTAAATTTGCATCTTTAAATGGTATGTCCTTTTTGCAACAATAATGACAAAATAGGTTTTTATGAGACATGTCCTTGCTATTTGAATTCTTACACATATATCTATGATTCCTTTTAGAATGGTTCAAAGGCTTTGCAACCTTAGAAGAATCAATAGCGAACACCATCTTAGGTTGCAAGGCATCGCCTAATTTAACTTGAACAAATTTCACTTCCTCTTGTCTATTATGGAAATGTTCACAACCAAACCTAGGAGGCTTAATATCCTCACTCTTTTCACTTTGAATATCTATCATAGATTTCTTAATAGCATCGAAATTTCTTTCGGATTCCAACACTTTAGCTTCTAAATTTAAAATCACTTTTTCATGTGAAGCTAACTTGCTAAAAGCTCTTAAGACTTTTCTATGTAGATTTTCAAAGACCTTTTGTAATTCAAAATAGGATGAATCATTAGTGGATTTAAGATTATAGGAACTTGCATTCTTATTTCTCTTACTTTTTACCATGAGACAGATTCAGCTGATTCCACACTTGAAGTTGTGGTTTTATCACTAGAGGAGTCAATATCACTTTCCCAAGCGGCATAAACTTTTCTAGACTTCCTAGAGGACTTGTGATGGCTCCTTTCTTTATCTTTCATTCTCATGGGACATTTCGGTCTATAATGACCAATTTTACCATAATGATAGAAAGATCTTATAAGCTTGCTCTTAGCATTCTCATCATCCTTAGAGGAACTTGTTAATCTTCTAAACTTGGCTATGTTCTTGTCATAATTTTTAACGTTGCTCTTCCTAATATACCTTTGGTATCTCCTTATGAACAACCCCATATCACCCTCACAATAATTCTTGTTATCATCGCTTTCACTACCACAATGCTCACAATATGAAGGTCTTGAGATAAAAGTCTTTAGAGCTATGAACTTCTGGTCTTCCTCTTTGTCTTTCTCTTTCTCATTTTTCATTCTGTTTTCATATTCCTTCTCGTATTTTTCTAAGAAAGTAAGCTCCTGCTCATGCTCTTCCAACTTACCAAACAACACCATAAGATCAAGCGAATTAAGATCATTTACATCCTTGATGGCGGTGAACTTGGGATGCCATTCCCTACTTAAACATCTCAAGACTTTGTTAGTAGCATGTTCATTGGAAACGGGATTACCTAGTGCATTTAACCGATTTATGAGATGAGTGAAATGTTTTCGCATATCAGCAATGGCTTCACCATGATTAATACGGAACAACTCAAATTCTTTATTTAATGTGTTGATCATAGCTTGTTTGACATCATTAGTACCCTCATGGGAAATCTCTAATGCGTCCCACATAGCCTTGGTGGTCTTACAATGAGAAACACGATAAAACTCATCAACTCCCAAAGCGGAAGTGTGAATATTTTTTTCTTTCCAATCATGTGACCGCAATTTCCAATCATTAGCATCACATAGTGCTTTAGGTTTGACAGTAACACCCTTAACATTGGTCGTATTTATTTCATTCAGACCATTTTGGATAGCGTGCCATATACTTTTGCCAACGTACTTGATATGAATATGCATGAGAGCTTTCCAATAGCCATAATTTTCGTCGGTGAAAATTGGTGCTCTATTATACACACACCCTTAGGTTTGGTAGTCATTCTTCTAAGAAATATATCTCAAGCATAAAATGAATTGGAGCTCTTGATACCACTTGTTAGACAATAGGATTCGATCTAGAGGGGTGAATAGATCACAAATTTTACAACCAAAAACTTTTCGCAAAAATCTGTTATCAAGAAGCGGAAAAACGACCCGGATCGAATCGCCTAACCAAACCTACTATCGAAAATCTATATGCGTAATATTAACCTTTTGGAACGATAATGAATAAAAAGTGTTCAAAAATTATCAAGTCACAAATCAATCAAATGCAAAGCTATTCGTAATGCTTATTTCTAATGAACACAAAGCGATAAAAATACACACAAACAATTTATCGAACACTTTGTGTGTGATTGATCGCATTTGGAAATTCAATTTTTTTTATGTAAAAGGCCAGTCACAATCAAAGTGTTTGTGGTTATATCAATAACAAAATATAAAAGCCAACCCAAGCTTATTATTAGATCTACTCCATAATTTAGGACATATAGATGTTAAAGACCAGTTGCCTAACCACCTTGTCAACCAAAAAAGTGTCTTGCCACCATTGCCTAATTTAAAAGAAATAAGATCAACAAAAAACATCCAGCACCAAATTGATTATTCACCTTAAATATAGCTTTCCACCAAAGAGAAGGTGCACAATGATACTTAGGTAACACCTCACTCATCAAAGCTTTTTCATACATGGCATATCTACCTTCTAAGACCCCTTCACAATTGACATCCTTTTTAGACAGCATCCTCTAAATCCATTTGGCCAATAAGGCAATGTTAAAAATACCTGTTTCCCTAACCCCTAAACCTCTTTCCTCCTTAGCTTTATAGACAGTGATCCACCTTACCCATGTTATGCCCTTCTTTTCTTTAGACCCTGACCAAAGAAAATTTCTCTGGATAGCCACTAGATTCTATAAAACGTTTCTAGGAATCTCGAAGAAAGAAACATAATGCACAGGAAAATTGGAAAGAACATAATTAATGATGGTTTCTTTACCCCCCATAGACAACAATCTACCTTTCCATGAAGATAGTATAGATTTCATGCACTCAATTATAGGTTTCCAAAACAAAATTCTCCTATGGTTACCACCCACACATAGCCCAAGGAATTTAAAAGGAAATTCATCAATCTTGCAAGCTAAGAAAAGTTCAGCAGCTTTCATAAAATATTCTTACACACCAATACCATAAATAGAAGTCCAAACTCTCAATATTAATTTAAGGACCCACATATTAGTCCAAACTCCATCACAAATAAGCAATGTATCATCTGCATATTGTAGTAAATTATATGAACTACAATCATCAACTTTGAATCCCTTTAGCATTCCTCCCTCAACTGCTGGCCAAACCTTCAACAATAATTAAGAATAAAAAAGGAGATATGGGATCTCCTTGTCTAACTCCCCTAGTCACCTTAAAATATTCTGTTGGGCTTAGATTTACAAGGACAGACATGTCATTATACATAACCCCCCTTCCATCCACCTCGTCCATTTATCTCCAAAACCCATGTCTAATATGATACTCTTAAGAAACGATCAATCTACACAATCATATGCATTTGCAAAATCTACCTTGAGCAACAGACAAATCTTTTTGTTTCTTGAGAGAAATCAATTAACTCATTCAAAACCAACACACCATCTAACAATTGCCTCCCATGGATAAATGCAGTTTGGGATTTAGAAATTAAATTGCCAATAACAGCCTTAAGTCTATAAGCTAACAATTTAGAAACCACTTTATATACAAAACCAATAAGAAAAATTGGCCTATAGTCATCTAAATTTCAAGGGTTATCCAATTTAGGGATAAGAGCAAGGAAAGAAGAAGACATCACCTTTGGGAGGCAGCATGTCGCATCGCTGCGAAGAGGGGCCGACAAAGACAGAAGATTCACCAGCACTCGTTATTTATCCCAAAGAGAGGGAAAGTAAACGATCATAGAAAACCTACGAAAAAGGGAAAAGACAGGTCATCGCAACCAAATCTTGGGTTCGGGAGTCGGTTACGCAAAGGGAAGGTATGAGCACCCCTCACGTCCATTGTACTCAACAGGATCCATGCTTGTTGTCAAGTTTATGGATGAAAAACAAACTATCTAAGGCTGCTGCTAAACGGGAGAACAGAAAGAACTGACTCGATAGGACATCGTCGCCCTATGTCTACGTATTCCCTCGTGCAATGGGAAAGTCAGAGTCAACGTAGTTCGGAAAACTATGGGTGATGGGGGGAGGTTGCTCGCCAAGACATCGACGTCTTGTGCCTACGGATCCTCATCTGGTATGAGAAATCAGAGCAAACGTAGTTCGGGCAACTACGGGAAAGAGCCTTGATCGCACGGGCACGGGAGAAAAGGGTTCGGAACAACAGGCTGGTCTCGATTACACTGAGGCAAGAGAAGGGGAGATTAGTTGTTAGCGGGAAGGTCTCAATCGCACGGGTGTGAGAGAAAAGGGGTCTCGATCGCACAGAGGCGAGAGAAGGGGAAATTAGTGGTTAATGTGCTCGCCAAGACATCACATCTTGTGCCTACATATTCTCATCTGGCATGAGAAATCAGAGCAGCTGTAGTTTTGCCAACTACAGGAAAAGATCTCGATCGCACTAGGGCGAGAGAAGAGGTTCTCAATCGCAAGGATGTGAGAGAAAAGAAGAACAGGATGCACACGCTAAATCCTAAGACGTAGGAGCGAATGCGTTGCATATCGCCCAAAGGGCATATGCTAAACACTCTAGACGAAGTGAGAAGAGGCTCCCTACTCATGATTTCCTACGTATCTAACACTTACTCACAAGACTCATCACGGTTATGGTTTGAAAATGGTCCAAAATGGTGTAAGTGAATCGAATTGGGACCAGTGTGACGCTAAACCGTCGTAGCTCGACTTATGAGGGAAGTCGAACTATAGGAGGTCACGTGATTGATATCCGTGCTATGGACAAGATAGAGAAATGATATTAAGGATCATTCTCCAATTGAATCGTGTCGCACAGACCAAAAATAGTGGGATCTCATCTTAATCGTAAACATAATGTCGATTAATCGAAGGTAGCCTATCGCGATCCGAAAGTAAATAAAATGACCTAAATGGTTATCTTCCATAAATTTGAAATCGGGAAGGTTATCGACTTCGAAAATATGACGCTTGCGGATACAAGACTTCATCGATCCAAGAAAGTCAAAATAAAATCGAAAATAAGAAGAAATGAGGAGAGAAAAGAGGTGGTCTCGGATCCAACATTATTCATCAATAATTTAACTGGTAATGGATTACGGAAGTGTTGTCATCGACCAAAAGGAGCAAAAGAAGAATAAAATGCTCAATGACAAATACAAAATAAAATCAACTTCTAAAAGAAAATAAGGTTAGGAATATTAATATATATAAATTCTAAAAGAAAAGTTAGAAATATATACAAAAGTTCTAGAAAGACTGAATTAGAAAAATAATATACGTAAATCTAGAAATTAAAATAAACCAAAGTTCTAATATATAAATATTAACAAGTTATAAACTGTTTTTTCAATAAACTAATATAGAAATATATTTACATAATAAAGTTAATTAAGAAATAAAACAGAATGGAGTGAGATGGTGTGAAAAGAAAACGGGATCCTTATGGGCCTCACGACCCAATCACCTGGACGAAGCCCAGCGAAACCCAAGGATTGGGCAAAACAACAAGAAAATCTAATGTTATCCATGTCCTAGTCCGATGCGCTTCTCTCCGAAAAGAAAAGAAACAAAAATAAAGAATCCAATCCACACTACAAGTTCTATCACCACAAATCAGAATGTACAACAACTATCTCATCGAATCTTCTTCTCAAAAGCTTCATCATCAATTATTCTTTTGTTCTGGGTTCGTTGACCGAAAGAGAAAGGTTTGTGTTGAAGAAGCTCTCATAAAGTTTGAACGGGTTTGTGGTTTTCGAAGGTGGCGAGAGATGAATTTCTGGGTTGATGTTTTGAGAATGAGTTTCAGAGATGATTTATGGAGGGTGGATGAAGTTTGTTGAAGTTTGCAGAAATGGGTTTGAATGTGGTTTGCGAATGGGTCGGATTTGGTGGTGGGCTTTAATGGGTTTCTGAAGGTTCAATGGAGTTTGAATAAAGAACAGAGGTAGTTCCAATGGTTATTTGAGGAAAATGGTGAAGTGAAGATGATGTTGAAGAGGGTTTGGTATTCGAAAATGGGTTTCACCGGGTTGTTGTTGGTTTGTTGAAGAAGATGGGAAATGGATTTTTTAGCGGTGTTGGTTTAATGGCGGTGAAGTTGAGATTTGAGTGATGATGGCTTGAAGAAGGTTGGTGTGGAGTTGATTGAAATGGTGGATTTTCAGATGGATATTGAGGGTGCGGATCTGGGTTTGATTCAGAGGAGGGTTTCGAAGGCTTTCGTCGGTTTGTTGAAGAAATGTGAACGGAGGTTTTGGAGGTAGAAGAAAGCGGGTTCCGAATTTGGGTTTTGAGTTGGAGTGGTTGAGTTTCAGAGGTTGAAACTCGAAGAAGATGAAGTTGTTGTTTGGTGTTGATGAAGTTTTTCTAGAAAAAACTATGAAGAAGTTGAACAAGATGGAGGCACAACTTAGAGTTCTGTGACCCGGGGAAGAAGAAAATCAACAGTGCCATATATACTTGTATTTTGACATGTGGCGAGAGTAATGACTTGGTTAATGTTGTTGATCTATGATTAATATTAATAAATGATGTTGTTAATGAAAGCTGACTTAATTAAAAGGATAATGAAACGATTAATGACAAAACCAAAATCCTAAATGACTAATAACTAATCTAAACTAATCCTGATTGACACTAATCTAACTTAGACTATTTGTAGATGCTTTTGATTGGCTACAATTTATGGAAAAACATTGATGGATGTATGAATGTCATGACTGATGTTATGACATACATAATGAGGATTCAACAGGGTAAGTTTAAATAGCTAAGAGTCACTTAAGTTGGATGTCATGACTGAATGTCATGACATCAAGCGTATGACATCAGGGCGCGCAGGTATTAGTTTCTGTTATTAGCTCAGGCTATACTTCAAGAAACATTTTAGGAATCCTAGTTATCTTAGGTGACATATCAGGCATTGCTTAGGATAACATGGAATGCCCCGGACTCAATTGGACTTGCGCATCTTCATGAAGAGAGGTTTATCTTGGGTAAACCTAACCAATGTACGAAGGCCCAAGGACTGTATGCTACCTATATATACAGAAGGAGCAATCCTAATTGAAGACAGTTCTTGACAGGTTTTCATAGAACAAGTATTTATGAGTGAAGAAGTCTGATTGTATCAGTTGTTCTTCACGTGTGTATTGTGTCTTAGGATACTTGTATGCCAAGCAATTGTCTACTGCATAATTGCTTTGGTTTAGTGTGTGTAAACTGGTTGTTCAGTGTGTCACTCTAAGATTTTAAGCAAAAGAGTTGTGTCACTTGATCAAAGCTGTGAAGCAAGATCAAGGTGTGTTTGAAGTGTGACTTCATTGTCTTTTGTAACTTTGAATTGGTTGATATTACTGCTGTGATTGAGGGGGAGTGAGTGGGTAACTCTGGTCTAGTATTAGGTTGAAGTGTCATTGGGTAGGTCTTAAGTGAAGAGTGCAAACTGGTTGTTTGACTCTGAATTAATTCTACTAATAGTGAATTTCCTCCCGGACTTGGTAGCCTCCAGATGTAGGTGTGGTTGGCACTGAACTGGGTAAACAATTACTTGTGTTATTTACTGTTTTCATTTACAGCTTGTTATTAAGTTCAGTAGTCAGTGTTACAGTGGATGTCATAACATCCGTGATAACATCCATTGTTGGGTACCTAGAATTTCACTAATTAATTTTAACAAATAAATATAATTTTGTTCTAAACTTGATTAATTAGTTCTAAAATTAATTTCTAACTATATTTAAAAAATTTAATTTCCATTTTCTAAAAATCTATTCTAATTTTAAAAAACAACTATTTTCTAAGATAAAAACTTAAATTCTAAAATTCTATATAACCAAAAATCTATTTCTAAAAAAATCTATTAAAATAAGAATTCTAAGTCTAATATTTTAAAAACTATTTTTAAAAAATCTAATAATATCTATTTCTATTTCTAAAATCTATTTAATTCTAATTCCTATTAAAAGTCATATTTGTAACAACTAATTCTATTTCTAAAACAAATAAAATTCTACATGAAAATTCTAATATCATAACCAAAATCTAAAGAAAAGAGCTATTTAAAAAATCTATTCTAAATAATTAAATATAAAGAAAAAATAACAATAAAATCACAAAATACCATGGAAAAAGAAATGGAAAATCGGGCGAACACCGAAATGCGCCAAAATCATTAGCACGGATTGAGAGCGACTTTCGCTCGATTTCGACACGAAACTTCTGATTTGAATTAATTTAAAATCGCCTAAAATTCGATCAAAGCAGCTAAAATCCTGATAAATTCAATCCGGATGATAACAATGGCAGTATGCAAGAAATGATCTACCTAAATGATATGTAAATGAAAGCGAAGCAAAAGCCGATCAAAGTTAGAAAATGGGTGGGCAAATCTTACGGTGCAACGACTGCTCCTACTCAATCGACTTGGACCTGAAGGGATGGAAAGCAGCCGCTTTCAGACATTCATGGTAGAAGGTGATTGAATACAAAAGAACCCATAAATTTGCAGTCTGATCAGGATGGTAAGCTGTAGAGTTTGTCAATCAGGATCACCTGAGAAAAGTATCTGATAATTGTAAGGAAATGAGCTGACTTATCATCAATAGAAAGCATCGACACGCAGTCAGAAGAACATCTGCTAACATGCAGGCAACGACACTCAATCGGTAAGAACATCTAATTTCACTATCAGGCATCTGTTAAACAAACTAGGCATCGAACCCGAAGGCCGGCTCAACACGAAGTTGAGAACATCTGTTAATCCAAGTAGGCATCCGTTAATTAAAATGAGCATCGAACCCGAGGGTCAGATCAACACGAAGTTGAGAACATCATATCCAAATTTCACATCGTCTAATGATAGACGGGAAGCAAAATCAAATCCAAAACTCACATCGTCTAAGGATATATGAAGAGAAAACCATATCCAAAACTCACATCGTCTAAAGATAGAAAGAGAGAAAACCATATCCAAAACTCGCATCGTTTAAGGATAGAAGAAAAGAAAACCATATCTAAAACTCGCATCGTCTAAGGATAGATGGAGAGAAAACCATATACAAAACTCGCATCGTCTAAGGATAGACGGAGAGAAAACCAATATCCAAAACTATCATCGTCTAAGGATAGACGTAAAGAAAACCAATATCCAAAACTCACATCGTCTAAGGATAGACGGAGAGAAAACCAATATCCAAAACTCGCATCGTCTAAGGATAGACGGAGAGAAAACCAATGTCCAAAACTCACATCGTCTAAGGATAGACGGAGAGAAAACCATATCCAAAATTCACATCGTCTCAGGATAGATGGAGAGAAAACATCTGCTGGGGATGTCATCATTAGAGGGATGACAGAAAAAGTATGACCGACGTATGATCTGAAACCCAAAAGAAAGCAAGCAGATGAGTTGACTGAACCAGGCTTCCGGAGATATGCCACTGTCTTGATTGAAGTGATGATTCAAGTTGCCACAAAAGGCTAACAGAAACTGGCTTATGCTTCGCATGCATATGTTAGAATTTTTTTTATAGCATAATGCTCCATACAAAATGGAAATGCTACACATTTGAGGATGAAATGAAAAAATGATAACTATATGCAGATATGCAGATGCAGGATCGGGCTGCCGGGGAAAGCTGGATGTGCCAAGAACCACTCCAACAAAATAAATGCTGAAGAGACGAAACCAACTCTGCTGGGGATGACAAACTAAAATGTGTCTAGGATCACAACCCTGCTCGATAACCCAACCAAACTTCCATTCTGCGGGAAAATAGGAGCAACAGATGACTTCTGGGGAAGATCACTGAGATTTGATCTTCTGCCTTTCCATGAGGAATTACCTTTGTTGGGGAAATACCAAGGACGATCAGGCTGTGACCTGCTGGGGAAACCAGTTGCCATTGGCGACTTCAAAGGGGAGAGAAAAGATAATAACCCAAGATGATACCCACTCCACTAGGGGATAATGCAAGCCTCACTTCTCTGTTTGGGGCAATAACCAAATATGCCAGCTTGCTGGAGACTTCGCGTTCTTGAAATGATATGTTTCAAAATGAGCCTTCAAAGTAACTATGCCCCTGTCTGATTGATCTTCGAAAATATTTACTGACTCTCAACTTGATTTCCCCAGAGTAACCAATCCTTAGAGAGACTTCTCGACATAACTGCCCCATATTAACTGAATTTTGGGGGAACACCCTGACATAACTGCCCCAGTAGAAGTTCAAGATTATAGCCATCCAGTCCATGGCTTATATCTCCTTCATACATGAAAATCACTTCCTTTATCTCCTCCATATCAAAAGATTTTTCTAATAATTCCTTATCTTCCACGAATAATCTTTTAATACCATTGCTCCCAAGTCTTTGTCTAATTGACTGGGAAGCTTGAAACTTTGGTTGAAAATGTCCTTTGACTGTCATCTTAACTAGATTTACATCCTCCTCTAGTCCAATATCCAATTGCTCAGAAGTAATTACATTCCATCTATTATGTTGATTAAGTATTGCACGAAAATACTTAGAGTTTTGATCTCCATCCATAATTGACTTGGCCCTTGATTTCTGTTGTAAAATACTCTCTTTAATTCTCATATTCTTCCACATATCCACTTGAGCATTTTTCTTCTCAACATATCTTAGGTGTTTGTGGTACCATTTTCCCTTGCCATTACAACTTCCATCTCATTAGTTGTCTCAATGTCCTATCCTATTCTGATGTCAATCCAACCAAAAACTTGTTTGTTCCACCAACAAAGATAATCCTTCAAGTGATGCAATTTATTAGATAGAACAAAAGAAGGATTCCCATTCACTACATAGGATTCCCAAACCTCTTTGACAAAGGGAAGAAATTCAAGATGCTTATACTAGAAATTCAAAAGCTTAAAAGGCTTTGATCCCCAACTGACATTCCTTGAAGAGATCCAGATTGGCCTCTGGTCAGAGACATCTCTATCCCCAACCCTCTATAAAACCGTGTTCCACCCACTAATCAATCCAAGAGATATTAAGAACCTATCTAGCGTGCTACAAAAACTTCCATTTGAGTTAAACCAAGTGTATCTATTTCCTTTCGTGGGAAGATTATCACACCCTAATAATTCAATAAACGCCCCAAACTCCTCCATTTTAAGTCTAATATGTTCCTTACCTCTCTTTTCTTCTTTGTTTTTTTAGATTTAAAATCACCACCTACCACCCACTCCCCATCACCTAACATTTCTTTAAGTTCCAAAATCTCAGCCACATTGTACGTTTCTCAGCTAAAACACATGAAGAATAGTCATTGAAAAAAAACAGTTCTTACCTTTCCAAATTGCATTCACTCCTAGGAATCCTCTACCCCTAAAGTTTTAGATGGGAATAAAAAATTCCTTTCTCTAAATTGTAAGGATTCCACCATATTGACCAGTCGAGTCTATAGCAGATCATTGGCAATCATCTTTTCCAAAAACGCTTTTACCTATTGTATCCAACATGTTCTGGAATTTTGTCTCTTGTAAAAAACATAAATATGCCATTCCTTTTTTTTTTTTTTTTTTTTTAAGTTTTGCCTTTTTTTTTCCTTTTCACTATGCTCCTACACCCTCTGATATTGAACGTTACGAAATTCATCAAACCTCATTATCCACCACCTCTTTACAACAAATTTACGTCTATAAGTGGCCTCTATTTCCTTATGATACCCTCGAATACTTTGTCGTCCTCGTCCCTTTCAACTCACAACCACTTGATAAATTCCCACACCTTGATTGGGACATCCTAAAAAAATTAAGATTCTTGTGTTGTTTGGTTAACATCTGAATCCCCAATTAAATCACAATATAGATTTGATCCACCCGAGTAGTGTGAGATTGAATATGACACTTCAGTATCATTGGAAAAATGTAAATTTTGAGGAAATTCCAATAGTAACATATTTGGGGCCATGATAGGATTTTATGCGTGAATTAGGGCGGAAAAGTAGGAGGAGGAAAAAGGGATTTTAATTTTTTTTCATATATATAGTTTAATAATTTCTTTTTCTTGGGTCTAACCGAAACAACCGGGTCCCTAATCACCGGCACAGACAATGAAATTGGACCCGAGGAAGTACGCTATACATCTACTTCCCAAAGCCCAACATTTCTTCCCACAAACTTCTCCATATTGCCACCTAAAGCGGAATCCAACCTAATAACATATGTCCTATGTGGGCCCTCCCACAACTGGCAACCCACCTTCCAAGATAATAGGACTTGGCACAAACTTTTCTACATTATTAATTAAGTTGTCCTTTCCCCCTACATGAGGTAACGTTTCTGCCCCTATATTCTTCAACATAGCTAGGTTCTTAACCTCCGCCTCCACCATTCCACCTTTTTCCTAATTTTGTTTCTTTTTAAGATTACCTTTATCTGACTCCACAACCTTGAATTTGTCACCAAAATGATGTTCCATTTGTCCTCCCGCCCTTTTTTCGTACAACCTACCAATTTCATCTGCCTCCGTCGTGCCCTCTATCTCACCACTCTCACTATCAGAGCCGAATTCTTCTGATTCACCATCACTCACACTCTCTTGCTGATTAAGAATCCTCATAGGTCCATGTGAATCTTTAACTAGTTTGATTCTGAATATGTTATTATTTACCTCAATGTTAAATAATTCATTTAGATTCATAGAAAATTTTGTTCTTACTAATAATCTAGCTACATCCAGCTTCATATGTTTTTCTGTTTCCTCATCAAATTTAACGTATACCCCAATCCTTCCATCAATGAACTTATAAAACTAAGAGCACCAAACATGGGAAGGCAGACTATAGCACCGTATCCATGTGAGTCTCTCATTATCCATGTTCGATGGAGACCATGGATGAAAATTAGAGAACTAACGGGATACCCCAAGTGTGAGGGCAAAGCCTCATATACTAGATATGCGTGTTTCAATGATGTCATAACGCAACCGCATGAAAGAATTGATATTTGGCGTTATCACCATAATGCATAAGCATACCTTATCTCTAATGTTTCATTTGCTTGCATAAAATATCTTGAGTATTGCATTTTGTGTTGTCAAATAGGCGTCATACGAGTTAAACCTCATTAGTGTGTTATAGGTTGCATCTAGAAGATTCAAAAACATCAAATTAGGAATTTTTGCAAATTACAGGTCTTTGAGTCGACCACACCTCTGCTCCGGTCGACTCATGGAAGGTGTCTCTAACTTGCATTGTTTTCGAGTTAGCGCACGTCGACCTACCGGTCGATGCATATTATTGATATGTAAATTTATAAGAAAGTTCAGGCTATGCGTCGACGCATGCCTTGGTCCGATCGACGCATGATTGTTTATTTTGCATAGTCTATTTTCACATGTTGGCTCAAGTCGACCGATGCCTTCTGCATAGGTCGACCGCTCGTTGTTTGCTGCATAATTTTTGGTCTGTCTATTATTTTTGAAAAGTGGTTTTATCAGTTATTTTTGGTCTGGTATAAATAATCAGTTGCTCTTTTCATTTTATATCAATTGAATCAATTAGAAAACAAGAAAAGTGAAAGAGGTGCCAATTCAAGTTCTCATCATCTTGATCTTCTACATTTCATACCACAACAATCGCACACAATAATCTTTGTTGTGCATTATGGATTGTTTGAAGTGATAACATCTCAAGCCATTGATTGAGAATCCGGTTCGGGTTGAGGAATTGGTAGGTTTTTCTTGAATAAAACCTTTAGGGTTTTATCCTCCAAGATTCTCTGAATTCGGGGGTTTTTGGTACGAATCTTCTCAACATATATTCAGTTGAGCAAAGGTAATCGGTGAATTGTGAAGGAGAAGTTCGGGTTCGGCACGCGAGTGCTTGAGATCATTTGGGCTGGGGTTTGAAGACGAAAGGTTATTCAAACATAGAGCTGTAATCAGAGGTTCAATCACAAGCGGTCGAAGGACTTGATTCGACTCGAATCAAGGGACAAGAGGAGATAGCATCTACAACAACAAGGGTGTTTGTTTGTGAATTTGCTATTCTATTCTTCTATATACAATTCTACAACAGGTTACATTTATATTATACAAGCTCAATTCTATTGTTAGAATTGAGGACAGACGTACCCCGAAGCGAGGACAGCGGGGGAACTGCCTCAACAAATCCTTGTGCCTTTTATATTACACTTTTACATTTTGCGTAATATTTGTGTGGTTTTCGTACAAAAAATTATATCAAATTTAGGACTGTTTTGAGTAAGTGCTGAACTGATTTTAAATCTAGTACAATCATTGATTGTACGAGGAAAATAGAGTAACTCACTCAAAGCGGAAATCACTTGAAGTGCTCCGCACGCCAAGTGTTTGATAAATTGTCTGAACCAAAATCCTTGTGTGTTGTCTATTTATTTTGTTGGCAATTTAAGGCATTGGAACTAGTCATACCAAGTAGTGATCAAAATCCAATTGATAGTGTGACTAGCGTAGTGATTCTCATTACTCGTTATCAATCTCCATAGGCTTGTCGCATATCCGGTTTTCTTGTAACCGTTCATTATAGACATTAATTTTTCCACGGCTGCTTCCGCAAATTAAAGAATTTTTAAAAACCAATTTTATTGGTAGGGCCGAATCATTTTTTAATAAGAGATCTATTCAACCCCCCTTCTAGATCTGTGCCATCGTCTAACACCAAGCATTTGCTTCCTTGACCATATTCTCTGTCACGCCTACAACCTCTTCTTTTGAAAAACAAAATTTTACTCCCAATAGTGTAGACTTAATCTGAAAATAACCTTTAGCATGTAGAGCCTCCTGCACATCATAAGTCGTTCCTGACTTTTCCATGACACCCACATAAGCTTTCTCAAATCTGCTCAAGTTCGAGTTTTCCATATTATACATTAGGTGAGGGAAACTAGGTTCGTCACCAAGCAACACTTTCCCCTTCAAGTTGCTTGCAGCTCCTCTGCCTGCATTTATACCATCTACCACATGATCATAAGAACGCCTTTTATTGATATGAACATGATGTTTCTCCCAAGTGTAAGCGGTCTCCTCACAAAACCTTTCTTAGCCACCTTTGCACCGACATCAGCTTCCATATTCCCTTTTTTGTCTCCTCGTTGAAATCGTGGAACATTTGCAAATATCTTATATCCATTAACCACAAAGGTGTCCAGTTTGATGGCAAGAAGCCTCTCATCTACTACATTCTTATATCAAACAAACTCGTATCATTTTCCACATTTATCTCTCTTTGGTGGAATGATAACTTCTACCACCAAGCCATACTCTTTGAATACGTCGAACATATCTTTATCTTCGGAATGTTTTGGGAATCCTGTGAAGAAAAAGGTCAATATATTTCTCCCATCCAGCTCAACTCCTTTTCCTATCTGAGCTGTCCAAATTGATCTTTTAACCGTTGCATCACACGTCGTTTTTCTCCTCCTAACCTCCACCCAACCACCTTGCATTTTCACCAATGGTGACGATACTACTTGGTGATCCTTAATCCTAGGATTAGGAGCAGATGGTTAGATATATTCTCCTATTATATATGATTTCAGTATTTAAATCGAAATTACTCTTAATAAATATGATTCTAATGTGAGTACTTTTTAAAATGTGAGAACTCGATGCTCAACTATGACAAACATGACAAACTTTCCTTGTTTAAAATTAATAATATCTTAAATGCACAATGTTCTCCTTATTTTAAGTATTTTAATCTTTTAATATATTTTTAAAAAATTCAGCTTTATGATTTTTTTATTCAATATTTTTAGAGATTTTTTTATCCTTTTAAATTTGTCTTGTTGACATTTCATTTTGTGACGTGAATATTACATTATGCATGTGACAACACATCCTAAAATATATGTCACATCACACGTTAAAATAAAAAATTAATTTAATAATATTCTTTGATATAACTAATAATTAATAAATTAAATAATATTTGCTTAATTATTTGTACCACGTGTAAAAAATAAATGATTAATCTATAGTAAAAAAATCAAAAAAATTAGATAAAAAATAGGAGTTGAATATGTTTGTGGTCATCTTAAATATTTTATATTTTATTTTTAATCCCTCAAAAAGTTTTCTTCAATAAATGGTTTTTCTAAAAAAAATTTATCCACACTTCTGGTCACTCCTGATAAAATTGTCGCTAATTCAGTCGTAAATAGTAAATTATTGTTAGAGCTATCGCTAATTCTGTCGTTTAGTTATAAAAATCATCGATAAGTTGCATGATGGATCAAAATTGTGTATAAAAAAATATAGAAGGACATTTCATTAAAGGAATTTTTTTGAGGGTGTAAAAATAAAATATGAAATATTTAGAAGGATCACAAGTATATTTAATCCAAAAAATAATCAAATAATCGAGAAGTTTTAATTAATACCAAATTGTGTTTTGTAGAATATAGTTTTGACTTCTAAATTAAAAAAAATTAGACTTTATTTACCTTAAGAAACAGAAAAAAAAAGTTTCATATGATTTTGGTTCATTCCCCTTAGAGCTTATGAAGTTTTTCATTTAAAAAAAATTATCTTTTTAGCACAAAAAATTTTTAAAAAAATTGGGTAATTAATAATATTTAATGTTATGGTGAAAGGAAACTTTTTTCGTTTTTTTCTTCTTTATAATGCATTTTTTCTATTGGCCTAGTGACCAACACATACTCACACTATTAAAAAAAAATTGTTTTACCTCGATTGAAAAAGGGATTTTATTTCGGTCTCGCATACAAGGTAACGAAAAACTGCATGAAATTTTTTCACTTTATCTTCTCGATTTTTGTCCCATCAATGGGTAAGTTGTAATGATCATTGATACGATCACCAACAACAATATTTTTTTTACTTTCAAAACTATAAAGCGTGCGCCACATACTTCTCGATTTCTTTTAATATATAAGAGAAAAAGAAAGTATTTATGTCAATTTTAAATCAACGCCGAGGGTTAAAACATGATTTTTGTCATTTATATGTTTTAAATCTCAATTTGACTGGCCTGTAATTTTTTTAACACAAAATCAGAATTAGAACATAATATTTTGTGACACAATGAAAACATTTTATTTTATTTTACAACATAATACACACACGTTGTTTACAAACCAAATTTACACATTCAAAAATGGTACACCAAGAGAATCTATACATATTTGAGAACAGAATACAAAACCAAATACAGGAATAACAGAAAACCTATGCATAATGTTTACAACAACTAAGAAAAACTAGTGGTGTTGTGAGATTCATAAATAGATACGAAGCAACCGACCTAATGTGATCAGATGACATCTATATCTTCTTGTGGGAATGGTTTTTGTTCTCTAAACACCTATAATTTGAATAAAACTTAAAGGGTTAAATATATTTGTGGTTCTCCTAAATATCTCAAATTTCATATTTAGTCTCTCAATATTTCCTTCAAAGAATATCCTCCTAAAATTTTCCATCTACACTTTTGGCATCTAATACTAAAACCATCACTAAAAGTGTCGCTAATTCAGTCGTTAAGTAATAAACCATCGCTAAAGCTATCGGTAAGTTGCATGAGGGACCAAAACTGTTGATGAAAATTTTTTGGAGGACCATTCTTTGAAAGAAATATTTTGAGTGGCTAAAACCAAATTTTGAGATATTTAGGAGGACCGCAGACATATTTAACCCAAATTTAAATTATGATAAGCTAATAACAATATTAACTTAGCAAATATAAATAAATTACATGTATATGGATAAAGTTAATACCTTAATCGATGAATTACTAATCCTCGGGAGAAAATATCAAACATATGTGTTGTAGTGAGAATCGGATATCAAACTATTAATTAAATTGAATCACAAATCATTGAAGTTCACCATTGAGTTTTATCCAAGGGAAAGGGTAAAGATCGAAGTAAACCTAAGTGCGCTACGTAACAACGAAGCTAAGAGATTGTGGGGTTCGGGGGTTGGTTATATCTAGGGAAGGTGTTAGCATCCTAAGTATTTGTAGTACTCTACAGGAGCCTCTTGTTTGGTATTTGTGTTATTGCTAATGTTTACTTGCTAATGGTTATCTGCTAAGATAAAGGTGTTAAAGGTAAAGTCCTATGGGTATATACAAATTATGCTCGCCAAGATGTTGCATCTTGTGCCTACGTATCCTAACAAGGATGGAATCAGAGCAATCGTAGCTTACCTAACTAGGATTAAGGAACTCTTGAATATGGTTAAGGTTCCAAGGGGAATAAGTATTCATAACAATGATACTTACATAGAGTTAACAAACTCTCTAAGTCTAAGTTGAAATACTAAATGGGGGATAACTTTATCAAAATTCAAAAGGGGGAGGTGATTACACATAATAATGGTACACGCATAGAGTTAACAAACACTAGACCTAAGCTCTAAGTTATAGGACTCATAACAAGGTATGTTAAGGTCTTGACTTAATAAAGCCAAAGGGATATAAGTTCTAACTTAAGACTAAGTTGAAGGACCTAATGACTCTAACAAGGTCAAGGGAAGGATAAAAATAAGCTATCTATAACATTAAGTCAATAGAGAGACTTTGCTTTGGACTAAGGAACAAAGAGGAAACTCTTTAGGATAAGAGCTAACAAGCTACATCACTTAGGAAAAACTTAACAAAGTTAAGAGGTATAAAAAACAAGGTGATATTCAAGTACACTTTTCAAGCATATATTCATTCAAGTATGATGAAAACATATGACCATGGTAACAAACAAGAAGGTAAGGGCAAGTATGAAAGCATCAAGCAAAGATTGATAAAGTTAACAAATGACAAAGTAACAACCAAGCATTCATTCAAAGAAGTTTAGAATTAAATGAAATTGTTACAACCAAAGTTAATTTCAAACATGGATGTTACAACATTTAAGTCATCATGAAACAAGGTTCTCATAAGACTAAACATCATAGATGATAATTTGAAGTAAAAGCAATCATGCATAAGTCAAAACATTACTTATCATGGCAAATTTTAAAACTCAAGATCAACATGCATAACTCATGGCAATGTTTAAAGCATGGATACAAGCTAAATAAAGTAGAGGTAACAACCAACCATTCTTGAACAAGAATGAGACATGTATGACAACAACATATGGGTAGAGATATAAATATTCAAGGGATAACATGTGAACATACAAATCAAGAGTATATCATATAAGTCAAGTGTAAATAATACTTAAAAACATCATGGATGTGAGATGAACATATTTGAACAATTAGGTAATAACCAACATGTAAACTGGGGTTCAATAATGGCTTTGAGGAAGGAGATAACATCACAAGGTTCTCTCATACAAACATGTATCCTAAGATTACAATCTAAGGCACAAAAAGCTTTTAAGAAACATTTCAACATGATGTGGTAAGCATAAATCACATATGTACATCAATGTTTACATAAACATGGAGGAAGATTACATGTTGAGAGCAAGGTAACAACCAAAGCTTCAATGGCATAAACAAGAGAAGATTTCAACACACATTTACATGTACACAATATTTAAACAAGCATGAAATCAAGGTGAATCAAAGAGGTACAGTGTTACAACACCATAAAAGGTTTATACAAGATGCAATGAGGTTTAAACCAAACAAACATGCAAGGAAACCATGGGGAAGAATCAAAGAAAACAACAAGGTTCTTAAGAGAAACCCTAAAAAGTATCAAACTTTAAATACACACAAATGTAATAAAAATAAATCTTTTTGAACATTTCTTAAAATAGATGAAAAATAGACAACATCATAAACACAATACAAAAAGAGTAAGGTCAAAATGATAAAAAATAAGGAAGTTATGATCAAATCAAATTGCTTAAGAAACCATAAAAAACAAGTATTAAAAAATGGTAATGCACACCATAGGGTTTGAACTCGCGCCAAGGAGGTTAAACCCAAAACCAAGACCATCTGAGTTGCGTGTACGTTATGAATAAGGAAAGAAGGCATGTAATAATATAGCAAGCACAATAAAGAAGTCAGAAAAATAACAAAATATCAAAAGGGTTGATCAGCAGGATCAAACCCATGCAAGGCAAGGCAAGGTTCTACCACTGAGGTGGCTATTACATCCAGTTAATATACGCTTCTAATTGTTTTTATTTTAAAACAACTTCACATGGCCAAATCAGCACCTAGTCAGCGCCATCTCCTTCCTTGCTTTCTCATTTTCTTTCTTTTTCGTGCCCTAGAAAAAAACACATCATGGCCAGACCTTCCATCTCATGTATCTCTCTCATTTTCCCACCAAATCAAAAGATGTCAAGAACGAAATCACAATATTTTTCACAAGGAACAATAATATAACATTGGTTTGACATAACACTCAACGTATAAAGCACAATACCCTCCACAATAGTGCAACACCAAAAACTTCAACATGTTACAACATGAAGTATTCAAACCAAACAAAGCAAGCATTCATTCAGAATCAAAAAATACCAAACATACTACATTTTTATATTCAAATAGAATTAAATCAATGCATGAATATGAGAGTTTCGAAGGTCAAAATTTCTTACCTCTTGGAGAAAGTCCAAGGCTTTTTTTCAGCTACTGTAGATACAATATAACAATCTCCTCAACTTCCTTAAGTCCTTTAGAACTTGTTAGAATGGCTGGATCAGTTGGAAATAAACTTGAGCACAAGTCACAATCCTTCTTACAATAATGGATGTTGAAGATGGCACAGTGTGTTTGGTGTGTTACATATCCACTTCAATGGATTGAATGAAGTTTATGGATGGTTTAGAGATGATTTATGGTGTTTATTTGGGAAATGCACAAGTATAATGTATTTGGCCAGAGGTTTTACAAAGCTGGGGTGTGTTTGCAAGAACTCTTAGCTACGAGAATGCAAATGTTTTTTGTGATGTTTATGGGATTGATGATCTTTTGCAATGAGGAGTGACATTCTATTTATAGAGGAAGTGGGAAGTTTGAGAAGTTTTCAAAATCCACATTTTTGCAAACCATCCACTTTCACTTTCAAAAAGCTCATGATGATGATATCTGCTTGGTTCAAGGGATCAAGTACAAAGCAGTTGAGCTTGGAGCATGCCTCTGAAGACTAGTTTGTACTTGTGAGGGTTAAGGGCGTGGTATAACATAGAATTTTTAGAAGAGACATGCTTTACCAAAACAGAAACGAACAATTTATGCCATAAGTGGAATAATCTCTTGGTTTAAGCCTTTAAACTTTGTGTAATCCTTTGTAGTTTCGTGTGTGTCACAACTGCGAAAAACAACCAGCGGAAACAAACAGAAGTGTGGCCACCAAACAATATTTATCCCAACGAGGGAAAGGAAAGGATCAAAGAAAACCCAAAAGAAAAAAGAAGACAAGGTCATCGCAACCAAATATTGGGTTTGGTAGTCGATAACGTAACGGGAAGGTACGAACACCCCTCACGCTTGTTGTACTAAATGGGATCCATGCTTGTTGTCTAATCAAAGGGTGAGTTATCTAAAAGCTACTGCTAAACGGAAACGAGAAAGGGAAAAGAAAAAGGAGACTCGATAGGACATCTCCGCCTTACGCCTACGTATTCCCTCATGCAATGAGAATGTTAGAGTCAACGTGGTTCGAAAAACTACGGGTGATGGGGGGAAGGTTGCTCTCCAAGACATCGCCGACTTGTGCCTACGTATCCTCATCTGGTATGAGAAATTAGAGCGGTCGTAGTTCGACTAACGAAACCACAGGTTGGTTAAGTGTTTTTTATGAGCGAAATTAAGTTCCCATTCCAGTAGTTAGGGTCGATGCTTGTTTGCGGTAGAACGGAAAAATAACGTACACTTTCTGAAAATGAGTTTAAAGAACAATTCTCGAAGGATAAAAGATTTCAATTTTGTTTGTGAGTTTTAGTGAAGTGAATTGAATTGATTGGTGATTTGAGTTGCACTAAAGACTATGATATAGGAATGAATGTATCACATATCACCCCCAGACGAGATGTACGTTAAACACTCTAGACGAACAAGAGGAGACCCCTCACTCATTATTTCCGATATACTTAAGGCTCGTGGCGCACAATTTTCATCGTCTTTATTAAGTGTGTTAGAATTTTTTTGAGATGAGAAAAAAAGACGCACGAAAGGTCTAAGGGAAACTCAGTCCTAACGTTGTCATGCAAAGTGGCTCTAAGGTCAGGATGCGAAAGGAAATTCTATCCTAATGTTAGCATGCACAAGATGGACCTAAGTTTGAGGTTAAAAGTGACTAACCTACTTGTTATCATGCATGTATTAAACTCTTAGTGTCTATCCTACTCCAAACTTAATCAGAAACTAAGTTAGACTAAGAGACCTTAAGAGAACATGCAAAAACAATAAAACAAGGCAAAACAACAGCTACAACAACGGTTCCTACACAAACAACAATAAAATCCAGTAAGGCAACACAACAACATTTAACAGCTACTAATTCAACACAAAAGCAGGTGTAAAAGGAAAGCAACAAACAAGAATGACATACAACAACATGTAAATTCAGAATAGAACAACTGTAGAAAATAGGGCAGCAAGCATGCTTTAACACAATTGTTGCACCCCAAAATTTGCCCTTGCGTTTTCTAACCTTGATTGGCTTTTGCTTCGCATTCATCTGCATATCATCTAGGTCGATCATTTCTCGCATACTTTACATGTTATCAGCCGGAATGGATTTATCGGAATTACAATAGAGTTTTATTCACATTTTAGAAATTAGAATAGAGTTTTATTTATAAAATAGAATTACATTTTATTTAGTTAAAATAGAATTAATTAGGATTTAAGATTTTTATTAGAACTTAATTAGAATAGTTAGGATTAAGTAGTAAGTTAGTTAGAATTAGATTTTAATTAGACTAATTTATATTAGAAATAGGTTTCATTAAGTTTTAGGTTTATGATATTATTAATCAAATAGTACAACATTAAGCATGAAATTAAACAAAAGCAGCAAATACAGCAGGACACATGTCATTTTTTTAGTATATAATTCTACTATTCATTTTCTTCAAGCTCTGAGAAACCCTAGGAGCCCCATCGCACTGTTCATCATCCAAGAACCCTAAAAACGCCGCCCCCAACTACTACTCACCTTCTCCTTCTTCTGAAAAACATGCGACCCTTCACCACTAACCACCATCCTCATTGTTCTCCGCCTCGAACCTACCCTTCTCTCCAACCGTCCTAAAACCCATTGTGAAACCCGAACCCTCTTCTCCCTAACCTCGCTCGCAACCCACAACCATTGATAATAACCCAAATTCTTCTACAACTTTCCACTTTCGTCGAACTCGTAAACCAATCCGTAACTCATCTTCAAATACTTTCCTTAAACCGAAACTCACAGAACCTCCACCCGCGCCTCACTCATCCCTACCTTTCCTCCCTTTCGCGACGCTGTTATAACAAAAACCCATTAACACCACCTTCCACAACCCTCGCCATCCGCAAAATCCAGAATCATAAAAAACCAACCGAAACCCAGCCTCTCAACTTCATCACCACCTCGATTAAACCCCAAGCCGCCGTGAAACTTAAACAAACATCTGCAAACCAAAACAAAACAAAAAATCAACATAAGTAGAAGGAGAGTATAAACGAAACCAAATCGAGAAACTTGAGACAAGATTCGTACACGAGCAAGGGTATGCGAGAGTTTGAAACGGCACCGATGGTGTTCTTCTTTTCGTGATTTGTTTAGCGTTTACACCTGGAAGTGGGAAGATGCGTTTACTTACTGTTTTGGTTTTTCATATAGTTTCATTTGGGCTATGTTATCCGGCCCATGTTAACTCATTTCACCCCTCACCTTTTTTTGTTCACCCGGGTTTGGAGAATGATGGGCTTATTGTTAAGCCCACATGATTTCTCCTCCTTTTACCATATACACCCATTTTCCAGTTTCTAACTTACCCCCCTCTTGTTTGAATTATAATGTATTTTAAACTTTTTTAGATTTTAATATATTTTATAATTACTAGTTTTAATTGTTAATATAATATATAGATTAGTTTTTAATTTTATAACTGTTTTTCAGAGTTTTATATAATTATTTTCTAGATAGTTTTTTTTAGAATTATAAATATACTTTTCTAACTAAGTTCTTTAAAGTTTTTTTGTATACAATTTTTCAAATTTATTTTCTTAGAATTTTCAATATGTTTCTCTAAAAGCTAGATTTTGGTATCTTTTATCATGGAGAATTTATTTTTATTATTTCGTTTTGGTCGATGAAGAGACCTCTAAGTTTTTCTATCAAATTATTGATGAAAAACAATAGATCCGAGACCGAATTTTCTTTTCATTTTCAATTTCGATTTTTATCCATTTTTTTTTTATTTTCGTTGCTTTTTGGGTTACTTTCTCTACTTTGAGATTGTGAGAGGTTCCCTTCGATTAATTAACATGAAGTTTGCGATTAATACGAGGTTTAATTTTATTTTCGAATTTATTTCGATCTTAACCTACTTTTGTGGTTGATGAAGTTTTTACATTCGTAAATGTTGGTTTATCGAAGTCACTAATCTTCATCATTTCATATCTGTAGAAAATGATCATTTGGATCATTTTTCTATACTTTGGGATTGTGAGAGATTACCTTTGATTAATCGACATGAATTTATGATTAACACGAGACCCCACTCCCTTTGATCTTTTTTTTTGTTTCACTAATTACTAACTTCCGACTTTAAAATTCTGTTAATACTCCATTGTTTTATATTCCTGCGCTTTTTTTTTTTTTTTTCTATTTTACATTTTGTATTGATATTATCTTGTCCATTATCTTTTTCATATTATCATCACTATTCATACTCCATATTGTTATATTATGCATACTGTCATCTAACCCTCCACTTGCTCATTTTATTCAAAACACTTAATAAATATCGAAACCATAAAAATCTTTAATTGGTGGACTGTTGGTTATATATCTTGTATATTATCTGTATCCTGTATATTTATATTCACCTCCTATCTTTTCCACATACTTTCAAAACTTCTTTTCAAAACTTTTTCTCCTAAAACCTTGGTCCCGTACCGAGTACATTTTCAAAACTCTTTTCTCAACAAAAGGTTGAATGGTTGTGGAGTGGTTGGGCGTATGCCTTCTCCTATCCCGAGTGCTTGACATTACCGTTAGGGTTCATTGTCGCAAAACACTTACCATTCAAGATCAAAAACACTTTAATAAAGAGAATGAAGTTCTCTTTGTATTGAATTAAAGAGAGAGAATTGAGTGTAAACTTCTTCCTCTCCGAGTGTCAGGATACTCACTGTAGAGTGTGTAGTCTCGATACTCGTCTTTCAGTACGAAGACACGATTTTATTCGCCACACCTTTTCAAAATAAAACTTTGAGATAAGGAATTGGGTACTACCTGTAAGGGGTTACTATCCGAGGATCTATTTCGCCCATAAAAATAAACTCACAAATCAAACGTGACATCTTGCCTCGATAGGCGAAAACTAATCTTTTCAAAAAGGATATGTTACGTCCGTTCTACCGCAAACAGGTAACATCTAAGTCACCAAGGAACGAGCAACAATACACATAAATTGCTAGAATTCACACTCAAACATCATCCACAAAAAATACCGGTTAACAGTTTCACGAACTACGTTGCTCTGATTTCTCATACCAGATGGGGATACGTACGCATAAGACGTCGATGTCTTAGTGAGCACAATTTTTCTTCTTTCCGTAGTAGGCCGAACTACGGCTGCTCTAATTTCTCATACCAAATGAGAATACATAGGCACAAGACGGCGATGTCTTGGCGAGCACTCTTATTTCTTTTCCACCCTTCACCCGAACAAGAGTACGTTACTTTTCCGTTCTACCGCAAGCAAGCATCGTCCCTAACTGCTGGACTGGAGATTTAACGTCACTCGTCAGAGCAACGCCCCCATCACCTGTAGTTTCCCGAAATACGTTGACTCTGACATTCTCCTATCTGTTGAGAATACGTAGGCCTATGACCGTGAAGTCCTACCGAGTCTTTTCTTCCCTGTTACCTCTCTTTCTTATATTTCTAACCTTTTCTCTCTCCCTAGAAACACTCTTTAATAGCAATAAACTTTAAGCAAATATCTTCACACGTAGACAAACAAATGGTTCCCATTGAGTACGATGGATGCGAGGGGTGCTAATACCTTCCCTTCGCATAACCGGCCTCCGAACCCGTTCTAGGTCACGAGACCATCTTATCCATTCCTTTCTTAGGGTTTTATCGATGTTTTCCCTTCCCCTCATGGGATAAATAAATTTCGGTGGCGACTCTTTTGTCTTTCTTTTTTCGCCTCCCCGTCGTTGCTTTTTTCGAGTAGCGACAGCTGGCGACTCTGCTGGGGATACCTAGCAAGCCAAACCTAGTTTGTTTGTCGCATTTGTGTTTTATTTGCTTTATTTATTTGTGCTTTATTCTCTAAACTGTTGGGTTTATTGGGATGATTTGTAAGGATAAAGGCTTTCTACCCGAGCTTTCTAGTATACACAAAGATTAGAAGGTGGTTTCTTTCCGATTTGAGAGACTTAGGACTCGTTGAGTTGGTTTGAATTCCACTGCTCAGTTGAGGCCCCTTTGGGATGATTATGTCTTACGTGTAGACGTAATGGCATCTTCATTTTCGACCTAGGAGTCTGTGATTCTGAGGACCTTTTGTAGAACCCTATTCAGAGGGTTACTAAAACATAACTTCGTGCTCATCCTTTGAAAGGATTACCGTCTTATGAATCATCATTATGATGGAAAGTTTGAGGGTTAGTGCATGGGACTTTGTTTGAAAACTCTTGGAATTCCCTATTATAAACCATTAGATTGCCCACTCGAGGTGAGAGATATCTTGTTGCGTTACCTTGCAGAACCTGTGACCTTGACCCTGCTGTTGTTCTGTTATCATATGCATTCATAAAGCATTGGATACATATCAAGGGACTTAAGAGTCTGTGATTATCTTAGGTATTGGTGAACACAAAGACTGATCAAAGAAAAAGAAGCACAAACTCCTTGAAGATTAGAGAACCTAAGTTGGGATTAATTCAAGACCTTTTGATTGATGTACCAAAGACTATGAAGATCAATTTTAAAGGGACGCATGGGAAACTATTTGATCTTCTCTGTTCTAGAGTGGACACTTGGGCTTTGTTCGCCATGGCTCAGTTTTATGATGCTCCTCTCAAATGCTTTACTTTCCAAAACTATCAGTTGGCTCATACTCTTGAAGAATATTCTCACTTGTTGAATATCAAGATTAAGGATCAACCTATCTACACCGTTCTGGAAGAAGAACCGAAGCCTTCCGCCATTGCTTTTGCTCTCCATATGTCCAAGGGAGAAGTCGAAGATGGTCTAGCCAACAAGGGAGGTACTTAAGGATTTCCTCTAAAGTTTTTACTGGACAAAGCTGCCCAGTACAAGACCATTGAGGATCGGGAAAGGTTTGGTGTTGCTATTGCTCTGATGATCTATGGAATTGTTCTCTTCCCAAACATAGACAATTTCATAGACATCACTGCCATTACTCTCTCCATGCAGAAGAATCCCATTTCTACTCTCCTTGCTGATACTTACCACTTTATTCATTGGAGGAGTAAGAAGAAGATAGGAATGATCCAATGTTGTTCTCACTTACTGTTCAAATGGTATGCCTCTCATCTGCTGAAGGAAGGGTCATTTATGGAAAACAAGGAGAAATTGAAATGGTCTCAATGCATTATGTCTCTAGCATCTGATGATATTGCTTGGTATTCCCATGAATACTACGATGTGGAGATCATTTTTAGTTGTGGAGAGTTTGGTAATATGCCTCTGATTAGTAGGGTTGGTTGCATCAATTACAACCCAGTCATGGCATTGTGTCAGTTGGGCTATGCTATGGAGGACGAGCCCGAAGCAGAAAAAGTCCAAAGCTTCTTTTTACTCATAACAACTGAAGATCCTGCGTTTGTCAGGAAAATTGCTAAAGCATGGACCAAAATCCATACGAAGGGGAGAAGAGAGTTAAAAGCGAAGAATTGTGTGGCTAAAGGGCCATACAACCGATGGTTGCAAGCTAGAGTAGATGAAAAGTTGCTACCATTTCCTCCAGAACCCTCCATGCAAGAAAAAACTCCTACTCCCACTCATGTATCTATGGAAGAGTATGAGAAGCTGAAGCTAGTGGTAGAAAGGTTGACCAAAGAGAATCAAGACCTTTAGGCTAAAGTTCACCAAATGGCTGAAAGCAGCAAAAAGTTGAAGCTATAGATGGATCTAAGGGTCGTGTATCAAAATGGTTTTAAAGGGGTCGATGCGTCAGTAAAAACTCTCCGACAACGCCTACAGGAAACTAAGGACTCCTGTGATAGAGCGTGGCATTTATTTGAACTAGCTTCTGCTGAAAAGAAGAAGACAAGGGAGAAGCTCGAGACTGACATTGAGGATCTCAAAGATAAGTTGAGAAGTGCTTTAACCCTAGCTGAGGATGAACGGCGATTTAAGGAAGAAGCGTTAAGGGCCTCATATGTCACTCCTGGCATATGGAACAACACATGTTTAGAGTTGGAGACCGCTCAAGAAATAACCATTCTATGGAAGAATCGTTTCGATGCTCTGAAAAAGGATAATTCATAGTGGCTCAAGAAGGAGGCTCAGCTCAATGAACTATTGGATACACATGTGGATTATCTCCGTTATTATCAACCGACTCTACATATGTGTCGTGCTAAGTACAATGATCTAGTGGAACATTATAACCTCAGGATTCGTGATATTCCATGGAGGTTGGAGAGTGCGATTCAAGACTTGGAAGGGAACAATGTTCCTCCTTCAGTCCATCATTTCATCTAGCTTTGCGATTAGATGGTTAGCAGATTCAAGACTTGAAAGAACACTTTTTAGTTATTCAGCTCTTTCTCTTGTTACATGAACTATTGTATTCAGCCTATTGAACAATCATTTTTATTGGATCTTCTCTCAAAATTAATGAAAGTTGCTTTTTGGTCTCAATTGTGCATGCTTTACTATTCATTCGTAGTTCTGTAATACCGTTGATAATCATAAGTCTTGAAAGTCTCTTGAACATCATTCGAGCATTGCATATACCTGCGCATTATTTTAGCATTCCCTGAAACCCGACCTTACACACCGCTTGCCCTTTCAGAACTAGAGCAAACTGACTTCCAGACATTCGTACAACACAAGAGGGAATCAACAGAGAATCATAGATCAGATACAACAAGAGCTACATGAATTCATGGACAGGATGACACAGTTTATGGACATAATGCAGGGGGTATCTAATAGGCAAGAACAACTGAGAACTCTAGTCCAACCACTGATAGCCAGGGTGGATGGCAGTGGCGTCTTACATGGAGGAGCTACTGTTATTCCTCCCCCAATTGATGGTAGCATTCCTCAGGCCAATGTGATCCCTACTGTTGTTAACCCTCTGAGCGGAGTTCGCCAAGCAGGAGTTCATATAACCGGTTCAGGAGGTGGTGTAGGTGCCACACATGGAGCTGTAGGTCCTTATTGGGAAGAACACGAGCAAGATGATGTATTTTCAATGAGAGACTTGGACGTGGGTCTCCAAACAGAGGCTGACAAAAGGTTCAAGATGATTGAAGAGAAAATGAAGAGCCTCGAGAACCAAAACTCTTTGGGGGCCCGACATGTCAAATTTGGGTTAATACCAGGGGTCAAGATTCCCCCCAAATTCAAGGTTCCAGATTTCGACAAGTACAAAGGGACAACCTGTCCTAGAGTACATCTTAGGGCTTACTTCAGGAAGATGTCTGCTTATTCCGACGACGAGAAATTGTTAATGCACTTCTTTCAGGACAACTTGTCAAGTCCTTCTCTAGAATGGTATATGGGTTTGGAAGGGACGCATATTAGGAGTTATAGGGATTTAGGGGAAGCTTTTGTTCATCACTACCAATATAACAGTGATCTGGTAGCAAACACAGTGCAATTACATAATTTATCGCAGAGAAACAATGAAGGATTTAAGGAATACGCCCAAAGGTGACGGGAATTAGTAGCTAGAGTTTAACCCCCGATGGTGGAACGTGAACTAATTGACATGTTCGTGGCAACCCTGCCAGGAATATACTACAAGAAGTTAATTGGGAACATGTCGGGAAGTTTTTCAGATTTGATCATAACAGGTGAAAGAGTGGAAATGGAATAAAGTTGGGAAAGATATAGAGTGGATAAGGGTCTACATCATGAGGAACAAGGAAGACGTATGGGAACCCAAAGAAAAGAGAAGGGGACAGAATTCCGTATCAGCTTACAGAAACAGAAAACGAGCACAACATCAACGACAGTACCAGCCTCAACATCAACAACAAATTGCAAGTATAGCCATTCTAGATGTACCTCAGCAACTAACCATTGCACTGCACCGATTTCAAGACAGAGGAAGGATGTTTAACAGGCAGTTTGATACGCCTCCCATGCCTTACTCTCAACTATTGCAACATCTGCTACTCTACAGCTTGTTCAAAAAATAACTTTGGCGCCACTTATTGGCGTACCTCCTCTGGGCTATAACGCCAATGCTAGATGTGATTTTCATTCTGGTGCTCTGGGTCACAACATTGATAACTGTAAAGCTTTTCAGCATAAGGTGAAATATCTGCTTGAAACCAAAGCAATTAATTTCACAAATGAGACCCCAAATGTGAATCAAAATCCTATGTCGAATCATGGGGTAACCAAAGCTAATGCTGTCATCGAGGGAGAAAGGTTGAACCTGATAATTAATGTTGCGGAATTAAAGACGCCGTTGAGCTATGTGAAGAGAATATTGTTGAAGGGTGGTGTTTTTCCTGGTTGTTTAGAAGTCTATGAGGGGTGTGTTGTGCACCAGTAGGATGTGTTGAGTTGAGAAATCATATTCAAGGTTTGATGGATGAGGGCAGTTTGTAGTTTGACAGAACAGTATGAGAAGAAGATATGAAGGAAGTTGACAATAAGCGGGATGAAATCACAACGATCTTGATCTCGTACAGAACAATCAATATTTTAGCACCTCCGAGGCCAGCACCGGTAATCATCACTACACCCGGACCGATTCCCTATGAGAGCACCAAGGCCATTCCTTGGAATTATGGGGCAGATGTATTCTGCAATGGATATAAACAAGAGTTGGTATAGACGTCATCTGGAGGATCGTCTGTTGATAATGTTGTTGGAGCAGGAGCTATGACTAGGAGTGGTAGAGTGTTCTCTCCACCGAAGACTAATGTGGAAAGAAATGAAAAAGGTAAGGGAAAAGCTGTAGCAGAAGAGGGTTAGCAACAGGGGGAGAAAGACTTCTTGGCCAAAGATGCTGAAGAATTTATGCGACTCATTCGCAAAAGTGATTATAAAATTGTGGATCACATACAGCAAACACCGTCTAAGATCTCGATCTTGTCATTGTTTTTATGCTCTGAGGCACATAGAAATGCTTTGCTGAGAATTTTGAATATGGCTTATGTACCGCAAGAAATTTCTGTCAATCAACTTGAAGGGGTAGTGGCCCATGTTAACGCTGGTAATGGTTTGGGCTTCATGGATTTGGATCTAACTCCCGCTCAGAGAAATCATAACCATGCTCTACACATATCCCTAGAGTGTAGGGGGTTGTTCTGTCTCATGTGCTAGTTGATACAGGATCATCACTCAATGTGTTGCCCAAGAAAGCATTGATGAAGCTGGACACCCAGGGTTTGATTTGTACTCCCAGCGATTTGGTAGTAAGGGCTTTTGATGGGACAAAAAGGTCAATATTTGGTGAGGTCACATTGCCGATTCAAGTGGGCCAAGAGATCTTTGATGCAATCTTTTATATCATGGATATCCATCCCGCTTATAGTTGCTTACTCGACTGACCATGGATACACTCTACTGGGGCAGTAACATCGACTTTGCACCAAAAACTGAAGTATATGGTGGAGGGGAAGATTGTCACAGTCTGTGGGGAGAAAGATATCATGATCAGTCACCTGTCGTCTTTCAAGTACGTAGAAGTGGATGAAAAAATTCATGAGACGTTGTGTTAAGCTTTTGAAGCAGTACAGATTCAGGAGAGGCCTCCTGTTGATGACAAAGTTCTTGAGATTTCGATGTCCTCGTTTAAAGAAGCCCGTGCTATTGTAGAATTTGGTTCTTTGTAGAGATGGAGCCAAGTTCTCAATGTTCCTAACAAGTAAGACAAGTTTGGCATAGGGTATAACCCGTCTTCTTCTCAAAGTACTTTGAGGTACAAAGGACCAATTCAATTCACTAGTGGTTGGGTTATTTTTGATAGGATTAATGCTGTGAGGGATGATGAAGGAGATAGAGACTACGACATGAATGCTTGGATCCGTCAGTGTGTTCCCGAATAGAAAATGTGCAACTGGACCGTGGAGGAAATCGTCCAAGTCACTTCAGAAGAGTAATTTCATTTGTTTTTTGATTATGTCTGGTCCTACGTTCTCCCCAAGACGTAGTGACTTTTCCTTGTAGGGTCCCTTTGGTTTATTTTCGAACTTTTTATCATGAATGAAAGGCGTTCTTTTTTGCATTTAGAAATTTTGATCCTTGTTTTTCTTTTTATATTTTTGACAATAAAATGGCAATGTGTTTGTGTTTGTTTGCATATCATATTAAGAATAAAAACATCAATCATGCAGGTTTCACATCTCAGATACCACCAATTCAGATTCGGCTATGACTCGATATGATTTTGACAATCCTACTTTTCAAGCTAAAGAAGAGATTGATGAAGATTGTGACCTACCTGAAGAGTTGGTCAGACTGTTGAGACAAGAGGAAAAAGTCATATTGCCTCATCAAGAGGATGTTGAAGTTGTCAATCTGGGCACTAAAGAGGACATGAAAGAAGTCAGGATTGGGGCTGCATTGGAAGACGATGTCAAAATAAGATTGGTCGAAATGCTCTATGAGTATAAAGATGTCTTCGCTTGGTCATATGAAGATATGCCAGGGTTGGATACCGACATAGTAATGCATCGTCTACCTCTTCGGGGAGAATGTCCGCCTGTGTAACAAAAGTTGAGAAGAACCTGGCTTGATATGGCGATCCATATTAAGGAAGAGATCCAGAAGCAGTTGGATGCCGGTTTTTTTGTCGTCACAAATTATCCTCCATGGGTTGCTAATATTGTTCCTGTACCTAAGAAAGATGGGAAGGTCAGGATGTGCGTTGACTATCGAGATCTAAATAGAGCGAGCCCGAAGGATGATTTATCGCTCCCCCATATTGATGTCTTAGTTGATAACACTGCTCAATATTATGTGTTTTCCTTCATGGATGGCTTCTCTGGGTACAACAAAATCAAAATGGCCCCAGAGGACATGGAGAAAACTACTTTTATCACACCGTGGTGAACATTTTACTACAAAGTTATGCCTTTTGGATTGAAAAATGCAGGGGCAACTTATCAGCGGGCAATGGTGACTCTCTTTCATGATATGATTCATCATAAAATCGAAGTATATGTTGATGACATGATTGCGAAGTCACAGACAGATGAAGGGAATCTGGTCAATCTTCTTAAGTTATTTGAAAGGTTAAGGAAGTTCAAGTTGAGATTGAATCCTAACAAGTGCACCTTTGGGGTGAGATCTGGGAAGTTGTTGGGTTTCATCGTCAGTGAAAGAGGAATCGAGGTCGATCGTGAAAAGATAAAAGCTACTCAAGAGATGCCTAAGCCGAGGACGAAAAAAGAAGTCTGTGGTTTCCTCGGAAGACTAAACTACACCGTGAGGTTCATATCACACCTTACAGCTACTTGTGAGCCTATTTTTAAGCTATTGAGAAAGAATCAGACGATTGTTTGGAATGAGAATTGTCAAAAAACTTTTGAAAAGATAAAGGACTATTTGCAGGAACCTCCGATACTGATGCCTCCAGTTGCAGGAAGACCTTTGATTATGTACTTGACGGTTCTTGAGAATTCAATGGGTTGTGTGCTCGATCAACATGACGAAACGGGCAGAAAAGAGCACGCTAGCTACTACTTGAGCAAAAAGTTCACAGAGTGTGAGTCAAGATACTCGATGCTAGAGAAGACATGTTGCGCACTCGCTTGGGCAGCCAAACGCCTAAGGCAATACCTGTTAAATCATATGACCATGTTGATTTCAAAGATGGATCCGATCAAGTACGTGTTTGAAAAGCAGGCGCTTTCCGGGAGAATTGCTAGGTGGCAAATGGTTCTGACAAAGTACGATACTCAATATGCTTCCCAAAAAGCCATTAAGGGGAGTGTTTTGTCAGAATATCTCACAGAGCAACCAATTGAGGATTATCAGCCAATGAGGTTTGAATTTCTCGATGAAGACATAATGTTTTTGAAGATGAAGAATTGTGACGAGCCTCTATCAGACGAAGGTCTTGAAATTTGCTCTTAGTGGAAGATGGTTTTCGACGGTGCTGTTAATTCGTATGGCAATGCAATTGGGGCAATCGTTATAACCCCTCGCGGTTTTCACATACCATTCACTGCCCGGTTAACGTTCGCCTGCACCAATATTGAAGCTGAATATGAAGCATGCATCATGGGAATAGAAGAAACTATTGATTTGAGAATTAAGAATCTTAATGTGTATGGTAATTCAGCTTTAGTCGTTAATCAGATCAAAGGAGAGTGGGAAACCCGTCAACCTAATCTGGTGCCTTATATGAATTATGCAAGAAGATTGCTGCCTTTCTTTGACAGGTTCAAATTTCATCATGTACCGAGGGCTGAGAATCAGATGGCAGACGCTTTAGCAATGCTATTATTGATGTATAAAGTGAATTATTAGAATGAAGCTCCAATGATCACTATCATGCGCCTCGATAGGCCAGCTTTCATATTTGCAGTAGAAGAAGCATCAGATGGGAAGCCTTGGTATTTTTATATCAAAAATTTCGTCAAGACTCAAGAGTATCCGCCTGGGGCATCGAGTAAAGATAAGAAGACTCTGAGGAGGCTGTCGGGAAACTTTTACTTGAACAAGGATGATGTGTTGTACAAAATAAATTTCGACCTGGTATTGTTGCGTTGTGTGGAAGAAAATGAAGCAAGTTTTCTAATGGACGAAGTCTATGAAGATTCTTTTGGTACTCACGCCGGTGGGCATGCGATGTCCAGAAAATTCTTGATAGTAGGTTATTATTGGACGACTATGGAGTCTGACTACTTTAAATATGCCAGGAAATGCCATAAGTGTCAAATTTATGCTGACAAAATGCACGTACCACCGAGTCCTCTGAATGTTTTAACATCTCCTTGGCCCTTTGCTATGTGGGGGCATCGACATGATTGGCAAGATTGAACTGACCGCCTCCAATGGGCATCGCTTTATCTTAGTGGCCATTGATTATTTCACCAAGTGGGTGGAAGCAGCTTTCTTCTCCAATGTGACCAAACAGGTAGTTGCTCGGTTTATAAAGAAGGACATCATCTGCCGATATGGAGTGCTAGAATGAATCATTACTGACAATGGTTCAAATTTGTACAATAAGATGATGAAAGAATTGTGCCAGAGTTTTAAGATTGAACACCATAACTCTTCTCTGTACCGTCTGAAGATGAATGGTGCTGTCGAGGCAGCCAATAAGAATATCAAGAAGATTGTACAAAAAATAGTGGTGACTTACAAATATTGGAACGAGATGTTGCCCTTTGCGTTACATGGTTATCGTACTTCAGTGCGTACGTCGACTGGGGAAACCCCTTTCTCGTTGGTGTATGGTATGGAAGTTGTCCTACCATTAGAAGTCGAGATTCCTTCTCTAAGGGTATTGGCTGATGTAAAGCTTGATGAAGCAGAATGGGTAAAGGATAGGTTGAATCAACTTAGTCTAATTGATGAAAAGAGATTGGAAGCTATCGCCCATGGCTGGTTGTATCAGAGCAGAATGAAGAAGGCGTTTGATCAGAAGGTGTGCCCTCGACATTTTTAGGCAGGTGACTTAGTGCTAAAGAGGATCCTCCCTCCACAAACAGATCACAGGGGTAAATGGACCCCCAACTATGAAGTTTCATACATGGTAATGAATGTCTTCTCTGGAGGAGCCTTATTAATATCAACTATGGACGGTGAAGATTTTACGTCCCCTGTGAACGCAGACTTAGTCAAAAAATACTTTGCTTAAAAGAGACCCGCTGGACATAAAAAGAAAGTCTAGGGAAAAATGGGTAATCTCGGTGAACCATAAAAAGAATACGTTTGGCCAAAAATTAGGAAAAAAAAGAATAAACTCGCGAAGTCGAAAACCTAAAAAGGCGACTTTGGCAAAAAAATAAGTATCCCGGTGGATCGAAAACCCGCAAGGGCGATTCAGGAAAAAGTTAGGGATTGAAAAGCAAACGACTACGGTCTGCGTCTAACTTGTGGATACAGTTGGATTCTTGGAGGACCTGAGTGTTAATAAGTCATCCTCTTCAGAAAGAGAAACATTGGTGAAGCATCGAAGTCATGTGAGTCATAGTCGAATCGACACATGGTGGTTGTCTGTCTCCACATTGCCAACATTTATATCTTTTGCATTTGTACTTTTTGCTTAATTTCCTCTTTTTAGGAGTCGCATCCGTTGTAATTTGCCTATTTACAGGCCATTTTAATCAATAAATTATTTTCCACAAAGAGCTTTTTTCTTCTTGTTTTTTGCTTTTTACTGTGTTGTTTGCGAAAAGACGTTTGATGTTTTTGATAAACTTTATATACAAAACCTTTTGGAGCTTTGCTAATCATAATTAAAACGATGAATTATTTGAATGATGTCATGGATGGTGACCGAAATAGCCATTGTTGCATACAGGACATACTATTTGTTTGTCATTTACAGGACTCACTCCACCAAGAACTGTTTCCAAATCAGAAGTGTCTCACCAACAGTGATGTGCATCTATCCGCAGCAGGTAAGATTTGGATTATTCCTCAGCAGCGGGGTAAGTTCAATGTTGTTCCCCGACAGGATCTATGTTATTGACTCCTCTCCCCAAGCAGAGATTAATGTTGATTCCCTCGACGAGTAAATTAGAAATGGTAGAGATCTGCAGTAGAATCTAATGGTCATTGGTATTCTTCAGAGTAAGATATTTGAGACAATTTTCCGATGGATGTTATCCTCAATTCCTAGCAGATTGGAATTGTCCCCAAAAGAGTTCTATTTCTGAAAGGCCATTCAGGGCATATTCCTCAGCAAGTTTGTTTGTCATTTCTCTTGGCACCTTCTATTGGTGGTGTCCCTTTTCATTTGCATTTTGCATAGCATCTTCCCAAACGTGTAGCATTTCCATTTCGTATGGAGCATTACGCCATATTCAAACATATGCATGTGAAGCATAATCCAGTTTGTTACATTTTATTTCCAGACATCTTTCTAGCAGATAACAACATAATTCGTAAGCATTTGTGGTGCCATACCCCAGCAAAAATCATCGGTGATTGTTTTCATTTTCTTTTTCTCCCCAACAGAGTTTGCTTGTGTAAGTTCCTTTTTCCCTAGAAGAGTTCCCTTTTCCAGGTTGTAAATAAGTTGATTTTATTTCCTGTTTATCCCAATTTTTGTTCCGACTTCGTGTCGAGACTGTCTGACTCTCAGTTAGCAGTTTTTGTTCCGACTTCATGTCGAGACTGTCTAAGTCTCGGTTAGCAGTTTTTGTTCCAACTTCGTGTCAAGACTGTCTAACTCTCAGTTAGTAGTTTTTGTTCCGACTTCGTGTGGCGACTATCTAACTTTTGGTTAGCAATTTTTGTTCCGACTTCGTGTCGAGGCTATCTAACTTTTTGGTTAGCAGTTTTTGTTCCGAATTCGTGTCTAGGATGTCTAACTTTCGGTTAGCAGTTCTTGTTCTGACTTCGTGTCGAGGCTGTCTAACTTTCAGTTAGCAGTTTTTGTTCCGACTTCGTGTCGAGAATGTCTAACTTTTGGTTAACAGTTTTTGTTCTGACTTTAAGTCAAGGATGTCTAACTTTTGGTTAGTAGTTTTTGTTCTGACCTCGTGTCGAGGTTGTCTAACTTTCGATTAGCAGTTTTTGTTCCGACCACGTGTCGAGCTGTCTAAGTTTCGGTAAGAATTTTTTGTTTCGACTTCGTGTCGAGGCTGTCTAACTTTCTGTTAGCAGTTTTTGTTCCGACTTCGTGTCGAGGCTGTCTAACTTTCGGTTAGCAGTTTTTATTCCAACCTCGTGTCGAAGCTGTCTAACTTTCGGTTAGCAGTTTTTGTTCTAACTTCGTGTCGAGGTTGTTTAACATTTTGTTAGCAGTTTTTGTTCCAACTTTTGGTCCATGGTATTCCGTGACGACTCAGACTTTTGGTTAGTAGCCCTCGTTTTCGTTGTGATCGGTTACTATTTCGATCATCCCAGCTCTTGGTTGGTACCCGTTGTTTTTGAGTCCACTTTCGGCTAGAAAGCTCTATTGTGTACCATCCCGCAGTGTGCAAATTTTCGGGTTCTTTTTGTATTCAATCACCTTTTACCTTGAATGTCTGAAAGGAGTTGCTTTTCATCCCTTCATGTCTAAGCTGTTTGAATAGGGGCAGCTGTTGCACCCCAAAATTTTCCCTCGCGTTTTCTAACCTTGACTTGTTTTTGCTTCGCATTCATCTGCATATCATCTAGGTCGATCATTTCTCGCATACTGTCCATGTTATCAGCCGAAATGGATTTACCGGAGTTACAGCCGTTTTGTTCGCATTTTAGGCAGTTTAACCAGTTCAAGTGATGAGATTTATGTAGAAATCGAGCGAAGGTTGTTCTCTTCCTGGTGGTTTAGTCTGTGGTTGTAATTTTGTTTCATTTCGCTTCTTGACCCTTTTTATTCGCTTTTATGTCGTGTGTTGATTTAGGTTTATTTTATTTATTTAGAAATTACTTAGATTTTTAGATTAGATTTAAATAAGAAATATTTTTTAGAATAGAGCTTAGGATTTTAATTTTGGTTTAGAATAGAATTTTATTAGGAAATAGAATTTTAAATTAGAAAATAGTTTTTTAGATATTAGAATAGAGTTTTATTTAGAAAATAGAAATACATTTTATTAAGTTAAAATAGAATTAATTAGGATTTAGGATTTTTATTAGAACTTAATTATAATAGTTAGGATTAAGTAGTAAGTTAGTTAGATTAGATTTTATTTAGACTAATTTATATTAGAAATAAGTTTCATTAAGTTTTAGGTTTATGATATTATTAATCAAATAGTACAACATTAAGCATGAAATTAAACAAAAGCAGCAAATACAGCAGGACACGTGTCGTTTTTTTAGTATATAATTCTACTATTCATTTTCTTCAAGCTCTGAGAAACCCTAGGAGCCCCATCGCATTGTTCATCATCCAAGAACCCTAAAAACGCCGCCCCCAGCTCTACTCACATTCTCCTTCTTCTGTAAAACATGCGAACCTTCACCACCAACCACCATCCTCATTGTTCTCCGCCTCGAACCTACCCTTCTCTCCAACCGTCCTAAAACCCATCGTGAAACCCAAACCCTCTTCTCCCTAACCTCGCTCGCAACCCACGACCATTGACAACAACCCAAGTTCCTCTACAACTTTCCACTTCTGGCGAACTCGTAAACCAATCCGTAACCCATCTTCAAATACTTTCCTTAAACCGAAACTCACAAAACCTCCACCGGCGTCTCACTCATCCCCTCCTGTCCTCCCTTCCGCGACGCTGTTATCACAAAAACCCATTAAAACCACCTTCCACAACCCTCTCAATCCGCAAAATCTAGAATCATAAAAAACTAACCGAAACCCAGCTTCTCAACTTCATCGCCACCTCCATTAAACCCTAAGTCGCTGTGAAACATACACAACCATCCGCAACCCAAAACAAAAAGAAAATCAACAGAATTAGAAGGAGAATATAAACGAAACCATATCGAGAAACTTGAGACGAGATTCACACACGAGCAAGGGTATGCGAGAGTTTGAAACGATACCGATGGTGTTCTTCATTTCGTGATTTGTTTAACGTTTACACCTGGAAGTGGGAAGATGCGTTTACTGACTGTTTTGGTTTTTCATATGGTTTCATTTGGGCTATGTTATCCGGCCCATGTTAATTCATTTCACCTCTCACCTTTTTTTGTTCACCCGGGTTAGGAGAATGATGGGCTTATTGTTAAGCACACATGATTTCTCCTCCTTTTACCATATACACCCATTTTCCTGTTTCTGACTTACCCCGTCTTGTTTGAATTATAATGTATTTTAAACTTTTTTTAGATTTTAATATATTTTATAATTACTAGTTTTAATTGTTAATATAATATATATATATATATATATATTATTTTTTAATTTGATAACTTTTTTTAGAGTTTTATATAATAATTTTCTAGATAGGTTTTTTTAGAATTATAAATATACTTTTCTAACTAAGTTCTTTAAAGTTTTTTTTTTGTATACATTTTTTCTAATTTCTTTTATTAGAATTTTCAATATGTTTCTCAAAAAGCTAGATTTTGGTATCTTTTATCATGGAGAATTTATTTTTATTATTTCATTTTGGTTGATGAAGAGACCTCTAAGTTTTTCTGTCAAATTATTGATGAAAAACGATAGATCCGAGACCGAATTTGCTTTTCATTTTCATTTTAGATTTTTATCCACCTTTTTTATTTTCGTCGCTTTTTGGTCGATGACGAGACCTCCGTAAATCATTATTAGTCAAGCTATTGATAAATAATGGTGGATTTGAGACCAACTTCTTCATTCAATTTCTGTTTTTGAACCGATTAAGTCTCCGATTCGTCAAACGTTAATCCTCGAGGTTGTTGAAATCTTCATTATTTAAAATCTAAAGAAAATGACCATTTGGGTCATTTTCTCTACTTTGAGATCGTGAGAGGTTCCCTTCGATAAATTAACATGAAGTTTGCGAGTAAGATGAGGTTTAATTTTATTTTCGAATTTATTTCGATCTTAACCTACTTTTGCGATTGATGAAGTCTTTACATTCGTAAATGTCGGTTTATCGAAGTCGCTAATCTTCATCTTTTCAAATCTGTAGAAAATGATCATTTGGATCATTTTTCTATACTCTGAGATCGTGAGAGATTACCTTTGATTAATCTGATTAAGACGAGACCCCACTCCCTTTGATCTTTTTTTTCGTTTCACTAATTACATACTTTCGACTTTAAAATTCTGTTAATACTCCATTGTTTGATATTCCCGCTCATTTTTTTCTGTTTTACATTTTCTATTGATATTATCTTATCCTTTATCTTGTTAATATTTCATCACTGTTCATACTTCATATTGTCATATTATGCATACTGTCATCTAACCCTTCACTTGCTCATTTTTTTCAAGACACTTAATAAATATCGAAACAATAAAAACCCTAAATTGGTGGACTGTTGGATATATATCTTGTATATTATCTGTATCTTGTATATTCGTATTCACCTCTTATCTTTTCCACATACTTTCAAAACTTCTTTTCAAAACTTTTTCTCCTAAAAGTTCGGTCCTATATCGAGTGCGTTTTTAAAACTCTTTTCTCAACAAAAGCTTGAATGGTCGTGGAGTGGTTAGGCGTAGTCCTTCTCCTATCCTGAGCGCTTGACATTGCCGTTAGGGTTCACTATCGCAAAACATTTACCATTCAAGATCAAAAACACTTTAATAAATAGAATGAAGTTCTCTTTGTATTGAATTAAAGAGAGAGGATTGAGTGTAGACTTCTTCCTCTCCGAGTTTCAGGATACTCATTGTAGAGTGTGTGGTCTCGATACTCATCTTTCAATACGAAGACGCAATTGTATTCGCCACACCTTTTCATAACAAAACTTTGAGACAAAGAATTGGGTACTACCCGCAAGGGGTTACTATCTGAGGATCTATTTCGCCCCTAAAAATAAACTCAAAAATCAAACATGACGTCTTGCCTCGATAGGCAAAAATTAATCATTTCAAAAACGATTTGTTACGTCCATTCTACCGCAAACAGGTGACACCTAAGTCTCCAACGAGCAATGAGCAATATCCCTAAACTGCTAGAATGTGCACTCAAACATCATCCACAAAAATACCAGTTAACAGTTTCACGAACTATGTTGCTCTGATTTCTCATACCAGATGAGAATATGTAGGCACAAGATGGGGATGTCTTAGCGAGCACACTTTTTCTTCTTTCCATAGTAGGCCAAACTACGGCTGCTCTGATTTCTCATACTAGATGAGAATACGTAGGCACAAGACAATGATGTCTTGGCGAGCACTCTTCTTTCTTTTCCACCCTTCACCTGAAAAAGAATACGTTACTTTTCCGTTCTACCGCAAGCAGACATCGTCCCTCACTGCTGGAATAGAGATTTAATGTCACTCGTCAGAGCAACCCCATCCATCACCCGTAGTTTCCCGAACTACGTTGACTCTGACTTTCTCATATCTGTTGAGAATACATAGGCCTAGGACCGCGAAGTCCTACTGAGTCTTTTCTTCCCCGTTACCTCTCTTTCCCCTATTTCTAACATTTTTTGTCTCCCTAGGAACACTCTTTAATAGCAATAAACTTTAAGCAGATATCTTCACACGTAGACAAACAAATGGTTCCCATCGAGTACGATGGATGCGAGGGGTGCTAATACCTTTCCTTCGCATAACCGGCTTTCGAACCCGTTCTTGATCGCGAGACCATCTTATCCGTTCCTTTATTAGGGTTTTCTCGATGTTTTTCCTTCCCCTCATGGGATAAATAAAGTTCGGTGGTGACTCTTATGTCTTCTTTTTTCGCCTCCCCGTCGTTGCTTTTTTTTTTAGTAGCAACAATCAACATGAAAAAGCATTGATCATGAACAAGTATCAAGAAAATATGGACATGCATTAATAATTAAAAACAAATGTTCAACAAGTTTGCATCATCAAGAATCAACAAGAACATCATGTAATTCACATCAATTAATCAATTCAATCGACCATGCGACAAACAGAACCAGAAGCAAATACGGACATACATCATAAGTCCAGCAAGATGATCGTCAACCATTCATAATTAACATGATACAAATGAGTAAAGCATATGATCATCACATCAAGCAAGCATCATGAACATTTCAAACATTTATCAATGGAAACCAAAAGTCGTGCGTTGAAGAATTGTAATCAAATAATCAAGCATGATGAAACAGGGTAAAAACAGTCCACACAAATGCATCATATCAATCTGTGAAGGTCAGAGGTGGAAATAAATCAAAACATGCTTGAAAACAAACAAAAATGTCATTTTGGTCCAGTGTTAATCAATTAATCATTTGCAGTGCAAAAGTGGTTAATCGATTAACCCTCTTTGAAAAGCCAAAAATGCTGAAATTTACATCGGTTAATTGACTAACTAGTTTTGTACTGCAACTGGTTAATCAATTAACAATGCACCAGAAGTAGAAAAACGACAATTTAAAAGCACTTCCAGCAATTATTCAATTATGCAATCATCCAAATGATCATGTAATCAACTGCATATGATTTAACACCAAAAATCAGTGATCAAACATCAATCAAACTTATCTAAGCATTTAGATCACAAATCACATAGATCAAATCATAAAAATCAATTAAAATTGAGGATCTACATGTTTATTATCCAAATAAGCTCAAAACAGAAGTGGATCTAGAATTAACCAACCTTCAAAGCTGAGATTTGCTTTGGTAAGTGTTGTTATATTGCAAAATGATAAATCCAAGCTAGAAACCCAAGAAACCTTCAAAATCCAAGAGATTTCTTGCAAAATAAGTGAATAATAAGCCAAATTAAGCCAAAATTAATCCAAGAATCACTTATAAGCTTGCTTCCAAAACCAGATCCATATCTAAATGATAATCAAATGATTAATTCAAGTTGATGGAGATGAATGATGGTGGTTAAGCTCTAGAACTCAATGATTCCAATTAAGAATCAAAGAACTCAAGTGAAAGAGCTCTAATGGAGTTTTGGAGTGTGAGGAAATTGAGAAAAAGATGAGAGAATTTGAGAGTAAATTCTAAAAAATGAAGAGGGAATGAGTGTGAAATATGAAATTATGGTGATTCCCCCTTGAGGTTTGTAATAGCTTAAATAAGCTTTTGGTTAAGAGTGAAATTGTGGTTTGAAGTGAGGTTTTTAAAATTGTGATGAGATTAGGAATGGGAAATTGGATTGGTTTTGAAAATAAATCAAAATTGGAGCGATTCTATATCCTTCTATTGGTGTAAAAACCAATTCATAAATGATTAAAATAGACCCCAAAAGTGGCAACATTGGAAATGCAGGTATTTGGGAAATATTTGCTATTGGTTAATGGATTAACCATTTGATAGTGCAAATTGGTTAATTGATTAACCATTCAAAAATTTGAAAAATTGTGCCATTTGGAGGGAAACTTGCATACTCGTTCGTTTCCACCCGTTTTGAGCCATGTTAAGCCTCTGAAACTTGTCTTTTGATATGGCACCTGTAAAAATGCCTAAGATGGCATGTGACATGTCTCTTGTGTCAAAAATAACCCGCTGAATAAAATATAATTGGACACTTGGTTTCTGGGCAAAATAAATGTCGAAGCCTCTAACGCTCACTATTTAAAACCTTTGCAATAAAAGAAAGCCTCGAGCCATAGAAACACCTTAATCCCATGTCTCGAGAACCAATTCCATGATATGCATAAATTCAAAATGCAAATGAACGAAACATAAGGAAATTATGGTAAAAACAAAAGGACAAATTTTGGGGTGCTACAATGTGACACTCTAATTAAGAAGGATCTTGCAAGTAGACACTCCAAAACATCAAGATTTTCAGCAAAAACTTGTTCTTGCATCATGTCATGCTAAGTTGAAATCTTGGAATTCAAGTTTATGGACCTCAACTTCAAGTCTTCAAAACTTTTAGCTCACTTAATGGATTTGGGAGTTCTTGTACTTTTTAGATAGCCCCAAGTGTGCTTTAAAACTTTCATGTTTTAGGTCTTTCTTGATTAATAAAGGATCTTGATGAAAACTAGCCTTGAAGCGGACTAAAAATTGAAGGAACAAACTTTCCTTGAAAAATTCTAAGTGTCCTAAGATTCTTTCAAAGTTTGAAGCGTCATAACTCAAAATCTAGGCATTTTTTTGGATATGGACTTAGAGAGACCAAGTTGTAGAATTTTTTAAAAAGATATTTAATTAGATACTTGGAACTCAAGAAATGGATGTGTGGTTTGAAAGTTATGGCTTCTCAAAATGGACCTCCAAATTAGGGTTTTTTTGATACTTAGAAAATTTTCAAATACCCAAGTTTACCCCTTTTACAATGATCAAGCATGTTTAGATGAAACTTGTATTAGATGAATTCAACTGTGTGATCTTCAATGAACTTGCATGTTTGAACTTTTCAAACATCCTGACTAGGCTCTAAGGGTGTATATGAACATATTGAATCATGTCTCAAGGCTTGGGATCATGCTTGGATCAAAATCAAGGCACATTTAACTTTTCCTTGATGAAACCCTAATTTAGGGTTAGCTGAAGTTAGGATTAAATGATCTTGAAATGAGATCAATTAGCACTTGATTCTTATTGAATATAGGCCTCTTGAGTGTATGGAAACTTAAGTTTATGACGATCAATCTAAAATATTTACTGATCAAACAATAACCCTCTTGATTCCAAAGGTGCAAAACCCTAATTTAGATGGAACTCACACAAGATAAAACTTGAAACAAAGTTAGGGTTAGAAAATATGCTTGATGCTCCTAGAGTGGTGATGTAACCTAGGGGTCAAAATTTGGAGTATGACAATATGTTTCATGACATATTATCCACACGAATGTTTTTCAGGTTATCTTCGCATCTATAAATAATTTCCATATAGCTACTAATCGGTGGTTTTTATGCTTTATTTTACCGTTAATTTTATTTAATCTTGTTATATGTTTAGTCGCTTTATTTTCCTTTCCCGCATTTTATGCTTTAGTTGTGTCTCTTTAATGTTTTTAGGTTCAAATAAGCATTGAGGAAGAATTGGAGCAAAAACTAGGAAAAATCACAAGAATTCGGAAAAGTTTCTTGCACACTCCAGAAGGTCTGACACGGCCGCCCGTGTCACCTGACATGGGTCGTGTCAGGAAGAGAGCCAGAACATGACATTGAGATGAAAGACAGTGGGCTGACACAAGAACCCTGTCACCTGACACAAGCCGTGTCAGCAGGCCTGAAAGAAAAAATTAAAAGAAGTGAATAGGCAGGGAGCCAACACGGGCACCCGCATTGGCCTGGACGCTAATTTTCCCGTTTTTTTATGGTTTTCAACTGGATATTGACCCGAAGGGTATTTTTGGCATTTCCACCTACTGTTATTTGATTTTTCTCCATTTAGAAGAGTTTTTAGAAAGGGAAGAGACATTTTTTGGACTAAAGAGAATTATACGATCAAAGGATTGGAGAGCTCAAGTTTTTGGGAAGACGAAGGGTTTTTAGGAGCGGAAGCGATTGAAAATCCGAGTTTTTCCAATTTCTTGTAATTTCTCTATTATACATTGTATTTTCTTTGAAAAATATCAGTAGCTAAAGCCCCCAATGTTAGGGGATATCCCTGATTTGAATCTGTAATGACTCTGATAGTAGTGTTGCAATAACAATCTCTTTGTTTTTCATAATTGATTTGATCTCTAGCTATTCTTAATGCTTGCCTTGTTAGACAAATATGGTTTTATTTTCGATTAACGATTAGGTTGGGCTGCCATTGGTAATGCTTTTCTTTGGATCATTCCATAGTAGATATCACCTAGTGTAATACCCTAAGATCCCACATTTCATTTGCATTTTTTTTTTTGCATATAGAAACAAGATCATACTATATGGTTCTCACAGCACCCCTATTGTTTCTTACTTGCTTTATGTTTGTTTCTGTTTACTGATTTCTAACCAAAATACCCAAAAACATTTTGCAATTTTTGCTTGTTTCTTCTTCTTTGTGTGTTTAAGGTTATGCAGGGAGATTCATGGCAAAGGAACGACTTGGAATCGAGTGTGGCTATTCATGTGCAGTTAAGGTCAAACTATCAAGGGAGTACGTCATTTGAAAGTATATGTATCAGTGGTCTATTTTATCAAGAGACAATTATTCAAGGTCAAGTGGTCTCATGAAGAACCATTAGTTTATCGAGTAGTGTTTTATGAGAAGTTTGTCCCAGGTTATCATGATCAAGGTTCATCAGTCTAGGTTGTGTTCATTTGTGGATTTATTTTCCCAGATATTAACTCAGGCGTATTGTAAGTGATTCAGTTTTAATCGAAGATTCAGAGTTTTGTGTGTACAAGTCAAGTTTGGTGGATGTTCAATCAAGATGTTTGATTTAGGATACAAGTCCAAAGTGTTCATTCAAGTGTGCCATTTCCAAGTGATTCTAAAGCATGATTTAAGGTATTGATCTTTGGGTCCATCATGGCATCAATTTCTTAAGAATTTTTTTATTCAAGAATTTGATTCAAGTTAAAAAGAGACCTACATATGGCTTACTTGGAACACAATGATTTGTGCTTTTGCTAATTCTGGTCGAATTAATGAAACATATAAGTTGTTCAATGAAATGCCTATGATAGTTAAAGACTTTGTTTCTTGGACGTCTATGATATCAGGTTTTATTCAAAATGGTTTTCATGAACGGGGTGTTGAGACTTTTAGTTTAATGCGTAGGGACTCGAATGGTCGAAATCAATGTTACGACCCCATTTTGTTTACTAGTGTAATGAAAGCTTGTGGTTTACTTGGAGACTCTCGATTGGATCTTCAGTTACATGGTTTGGTCATTATGATTGGTTTTTGAATGGAAACTTACATTCAAAACTCGCTTGTTGGTATGTATGTTAAGTGTGGAGATGTTGGTTTGGTAGAGACGGTTTTCTTTGACATTGAAAGACCAAGTTTGTTTTGTTGGAACATTATGATTTATGGTTATTCTCAATTGTATGGACCTTATAAGGCTCTACAAATATTCAACCGAATGCACGAACATGATGAGGTTTCTTGGAATACGTTGATCTCGATTTTCTCTCAACACAGTTTTAGGGTTTATTGTCTTGCTGTGTTTTTAAAGATATGTAATCAGGGTTTTAGTCCGAATTTTGTGAGCTATAGAAGTGTACTTAGTGCTTGTGCCAGCATCTCTGATTTGAAATGGGGTGCTCATTTACATGCTAGGATTCTTCGTATGGAAGATAGTTTGAATTTGGTTTTGGGTAATGGTCTTATAGATATGTATGCAAAATGTGGAGATACCGACAAAGCTAATCTTGTATTTGGATTAATGCCACTTAGAAATACCATATCGTGGACTGCCATGATCATAGCATTCTCTCGGAGTGGAGACATTGGCAAATCCCGAGAATATTTTGATATGATGCCTGAGAGGGACATCGTTACTTGGAACTCCATGCTAAGTACATATGTTCAAAATGGCTTCACTGAAGAAGGTCTCAAGCTGTAAGTTTTGATGAGGAGCAATAGAGTCCAGCCAGATTGGATCACTTTTACAACTTTAATCTGGGCCTGTGCAGACTTAGCTATAGTTAAACTTGGGATGCAAGTTGTTACTCAAGCTATGAAGTTTGGACTCACTTCGTACATTTCAGTTGCAAATAGTATCATTAGTATGTATTCAAGATGTGGACAAACTGGAGAAGCGAAGAATACTTTCAACTCAATAAGTACCAAATACCTGATTTCCTGGAATGTTATGCTTGCAACATTTTCTCAAAACGGTTTAGGTAGGAAAGTGATTGAAACTTTCGAGGATATGTTAAAGTCGAAATGTAAACCCAATCATATAAGCTTTGTTTTTGTTTTATCTGGTTGCAGGCACATGGGGCTAGTAGTTGAAGGGAAACATTACTTTGATTCCATGACTCTAGTTTTTAGCATTTCTCCTACAAATGAGCACTTTGCTTGAATGGTATATTTGCTTGGACGAACAGGGTTTGGACGCGCACACAACTGACACTGCTACTGAAAGCGGGAATAATGCAACTTACGGTGGAAACCAACAGTTTAGTCATTCATTTGGTTCTAGTATTTCTGGCATCAAACAACAATCGGTTTGGGCTAACAGTAACTTGCAATCAGCTCCTAATTTAAATTCAAGACCTTTTATTCAGCCCAATGATGTTAGTAGGCCTCCAACAGCTGAAAACCATTGTAGTGTTCTTGAATTACATCAGTCAGGTCCTGACTCTTCACATCAACAACATGACAGATTGCAGACCAATCTCAGAGACCAATTCCACAGTATTTAGAAAGAGGCAGGTGGTTAGATTGCAGTACTTAGAAAAAACAGTTCTCTGAAGGTGGTCATATACATGGAAAAACTACCAACTCTTAAGAGTTTATTTGTCGACGTAGGAATTCCGCATCTTGGTTTTAGTGATTGTACATCAATTGCGGCGTGGAAGCTTCAATACTATTAATGGGCAATGCAGTTATTTGAATTTTATAACATCAATGAAGGTGCTTTCCAGTTTTCTCTTGCTACACAATAGTAACACCATGCTAAGCTCACGCAAACTGCTATGTCACACAACAAGCTTCATGTTACAAGCTACAAAAATTATTCATAACGTACATGATGGTCATGTGAAAACATTACTGTCAAAAGAAAAAATGAATTGCGTACCAAAATGCAAAGTTGCAGCAAAGCAACGCACGTGCGAATTAAAATGAAAACTGCTACCAAAAATCCAAATGACATGAAAAATAAAGCAAAATGAGCCACCTCAAGAGCCTATGCACAACGCATCGTCCAAAACGCGACGAAAAAATCAAAATGTAAAATCGTTTTCACTCACCTCTTCTATAAATTGGACCACTTCATTCACTCTTCCTCAAGCTTGAGCAGCCCCTCATCACTCTGCAAAATTCAAACCAAATTTTAATCCAATTTTTTTTCAAAATCATCCTTCATCTTCATCACATAGCTTCAAAAAAACCTTTAGAGAATTCTAAATGTTAAATTCACTCGATCTTGATACCTTCATCTATTCCCATATTTACAAAAACTTCGCAAACCTGCAAGTTTAACCATCAGATTCTTCAATACAACAATCAGAATTTCGTAGTTCAGAAGAAGAAGAGGAATAGGAATTGAAGTGTTACTCGTGATTTAAAGGTAATTTGGCGAATTTCAACGAGCATTTACGGTTTGGATCCAGTTTTGTGTTTGACCAATACTTGAATTTGAAGCCGGATTCGAATTGAACTTTGTGTTGTGATTGAAATTACATCAGATTTTAGTTCAGCCACCGTCAGATTGAGCTCCGACGCGGCGACGCAGTGGTGGCTTGAGATTTTTCTCGCGCAAGCTTTGAAGAAGATGAAGTTGTTTTTCTTCATTTTTTTATTAACTCAGTCTTTATTAATTCCGTTTCTTTATTATTACTTTTTTTTAAATGATTTCATGAATTTATGTTGGGCCTGGCCTGAACTTATCAAATTACTTTCCCTCACCATCATTTTACTTCTTAAACCTCCCTTGTTCTTTTCTTTATAAATTGTTTTTTTAATTGATTCAAAAATATTTTATAATAATTTCCTTTTATTTCTTTTTATAGATTTTAATTTTTTTGTTATTGTTGATCTATGTATCTTGGATTTTGAATCTTGAATCTTGATAAGATTTTGTTAATATCAATGTATCTTAAAAAATATATTTGAAAACACTTTATTCTCAATCTCAATTTGAATTCTCATAATTTCTTGATTAATTGTTGTTTGTTTTGAATCTTGAATCTTGATAAGATTTTGTTAATATCAATGGACTTTGGGTGTGGATTTTATCCACCATGAGAGGTGATTGATATTAATGAAGATTTGATCAAGTTAAGGTCCATTTTTGTCCTCTTTCTTCTTCTTATTTTTCTTTTGATCGATGAAATCTATGGATCATGGATTGTTGGCTGTCAAGGTTGTTTAATCTTCATTATTTCAAATCTGTGGATAAATGATCAGTGAGATAATTTTCCATACTTTGGAATAGTGATAGATTACCTTTGATTAATCGATGAAAATTCTTGACTATGATGAGATCACTTTCTTTTTTTCTTTTTGTGTGGCATGTTTTAGGAGAGTGATTTACATATCACTTCTCTAACATGTGTTAACACTAACATTATTATTGACCGGCCTCAGATAGTCGTGGTTTCTACATAAACCCGATTACGATTGCTTAACTTAGCGCTAAAGTGTCCCGTAATCGGAACATGATCATTCGTGACTCAAACTTATGTTTGAAAGTCCAAGTATGGTTGGTTTCTTGTCTTAAGTCCATTACATATGAAACTCATTGTTAGGAGGCTTTGATTCTATCAATCCTCTAATGAGTTTTCATTAACCTTGGTCTAAGTGCAAGAATTAACCATCGTTAATCATATGTTCTAACTACTAATCGCTAACTCACTAACAATATCTTTGCATAATTTTGTTTATATTTCCTTCTTATCTCTTTACTTTTATGCTTCAATATTATCATTTCATATCATATATTTGTTTATGTTTATGTCATTTCTCTTTTTTCCATTTGGACCATATCTTATTCAAAACACTAACAAAGGATCCAAATCTCTAAAAACTTTGGTGCTATTAATGTTGTGGTTATGCTTTTGGACCACTCTTGGACCCTTGGAATTAGAATTAGGACTCTCTTCCCTATGCTTGGAGTGTTTTGGATCTTAGCCTTTATTTGCCTCGCTCATTAGCTTATGCTTTAAATCGGATGGAATTCTTTTTGCTAGCTATGGAGTGTGCTGCAAGTTGGTTGATCTTTCTTATCTCTTGCTTTTATTTTGTTTTCTAGGATAGTCACTTTATCTCCTCCCCTTCTTCAAATTTCAAAACCTTCTCCCTCTTTCAAAACCTCTTGTTTTTTTAAACTTCAAAACCGCTTTTGCAATAAAACCTTGACTTTCTTCAAGTGATTTTCAAACTTTGTTCTTCTTAGTAAAAGTCAATCAATGCTAATCATGCTTTTACCAATTTCAAAAGACATAAAAAATACAAAAAACTCATCAACTCTTTTGGTGCCTTTATGCACTTTTCACTTTAAAACTTTTCTATAAAGTTTAGACGTGAGTCATTTCCATAGTTGAGATATAATTCTCCTATTCTCCATAGTATTAAGATTTTGACATTTTCCACTTTGATCTTGAATGATAGACTTGCTGATAATCCAAGCAAATCCTCCATCTTTAGGTGACTCAAATGTTGTCTTGTACTTGTGGGCGACTAGTCGTAGTTTTCTCCTTAAAATGACGACTTGTCTTTACATTTAAAATCAATCAAAACCAACAAAATTTTGTTATTTGTACCATGAACTACGAGGTTTTGATCCTATATTGCACTTTGTGGGTACGTAGGCATTAGGCGATAAGTCTCTCCAAACACAAAAATCTAAAAAAATAATTCTCTTCTCATCTCCCCAATCTCTTTTCAAATAAACCTTTTTCAAACCAAAAAGCATAAATATTTCAAAGGGCTCCTATAGAGTACTATACACGTTTTGGGTGCTAACACCTTCCCATTGCGTAACCAACCCCCTTACCTAGATCTCTTTCCTTGTTCTTGTTTTAGAACTCTTTGGTTTTGTTCGCTCTTTTTCCTTTCCTTTTTGGATAAAATAAAAGTGCGGTGACAACTCTTGCATTTTGAGTTAAGTTAGTCAATAGCTTACACTCACAATTTTATCGCTATAGAAAAGTGGCGAATCTGTTGGGGACTCTGATTCATAGTGCATTTCGCCTACTTTGATTTATTTATTGCTTTTTGTTTGACTTGTTTGTTATTGCTTGTTCTATTTTGGTGCTTGGAAATCTGTATGGTGAGATAAGTTCAATACCCGGACTTGAGTGCACTTATGATAGGAGGGTGGTATAGTCTTGTTGGCTTACATGGAGTAGTCCTTACTAAGCTGACTTGAGATCCCCCGCTTAGTTGAGGCCCCTTTGGAATTATTGATGTCCTACGAGTAGTCGTATTTGGCATTACTTTTTCCGACCTGGGAGCTTGAGAAGCTGTGGACCTTAGAACCCTTTAACCCATCTTGGCCTTATTAGGACGTGGTGCGGTGGCTATTCAGGTGTAGACTTGAATTAGTCGTTATGCGATACCACACTCAAACGAGTTTCTCTTAAGAATATTATTGGCCGACGAGTAGTCGTTAAAGCTGATAATATCCAAAAGATGGAATTATGACTCCGGGAACTTTTTAGAACCTTGTTTTACAGGTGACGATATAACCTTAGTACATACCATTGTGGGTGGTTCTTACCTCTGGCTCCATGCTCACGCCGAACCTTTGAACCTGTGTGCTTTGTGTGATCTTGTTTGTGGGTGTTGCATCTTGCACTCATTCATTCATGAGCATTTTGTTTCAGTCGATTTTTAAGGATCTTAGAGATTTTCTTTTGCAAACATTGCAGATATTGTTGATTATGGACATTGGAAGGAGAAACACTCAGAAGTACAATTTTCGGGCTCTCGATCTCACAAATTTGAGAAAGCTAGTGTCCTTGGTAGTTGATCGTTCAAGCTTCAGATCTCGTTATGGGAGACTTTTGTTTATTCTTTCTACCAACATTGAAGACGGAATTATGAATACCCTTATGCAGTTCTATGATCCTATCTACCGATGCTTTACTTTTCTCGATTATCAGCTCATGCCAACCTTGGAGGAGTATGCTCATTTGTTGGGTGTACTGGTTTCTGATAAGGTTCTATATACTGGTTTGAAGGAAGCTCTTAAGCCTCAAGATATTGTTGCAGTCACTCATTTGACGAAATTAGACATTGATGCTAATTTGAGGGTTAAGGGAGGCCTCAAGGGTTTGACTTCTAAGTTCTTGATTGAGAAAGCCACTTTATTTGCTGACGTTGGTCGCACATTGGCATTTGAGGCTATATTTGCTTTGCTTATCTACGGACTAGTCTTGTTTCCAAATATTAACAATTTTGTGGATGTTAACGCTAATAGGATTTTCTTGATTGGGAACCCTGTTCCAACTTTGCTTGGTGTCGCTACTGCGAAAATCGGCGCCGGCATGACAGAAGAGTCGCCACCTTTCATTATTTATCCCTCAGAGCGGGAAAGGAAACGATCGGAAAAACCTGACGAAAACAAGGTAAGACAAGGTCATCGCAACCATTGTCTGGGTTCGGGATTCGGTTACGCAAGGGGAATGTATTAGCACCCCTCACGTCCGTCGTACTCGACGGGATCCACGCTTGGTGTTTATAAGGAAAAGGGTGTGTTTATCTATCTACGCTAGGGGTCAGTCTGAAAAGAAAAGAAAAGGACAGGACTCGACAGAACATACGTTGTTCTGGGCCTACGTACTCCCTCGTGCAATGGGAAAGTCAGAGTCAACGTAGTTCGACTACCTACATCTAGACGGGGGGGAGGTTGCTCGCCAAGACATCGCATCCTGTGCCTACGTACTTCCACACGGAATGGAAGATCAGAGTAAACGTAGTTCGACTATGTACGACACAAGCTGTTCAAGTGTTTTTTATGGGAAAATGCACCTTAACCAAGGGTTTTCACAGTCCAGGAGGACACAAGGTTTTGATGTTTGTTCAAATCTTTTGACGGAAGAAATGAATTCACTTTTGTTTTATCCTTTATTAAGTGTTTTTCTGTTGTCTTGAGAAAGGAAAGAGACACCCTAAAACTATGGTTGAAAAGGGGAATCTACCTAATGTTATCATGCCTGGTTAACCAACCTAATGTCTATCATAACTCCTCCACAGCAGAGAAGTTAAAGCTCCTAAGGGATCATGGCAAAAGCACTAAACAGCAAACAGGAAACACTGCAAAGTAAAGAAATACTGGAAATATGCATGAATGCAACAACCAAACAAGCAAGGCACAAAGGCCACAAACCACTGAGGTAAGGGAGCTCAGCTCTACCAAATACCAACAAGCAAAGCCACTCAATAACAATCAAGCAGAAGGAGGACCACCTCAACTTCTCATGCACACAAGCAGGCTTATTTCTAAGATGCACCTATCTCAGAAATATCTATATGAACCCCTAAGTCTAATGCAGCACAGCACCACACAAGTCAATCAACACAAAGAGAAGGCTAACCAGCCTGGCAAACTCCTATCCAAAAGCAAGAAACTAACCCTGAGCAGGACCCTAAACAACCTTAAAACAAAACCCTAATCTACCTCTGAGCAAAGTCCTAAGCAAAACCTTAAAGGGAGAAATCAATCCCATTCTTCAAGCTTCAAGACAAGCTTACCAAAGAAAGGGAGCTAAGTAGACAGACCCATAATGCCTTCCTCGGGAAAGTACTAGGAGGCTTCTACTTAGGAATCATATCCCATGTGGCTCAACAACTGTGAACGGTTTACATTCCTCCTCAGGAGAAACTAAACTCACATGAAGGCTCCAACATCATTGGATACTTAAGAAATCCTACATGAACTAAGGGAACTAAGTGAACAGACCCATAGTGCCTTCCTCTGGAAAATACTAGGGGGCTTCCACTTAGGAATCATATCCCATGTGGCTCAACAACTGTGAACGGTTTACATTCCTCCTCAGGAGAAACTAAACTCACATGAAGGCTCCAACATCATTGGATACTTAAGAAATCCTACATGAACTAAGGGAACTAAGTGAACAGACCCATAGTGCCTTCCTCTGGAAAATACTAGGGGGCTTCCACTTAGGAATCATATCCCATGTGGCTCAACAACTGTGAACGGTTTACATTCCTCCTCAGGAGAAACTAAACTCACATGAAGGCTCCAACATCATTGGATACTTAAGAAAGAGGTGAGAAGAAAGAATGAAAGACATCCATAGTGCCTTCCTCAGGAAGGTACCATGAATTTCCCTCAAACTTCAAGATCACAAACCTCACAGAAAGAGAACAAGCTCTTAGACCAGGTCTTCAATCCATGCATCCATCTTCAAGAATAAACCACAGGCCCTCAAACCAAAAGAAACTACTCTTGAAGTTCAACCAAAGTTGAACTCCAAGGCTTGAAGTTCTCAAACTTCTCCTATTCACAAGCTCAAGCAAAAATAGCAAAACAACTTCTAAAAATCCACCAAAAATCTAGGGGAAACCTACATGTCTCCATGATCCCAAGATCAAATCTCAAAGCCTAAGTCAACTTCTAAGGCTACTAAACAATCCCTAACATGTGAATGGTCAAGGGTTAACCAGCAAGTTATGAGGTCTCTACTATCTAACCCTAAAACAACATCAATCAATTTCTAAAAAATCCACGAAAATCCTATGGGGAGCATGCATCAGTCTAGTACAACATACTAAAAAAGAAAAGCAAGATTCAGTACCAAGTGAGAGAAATAAAATCAGCAAGGCAGACACATCACAAATCAATATTCAAAACCAATTAAAATGCAAAAAATGCAATAAAAATGAAAATGCATGATCAAATTAATATTCTTGCACCATAAAATCCTAAATTGAACTATGAACTTATAGAAAAAAGAAGGGAATTAATTGGATAATCCTACTATTTTTTATGAATTATTTTCTAACATGGATAAAACAAAGAAATTTGAAAAGAAAGTAAAACAAGGGGGGGGGGGGCGCTCAGCAAAACGCCCTAGTTGCTTCTCAGCATTGGGCCAAGAGGGGGGGTGCGATCAGCACTTGTTGCAAAGGCCCAGTCACCGTTTTTTCTTTTCAGCATCTTTCACAGCCCAGGGGGGGCAACGAGCAAACAAGGGGTGGTTCGTAGCAATTTCATTTTGGGCCTAACCTAATCCAAACCCTAACCCAACTATCATTTAACAAAACCAATCTTTCTCCCCAAAATCTCCCTCACTGTTCATCCCACAAACCCTAACGCAGCCGTTGTGCTTTCTATTCTCTCCCAGTTCAAGCTCCATTCATCTCTCTCTCACACCAACAACGAACCCTATCCTCAGTAACGAAATTCTACTTCCAAATCATCCCAACTAACTTTGCTCAAAACGAAACTCAGCACAAAATCTTCATACCGAAACCTCACCTATCCACTACCTTAATCCACAACTCCTCAACAGACAACACCAAACCTCGCCGCGAACCACCGTCGTCATCGCATGACGCATCAAACTCACCTAAAATTAAACCCTAAACAAACATCTCATAGCCTCAACAAATTTATTACAACAAGGCGCTCTGAACTAAACCTCTCAAGATCGGCATCTACGGCTAAAATAATACGCATGCAAGGAGTAAAGTTGGAGGAGGAGAAATTAAGAACCTGGAAAATCGGATGAAAACGAAGGTTGTGAGAAGACTTGAAGAAAGCGATCGCTGAAGCTCAACGGAAATTCACGAGCGGAGGAAGCTTTCTGATGAAGATCCAGAAAATTGCTTGCTGAAAGATTATGTTGACGAAAGCGGATGAAGATGACGATTCTGGAAATCTTCAGTTGAAGGTGGATGAAGATGACGAAGATCTAAATGATTTTCCGGTAACCTAGCTGAAGGAGTTGCAAACTTGGAACCGAAAATATGAAACTCGTGATATTGATGAAGATCTGATCGTAAAACTTGATGGCGATGATGATTTTCGTGAAGAAATTCCAGGCGTAGTGATGATTCTTGGTATCGATCGGAGAAGAAAGGAGGAAATTAGTGAATTCTGGGTAAAAAACCGTCTTCGGTGGGTTGTTGCGGCTGCCGGAGTACGTTGGTGTGGTGGCCGGAGGATTTAGGAGGTGGCCGGAGTACGCTGCATGCCGGCCGGTGGACTTTCCGGTGAGATGTGAGGCGAAGACAAGTGGCGAGGGGGAGTTACTGCATGTGCAACACGTGTGCTGGTTACTGGTGGTAGTGGGACGCGTGGAAGGTTTCTGGTGAGTGGAGTGTGAGTGGAATTATGATGTGGCCTCTTTCTTGTGCGTACACGTGGGATCTGTTTATATACGACACCTGGCGAATGGACCTTGAGCTTCTGAGATTTTTGGATAATTGGCTCATTAAATGAGACTGAAATGATGGATACTAAACATGATTAACGGGCTAATGCAATTAATGAATATTAATGAATGTTTAGAAGCTGCTACTAATTAAAACGAAAATTAATGGAGTCTAATGACTATTAAAGCGAAAATGAATATTAAGAAAACTCAATTAAAACTAATGCTGATTAATGCTAAACAAAACGAAAATGATTGGAATTAAGGACTAATGAAAATTAAATGGACTAATTAAATGCTGATGGACTATTAACTAACTAATTAATACTGACATGATTAATTGGGAGTAATGAAGATTAATGGGAATTGGAAGATTAATAGACTAAACCGAAAATTAATAACCTAATTAATCTAGAAACTATTAAATTCTATAAAATCCTATATTAAAAATATATCTAAAAATCTATTAAATCCTATAATATCTATTACCTATTATTCTACTAATCTATTAAAATTCTATTTAAAACTAATAAAAGAAAAATCTATTATATTCTATTAAAACTCTAGTAAAAGAAAATCATATTAAACTATTATCTAAGAATGACTTAATATCTAAAATATGATTTAAACCTAAAATCTATTTAAAAACAATTTATAAATTCTAAAAAAAGATTTAAAACTATTAAAAATATTAAAAAAATCTATTTAAATTCTAGAAAATCTATAAAACTATTTAAAATCTACAAAATGCTATTAAATCCTAAAAAGAAGCAAACAAAGGCAGATAACCAATATAAAAAAAGAGCGCGAGACCAGATCGAAGCAAACAGTAAACCCTGACATCAAGAATCTCAAAAATCACTGCGTAAGCCGGAAACACCCAGGAATCGCGTGACTTCTCAAAATAAACTCTGATTACCCGAACCGGTCTGAAACACCTGAAATGCGACAGCAAGGCTGTAATCCCGATAGAATCACCATGATTGAGAAAATTCACTATAGGCAGTATGTAAATGCTAATGCGAAATGCGTCGAAACATCGAGCCAGATACGGGACCCGGTTGGTCAAATTTTAGGGTGCAACAGCTGCCCCTATTCAAACGGCTTGGACCCGACTGGATGAAGAGCGAACGGCCTTCAGACAATCGAGGTACGAGACGGTTGAATACCAATAATCCGGAAATTTGCCAACCGCAAAAATAAATTGCGCACACCACTGCTTGGGGAGAATTAACCAGGGAACTGATTTCCGTTGCCACAGCGACAACTAAACACCTATCCATCAACCTGTTTATGAAATAATCTGATATTGTCCATAGACCATCCCATTCCGAAGAAGCGAGCATACACTAACCAGTGAGAAATTTTTGATCTCTCTTATCAACCTTTCGCATCCGAAGAAACGAGCGAACGCTTAACCAAGCGAGACAATGCTGATTTCACTTATCAACCTTCCGTTCGTACCTGAACGAGCAAACACTTAACGAAGCGAGACAATGTTGATTTCACTTACCAACCTTCCGTTCGTACCTGAACGAGCAAACGCTAAACAGCGAGAAAATGTTGATTTCACTTACCAACCTTCCGTTCGTACCTGAACGAGCAAATGCTAAACAGCGAGAAAATGTTGATTTCACTTACCAACCTTCCGTTCGTACCTGAACGAGCAGCCCCGCGGGGACACGAGAAACTTACCCAAGCAGCTCTGAGAGGACAATTCTGACGACGGCCGTCAAATACCTATTCTGGCAATAGGTATCCTGAAAACACTCCGCTGGGGAAATTGGGAACTTAACCAAGCAGCTCTGAGAATAACTTTGTTGGAAAATACGAGGAACTTAACCAAGCAACTCGTTGAAGTAACACCCTGCTGGGGAATATAACTCTGCTGGGGAAACTACGGGTAACCACCCAAAAATCTGCATTACCATCTTCCAATGCTGACACCACAGCATCCTGAGAAAGACTCAGCTGGGGGGAAAAAGGTGCTTGACCAAGCAAACTCTGCTAGGGGAATATGACATGACGAACACGACCACTGCGTGTCTGGCCCCCCACATAATCCCCATAACAAGATGAACACGATCACTGCGTGTTTTACACCACAACCCTCTTGACAGGAGGAAACACGATCACTGCGCGTCTTGGCGTTGCAAACTAAACCACAGGATGAATACGATCACTGCGTACTCTACCACAAATCCCCACAACATACCGATGACCACGATCACTGCGTGCCCTGCGCCACAACCCTCTTGACAGGAGGAAACACGATCACTGCGCGTCCTGTGTCGCAAACAAAACATACAGGATGAATACGATCACTGCGTACTCTACCACAAATCCCCACAACATAACGATGACCACGATCACTGCGTGCCCTGCGCCACAACCCTCTTGACAGGAGGAAACACGATCACTGCGCGTCTTGTGTCGCAAACCAAACATATGCACATCTCCGTGAACCACGATCTCACTTATCGATAGAGAAAATCCACCTGAAGCTGGACGGGTAATCAATCCTGCTTACGTTCCAAATGCACATGTTTGATAATGTCGTAATGCTTCCATACTGCATGGAAATGCTACGTATTCGTGTAAAATGCAAGTGCTTATGATGCATGCTTATGCAAAGAGTTACTTCAGCAAAATAAATGCTGAAGACAAACTGGATCCGCTGGGGATGACCGGAATACTACCGATACGCTTCCAACAAAATAAATGTTGGAAAGATGAACTAACTCCGCTGGGGGATAACCATCCTGCTGGGAAAGTAGCTCACAAACTCATAACTTCAAACTCTGCTGAAAATGATCATCCTGACGAGGAAGGGTCAACCTGTTGGGGAAAGAGAAAAGCAATCCTGGAAACTGCTTTCAAAAGGTATCAACACTCTGATTACGCCCTGTGGGGATAGATCATCCTGCTATCACTGAGCTGGGGATTGACCGGTGTGCTCTGATTCGCACTACACACGAAACTCTTTGGGGAAGTTAATCATATCCATCTCGACCCTTGCTGGGGAGGACTCTGCTCTGCTTGATAAGCCAATTCTGAACCACTGAGGATACATTGATCTTTTCCTTTGACGCAATCTCCACTCTCCTGGGGAGACAACATTTAATTTTGCCTGGGGCGACTTCACTGGGGAAAGACACAACATTCATCCTCTGGAGAGGGTACTAGCCTGCCATGGACTCTGGCGGGGAACTTTGTGAGCTTTTGAATACCTGCAAAAGTCAACAAGCAAACACAAGACAATCTATGCAAAAAGAAACATCTTAGTAATCACCCATGACAACCATTCAGGTAATTTCCGGTCTTAACAATCATCGGCCGAGGTCCGCCTGTTTACACATATGTAAGTTTATCAAAAACATCGGCGTTTTTTATAAACAAAACTGTAAAAGTTAAAACCAAAGTCACACACTACACTGAATAACACACTTTATTGATAACGGCCTGAAAATAGGCAAGATTCGTACATCAGATGCAACTCCTGAAAAGAGGTAGTCACACATAAACAAAATGCAGGAATGTACAAAGATACATAATAAGATTTGTACACATGTCGGCAACGTGTTACAGACGAACACCATGAGTTGATCCTCCTATGACTCGCCGGACTCCGACGCTTTCCTGATCTCTGTCTTCGGAAGAGATTGCTTCGGATAGTCGACCCCCCAGGTTCTCCTAAACCACTAAGCAATCAAACTTGGACCGCAGTCATTTGCTTCTCAAATCCCTAACTTTTGCGTGAATCGCCCTTTGTGGGTTTTCAATTCACCGGGATACCCCTTTTTGCCGAAGCCGCCCAGTGTAGGTTTTCAACTTTGCGGGTGTACATTTTTTCCATTTTATCCCTAACTTTTGCCCGAACCTTTTTATTATGTTTTTTTGGTTCGCCGGGATGCCCCATTTTTGCCTGGACTCTCTTTTTACTGTCCAGCGGGTCAATTTTCAAGCAAAGTATTTTTTGACTGCGTCCGAGTTCACAGGGGACGAAAATTCTTCACCATCCATGGTGGATAACAATAAGGCTCCTCCAGAGAAGACCTTTCTCACGACGTATGGACCTTCATAATTGGGAGTCCATTTGCCCCTGTGATCCGATTGCGGTGGGAGAATCTTCTTCAGCACAAGATCACCCGTCTGAAAGCTTCGAGGTCGAATCTTCTTATCAAACGCTTTCTTCATCCGGCTCTGATACAGCCTACCATGTGCAATTGATGCCAGTCTCTTTTCGTCTATCAAGCTCAGCTGGTTCAATCTATTTCTCACCCATTCTGCCTCATCAAGCTGAACATCAAGCAAAACCCTCAAAGATGGTATCTCAACCTCCAATGGCAGGACTGCCTCCATGCCATACACCAGTGAGAATGGAGTTGCCCCGGTTGATGTACGCACCGTCGTGCGATAACTGTGCAAAGCAAACGGCAACATCTCATGCCAATCCTTATACGTTACCACCATCTTCTGAACAATCTTCTTTATGTTCTTGTTGGCCGCTTCAACAACGCCATTCATCTTGGGTCTGTACGGAGATGAATTATGATGCTCGATCTTAAACTCCCGACAAAGATCCTTCATCATCTTATTGTTCAGGTTCGAACCATTATCAGTAATGATCCGTTCAGGAATACCGTATCTGCAGATTATATCCCTCTTGATAAATCTGGCCACCACCTGTTTCGTCACATTGGCGTAAGATGCTGCTTCCACCCACTTGGTGAAGTAATCAATCGCGACCAGGATGAAGCGATGCCCATTAGAAGCAGTAGGCTCAATCTTGCCAATCATATCAATCCCCCACATGGAGAAAGGCCACGGAGAAGCCATAACATTCAGTGGACTGGGTGGCACATGGACCTTATCAGCATAGATCTGGCACTTGTGACACCGCTTAGCGAACTTGAAACAGTCCATTTCCATCGTTAACCAGTAATACCCCGCCCGCAACAACTTTCGGGTCATAGCATGCCCACCAGCATGTGTACCAAAAGTTCCTTCATGGACCTCTTCCATGAGTAAATTGGCTTCCTTCTCGTCTACACACCGGAGGAGTACCAAATCGTGGTTCCTTCTATACAGAACGTCGTCGGGATTCAGATAGAAGTTGCCTGCTAATCTCCTTAGAGTCTTCTGATCATGACTGGATGCCCCAGCCGGATATTCCTTGTTCTTCAGGAAATTCTGTATGTCGAAATACCAAGGTTTACTGTCAGATGCTTCATCAATTGCAAACACAAAGGCCGGCCTATCAAGGCGAGATATGACAATCCTGGGAGCCTCATTCCAGTGGTTGACCTTATACATCGAGGATAATGTTGCAAGGGCGTCTGCCATTTGATTCTCCGCCCGAGGTACATGATGAAATTCCACCTTATCAAAGAAAGGTAACAACCTTCTCGCATAATTCATGTACGGTACCAGATTAGGTTGGCGTGTCTCCCACTCTCCCTTAATCTGATTCACAACCAATGTTGAATCCCCATATACGTCCAGATTCTTGATCCTCAGATCGATAGCCTCCTCTAACCCCATAATACAAGCTTCGTACTCGGCTTCGTTATTCGTTACTGGAAAAGTCAATCTGGCCGTAAACGGGATGTGCGACCCGTGGGGAGTTGTAATGATTGCCCCAATCCCATTACCATACGAATTGACAGCCCCATCAAAAATCAATTGCCACTGGGAACTCCGCTCAGGACCCTCATCAGGCAACGGCTCATCACAATCTTTAGCCTTCAAGTACATTATGTCCTCATCAGGAAACTCAAACTTCATAGGCTGATAATCCTCAATCGGCTGTTCGGCCAGATATTCGGACAGAACACTTCCCTTAATGGCCTTTTGGGAAACATACTGGATATTGTATTCTGTCAATACCATTTGCCATCTAGCAATCCTTCCAGAGAGAGCTTGCTTTTCAAACACATACTTGATCGGATCCATCTTCGATATCAGCATGGTTGTATGGTTCAGCATGTACTGTCTTAGACGTTTGGCAGCCAACGCCGATGCACAACACGTCTTTTCGAGCATAGAGTATCGAGATTCACAGTCCGTGAACTTTTTACTCAAGTAGTAAATTGCATGCTCTTTCCTTCCTGTCTCATCATGTTGACCGAGAACGCAACCCATGCTGTTCTCAAGAACCGTCAGATACATAATCAGTGGTCGTCCCGCTACTGGGGGTATCAACACCAGAGGTTCCTGCAAGTATTCTTTTATCTTTTCAAATGCCCTTTGGCAATTGTCGTTCCAGACCACCACTTGATCTTTCTTTAACAGTTTGAACAAAGGTTCACACGTGGTCGTTAGGTGAGAGATGAACCTGGCAATGTAGTTCAATCTCCCTAAGAAACCACAGACTTCTTTTTCTGTTCTCGGTGCTGGCATCTCTTGTATTGCTTTTATTTTTGCCGAATCGACCTCGATTCCTTTCTTGCTCACAATAAACCCCAGTAGCTTCCCGGATCTCACTCCGAAGGTACACTTGTTAGGGTTCAGCCTCAGCCTGAACTTCCTCAGCCTTTTGAACAACTTCAGCAGATTAACCAGATGTTCTTCCTCCGTTTCAGACTTGGCAATCATGTCATCGACATACACCTCAATCTCTTTGTGCATCATGTCGTGAAAGAGCGTTGTCATAGCCCGCTGGTACGTTGCCCCAGCATTTTTCAAACCAAAGGGCATCACCTTATAACAGAAGGTTCCCCACGGGGTGATAAAGGTCGTTTTTTCCATATCTTCTGGAGCCATTTTGATCTGGTTGTACCCTGAAAATCCATCCATGAAAGAGAATACCGAAAACTGAGCTGTGTTGTCAACTAACACATCAATATGCGGCAGCGGGAAATCATCTTTCGGGCTCGCTTTGTTTAGATCCCTATAATCAACACACATTCGAACCTTGCCATCTTTCTTTGGCACAGGCACGATATTAGCGACCCAAGTGGATAAGTGGTGACAGCCAGGAATCCAGCATCCCATTGCTTCTGCACTTCTTCCTTTATCTTTACAGTCATGTTAGGACGAGTCCTTCTGAGTTTCTGCTTCACAGGCGAGCAATCTTCCCTCAACGGCAGACGATGAACAACCATATCGGTATCCAAACCTGGCATGTCCTCGTAGGACCAAGCAAATATATCACTGTATTCGCGCAGCATCTCAATAAGCTCTTGCTTGATGTCAACCTGCAACGCGGCCCCTATACGGATATTCCTGACGCATTCTTCAGACCCTAAATTGACAATATCGATCTCTTCCTGGTGAGGCAGAATGACTCTCTCCTCTTGCTTCAACAACCGACTCAGCTCTTCTGGTAAGTCACTATCCTCAACAATCTCCTCTTCAGCTTGGAAGATCGGATGCTCGAAGTCTAAACGAGTCATAGGAAGTCTTTGGTCGATGACATCTGAAAATTCATGAATCATGCGAGGGAAACGGTTAAGTGCTTCAAAATGATATACAAGCAAAATACATAACCACGCTGCCATTTTATTGAAAAATAAAAAACAGAAAGAAAAGGATCACAACATTTGAATGTAAAAAACGTCGTCATTTATTGATCATGCAAACATACAGGTAAACAGTTAGGCCCTAAGACGAGGTCAACGATGCCCCGGGCAAGGCATGTGATCATACAATGATTGAAAAAAACAACGCATTACTGTTCGGTGACTTGGATGACGTCCTGGATGGACTAGTTTTTTATGCTTTGGCCCGGCGTGCTGGGTCGAATCCATGCGTCCATGTCGCAGTCGCTATCCACTTCTTCCGTATCAGACACGGCATTAATCCTTTCAAAGCTAACCCCTCCGGGCGTGAACACCACAGGTCCCTTGTACTTAGGCGCACTCTATGAGGGGGATGGGCGGTACCCCAAGCCATACCTATCTTGCTTCACTGGTATGTCCAGAACCTGCCCCCATATCTGAGTCTCTCCCGCTTGCACCAACGCCTTGGCTTCTTTATATGAGGAGACGGCCACCTCTTGCCCTTCACTCTTCACCGGAGCTTCCTCTTTAACCTTCACCCCTTCGAACGCCTGACACAGCGTTTCATGAATCTCTCCATCTACCTCCACGTATTTGAAAGAAGACAAATGACTGACTAGGATATCCTCTTCGCCACACACCGTCACAATACTCCCCTCAACCATATACTTCAGCTTCTGATGGAGCGTAGAAGTTACTGCCCCAGCGGCATGAATCCAAGGTCTCCCGATCAAACAGCTATATGCATGCTGGATGTCCATGATGTAAAACACTGTATCAAACACCTCCGGACTTACCTGGATGGGTAACGTTACTGATCCGAATACCGACCTCCTTGTTCAGTCAAAGGCCCTCACCACCAAATCACTAGGTGTGCACAACAACCCACGGGTATCCAATTTCAACAAGGCTTTCTTTGGTAACACATTCAACGAGGACCCAGTGTCTACCAGCACATGGGATAAAATAGTGCCCCGACATTCGATAGAGATGTGCAAGGAATTATTGTGATCACGCCCTCTAGGCGTTAGGTCAAAATCCGTGAATCCCAAACCATGCCCAGCATTCACATGTGCCATAACTCCCTCCAGCTGATTGACTGAAATCTCTTGCGGCACGAAGGATGTCTCGAGTACCTTCAACAGGGCATTTCTATGCGCCTCAGAACACAACAACAACGATAATATGGAGATCTTTGACGGGGGTCTGCTGCAGGTGATCTACGATCTTGTAGTCACTTTTGCGAATCAATCTCATGAATTCTTCCACATCTTTGTTTGTCGGTTCTTTCTCCTTACTCCCCGAAGGTTCCCCCTCAACAACTTTGTTCTTACCCCTGGCGAGCCTCTCTGCTTCGACCTCAGGTGAAGTGAAAATTCTCCCGCTCCGGGTTATACCACCTGCTCCCACTATGTTATCTACGGATTCTGCTGGCGGATCATTCAAGTCAATATTTTCCCCATTGCAATACACTTCAGCACCGTAGCTCCACGGGACTGCCTTTGTGCTCTCGTAAGGGATTGGTTTAGCCTTGGTAATAGTAATGGTCGGCCTTTTCCATGATGCCGAAATCGTCACTGATTTGAACGGAATGGTGATCGTAGCAACCTCACTGCGCTCTTTTTCAGATTCTGTCTCAACAGACTTCTCTCGCCCCACAGACCTGTCAAACTGCAGGATTCCTTCATCAATCAAACCTTGAACTCCCCTTTTCAACTTCTCACAGCCCCCAAGTTGAACCAAACAGTCGGCACACTCTTTACTGCATCCGGGATAGACACCTCCCTTCAATAAGCGCTGCTTTACGTAACTCAAAGGGGTTTTCAGCTTGCTCACTTCCGAAACCAAGTCCAACTCATCATCTGCCAGGATTGCATTGGCCCCAGCCCCACCATGCTTGGGCATTGGCTGTTGCGTGATATTGGGACCGTCCTTCCCGAAGTTAATAGCCGTACTATCAAGCAAATCCTGTACTTTATGCTTGAAAGCTAGGCAATTTTCAATATTGTGCCCTGGTGCACCCGAATGGAAGTCACAATGCTCATTAATATCATACCCGACTGGTGGCTGGCCGGTTGGTGGTGCTAAGGTCTTCTTCTCGACTAGCTGCAATTTCAACAAAGCTTGAAGAAGTTCTGCATATGATACCGGCGGTACCTCGAATACTCTCCTCGGTCGCGGGTTCTGAAATCTGCGCTGATTATTATTTGGCTGCTGCTGAGCCTGCTGCTGTGGTTGTTGTCTCTGCTGCTGAGAAGGCCCTAGAATGGTTACACTTGCAACCTGCGACTACTGCTGCCAGTTCTGACCTCTATTCCTCCGTCGAGCATTGTATACAGTGTTGGTATCACCCTGCCTTTTGCCACCAAACGTCTTCTTATTACCTCCTGCGGAACTAGACTCACCTGCTTGAATTTTACCAATCTTCACTCCGTTTTCAATACGCTCCCCCATCAAGATCAACTCAGAGAAGGTACTCATCGAAAAATTAAGCAACCGATCATAGTACATTCCAAAGAAAGTTCCTATGAACATATCCATCATTTCGCGCTCCACCATCGGAGGGTGTACCCTAGCAGCCAGATCTCGCCATCTTTGGGCGTATTCCTTAAAGCTCTCGCTAGAATTTTGAGACATGCTCTGCAGCTGGACTCGGTTAGGGGCGAGATCACTATTATATTGATAATGTCGAACAAAAGCCTCTGCCAGCTCTTTCCAACTCCTGATCTGAGTAGGTTCCAAGCTCATGTACCACTCCAGCGATGGCCCTTACAGGCTATCCTGGAAGAAGTGCATCAGCATCTTTTCATCCTCGAAATACGCGGACATACGCCTGTAAAACGTGCGCACATGCACCCTAGGGCATGTATCCCCTTTGTACTTATCAAATGACGGCGCTTTGAATTTCAGCGGGACCCTCAGCCCTGGGACCAACCCCATATTTGACATATCCAGCCCAAGAGCATTCTGGCTGGCTAATCCGTTCACTTTCTCTTCTAGCAATCTCATCCGATGGTTGTCATCCCTAGCTCTTTCATGACCCTCATTCTGACCAGAGAACACATCCTCCTGACGATCCTCCCAGCGAGGTACTGCATCGTATCCAACATAATCTGCATCACGGCCCGGACCCGTTTGGAAGTACCTGGGGTCGTACCTCAGATTGCCCATCTCTTGAGCGTTGTACGCACCAGTTCCATATCCCAGATTACCATAACCATAGTCACCAAACCCAGCCTTGGTGCCAGCAATGTTGCCATACCCCATGTTCACACCATTGAAGCCCTGGTTACCATTATTACCATTCATTCCGACGTTCTCAACGCCCCCATCGAAACCCTGGTTGACATTACCCACAAATACCCCAGCAGTGTCTGTATTGGCATTCATATTACCGGCGTTCCCACCTCCGCCTGCAGGACTAGTTTCTCCAGCATTCAAACCGGTTACGGGAATAGCATCAGCACTTTGACGATTCTCAATTCAGGGAGAAGCAGCAATATTGTCACCATGCGGTGTTCCGTTGTTTTCAGCCCGTGCGACTAACGGTTGAACCAGAGTCTGCAGCTGCTCTTGTCCTTTGGCGATGGTCTCCATGGTTTGCATGAGCATGGCCATCCTGTCACACATTTCTTGCATTTCACTCTGCACGTTGTCCATGATCTTCTTGTGATTAGTTCTGGTAGAGTAACGGTGGACCCGCTTTTCTGCAATCCTGAAAATAGCTGGAGATATGGATGAAGAATGATAAGGAACATGGATCACAAACCTGTAATGCAATGTGATTTATGCAAACAACAATGCAAAAATGCTAACGTGCATGTGTGCGTTGGGGATATTTCCCCTCCAATTCCAGTGTCAAGGTAGCAAGACAAGAGAAACCGTAAAGACAATATTTAGAAAAACCCTCATATATTTATTGGAATAACAGTCTCGTCAAGGCGTTACACAACTGTGTTCCATACAACTGATATGATAACGGAGGATCCCAACCAACATGTCTGGCGGTGATCTCAACACATAGAATATAAGAAAGAAGTCACGTGCGGGTACGATCGCAGAAATCCTCGAACAGCTTCTTCGTCTCTGGGTGATCCGGTCGATAAATCAAGCCTTCTATCAACTGATCCCTTTTCTTGACCGTTCCTTGGATATCTCTGACAAAATCTTCCCAAGCCTTATCCTGGGCACCATCCTCAGGTTTGGGCCTCTTGGTGTCTGCTCTGTGCTGACAATCTTCCAGATTCTTCATGGCATCAATCAGTTTGCGTTCGGCCTCGTATCGACGGAATGCTTCTTCTTCAAGCTCTTTAGTCTTCACTTTAACCTGTTCTCCCAACTGAGCAATCTGTATCTTTAGCTCTTCTTCCCGTTCTTTGCGTTTGGCCATAGTAAGGTCCCAATGCTCTCTGAACTTAGCTAACTTCGTGTAGGCCCTTTCCAGCTCTTGCTTCTTAGTAGCCAATACACTGCTAACTGAGTCTACATCTAACTCCAGACGCTTCTTGGTTTCAGTCAACTCCAATAAAGTAGTCTTCAGATGTTTCAAAGTTTCAGCCTGTTGCTTGGAAGAATATCCTGTTTCGATCTTCTCATGACGAAGCTGGGCGTTCTCTTTCTCTAAAGCTTCTTTAACCTTTGCTAACTCTTCTTTCTCTGCCATCAGCTGCTTGTATACCTGTATGTCTATAGTGGTGGGCTCCTCCACCGGAGAGGGATACAATGGCTGAACTGCAGGATAAGGCATAAGGAATTTCGTAGCTCGTTCACGAATCCACTCCACATACGGACCAAGAACTCGATTACCCCCTTTGCTAAATGAAGACTTTCCTCTCTTATGCAGGTTCTTCCATGCTTTCTCAAGCTTGATCAACATCTTTTCCTCTATTGCCCCAGTAAGATACAGAGATTCCTGTATCTCCTCGGGCTTCGGCGCTTCTTGAGGTGCATATCCAAACTTCCTGATTAATAAGGAAGGGTTGTAATTGACACCCCCTCTCCTTCCTATCAAAGGAACATTAGGGAATCCTTTGCATCTGTATATGACCTCAACTCCTAACACCTCCTCATTAACCCACACCACATTCTCAGAAGTCAACCCCATCAAGCGCTCAGGCCATCCTAAAGAATCAATAGAGGTGACGAAAGGCCCTGACTTCGGCATATGACTAGTAAACCACCTGCACATTAGAGGTACACAGCAAGAGACATTCTTTCCTCGCCATTTTTCATTTTTGTAGTGAGTAGAATGTTGAATGTCTCCCAGCAAGGTAGGAATTGGGTTCTTTGCAGCCAGAATATAGAAAGCATCCGCATCAACAAAATCAGGTTGGTTTGGAAACAATACAATGCCATAAACACACACAGCAAGGATGGCATCAAAAACAACCCAACCACCCTTCTTAGCATACTCCCGAGCCTTCTCTACCAAAACAATCAACGGAAATCCCCACACATCTCCTTTCCTGATCATCTTCCCTGTCAGCTCAAACTCTCCTAAGTACAGAATAGCAGAAAGCTTAGCCAAATTAGGCTTAGCGTCCATGTGGTAGAAAGGCATCTGCTCGCGAATCGGTATATCCAAGAGTGCAGAATACTCCTACAGGGTAGGAGCCAAGACAAAGTCAGGAAATATGAAACACCTGAGCTCAGCATCATAAAACTGCAATAGGGTGTAAACACCGCTGATCTCGTAAGCCGAGGGCTGGTAAACATAAGTCAGCATCCTCCCATATGTCTTCCTGAAATCTCCCATCACCTTCTTCCCAGCAATAGTAATTAACTCTGACAACAGACTGATATCTGGAGACGGGAATCTGTAGGGTAACACTCTCTTCATGACTTCCATGTCTGCTAGGAAACAACCACCGGAACTGGGAGGGAAAATATGTACCTGCAATACACACACGTTAGTTGGATGCAAATGGTAATGCAATAATGCAATATGATAAATGATGCAATCAGTGAACACAGAGACCATGTTGTAGCCTGAAGAGGAACATCTCTGTGATGTCAAGAACAGAAAACCACCACAGTCACCAGAACCCCATGACACTGACTATCATCCGTCACCCAAAATACCAATACCCTGGTAAGAAATCCATCTGAACCTCTGTCTCTGACGAGAAAACCATCTGATGATAGTATCAACCTCAGACAAGAAATCCATCTGACCCAAACAACACACTCGTTAACGAGCCAAGAAAACCATCTGATAAATACTGAATCACGGTTTCTGAAGGCCAGTTTTCCTGCAATAACCCAATCCCTCTCACAGGTATGGACCTAATCCACGGACAAAGATACGGCATCCTATGCGGTCCTCAGCGTCACAGACTTTCATGAGGGACGATACGATTCCCAGAAGGAGTGGCATCATCAAGTCATGAAGAGGCCTCACTTAGCTGACTTCCGATTGATCGGTCCCCAGAGTCGACAATCCTCACGTCTGGACTCCCCTCAGATCCTCAGGATCGGAAAGGAGCACCTCGGAGAGAACCTCGTCTGAGCGCAGATTTCGTAGGGAACTGTGTCTGCTCAGCAAACAGGTTCGTCTACTACTCTCCACAACTATGTCTAGGTGCATACTCAAGCCCAGGTTTGGCTTCCCGCTCACAGTAACCTCCCTCTCCCACAGCAATAATCACGATAATATAGTGCTGAAAGTAAATGCGGAAAGGTAAAGGTGCGGAAAAGTAATGCACATATGTACAACACCCAACAGATAAACACCCAAGCGCTAGGATTGACTCGCGTAGGGGATGGGAAACGGTCCCAGCATAAGGGATGGGAAAAGTACCTAGATGCTACACTGTCCCCAGCAGAGTCGCCAGCTGTCGCTACTGCGAAATCGGCGCCGGCATGACAGAAGAGTCGCCACCTTTCGTTATTTATCCCTCAGAGCGGGAAAGGAAACGATCGGAAAAACCTGACGAAAACAAGGTAAGACGAGGTCATCGCAACCATTGTCTGGGTTCGGGAGTCGGTTACGCAAGGGGAAGGTATTAACACCCCTCACGGACATCGCGTCCTGTGCGTACGTACTTCCACACAGCATGGAAGATCAGAGCAAACGTAGTTCGACTACGTACGACACAAGCTGTTCAATTGTTTTTTATGGGAAAATGCACCTTAACCAAGGGTTTTCACAGTCCAGGAGGACACACGGTTTTGATGTTTGTTCAAATCTTTTGACGGAAGAAATGAATTCACTTTTGTTTTATCCTTTATTAAGTGTTTTTCTGTTGTCTTGAGAAAGGAAAGAGACACCCTAAAACTATGGTTGAAAAGGGGAATCTACCTAATGTTATCATGCCTGGTTAACCAACCTAATGTCTATCATAACTCCTCCACAGCAGAGAAGTTAGAGCTCCTAAGCGATCATAGCAAAAGCACTAAACAGCAAACAGGAAACACTGCAAAGTAAAGAAATACTGGAAATATGCATGAATGCAACAACCAAACAAGCAAGGCACAAAGGCCACAAACCACAGAGGTAAGGGAGCTCAGCTCTACCAAATACCAACAAGCAAAGCAACTCAATAACAATCAAGCAGAAGGAGGACCACCTCAACTTCTCATGCACACAAGCAGGCTTATTTCTAAGATGCACCTATCTCAGAAATATCTATATGAACCCCTAAGTCTAATGCAGCACAGCACCACACAAGTCAATCAACACAAAGAGAAGGCTAACCAGCCTGGCAAACTCCTATCCAAAAGCAAGAAACTAACCCTGAGCAGGACCCTAAACAACCCTAAAACAAAACCCTAATCTACCTCTAAGCAAAGTCCTAAGCAAAACCTTAAAGGGAGAAATCAATCCCATTCTTCAAGCTTCAAGACAAGCTTACCAAAGAAAGGGAGCTAAGTAGACAGACCCATAATGCCTTCCTCGGGAAAGTACTAGGAGGCTTCTACTTAGGAATCATATCCCATGTGGCTCAACAACTGTGAACGGTTTACATTCCTCCTCAGGAGAAACTAAACTCACATGAAGGCTCCAACATCATTGGATACTTAAGAAATCCTACATGAACTAAGGGAACTAAGTGAACAGACCCATAGTGCCTTCCTCTGGAAAATACTAGGGGGCTTCCACTTAGGAATCATATCCCATGTGGCTCAACAACTGTGAACGGTTTACATTCCTCCTCAGGAGAAACTAAACTCACATGAAGGCTCCAACATCATTGGATACTTAAGAAATCCTACATGAACTAAGGGAACTAAGTGAACAGACCCATAGTGCCTTCCTCTGGAAAATACTAGGGGGCTTCCACTTAGGAATCATATCCCATGTGGCTCAACAACTGTGAACGGTTTACATTCCTCCTCAGGAGAAACTAAACTCACATGAAGGCTCCAACATCATTGGATACTTAAGAAAGAGGTGAGAAGAAAGAATGAAAGACATCCATAGTGCCTTCCTCAGGAAGGTACCATGAATTTCCCTCAAACTTCAAGATCTCAAACCTCACAGAAAGAGAATAAGCTCTTAGACCAGGTCTTCAATCCATGCATCCATCTTCAAGAATAAACCACAGGCCCTCAAACCAAAAGAAACTACTCTTGAAGTTCAACCAAAGTTGAACTCCAAGGCTTGAAGTTCTCAAACTTCTCCTATTCACAAGCTCAAGAAAAAATAGCAAAACAAGTTCTAAAAATCCACCAAAAATCTAGGGGAAACCTACATGTCTCCATGATCCCAAGATCAAATCTCAAAGCCTAAGTCAACTTCTAAGGCTACTAAACAATCCCTAACATGTGAATGGTCAAGGGTTAACCAGCAAGTTATGAGGTCTCTACTCTCTAACCCTAAAACAACATAAATCAATTTCTAAAAAATCCACGAAAATCCTATAGGGAGCATGCATCAGTCTAGTACAACATACTAAAAAAGAAAAGCAAGATTCAGTACCAAGTGAGAGAAATAAAATCAGCAAGGCAGACACATCACAAATCAATATTCAAAACCAATTAAAATGCAAAAAATGCAATAAAAATGAAAATGCATGATCAAATTAATATTCTTGCACCATAAAATCCTAAATTGAACTATGAACTTATAGAAAAAAGAAGGGAATTAATTGGATAATCCTACTATTTTTTATGAATTATTTTCTAACATGGATAAAACAAAGAAATTTTAAAAGAAAGTAAAACAAGGGGGGGGGGGGGGGGGGGGCGCTCAGCAAAACGCCCTAGTTGCTTCTCAGCATTAGGCCAAGAGGGGGGTGCGATCAGCACTTGTTGCAAAGGCCCAGTCACCGTTTTTTCTTTTCAACATCTTTCACAGCCCAGGGGGGCAACGAGCAAACAAGGGGTGGTTCGTAGCAATTTCATTTTGGGCCTAACCTAATCCAAACCCTAACCCAACTATCATTTAACAAAACCAATCTTTCTCCCCAAAATCTCCCTCACTGTTCATCCCACAAACCCTAACGCAGCCGTTGTGCTTTCCATTCTCTCCTAGTTCAAGCTCCATTCATCTCTCTCTCACACCAACAACGAACCCTATCCTCAGTAACGAAATTCTACTTCCAAATCATCCCAACTAACTTTGCTCAAAACGAAACTCAGCACAAAATCTTCATACTAAAACCTCACCTATCCACTACCTTAATCCACAACTCCTCAACAGACAACACCAAACCTCGCCGCGAACCACCGTCGTCATCGCATGACGCATCACACTCACCTAAAATTAAACCCTAAACAAACATCTCATAGCCTCAACAAACTTATTACAACAAGGCGCTCTGAACTAAACCTTTCAAGATCGGCATCTACGGCTAAAATAATACGCATGCAAGGAGTAAAGTTGGAGGAGGAGAAATTAAGAACCTGGAAAATCGGATGAAAACGAAGGTTGTGAGAAGACTTGAAGAAAGCGATCGCTGAAGCTCAACGGAAATTCACGAGCGGAGGAAGCTTTCTGATGAAGATCCAGAAAGCTGCTTGCTGAAAGATTATGTTGACGAAAGCGGATGAAGATGACGATTCTGGAAATCTTCAGTTGAAGGTGGATGAAGATGACGAAGATCTAAATGATTTTCCGGTAACCTAGCTGAAGGAGTTGCAAATTTGGAACCGAAAATATGAAACTCGTGATATTGATGAAGATCTGATCGTAAAACTTGATGGCGATGATGATTTTCGTGAAGAAATTCCAGGCGTAGTGATGATTCTTGGTATCGATCGGAGAAGAAAGGAGGAAAGTAGTGAATTCTGGGTAAAAAACCGTCTCCGGCGGGTTGTTGCGGCTGCCGGAGTACGTTGGTGTGGTGGCCGGAGGATTTAGGAGGTGGCCGGAGTACGCTGCATGCCGGCCGGTGGACTTTCCGGTGAGATGTGAGGCGAAGACAAGTGGCGAGGGGGAGTTACTGCATGTGCAACACGTGTGCTGGTTACTGGTGGTAGTGGGACGCGTGGAAGGTTTCTGGTGAGTGGAGTGTGAGTGGAATTATGATGTGGCCTCTTTCTTGTGCGTACACGTGGGATCTGTTTATATACGACACCTGGCGAATGGACCTTGGGCTTCTGAGATTTTTGGATAATTGGCCCATTAAATGAGACTGAAATGATGGATACTAAACATGATTAACGGACTAATGCAATTAATGAATATTAATGAATGTTTAGAAGCTGCTACTAATTAAAACGAAAATTAATGGAGTCTAATGACTATTAAAACGAAAATGAATATTAAGAAAACTCAATTAAAACTAATGCTGATTAATGCTAAACAAAACGAAAATGATTGGAATTAAGGACTAATGAAAATTAAATGGACTAATTAAATGCTGATGGACTATTAAGTAACTAATTAATACTGACATGATTAATTGGGAGTAATGAAGATTAATGGGAATTGGAAGATTAATAGACTAAACCGAAAATTAATAACCTAATTAATCTAGAAACTATTAAATTCTATAAAATCCTATATTAAAAATATATCTAAAAATCTATTAAATCCTATAATATCTATTAACTATTATTCTACTAATCTATTAAAATTCTATTTAAAACTAATAAAAGAAAAATCTATTATATTTTATTAAAACTCTAGTAAAAGAAAATCATATTAAACTATTATCTAAGAATGACTTAATATCTAAAATATGATTTAAACCTAAAATCTATTTAAAAACAATTTATAAATTCTAAAAAAAAGATTTAAAACTATTAAAAATATTAAAAAAATCTATTTAAATTCTAGAAAATCTATAAAACTATTTAAAATCTACAAAATGTTATTAAATCCTAAAAAGAAGCAAACAAAGGCAGATAACCAACATAAAAAAAGAGCGCGAGACCAGATCGAAGCAAACAGTAAACCCTGACATCAAGAATCTCAAAAATCACTGCGTAAGCCGGAAACACCCAGGAATCGCGTGACTTCTCAAAATAAACTCTGATTACCCGAACCGGTCTGAAACACCTGAAATGCGACAGCAAGGCTGTAATCCCGATAAAATCACCATGATTGAGAAAATACACTATAGGCAGTATGTAAATGCTAATGCGAAATGCGTCGAAACATCGAGCCATATACAGGACCCGGTTGGTCAAATTTTAGGGTGCAACACTTGGTGACACTTATTTCTCCATCCATAGTAGGACTTCTAAGGGAAACGGTACCATCGTTTGTTATCTACCTCTGCTATATAATTGGTTCATTTCACACTTACCCCAGTCATCTGTTTTTAGGGAGAACAAGGATTGTGTGAGGTGGTCTCAAAGGATTATGTCTCTTACTCATGCTGATATCACTTGGTCTTCTTTGGTTTAACTACAACCCGAGTTTAGCTCGCCTCCAACTTGGTTATATGTTGAAGGATAGGCCTAAAAATATTTTATTGGAAGGTTTATTCTTTCAAGGAGGGAATGACTCTCTTGGTTTGAGAAGAAGAATGGCTCATGCTTGGACTAAGATCCATAGGTTAGATTGAAGGGAACTTGGAAGACAAGTTTGCATTGCCTTGGAACCTTACACGCTTTGGGTGAAGAAGAGAGCTATGGAACATAAAATGCCTTATCCTATTGAGAAACCCATAACTATAGTGATCTCTACGCCACTCCCTATTTCTTATGATGATGTGAAGACTCTTCAAGATGCTTTGGCTAAGATGAAGGAAGAGAAAGAGATGTGGGAAAGTAAGTTTCAAGATTCTGACAAAGAGAAGATGGAATTTCAAAAGCATATGAAGGAGAAAGATGACTTGATCGAGTTGCTTGAGCATGTGAAGATTCTGACAAAGAGAAGATGGAATTTCAAAAGCATGTGAAGAGGCATGTAAATGATTTATTTTCCTCTATTACTCGATCATCACATCCTCCTACTTCTGGTGCTTGGAAGGGTATTGTGGATCAGCTGGCGCTAGAGAAGATCACCATGAAACACAATTATGAGAGAGAGATTAAGAGACTCTGAAGGAAGTATCAGTTTAGATCATCATCAGATGTTCCTTAGGACCTAGCTTTTTCTTAATTTGATATTTTTGTATCTTGTACTTCCAAGTGTAACTCTTTCCGATATTCAATGAAATGAGATGTTTATCAGTATTTCAAAAAGTGTTATTTCTTTATGATGTTCGTAATTGCTTTATATCTTAAAGATCCTTGAAAACTGGTTGAAACATTTTCATTTTGCATTTGCATTTGCATAATTGTGCATTGTGTTATGTCTTTCCCGAGTGTCTTATTTGTTTCTTTTGGTCTTCGTTCAGCCAAGTTGTCGCATCACTACAACACTTGGGCTAACTCTAAGAAAAAGATGGATCATTTATAGCAAGAGAATCGCGAGCTCTATGAAGAGGTAACAACCCTTAAGGATAGTTTGGAAAGACTTACTGTTGCAATGGAAGCTCTGGTGGCTGCTCAGAATCAACCACCACTACCTCCTCCTTCTCCTGTGCAAAGAACTGTGATTTATGAGATCGGATCAACGCTCATTTATGCGGCCCCGATTAATGCTTCTCAATATCATATGCTTGCTGGTTTTCCTTGAAGCATGCTGTTGTGGTGAGAATCGTGATACGAAGCTATTGATTAACTTGAAGCTTAAATTCTTAAACTCACAACCAGACTTTAATTTATCCAAAGGAAAGGTCTAAAGAAAGAAAGAACCTTTTACGCGATGTAACAACAACGCTAAGAGATTCGGGGATCGGGGGTTGGTTATGCTTAGGGTAGGTATTTCACATCCTAGACATCTGTAGTATTCTATAGGAACCTTTTGTTTGTTTGTATGCTAAGTTTGCTAAATGTTTGCTATTGATTGGGATTGGGTAAAAGGTGTAGGTTAAGACCTAAAGATAGTTTCTAAGTTTGCTCGCAAAGACATCGCGTCCTCTGCCTACGTATCCTTACTAGGATAGAATCAGAACAATCGTAGTTCACCTCACTAGGGATGAAGAACACTTGATTATGATCAAGGTTCCAAGGGGAACAAACATATCCATGCTTGTTTAGAGTTTATCCAAACTCTCTAGATCTATATTGAACACTAAAGAAAAGGGAGTAAGTAATCATTTCCATGATTCTTACATAGAGTTAACCAAACTCTACCTAATTCTACGTTATAAGACCAATTGGTTCTATCCAGACCAAAAAGAGGAAGAAGGGGAAGGTTGCTCGTCAAGATATCACATCTTGTGCCTACGTATTCTCATTGTCCAATGAGAAATCAGAGCGGTCGTAGTTCGGGCACGAACTACAGAATAAGGATCAATTGGTTCTTTCCAGACTAAAAGAGGGAGAAGGTTCTATCCAGACCTATAAGTTTAAATACTATTGGTTCTATCCAGACCTTTGAGGTTAAACCTATTGGTTCTATCCAGACCTAAAGGGGGGGAAGTCTCGATCCAGACCTATGAGTTTAAAATCCTATTGGTTCTATCCAGACCAAAAGGGGGAAAAGGTTCTATCTAGACCTATGATGTTATATCCTATTGGTTCTATCCAGACCAAAAGGGGGGAAAAGGTGCTATCCATACCTATGATGTTATATCCTATTGGTTCTATCCAGACCAAAAGGGGGGAAAAGGTTCTATCCAGACCTATGAGTTTAAATCATATTGGTTCTATCCAGACCAAAAGTGGAGGAAGGTTCTATCCAGACCTATGAGTTAAATCCTATTGGTTCTATCCAGACCAAAAGGGGGAGAAGGTTTTATCCAGACCTATGAGTTTAAAATCCTATTGGTTCTATCCAGACCAAAAGGGGGAGAAGGTTCTATCCAGACCTATGAGTTTAAATCCTATTGGTTCTATCCAGACCAAAAGGGGGAAAAAGGTTCTATCCAGACCTATGATTTTATATCTTATTGGTTCTATCCAGACCAAAAGGGGGGGAAAAGGTTCTATCCAAGCCTATGAGGGTATTGAGCTATCTATGACCCAAGGGTCAAATAGAGAGACTTTCCTTTGGAAGGGAAAAGATGAGGAAACTTGGATGAGAACTAAAGAGTTTCATCACTTTGGGGAAATAAACTTATCAAAGCAATAATCATTCAAACATGATGAATACAAAGGATATGGTTATAACCAAGAATAATCAAGCATATTACAATAAGCAAGTATTTGAATCAAGATGAATGGTTACAACCAAAGTAGGCATAAGGATATCACAATATTAATGATTTCAATCAAGATAGATGGTCACAACCAAGAGCATGCATTAAGATATTATAATATCATGAAAGGGGGAAGTTCTTACAAGACTTAATGAAAGGTGAAAACCAAAGCATATCTTAACGAATAATGGGGTACATCTTAATAAAGATGGAATGGGATCTTGACAAAGATGCATCTTAACAAAGATGAGGTTTCAATAGGGCTTACAAGATGACATGTATACTTACATGCATCATGCCTAAACAAACAATGTCACAACAAATGTAAGGGAAAAGTTCAAAAAATTCATGGGGATTTCTAAATGGAAATCAAATGAAACAGTCATGATGCTCACAAGCAAAACTAATTACAATTACATACACAAAGGAGTTGACAAACACCAAGCTCACATCAAGTGCAAAATTAAACTCAAAAGAATCAACAACTTGAAATGTAAAGGAGGGTAAAAACCCTAACAAAGAAGCATGACAATTTTCAATGCAAAATGTTTTCCAAGATAAAAATTCTAGGATATTAAAATACCATCTGAAAATATGCAAAAATACAAGACCAATGCAAAAAGAATCCTTCACAAATGATAAAAAATGAGGAAGTTATGTTATTTTGAAATTTAAAGAAAAATCAAACATTAAAGTCATTAAAAAGATAGGAGGGCGCTTGGTGGGTGTTGAACCCACCACCTCATGATCACCAGCTTATAATCTGGCCAAACCAACTAGAGGCGCGCGGGTGAATATGAGAGAAAAGAAAGAGAGAAAAGAGTGAAAACATGGAAAATGAAAAAATAAGCAAAAGGGTTGATCTCCAAACGGATCGAACCCAGGTCATGGCAATGGCAAGGAAAATATGAGAACAAGGCATAACCATTGGGGTGGCGATACATCCAAGTATTATGCCACCCCAAATAATACATAAGCCTGAAAAGACAAGTATTTCTGGGCTAAGGCAAGCAAACAAGGCAATTTGTCATGAAAGCGATTACATAATAAATCTCTCAAAACTCAACCAATTTTCACAAAATTTAGGTCTAACTTATGTGAAATTTAACAAGGAATACAATGGAAATATTAGTTTTCCAAGATAGTGTGCACAAATTAAAACCCGATAGCAATTGAAAATGGAAACTTGTGATATGCATTATGCTGGCTGTGATTCAAAACAGAAGTGATTATGGTTAAATGAAGGTATGCACAACTTTCAAATACATTATTCATGGATTCCACATGCAAAGATCAGTCAAAAACAATTTCAAACAGAATCTGTCATGCAACTTGCAACTAGGTGAACAAAAGTGCTTGAAATGCTATCTTGGAAAATTAGAACAGTTCATGAGGCAGCAGGCATATTCAACTCAATCAACATACATAAATGATTCTCATATGCATTAAATCATGGATTCAAAGCAGCTTGCAAGAAACTTAACAAAAATTGATAGCACATGAGTTGAAAACAGAAGTTTGACAACAAATATGTTCTTTTGCCAAAATCAAGATATCAACAAACTATGCATAATGCACCCTACACACATACATGTAATATCATGACAAAGTGGCTTCAAACAAAATAGCCTAACAAGCTAAACATGGTTCAATGATTTGCACCAGATCAAACATCGAAACAACAACCAATCTTTTGGTTGTCACAACACCAAAACAACATAATAATCCAAAACATGCCTTAAAAAAGAGAGTCACAACTCTATAGTGGTAAACATGAACCAAGTTTAGCATAAAAAACTAGTTCTAGCAGCAAAAAGAATCCTAACATAACAATGCTAGTAAACAATAATTAAACCTAATGGCTCAATGCACATAACAATTTGAAAGTTTAATGGCAATTTGGCTTAAGTTAGACAGTTCTAGCAGCAACAAATGATTTTAACATGACTATGCCAATAATCAACAGTTAGCCCAAATACTACTAATGCACATAACAATATGTAAGCATTTTACAATAGCATCAAACAACATGTCCTATTTACAAACAAATCACAACAAGAAAACCTGACTAAATTGGAAACAAAGCATAGCAGCATGGCAGTGGTTCAGACCTAGACAGTTATAGCAGCAAGTATGGATTTTTAACATGACTATGCCAACAATCACCAATTAGCTCTACTTCTACATGCACATACCAACATATTGACCAATGATGCTCACAAGCACATTTAAGACATAATGCACACATGATTTAAAAAGCAACAAGACATACACATAAGCTTATCACAATGGAGAAATACAGACCAAATATGCATATGCTAAGATTGAAAACAACCCTATTACCATGCCTATTTGATGACATCAAATAATGTAAACATGACAATGCCAACTATCCAATAACAACCAAATTCAAAGAATATCACATTTTCATGTTAACCAACATACAACAATAGACAACAACTTTAATGCAAATAAGATATGATCATGTCAAGCTTGAAAATAGTCCTACCACAATGCCTAAGGATGATAGCGACAGATGCACACATGACAGTGCCAATATTCCAAGAACAACAAGATTCAATGGTACAAGACTCTCATGTTAACAAACATAGGCCAAACACAAAGTAATATTTCAAAGTATCATAAAGGCATACTTAACATGACAATGGTAAAGATCAAGTTTTAATGCAAATATCATGATGGTTACAAACATTAAGCCAACAAAAATAGGTATTGGTCTTCATGAATCAAAAACAGGCCTCACAATTACATGACTCATCCCAATGATCTTTGACAAGTCCAAGAAGACTAAACAACTTACAAGCACGTTCAAAATATGTTAAAGACCAAGTTCAAGCACAAAGATGATCCAAAAATGCACTATCATTGAAAATGCCTTATGAGTTGAAAAATGCACATGAATTGAAAAGTAGCCCAAACAGAATGCTAGCAAAGCAAAGCATGATATAGTTTCAACCAATACCAAGTCAAATAATACAAATATCACATGGATTCAACACATAATGACTTATATTTAAAATGCTAGCAAAAGGACTCATGATATAAAAAAATGATGTTGCATCAGAAGCAAATCAAAGTCCTTCACAAACAGAACCAAAAACAAGACATCATCAAAACTTCATGAAGTTGCAAGCAAGCTCCTCATATGTTCATACATGACATAGGGCAATGTTTAAGTGAATCTAAAGGCTCAATACACAGCAGCACATCATTGTATGATCTTTGAAAACGTAATACACATTAATGAGCAAAATAAGCAAAATATGGCAGATTCACACATGACTGCACATTGTATTTAATCTCAAACCAACTAATGCACATTAAACATACTCATGATAATTTAAGATGAAGATAGTGACTACCAACCTCTTGTAGACCTCCAAGCAAGCTAATATAGAAGGGAAAACCTTGAAGCCTCCAAATAAGATCCAATCCAATGCCTTGGTGAAAATGCAGCCTTTCTTGCACTTGAAGTAAACAAGTGAATCTTGGACCAGAACTTGAAACAAGTGATGATGATGGTATTTTAGGTTATGGATAGTTGGTACATCATAAACCTAAGGTGTTTGGAGGTTTACAAGGATCAAAACAGGCCTGAACAGAGATTTGGAAGATTTTGTATGTGAAGTCAAACTTTGTTTGGTTGAAAGTTGACTTTTTGGAAAATGAGGGTTTTGACGGGTTTAAGAGTTTGAACACCTCCCACACATCATTTTTGGGTTGTGTGGATGGTTTGTGATGAGTTTGAGTGGGTGAAAATGGTTTTGGAAAGCTTTGTGCTCAAGGCAGATTTTGAGGTATTTTTGAAATGGTTTTCTTTACTTATAAGCAAAGCAAATGCAAGATGAAAGAAATGGTTTTCTCTTGGGTTTTAGAGTGCTCTGGTGTACCTTTCAACATAGAGGAAACCTCTATTTATAGGAAAGGAAAGGCTTGGGGCAGATTGGTACTTTGGCACTTTTGGAGGGAGTTTTGAAAATGCAATCTTCTTCAAGATTGTGGACAGCTGCAAATCCAAGTTCTTGGCCAAAGATGATGCATAAATCAAGTGGTGAGGATGACATAGAAGTGACTGAAGTGTGGCTAGGGAGTAGGAGGACTGCTGCTGCAAGATTTCTTCCATAAAGTTTCTCTTTCTTCATTTGTTTGATTAAAATAATGACAACTTGCATACCACTTGCCAAATCCATCAAACCTCTTAATTTTCTACATATCAACTCATTATAATCTCTAAATAACATATAGAAACATGATCCAATGGCCGAGAATGGTTCAAGTGATCAAAAGGTGAGTTTGTGAAAAAGTGAAAATGTTGGACTCAAGTGTTAAAACCTCAACTTGTTGGATTCATAACTCTCAAATCATAAGGGATATGGAGGAGTTCTAGTACATTTTGGAAAGCCCTCATGAGGCTCTACAACTTTCATGTTTTCATGATCTTCAGATTCCAAATGGAACTAGGTCAAAAATCCACTCAAAGTTGCCAAAAACATGCCTAAAAAGGCCAATAATTTAGAATGTTTCAAAGTTATTTTTCCCTCTTGTAATGATTTTGTCCATAACTCCAAATCTATGCATTTTCTGCTCATGGACCACTGTGGGACTTGTCAAGACCTTTCCAATGAGCTTTGAACCAACTCAATTGGATGTGCGTTTAGGGAGTTATGGTCTTGCCCCTTTCAAAACCCTAATTTCCCGATTTTTCGATTACTCCTCCATCCTTGATCCAATGGTCATGAAACTTCATGGATAGGTGTAATATGTTACTAGTAAAATTTTTGCATCATACTTTGAGGTCGAATTCCTTATGAGTGAAGAGTTGACTTTTCGGTCAACTGAACGATCGATCGATGACTACCAAGTCGACTATTGATGTTATGGGTCTTCTAAGGCCTTGAAACTTCTTGAGTAGACTTCAATAAGCCATATGAACTTCATGGACCCTGATCCCACCATTGGAACACCATTTAAATTAAAAGTAAAACTACAGTTGACTTTTCCTAATCGAAAACCCTAATCGGGTATCCCGAACTGCATTGTTCTTGATCCTTGGGTGACAACCTCAAATTGGATTCATACTTGATCCAATGGAGTATCTTTGATGATGTGGAGACTTATTTCGTGGGAAATCAATCCAATACGTTGACTAATTAACCATTGAAACCTCGATTCTCGGTTGTGCGGAACCCTAATTCACCTGTATCTTAACAAAGACAAACTTGAAATAGGTTAAGGTTAGATAATCAAATGAATATGATCCTAAAATGATGATGAAGATCTAAGGGGTCAAAATTTGGGTTACAACACATGCCTTTCAATCATGTGCCAGAGGGATATCGTCCTCTTGTTTTTGAAGGTCCAAGAGTGTCTGCTATCATGGTTGTACCACCTCCTGTGGTTAATGTTGTTCCTAATGCTGAGATTCTGGTTGTTCCTACCGTATACGTGTGCCACCACGTGTAGCGCACGCTACACCTTATGCTGAAGAGAAAATATTCCACACTGCCCCGAGCGAGAGTTTGGATGTTATGGATGTTATGGATCAGGGCTTTAAGGGGAAAGGAGTTATTTGGAAAGAATGCTCATGAGCTTTGTCTTTTTCCAAATGTGAAGATTCCTGCCAAGTTCAAAGTTCTAGATTTTGAGAAATACAAAGGGAACACTTATCCGCAAAGTCATTTGTTCATGTATGCCAGAAATATGTCTACATATATAGACAACCATCAGTTGTTGATTCACTATTTTCAAGATAGTCTTACCGGTGTTGCGCTGAAGTCGTATATGAGACTCGATAATTCCCAAATCAAGACGTTCAATGATCTCTGTGAAGCTTTTGTTCGTCAGTATAAGTATAATCTTGATATGGCACCGGATCCTGATCAACTTCGCACAATGTCTCAAAAAGAAAAAGAAACTTTTAAAGAATATGTGTAGAGATAGCGTGAGATTGCAGCTTAGATAAGGCCTCCGCTTGAAGAAAAAGAAATGACCAAGATTTTTCTAAAGACTTTGGGTCCATTTTACTATGAAAGGATGGTTGCGAGTGCTCCTAGTGATTTCATAGAAATGGTTAATATGGGGATGATATTCGAGGAAGCTGTCCATGAGGGACGTCTGATAAAAGAAGGAAATTTTGGAAGTACGAAGAAGTTCGGTGTTGGGTTCCCTAAGAAAAAGGATGGAGAAACTAATGTCATATTTCAGGAAAGGTCTAGAACACGCAGGGTTGTAAACAATAATGGTAGTCGTTGTCAGCAACAAGTAGCATCTGTTACGCCTATCATCAGTGACGCCTCTACCGCTCAAGCTACTTTAAGTTATCAACCACGTTTCCAACAGAAGACAACTCAACAAGGTCGTACGCAGAGGAAAGCACAATTTGATCCCATTCCAATGACGTATACTGAGTTATTTCCGGCTTTGATAAAGAAGAATTTGGTTCAACCTTGTGATCCGCCGGATGTTCCTACTAAAATTCCATGGTGGTATAAGCCAGATGCTCATTGTGCATTTCATCAAGGTTCCCCTTGACATGATATTGAAAACTGCTATCCTTTGAAATATGAAGTTGCAAAGCTCGTAAAAAGTGGTATTATGTCTTTTGAAGATACCAACCCTAATGTGCAATCAAATTCGTTGCCTAATCATGGTAACATACTGTCAATATGTGTCGCAACTGCGAAAAACACCCGGAAGGAAACAGAAGAGTCGCCAACTTTTGTTATTTATCCCAAATAGATGGAAAGGAAACGATCGGAAAAACCTAAAGAAAAAGGAAAAGACAAGGTCATCGCAACCAAGTCCTGGGTTCAGGAGTCGGTTACGCAAGGGGAAGGTATGAGCACCCCTCACGTCCGTCGTACTCGACGGGATCCATGCTTGTTGTCTATCTAAGGGTGTGTTTAATCTATCTACGCTACAGGTTCACAGGAAAAAAAGAAAAGAAAAGAGACTCGGCAGAGTATCGCCGCTCTGTGCCTATGTATTCCCTCGTGTAATGGGAATGTCAGAGACAACGTAGTTCGGCTAACTACTGGTGAAAGAGGGGGAAGGTTGCTCGCCAAGACATCGCGTCTTATGCCTACGTATCCTCATCTGGTATGAGAAATCATAGCAAACGTAGTTCGGGCTAACAAGAACACCGGTTGGTTCAAACGTTTTAACCGAGTAGGACTAAACCTTCGTTCTAGCTGTAACACCCTTCTAATCCCCACGGAAAAATACATAATCAATCAGAGTAAATTAACATGCTTTCACAAAGGGCGTCACACAATTTTAAAAACATCAACGTTCACCTGTCATACTCATGTAATATTGAAATAAATAGTCATGCTATTAAATTTTCATCTTGCATGTAGCAACGGATTCAATTTATTTACATAAATCCCTTCACATGATATTCATGTTTATCACATAAATCATCCATACTTAGGCACAAAGGCCATTATTACATATTTCAAATACACTTAAAATACAACTTAGAATATACAATATCTCTAAGGCATAAACCCCGTAATCCCAGTGTTACACGACCAGAGCATGACTCGACCCATAAATAAATTACTAAACAGCTACACCAATAGCGACCTCGCAACAACGAACAGCTCAACTCTTATACCTGCACGATGTCATATAGGACATCATTCCAGCATAAGAGTGAGAAATATTATCATAATAATCAATGCATACAATTATATATATATATATATATATATATATATATATATATATATATATATATATATATATATATATATATATATATATATATATATATATATATATATATATATATATATATATATACACACACACACACACAACTATAGAATACATATAACCCACATTTTCTCACAACAATTCATTTCCATTATCAGATGCATCACAACATGCATATAAACAAACATAGACACTCATCAAGCATTCTCATCACCATCACACAGGGCACTGTAATAGCTTCCAACCCTTCTAATCTTGCGTCATTCCGAGTTACGGTTCTCCCTTTGTAGCGACAATACGAAAACAACGTTTCCACTCTTAGAAGGTCATCCAACACCTCTCCAACTCTTTAAATGTTTGAAGGTCTAATTATACCAACCTTGTATTCCACATCTAATTTCCTTTAGAAATCACCAGAAGTCACTATCCATCCTTAACATACTCGACCTCACAATCGGTTGCCGTAGCACAAACCAGACGCAAGTCTCAAACCACTCAATCAATTTAATTCTTTGACTGTCCAAACAGACATAATTAATCGGCGAACCGCCAACCTCCCACTTTCATTAGCACTCCAAATTCCCGTCAAAATTAACCACCTCATCACTGTCATGCGCCGACTCATCAAAACAATTGTTAAGCACTTGGCTTAACTCTAAACAATTCTCTGCTCACGCCATCTAAGCTTGCAAGACACGTCCATCCCATCCAACACAATCCCAACTACTATCAACAAGAGATTAAGGGTGATCAGTTCCTCAATTTGTCAATAGACATCCGAAATCATAATGGGGCATAGACCATCTTTACCAAACTATAATAGCGTTTAACTACACACTGAGCTACAACTCCACACTTGCAGCATTCTGAGGAATCACAAGCTTCTCCCCCACTTGGATCATTCCCACTTTTGCAGACAAAGGTTAAACAACAAACATGTATCGACAGTGTTTTCACACTCATGTCACATACAAGGGAATAAATAACATTAGACAACATGGTCGGACGGACCGACCTGCTCTGATACCACTTATGCAACACCCTTCTAATCCCCACGGAAAAATACATAATCAATCAGAGTAAATTAACATGCTTTCACAAAGGGCGTCACACAATTTTACAAACATCAACGTTCACCTGTCATACTCATGTAATATTGAAATAAATAGTCATGCTATTAAATTTTCATCTTGCATGTAGCAGCGGATTCAATTTATTTACATAAATCCCTTCACATGATATTCATGTTCATCACATAAATCATCCACACTTAGGCACAGAGGCCATTATCACATATTTCAAATACACTTAAAACACAACTTAGAATATACAATATCTCTAAGGCATAAACCCCGCGATCCCAGTGTTACACGACCAGAGCATGACTCGACCCATAAATAAATTACTAAACAGCTACACCAATAGCGACCTCGCAACAACGAACAACTCAACTCTTATACCTGCACGATGTCATATAGGACATCATTCCAGCAGAAGGATGAGAAATATTATCATAATAATCAATTCATACAATTATATATATATATATATATATATATATATATATATATATATATATATATATATATATATATATATATATATATATATATATATATATATATATATATATATATATATATATATATATATATATATATATATATATATATATATATATATATATACACAAGTATAGAATACATATAACCCACATTTTCTCACCACAATTCATTTCCATTATCAGATGCATCACAACATGCATATAAACAAACATAGACACTCATCAAGCATTTTCATTGTGCATACATCCATAAATCTCAACATCCCACATAAACATACACATGTTATGTTTTATCCACCAATTCACTATTACACATTCACATTTCTCAATTACACAAGTAATGCACATACACATATTCCATAATTCTCACCGTATTTCATCATAACTCATCTTATACTTTACAAAACATACTTATATAAACAAATATGGACAATCATCAAGCATATTCATCATGCACATATCCATAGTCCTCATCAATCCACATAACATACACATAAGCATTTTTGCATACAACAATCTTATACTCACACTCTCAAATCAACAAGTCATGCACACATGCATGCTTCATACAACAATCACAAATGTGCCATGTGACTCAATGCAACTCATGCCATGTGGTACCAACACTTGTTATCATTTTTCGGTTTTTACATTTAAACCGGGTCCACCCTTCTAGACCGATAACAACAAAGCCCGTCCCCTAGGCTTTCAAACCCACCCTTCTAGGTTTGGGACAAGCCACTAGTCTCCACGAAACTAGGAAACATTGCCTCTTGACTAAATGATGCATATGCAATCAACCAACAAAATGCACTTAAGACCGTTCCCCATCTTAATCCCATGCATTCAAATAATTCATCCCTTCAAGAATTACAACATGATTGCGCACACAACATATCACAACTATTCAAGGCATTCACATTCAGTACCATCATCACATTCATCAAAACAATGCACACATATCCATGATATGTTCCCATGCATTTCTCACAATTATTAAACAATGCACACATATCCACGATATGTTCCCATGCATTTCTCACAATTATTAAACAATGCACACAATATGCATTTCTAACATCTATCAAGCAATGCACACATATTCACAATATGTTCTCATGCATTGTTCACATATAATCGTATCCAATCAATATACATTCACATTATCGTGCCATACGGCGACGAATTCATCACAATAATCATGCATTTTAAACATGTTAAAATAATGCATACAAATATTTGTCAAAATAATGCAATTCATATTTGATCCTATCATCTAGGATTCACGTCCAAAGGCTACCCATGGTACAACATATCATAACATAAAAGATGCCACTCAGCTAAGGATTAAACACCATCAAGCTAAGCAAAACAACGCGGATTGGAATCACAGAGAAAAGAAAACTCTGTCACGTTCGCTACCATTCGCCTGGCGAGGCCATTGGCGAATGCTCGCTGCCAGTTCGCCTAGCGAACAAGCTGGCGAAGACCACTGGGAGTTTACTAGAATTATTGGCCACTACACTCGCTGGGATTCTCCTGGCGAACCTACTCGCTGCCTCCTTCGCCTGGAGAACAAGCCAGCGAAGTCCACTAAGAGCTACTGGAATTGCTCGCCAGCCACTCGCTGGGCTTCGTCTGGCGAAACTTCGCCCTCACTCGCTGGGCGAGAGCCAGCGAACCTGCGAAACCAGAACTTCCCAATCTGCCCGAAACCCTCCAAACCACCGAAATCACCCAATTCTTTTCAAACCAGTCCCAATAACCTTAGTTAAACCACACCCGACTAGTCTACGCTAACCATTTCAGTTTCTAGCCGATTAAACTCCGATTCTACCGATTAAATCTCCTTTGCCCTAAATGGAAAAATGATGGAAACTCACAACAAACCAAACCCACACATACATAATCATACACATGGATTAAATAACAATGTTTCTCACCTTTACCTTGGTTTAATCGAAGCTTGAAGCGGATCCTTGAGCTTTCCAAGCTTTTCCCTCTTCTCTTCTCTTTTCTCCTCTTTCTTTCTTTCTCTTCTCTTCCTCTTTCTTTCCCTTATGTTTTCTTTTCCATTTATTTTCCTTTATATACTTTCCATTTGATTTTTCTTTCTATTATTTTATTTTCTCATAATATCTACCAAATCCTTTCTCACAAAATATCTCATCTTGACATTAATTAGAAAATATCTGGTAAATCCACATTATTCTACCAAATATAACAAATCAGTTAAATCCATTAACTCATATAATTTAAATAAATCCAATGATTCCTTTAAATCAAATAAACCACTTAAACCAATTAATCAGTACCAATAATTAATTACTGAAAATTGGGTTGTTACACTAGCAGTTAGGGACGATGCCTGTTTGCGGTAGAACCAAAGCTTAACAACACTCCTTTTTTATGAAAAAGGTTTTCCCATTAATCCCAAAGGAAAAAGGTTTGAAGTTTGTTTTTGTGTTTTTTAGTGAAATGAATTAATTCGGTTTGTGATTCACGTTGCGCTAAAGACTATGACATAGGAACAAATGTGTCGCATATCGCCCCCAAACGGGACGTACACTAAACACTCGAGACAAGTGAGAGGAGACCCCTCACTCATCATTCCCCATGTGCTTAAGGCTCGTAGCGCACAATGTTTGTCGTATTTATTAGATGAATTAGTATGTGTTTTGAGATGAGAAGAGAGACGCACGGAAGATCTAAGGGAAACTCGGTCCTAACGTTGTCATGCAAAGTGGACCTAAAGTTTGGATTAAAGAGGGGAAAATCTACCATAATGTTAGCATGCATGGTTTGAACCTAATGTCTATCATAACCCATATTGAACAAGAAGGATTAGAAGTCCTAAGGGAACATGGCAAAGGAAGAGAAAACAAGCACAAGATAAATTCAATCACAAGATAACATGAAAGAAGAAAGAATGCATATGCAATGCAACACACAAGCAAAGGGAGGAAAAAGTGTGGGGAAAATACCTCCACAAGCACATCTCGACCTTTATTAGTGCAAGAAAGAAGCTGCAAAAAGAATGCACACAAAGCAAAGAAGTTCAAGAAGGCAAGCAAACATGAACATGCAAGCACATCATTACTTTGAACAACAACTACGAAAGTATGCCCTCAAGTGGAAACCAAACATGCGCGCCGAAGCAATCAAGATTAAACAATCGCAAACAGTGGCATATATCCAAAACATTTCACTCCTAATGAATCACACTGATCCATGATGATTCAAAGTGAAAAGGTACCGAAACAAGCATGAAAAATAGCTAAAACAGGTCTGCTGGAGCAGTGTTAATCGATTAACACTAGGGGTTAATCGATTAACCATTAAAAAACAGTTGAAAAAGTGAAAGTTTGAACGTGTTAATCGATTAACATATTACGTTAATCGATTAACACTGTGTGAACGGCAGAAAAATTCAAAGTTTGATCTGGTTAATTAATTAACACCTGGTGTTAATCGATTAACACTGCTCTAACAGCAGAAAACAGCAACAAAAAAGCACTTTTCAGCAACTTATCACTTAAGCAAATATCCATATGATCTCATAAACAAATGTGCACGAAATTAAACCATAAAATAGTGATCTAAACAAGATGTAAACACATCTAAACAGCACTATCACAATTCATATGGATCAAGAATCAACCAAATCAATCAAAGATGAAGATTAACATGATTATGCAAAATAAGCTCAAAAATTCAATAGATCTAGAATTCCAACCTTCAAAGCGGAGAATTGTTTCGGTTAATGTTGATTCACTTCGAACGTGTAGATCTAAGCAAGAAATTCAGAATACTTCAAAATCCAAGCCAATTCTAGTAATAGAAGTGATGATCAACTAAAATCAAGCCAAGTTCTTCCAAATAATCACTTTTAGATCCACTTCAAAACTCAGATCCAAGTTTGCACAAAAATCAAATGGAAAAATGGAGATGATGATGATAAAGGATGAAGGTTTTAGCTCAAGAATTCATTGATTCCAATGGAGAATTAAAGAATTCAATGGATGAAGAGCTTTGGTGAGGGTTTTGAAAGTTGAGAGAAACTTGAGAGAATTGATATGAATTTTGAAAATAAGAATGAAAAATGAAGATTAGATGTGTTAGGTTCGGAGTAAACCAATTAAATACCCCTTAGGTTTGGATCCAAATGAGAGGTTTGGAATGTGGTTTGTGAAATTTGGCTTGGAATGAGGAATGAGAGTTTGGAGGGAAAATGAGATTAACCAAAATTCAAGATGGTTCTAGATCCTTCCCAAGTGTAAAATTGGACTTCCAAGTGATCAAAATTGGACCCTAAAGTGAACCCCTTTGAAATTCACATGCAGAGGAAAAATATACACTGGTTAATCGATTAACAGTTTGGGTTAATCGATTAACACTGTTAAAATTTCAAATCTGGACTAATTTTGATTTGGTTAATCGATTAACACCTTCAAAAATTTAAATTTGGCGCCTTTTGGAGGGAAATCTGCACATTTGCCCGTTTTCAGCCGTTCTGAGCTCTGTTCGGCTTTTGAAACTTGCTCTTGAATATCATAACCATGAAGATGCTTGAGATAACCTGAATGCTGCTTTCTGGGCTGAAAATACCCTGCAAAATAAAATAAAATCGGTCGCTCGACCACTGGGCAAAATAAATGCCAGGGACTTTGATGCTTGCTATTTCGGTTCATGCACTGAGATGAAAATTGAGCCACGGGAAAACCTTGATCCCCTGTCTCAAGAACGAATGTTATGCAAATGCAGAAATGCGAAAATGCAAAGAAACAAAAGTCAGATGTTGCTAAAACATAAAGGCAAATTTTGGGGTGCTACAGCTGCCCATATTCAAACAACTTGGACCTGAAGGGAGGAAAAGCATCCGCTTTTAAATATTCAAGGTATAAGGTGATTGAATACAAAAGAACCCAGAAATTTGACCCTGCGAGGATGCAAAATAGCGAATACCAACCAAGAGTTGGAATATGACACTCTGGGGAAAACAATCCAATAAGATCTAAACTTCATTCAAAAGATACCAGCCAAGAGTTGGAATACGACACTCTAGGGATAACAATCCAATACGATATGAACTTTATTCAGAAGATACCAACCAAGAGTTGGGATAAAAATCAAAGGATACCAACCAAGAGTTGGGGATAACAACCAACGGACACCAACCAAGAGTTAGGATAACACCCAAAGGATACCAATCAAGAGTTGGAATAAAGATCAACGGATACCAACCAAGAGTCGGGATGACAAACCTAGGATACCAACCAAGAGTTGGAAACAACCAAAGATACCAACCAAGAGTCAGGATAACAAACTCTGGATACCAACCAAAAGTTAGGAAACAACAAAAGATACCAACCAAGAGTTGGGATAAAAAACTCGGGATACCAACCAAAAGTAGGGAAACAACCAAAGATACCAACCAAGAGTTGGGATAACAAACTCTAGATACCAACAAAAAGTTGGGAAACAACCAAAGATACCAACCAAGAGTTGGGATAACAAACTCTGGATACCAACCAAAAGTTGGGAAACAACCAAAGATACCAACCAAGTGTTGGGATAAAAGCCAACAGACACCAACCAAGAGTTGGGATGAAGCAACCAACAGATATCAACCAAGAGTTGGGATAACAACTGAAGGATACCAACCAAGAGTTGGAATAAAGATCAATGGATATCAACCAAGAGTCGGGATGACAAACCTGGGATACCAACCAAGAGTTGGAAATAACCAAAGATACCAACCAAGAGTCGGGATAACAAACTGTGGATATCAACCAAAAGTTGGGAAACAACCAAAGATTCCAACCAAGAGTTGGGATAACAAACTCTGGATACCAACCAAAAGTTGGGAGACAACCAAAGATACCAACCAAAAGTTGGGATAACAAACTCTGGATACCAACCAAAAGTTGGGAAACAACCAAAGATACCAACCAAGAGTTGGGATAAAAGCCAACGGACAGCAACCAAGAGTTGGGATGAAGCAACCAACAGATACCAACCAAGAGTTGAGATAATAACTAAAGGATACCAACCAAAAGATGGGATAACGAACCCACCAGATACCAACCAAAAGTTGGGATAACGACCCTGCTGGGGAACAAAAGAGAAAATCAACCAAACAGCCTTGTGGCGACTTCATTGGGGATAGAGTAGACTAACAAGACGATTTTGCACGGGATAAATATCCATCCCAAGATACCATCCAAAAGACGGGATAATACTTACTCTCCAAGGATAACAATCAAGCACTACCAACCAAGAGTTGGAATCACCACAACACACCGAAATTCAAATGGCGAGGCGACTTCGCTAGGGAGGTATACTGACCAAAAGTCGGAATCATCAACCAGGAAACCAAGGTTACCAACCAAGAGTCGGAATAAAGTCAACAAGACGATCAAACCGGATATTACCAACCAAATGTTGGGATCAGACTCCACTGGGGAACCAAAGACTACCAACCAAAAGTAGGGATAACGTCAACCAGACCTTATCAACCAAAAGTTAGGAATAACAAGCAAGGCTACCAACCAAAAGTTGGAATTAAACAACACTACCAACCAAAAGTTGGAATCAAACAATGCTACCTACAAATCTTCCCGAAAAACAAAACCAAAGGAATACCAACCAAAAGTTGGGATAACTCCTACACACTGAAGATTACCAACCAAAAGTTGGAATAAAATCAATAAAACTTCCCCAACCAAAAGTTGGAAACAAACACCTGTCAAGTTACCAATTACCAACCAAAAGTTGGGATAACAACTCCGCTGAGGAATAGAGGAAGACTATCAAGCAAAAGTTGCAATAACAAATCCAGGAAAGGAAAACTACCAACCAAAAGTTGGAATAACAACTTCTCTCAAGCGACAGACTACCAACCAAAAGTTGGGATAACAACTGCAGGGGATAACATCCAACCAAAAGTTGGGAAACAAGGCTACTAACCAAAAGTTAGGATCACCAGGACATATTATCATCGACCAAAAGTCTGAACAAAAGCTACTAACCAAAACTTAGGATCGCCAAGAAAAATCCTCATCGACCAAAAGTCGGAACAAGAGCTACTAACCAAGAGTTAGGATCGTCGGAAACGTTAAACGAAGCCGACTCCACCATAGAAGACTACCAACCAAAAGTTGGGATGATCATCCAGAACTACCAACCAAGAGTTGGAATAAAAGATACTAACCAAGAGTTAAAATAGATGCTACTAACCAAGAGTTAAAATAGCTGACCACGCTAAATGAAAACATTCTGACCACAACAAAGGTTACCAAACAAAAATTAGAATAACCGACTTTCCCAAAGAAAACGAGGATTACCAACCAAAAGTTGGAATAACATCCAAACGCCAACAGGTCACCAACCAAAAGTTGGAATGAAACAAAGACTACCAACCAAAAGTTGGAACAAAGACTCTGTGTGTGTGTGTGTGTGGGGGAACCAGAGATTACCAACCAAAAGTTGGGATAAACATATCCCAAAAATTACCAACCAAAAGTTGGAATAACGCACCCAGAATAGGCATGCAACGGAACCAATCCGACTAACCAAGCAAAGACATCCTCGATAACATTAGTTCAACCACCACTCTGTTAAGGAACATCAGTTCACCAAACAACTCTATTGGGGAAAAGAGACATCTGAACAACAGGCTCGACCAGGGAAGAAGGCGCTTACAAGCGACTCACCTAGGGAGAACGACGACGTTTAACCAAACGACTAACTGGGAATAATTTGATAAAATGACCAACCCGAAGATCCAAACCAATCAGGGATAACACAAAAATTTCCTGAATCAAACAACCTCTAGCACCAAACCTGGCTCATGCTTCAGATGCATATGTTTCAAAATGGCGTAATGCTCCATATAAAATGGAAATGCTACGCATTTGGGAGAATGCTATGCAAAAATGCAAATGCTAAGGATCCACTCCAGCAAAATAAATGCTGGAGAGAAGCAACCAACTCTGTCGGGGATGAAATCAAACTCTGCTGAGGGAAATATCCTTGACGGCACCCCAGGATAAACTCTTCCAGGGAACAAAACGCTCGGCTGGGGAAACGCCTTGGATGGCATTTCAGAAAAACTCCACCCTGCTGGGGAAAACACCAAACATTCCACTCAGTGGGGAAACAAAGACAACGCTGACTGCTCCACTCTGCTCAGAAGGGAATCCGCCATTTGGGGACGTACAAGTAACAAACCGCCCTACTTGGGAACATTAGAGACCTTTACTGAGAACCCTACTCTACTGGGGAATGGACCACGCCCTACTCAAACACTGTTATGTCGAGGGAATCAGCACTGAACTCTGCTCGAGGAAGAAAATCCTGAATACCGATATTATTGGAAAGACACCAGAACGTCGACTCCGTTGGGGAAAGGGCGTCAAAGACGTTGCCTATGCCGGAGAATAATAGTGGATTGCAATCTACCCTACCGCCAAAGGAATATCTTTCAACCTACTTTGCTGGAAACATGCTGAGAACAAATCCACCCTATCGGAGATTAGCCTTTGTAGGGAGACAAAGCTTTCTTCTGTTGGAGATACACTACACGCCCCCGTTGGTGACAGTACTTCTGATTCACTGGGAATGATTGTGCCAAGTATGGTTGGGCTATTGGTTTTCTGTGGAAGGTCGGGTACAACCGATATTGGGAAATGCTTTGTCCGACTTCCTGACATTCATCTTGAACCTGAAGGTTGACTAAAACTGCTTGAGTAACTCTGCTAAGCCCTAAAAATGTGGGGAGGAATAGTTCCTTCATTTTCAATTTTCCCAGGCCTGTGGGATCTCTGCAAAAACTTCCTCACGAGAAGACTTGACATTTATGTACCCTGATGGGTTGACATGAATGGCTTCAGCACTTTGAACCTCTAAGAGGTACTTCAGATTAACTGCTTGCTGGATAAGCATAGCTCTTGGGCTCTCGGGGTAGTCTGCCCCAGCCTTGCAATGACCTTGTCCCTGACTGATTTTCGGATGGATGACTCCCATGATATGATCATTTGATATAGCTTGCCCTGGTTCAACGAAGTGGGTGTTCTGCATTATATCCTGATCAAACTTCCCACTGTGGAAACTTTCCTGATGTCCAGTGCTTACTCGCAAGTAAAACAAATTGTTCTGCACAAAAGATACATTAATGCAATGCATATGACAGTTTTGAAATCCAAGTCTGTTCACTGGAAAAACATTTGTGACATATAGTGAACGAATCACCTATCGACATGTCAAGCCTAGTAACAACCTGATAAGATGAATCCTTTCAGGAGTCAGTTTTGATGCTATCTTTACCGAAGTATGCTTTCGAAACAACCCTGCTTCAATTAGGACTTTTGAAGGTTGTAACTTGGTCAGGTTCACGGTTTGGAAAGAAAGGATAAAGGCTCAAAGTTTATTTTAAGCCACACATTCTCCTTGATGTTCTCCAATCCTACGTTCAGCTAATTCAACATTAGCGCTCACCATTCAAAGGTTGAGTGACAGGAGTGATGGTTCAGGAAACCACAAGTTTTTCGGGGTGACAGTCACTCGCTTTTCGTCTTTTGGTGCCTGAAGTCACACGACCTATATTTTCCATTCTTTTTTCGATTTCCCTATTTTTGTCTGGACTGGCTCTTTTGAGCTTCTTTTGATTTGAAAGTACAGCGGGATGCCCTAATTTTTACCTAAGTCGCTTGTTCTCAAGTTATCGGCTTAGCGGGCTTTTTCTTTCAATTCTTTTCTTTTCCTCACTCTCTTTTTTTTCTTGAACAAATCGTGTGATACCAGCTTGTCTGACTTGTTAAAGGGATTGTGACTATTTCACTCCTTGGTCGGCAAGGGATAACCACTATGTTTGTTTTAGGCACGGCCTATAGAGGTGTGATTGATCCTCGAACGGGAACACTCCTTTTGTAATTTGGACGCTTGGTCAAATTAACTGACATCTACCCTGCCCCGGTTTAAGATTGAGGGTTTTTTTGTTTTTCAGAAAGAAACTACTACTGTTAGGCTCAAAGGGGTTAACAAGGGATTACCTTCCTTATATCTCCGGTGTTTAGCAATTTGAAACAATGCATGTACATCATCAGCAGGTTTCATTCAAAAGCATACAATCGGAAGCTTGCGCATCTTTCAATTTCGTCATCCTCCCCGGATTCCGCTTAAACAAGCGTTTGACATCAATAAAAAGAAATTAGTGAACACAAATGGATTTAATCAAAAACCTGCATATTCATTTCATTATCAATATCAATTGAAAACAAACAAGTTTTACAAATGATTTCGCACTTTAACAGAAAAGAAACTACAAATGCAAAGAAATGACATTATAAAAAAAAGATTACCAGCTTCCAGGAACCGGGCTTTCAAATCTTGACTTGCTGCTGAATTAGCCACCTTCAGAATTGCTCGTCTAAGTCAGTCTGATGCTTTTCCAAACCTCTGCCATCGGTAAATTCTTCCACAACATTAACCGTTGAACTCACATGGATGGACGAAGGAAGATTGCTGATCTGGATTCCATGAGGTGTGATTGAAAACCTATTGGAGTCCAGTAGAGTCTGAATCTTGCTTTTAAGCACCTTACAATCCTCGGTTGAATGCCCCTGTGCCCCAACATGATACTCACAACGGGCGTTGACATTAAAACCTGGCGGGTATGGAGGAATCTCTGAGTTAATCCTCTTTGGCACTCTCAAACCACCTCTAATCAGATCTGACAACATCTGACTGTACGACCTTGGCAACCGAGTGAAATGCCTCTCTGCCTTCTTTGGTCTTTTCCTGGCGTGTTAACACGACTGATGACAGCATGACCGTCGACTCTGGCGAGAAAATGATATCTGATACAAAGACCTAAAAGATTGTTGACTCTGAGCATTTGAAACATCTGGAGACTGAGTCTGAGGTATCGGGGACTTCCTTTATTCAGGTACTTCCATCCTCATGCTTGGCCTAGGAACAGGCAACAGCTGTGGGCATGGAGATTCTGAGATTACAGATTGCAATACATACTCCTGACCTGATGCAGCTTCAGGGGAGCGAATAGGTACATCCACCTTTTTTGCGACGAATGGGATAGGATCACCTGGTACGCCTACTCCGCCCGGCATGAACTCAATTGCCTTTGAATCAATTAAGTCCTGAACTTTGTGCTTAAAAGCTTTGCAGTTCTCGACATTATGCCCTGGTGCCCCAGAATTCAAATCACAATGGGCACTTGCATCATAGCCTGGTGGTGGCTCTCCAGTAAATGGAGCCAGAGTCTGACGTTCAACCAGTCGAAGTTGAAGCAAGAGTTGCAGCAACTAAGCATAAGTCATAGGGATCTGGTCGAAGATTCTGTCGGGCTTCTTCGGCCTCTAAGCATACCTCATAGTCTTAAGATTGTCTCAGGAAACAAGAGGTAGCTGCTGACGGGGAAATTCTGGACTCTTGGGTTTTGCAAGAGATCTTTGAGGCATACCACGCCTTGGGAGAGGTTCCACAAATAAAGGTAGGACAACCATCTCTGCTGCATCTTCATGCACCTGATCGCCCTTATTTCTTAGCACATTCCTTATCACTTCTGTGATCAGGCCCATCTGAGTTTTCAGTTGATAAACCTCCTCCTTAAGCACCTTCTGATCCAAGCGCAAGGCTTGCATGTTCACCATGAATTTTCCCATCTGGCTTCGGACTTCCCTCAACTCTGCCCGAATCTGATCCATCACTCTTCGTTTATTCCCTCGAGTTGAGTAGTCGTGGAAACTGAACTCCTCAATCCTGTTACTTAAGAAAACCAAGCAGAGATAAGAACACGAGGCCCTTGAGAACCACCTGCGATGCAAATGAAAATGCAAGATGCAAAATGCAAACATGCCTATGTATGCACAGGGAGATTTCCCCTTTGATTCCAGTTTTAACAAACAAGAATAGCAGAGGTGGATAAGAACACCATAATAAATCTTCTCATACATCAGGTAAAGCTGAGATAACACAATGACCAATGAGAAATATCTGTATACAAAGATGTATTGATCTCATCCAACATCCCTAGTGATGATCAAGATATAAAAGCAAAGAAACTACAAAAGATAAACCCCCTAGTAACCATGCTCTTTGCCCCAGGCCTGAGCCTCCCTAAGCATCGTCCCCGTATCTGGATGATCTGGTCTATCAATCAACTCTCTGATGAGGGTTTCCCTTTTGCGTATCACATCCCGGAGATAGTGACAATGATCCTCCCAAGCATCTTCGCCGAAGGCATCTTCAAGCCTGGGTTTCTTCACCTTTGCTCGAATCCTAAACTCTTCAAGTGCTGATAACTTTTCCTGGTACTTCTGCTCGATTGTGAATCTGTGGAACGATTCTGTCAATACCTCTTTCTCCTTAGCCTTGAGTTGCGCCTTGAACTTATCAACCTGAATATGAAGTTGATCCTCTCTAATCTTGTTGGCAGTCACAGTAGCATTCCACTATCTCTCGAACTTGGATATCTTCATATATGCTCTGTCTAAATTCTCCTTCTTGCTCTTCAGAATGCTACAAATACTTTTCAGATCAAGCCGACTTGCTTCCGTGCTTGTACCTGATTAGCAAGTTCTTTCTCCAACTTGGTCAATACTTATGTCTTTGTCTTAGCTAAATAAACAGCTTCACCCTTATCATGTTTGAGCTAACTGATCTCCTATTTAAGCTCTTCATTCTCTTTGCGCAGTTCTTCCTTCTCTTCCCAAGGCTAGTTATATCTCAGAATGTCGACGGTTGTAGGCGGCTCAATGACTAAGGGATACAGTGGTGCTTCAACAGGAAACGACAATAGTACCTCTCCAACTCTCTTCTGAATCTACTCCGAGTAGGGATCATAGGCTCTACAATCTCCTTTGCCTAAAGAAAGCTTTCCCTTCTTGTGAATTTTACCCCAAGCGTCCACGAATCTAGCCGAGATACAAGGATCAGCTACACCTGTGAAGTACAGAGATTCCTGCACTTCTTCTTCTTTTGGAGGCCCTCTCAAAGCATAACCAAACTGTCTGACAGCCAGAGAAGGATTATAGTTGATGCCGCCTTTCCTCCCTATCAAGGGCACATTAGGAAAGCTACCACAACTAAACATAAGCTCGTGACCCAACAAGTCTCGGTTGAACCACACGATATTCTTTTCTATTAATCCCATAAGCCTCTTTAACCATTCAGACGAATTCCACAAATCCGCAAAAGCTCCAGCGGGAGGAAGGTGATCATCAAACCACTTATGCAACAGCGATGCACAACAAGAAACCATCGTTCCTCTTCTTTTCTCGTTCTTGTAGTGTACCGAATGATACAAATCTCCCAGAAGAGTAGGTACGGGGTTCCCGGAAGCGAAGATATGAAAAGCATCAAAATCCACAAAGTTCGGTACATTGGGAAACAATATAATGCCATAGACACACAGAGCCAAGATAGCGCTGAAAACCACCCAACAATCCTTTCCAACATAATCTCGGGCTTTGTCCACCAAGATAAAGTAAAGCCGGAAACTCTGTTTCTGCTGATAACATGGTCTACCAAGTCAAAGGCGCTCAAAGAAAGAGCAGCGGATAACTTTTCAATATTAGGTGCTTCCTCAGAACTGAAGAATGGCACCTTATTTAGGATCGAAACATTTAAGATGAAGGCGAACTCTTCCAAAGTCAGAACCAACACATAGTCTAGGAATGTGAAACAGCACAGTGGCAGATCATAAAACTGTAACAGGGTATGAATAGCTCCATACTCATAGCTCATGATCTTACGGACAAGATTCATAATACCCCCATAATCTTCCTTGAAGGTTGCAAGAACACCAGGATCAGCCAGGGAAATTAGACCAAATAAAGGTCCTAACTCAGGTGCAGGAAACTTGTACACAACAATCCTCTTTCTGCTTGCTTCCATCTCTATAGAAGACCAGTACCAGAATCAAGGGAAAGACAAGAACCTGTAACACACACAAAAATGCCATGTTAAATGCAGGATGATTATGCAGATGCAAACACGGGATCAAGGTATCCAATGCTCAAATCCGTTGTTGTGCCATTGACTGAACTCAACCAGATCTCCGCTCTAATCAGAACACTGAGATAATAGAAAACCGGAGTACTCAAGATCAAAAGTCCGCACTGGCAAGAAAAACAGGGTTGGTCGAAGGCCAATTTTCCTATAAAACCTATCCCCTCATATGTGGGTTCTAGTCTTGAAAGGTACGGCATCCTATGCGGGTGGTCAGCGTCACAGACTTTCGAGAAACAATGATATGTTTACCATTTTTGGTTTGGTATCATAGTTAAACGAAGCCCCCTCACTTAGTTGACTTCCCAAATGAACGGTCTCCAGATTCGACAGTCCCTCCAAGTCAATATTCCCTCAACTACACCAGATGCGCAGAATGGAATATTTCCAAAGAAAAACCTCGTCTGAACGTGAATTTCACACGAGCTATTGCATGGCCAAACGCCACACAAGCTACCGCTACTCTCCACACTAATCATGTGTGTATACTCAAGCCCGGGTTCAGCTTATCTCTCAATGGAACAACCCCACAGCACAGCAGCAGCAAAATGCAAATGCAATAATATACAACAGACAATGTTCATAAAGCAAAAATAACTGCACAACAGTAAAGACCCAAAGACGCAACAGACAAGCGCTAGGATTGACTCGCATAGGGAACCAAATTCCCCAGCAGAGTCGCCAGCTATCGCAACTGTGAAAAACACCCGGCAGAAAACAGAAGAGTCGCCACCTTTCGTTATTTAGCCCAAAGAGAGGGAAAGGAAACGATCGGAAAACCTAACGAAAAAGGAAAAGACAAGGTCATCGCAACCAACTCCTGGGTTCGGGAGTCGGTTACGCAAGGGGAACGTATGAGCACCCCTCACGTCCGTCGTACTCAACGGGATCCACGCTTGTTGTCTATCTAAGGGTGTGTTTAATCTATCTACACTACAGGTTCACAGGACAAAAAGAAAAGAAAAGAGACTTGGCAGAGTATCGCCGCTCTGTGCTTACGTATTCCCTCGTGCAATGGGAAAGTCAGAGTCAACGTAGTTCAGCTAACTACGGGTGAAAGAGGAGGAAGGTTGCTCGCCAAGACATCGCGTCTTGTGCCTACGTATCCTCATTTGGTATGAGAAATCAGAGCAAACGTAGTTCGGGCTAACAAGAACACCAGTTAGTTCAAATGTTTTAACCTAGTAGGATTAGACCTTCGTTCTAGCAGTTAGGGACGATGCCTGTTTGCGGTAGAACCAAAGCTTAACAACACTCCTTATTTATGAAAAAGGTTTTCCCATTAATCCCGAAGGAAAAATGTTTGAAGTTTGTTTTTGTGTTTTTTAGTGAAGTGAACTAATTCGGTTTGTGATTCACGTTGCACTAAAGACTATGACATAGGAGTGAATGCATCGCATATCGCCTCCAAACGGGACGTACACTAAACACTCTAGACAAGCAAGAGGAGACCCCTCACTTATCATTCCCCATGTTCTTAAGTCTCGTAGCACACAATGTTCGTCATATTTATTAGATGAATTAGCATGTGCTTTGAGATGAGAAGAGAGACGTACAGAAGGTCTAATGGAAACTCGGTCCTAACATTGTCATGCAAAGTGGACCTAAAGTTTGGATTAAAGAGGGGACAATCTACCCTAATGTTAGCATGCATGGTTTGAACCTAATGTCTATCATAATCCATCTTGAACAAGAAGGATTAGAAGTTCTAAGGGAACATGGCGAAGGAAGAGAAAAGAAGCACAAGATAAATTCAAGCACGAGATAACATGAAAGAAGAAAGAATGCATATGCAATGCAACACACAAGCAAAGGGAGGAAAAGGTGTGGGGTAAATACCTCCACAAGAACATCTCGACCTTTATTAATGCAAGACAGAAGCTGCAAAAAGAATGCACACAAAGCAAAGAAGTTCAAGAAGGCAAGCAAACATGAACATGCAAACACATCATTACTTTGAAAGACAACTACAAAAGTATGCCCTCAAGTGGAAACCAAACATGTGTGCCGAAGCAATCACGACTAAACAATCGTAAACAATGGCATATATCCAGAACATTTCACTCCTAATGCATCACATTGATCCATGATGATTCGAAGTGAAATGGTACCGAAACAAGCATTGATTAACCATTGAAAAATAGTTGAAAAAGTGAAAGTTTGAACGTGTTAATCGATTAACAGATTACGTTAATCAATTAACATTGTGTGAATAGCAGAAAAATTGAAAGTTTGATCTGGTTAATCGATTAACACCCGGTGTTAATCGATTAACACTACTCCAACAGCAGAAAACAACAATAAAAAAGAACTTTTCAGCAACTTATCACTTAAGCAAACATCCACATGATCTCATAAACAAATGTGCACGAAATTAAACCATAAAACAGTGATCTAAACAAGATGTAAACACATCTAAACAACACCATCACAATTCATATGGATCAAGAATCAACCAAATCAATCAAAGATGAAGATTAACATGATTATGCAAAATAAGCTCAAAAATGCAATAGATATAGAATTCCAACCTTCGAAGCGGAGAATTGCTTCGGTTAATGTTGATTCACTTCGAACGTGTAGATCTAAGCAAGAAATGCGGAATACTTCAAGATCCAAGCCAATTCTTGTAATAGAAATGATGATCAACCAAAATCAAGCCAAATTCTTCCAAATAATCACTTTTAGATCCACTTCAAAATTCAGATCCAAGTTTGCACGAAAATCAAATGGAAAAATGGAGATGATGATGATAAAGGATGAAGGTTTGAGCTCAAGAATTCATTTATTCCAATGGAGAATCAAAGAATTCAATGGATGAAGAGCTTCAGTGAGGGTTTTGGAAGTTGAGAGAAACTTGAGAGAATTGAGATGAATTCTGAAAATGAGAATGAAAAATGAAGATTAGATGTGTGAGGTTTGGAGTAAACCAATTAAATACCCCTTAGGTTTGGATCCAAATGAGAGGTTTGGAATGTGATTTGTGAAATTTGGCTTGGAAGAGGAATGGGAGTTTGGAGGGAAAATGAGATTAACCAAAATTCAAGATGGTTCTAGATCCTTCCCAAGTGTAAAATTGAACTTCCAAGTGATCAAAATTGGACCCCAAAGTGAACCCCTTTGAAAATTCATGTGCAGAGGCAAAATCTACAATGGTTAATCGATTAACACTGTTAAAATTTCAAATCTGGACTAATTTTGATTTGGTTAATCAATTAACACATTTGGTTAATCGATTAACACCTTCAAAATTTTGAATTTGGCGCCTTTTGGAGGGAAATCTGCACATTTGCCTATTTTCAGCCGTTCTGAGCTCTGTTCGGCTTCTGAAACTTGCTCTTGAATATTATAACCATGAAGATGCTTGAGATAACCTGAATGCTGCTTTCTGGGCTAAAAATACCCTGCAAAATAAAATAAAATTGGTCGCCCAACCACTGGGCAAAATAAATGCCAGGGACCCCGATGCTTGCTATTTCGGTTCATGCACTGAGATGAAAACAGAGCCACGGGAAAACCTTGATCCCCTGTCTCAAGAACGAATGCTATGCAAATGCAGAAATGCGAAAATGCAAAGAAACAAAAGCAAGATGCTGCAAAAACAAAAAGGCAAATTTTGGGGTGCTACAATATGGTATATGGTTGTCCTGGTACATTTCGTATTTTCGATATTCGCTGGATTCGGAGGTTGCTTGTTGAGATGCATGCTACTTTGAGTGAGTTCCACGACATTGAGCATGATTATGTCGCCTGTTGTATTTGTTTTGTGAATCCTCATGGTTGTGTGATTGTAAAAAGAGACCTACAAAAAATGATTGACTAGAATTTGATTCAGGTTACTGCAAACAGAAATGAAGTCGAAAATGAGGTGAATGTCATAATCCCACGTTTCAATATTCCTAAGCAAGTTGTAATTTCTTACAATAGTCAGAAATCTGCTGTCACACCTTTGGTTATTCGTTTTCCTGGCCCGGTACCGTATGAATCAGATAAAGTCGTTCCCTACAAATACAATGCTACTATGTTGGAGGATGGAAAAGAGGTTCCCATTCCTTCTCTTCCCTTAGTTGTGACTATTGCTGATGTAGGATGTGTGACTAGAAGTGGTCAAGTATTTGCTAATGTACCCTTGAAGACAAGTGGAGATATTATGGGTAAGCAAATTCAGTTGAAGACTTTTGTTGAGTCTGGTCAATCAAGTGATATGAATTAGAAATCAGATAATGATGAGGTATTGAAATTGATCTGGAAGCATGAATATCATGTGTTAGATCAACTGTTACATACACCGTCAAAAATATTTGTTTTATCTCTATTAATGAGCTCTGAGGCTCATCGAGAATCTCTGCAGAAAATATTGGAGCAAGCTTGTGTAGATCATGATCTGACTGTTAATCAGTTTGATAGCATTGTTGCCAATATCACTACGTGTAATAATCTGAGTTTTTGTGATGAAGAGTTGACCGAGCATGGAAGAAATCATAATTTGGCTCTCCATATTTCCATGAATTGCCAAGAAGATACTTTATCCAATGTGATGGTTGATACCGGGTCATCGTTGAATGTGATGCCAAAATATACTTTGTATAGATTGTCTTATCAAGGTACTCCTATGAGGTTCAGCGGGGTCATTGTGAAAGCCTTTGATGGATCGAAGAAAACTGCGATTGGAGGGGTTGATCTCCCTATCAAGATAGGTCCGTGTTTTTTCCAGATTACTTTTCAAGTCATGGATATTTATCCTGCTTACAATTTTCTTCTAGGACACCCATGGATCCATGAAGCTGGAGCTGTTACTTCGAAACTCCACCAAAAGTTAAAATTCGTGCAGAATGGTAAACTTGTTGTTGGTGGTGGAGAACAGGCTATGTTGGTAAGCAGTTTGTCGTCTTTTTCTTATATTGATGTGGAAGAGGATGTAGGAACTCCGTTTCAGGCTCTTTTTATGGTTGATAAAGATGTTAAAAATAATGAAGTGCCCATGTCCTCTCTGAAGGACGCACAACATGTAGTGGGGAATGGCCAAGCTGACGGATGGGGCCAAATTATTGAAGTTGCTGAGAAAAAGATAGAGCTGGTTTGGGTTTTACATATGGTTCAACCCGTATAGAGCTGAAGAGTATTCATGAAGTTTTTCGAAGTTCTGGGTTCATCCATTGCAAAGATCATTCTACAGCTGCAATTCTTGAAGATGACAAAGAAGAAGAAATGCCAAACTTCGTGACGCGTGGATTGATATGCCAGAATTGGATCGCTGTTGACATTCCTACCGTTGTTCATGTTTCAAAGTAAATTTTTTTTGTTTTTTTCAAAAAATCCTTTCGCTCTGCCCAAGGTGAAAGAGAATTTGTGAGGGCTTTGTTTCAACTTTTATCATCATCAATAAAATGTTATTCTGTTTATCCATATTTTGTTTTCCCTTTTTGCTTTATATCTGAAAAATGGTAACATAAAAAATCGAAAAAATAATAATGTGATAATCACTCTTATCTGCATAATACTTGCATGTTTTGTTCATATTCTAAAATCAAACATAAATCATTGTGCAGATTGATTGTTAAACCCATTGAAAATAATGACCAAATGACCTCTCCCAACTTTGAGTTCCCTGTGTTTGAAGCGGAAGAGGAGGATATTGAAGCAATTCCTGATGAAATTTCCCGATTGCTTGAGCACGAGGAAAAGGCCATTCAGCCTCATGAAGAGCCGGTGGAATTGGTTAATTCGGGTTCCGATGATGATAAGAAAGAGGTCAAGATTGGGGCACTGCTTCAGTAAGATGTTAAGAAGAGGATGGTAGAGCTTCTTAGTGAATATGTTGACGTGTTTGCTTGGTCTTATCAAGACATGCCTGGTCTTGATACTGATATTGTGGAGCACCATTTGCATTAAAGCCTGAATGTTCACCCGTGAAGCAGAAATTGAGAAGAACTCATCCTGACATGGTGTTGCACCCCAAAATTTGCCCAACATTTCTTTACCTAGCTTATGTTTCATTACATTCACATTAGCATTATCATTTGCATTTCATTGACATGTATGCAGGAGATCAAGAGTTATGATTACCAATTAAGAGCTACACAAGACTTTGAAGCTAGTTAAGAAGGTTATTCAAGTGTTCAAGGGTTGATATCCTTGTCATAGAAGTCAAAAGATCCTCAGGGAGAGTGGTTGAAACCAAGAGTGTGTGCCTCCTAACTTGAGAGTTGGGGGAGCTCATGAGATGTCTTGAAAGCCATCATGAGTCCTAGATAGGTCATTGTGCAAGAATAAGAAGACTCAGCCATGAGTGTTGCAATTAGGGTTTGACTGGGTCAACCCTAGGTCAACTGATGATTTGGAGAGGGTTGAGACCTAATCCAAGAGACATGTTATCATGGATTGATGCAATGAGATGCTATAAGGATGATTTCAAAGTCAAATCATCATGATTGAAGAGTTTGAGAAGTTTCAGGCTAGGGTTTCTAAGGCTTGACAGTGTAAAATCCCCTAGTTTGACCCCTATCTTCAAGGCAATTTAGCTCAAGATGTGATTGTCATCTCATCTTGCCCCCAACATGAATGTTGTAGAGCTTGATCTTAGCTTTAATTTTAGTGCTAGAAGTCTTTGATAGGATTTGTAGAACTCAAGTTATGAGTTTGACAAGTTACATGTCATCTGAGGTATGTGAACTTGGGGGCTTGAAAGTTACCCAACTTGCATCAAACGTTTGCCATAGAAGGATGATTCCTATGAACTCTTGGTCAACATGAATGTTGTTCCTTATCCTCTTAGCTTTCTAGAGAGTACTAGAAGTCCTTGATAGGATTTGTAGAACTCAAGTTATGGCTTTGACAAGTCAAGGGCATTTTGGTCATTTGGAGATTACAGGTCATTTCAACCATAAGGCCATAACTCCCATTTCCAAGCTTCAAATGGAAAAATGTTCAACATAAAACTTGTTCAAAATTATGTTTTAAGGCTATTAAGGAGGTCATGAGATGTTGGGAATGCTTGTAGATCAAAGTTGCAAAAATGACCTAAAATAAGGGTATAAGTTAAATGAATCAAAGTTGGAAATTGATATTTTTGACCTACACATCCAAACCATGGCATGTAATATATCATTTTGACTCTAGAAAACATTTTAAGAACATTGGTTTAGCCACATTTTTGAGTTGAGGTCTAATTTGTGGACTTGCTTTGAAAAGTGATTACTTACATCATAAGTAACATGTGCAAAACCTAGAATCAAGGCATAACCAAGGCCCTTTGCAAGCTAAACACTTTCAAAATGTCACTAGGGGAGAAATTGGAAGTGAATGAGATTGGTTTCAAGCTGTTTGCAGGGTTATGCATATCATGGCATATGGTTGAAAATCTCATGACATGAGAGATTGAAACTCTCATTAGAAGGGTCTAGAGGGTTCTAGATCACTCATACATCATCTATATATTGAGTAGAGGTGATCCAATGCAAAGGTTGGTGATGATTGAAGGAGAGAGCATAGATTGAGATTGAGATTTCTTGGCTTGCAACTGAATTCGGTTTCACCAATTTCTTCACTTTCCATCCATTTTCTTGATTGCAACTTCTTCCATGGATTCTAGGGATTGAATCCAGATCATAATCCAAGAGAATTCGTGGCTGAATCGTGTATGAGAAACTGAATTTTTCTACCTACAACTCACTATCGGGTTTCAAGATTCAGGAGCTTTCAACCAGTTCTATTGCATACAGAAGCAAGGAAAGGATCCATTGATCGTGTCTGGAAGGTTGGAGAGCTTGATTTGAAGGTTTAGGGCATCTGTTCATCCAAGATTTTCAGGTTAGTAACTTTCTTCCTCTAGCATGAATTAGGTAGAATCAAGATGAATTAGGGTGTTAGATGCATTGTAGAACGGTGTAGGATTGATTTCAGACCATTAATTTGAGAATTAGTGACCAATCTAGGGTGTTACCATTTTCGGTTGAGATTTGGTTATGGTGAATCTTGAGGTTTCAGAGAGAATTAAAGGCATGAATGAATTCGTGAGGGAATTTGGGACATGTTTCATTAAGGGATCGTGGCCTATAGTGGACTCTAGGTTGAACTAGGGTTGTGGAATGGTGACCGGAGCACCACCGGTGGTGGCCAGAGCTGCGCGCGAAGTTCAGACATTCAAAAGGTTAAAGATGACTCTAGAGCCATTGGATGGGAGTTGGACTTTGACTGAAGGCATGATCTAACGGCCACGTTTTGATTTCAAGTTGTGAAGGAGTTCTGATTATGAAACGCTGTGTTTCATTTAATCAGTAGTTTTGGGCTTAGTGAAATAACTGATATCCACACCCCCCAGCGAGCCCAATCCATTATATGAACTGATTATCATTGCTATTTGCACCGCGCGTGTGTTTATTTTATTTTGATTTTCATTATTTTTTTCATTTTATTCATGGTTCTTGAAAAAATCATATAAAATTGAAAAATGATCCAATTAACCCCATTCTTTTTGCATTATACTCATGATTGAGTCTAGTATTTTTTAGAGAAAAAATATTTTTATTTCATGCATTTTCTGATTTTATGGGAATTTTATATTTTAATTGATATTAAAATAGTTATGTTTGATACTTGATTTTGTGGAATTTTGTGTGATCATGTGGTGATGATTTTGATCCTGATTTTTTGTGTGTGATTAGGTTAGACATGTATGCTCTTATAGCATTTTTCTCACATTTTTGTGATGAACCTAGGTGGTATTTTAGGTTGAAACCTTTAGAAGCTCCATTTTTAGGGTTTATGGTTGATACATTTGGATTTAGGATTTAATTTTAGGGCTTAATAGATGATTTAGTCCCTGGTTTTTGTATGAGGCATTCTTGATTGAATTAGGATTCCTTAGGAATTTTTGTAGAGATTTATATGATAGTTTCCTATTTTTGTTTGATTTTAGTTTAGGTGCTAGTTTTAGATGATTCTAAGGCACTAACTCAACTAGATTAACCTTCTTTAGTTCCCTTAGATTAGGGTTTTGCTTTGTTTGCCTTTGGTTGAGATTGAAGACAAGTTGAAGACAAGGTGAGGATGCTTGAAGTTGCTTGAAGTTGCTTGGAGCTTGGGTTTGCTTGTGCCTGAAGGTGTCTGCTGAAGATTTAGGAGGTAGGAGCCATAGGGAGAGTCTTAGAATTAGAATGATTTCTTTCACAAATATGGAAAGCATCTTGTGCTTCCATTCCTCCCAATGACTAAAAGTCCTTCTAAGATATTCACATCCCTCCTTTGGAGGGATGAGTGGCTTTATATGGGAAGTAGAACTTTGAGGGAACCAGTCTCTCATAATGATGAACCCTTACAGGCTTCCTTTGGTTGTCAGTAAGCTGTTTATCATTTCCACTCATCCTGTTCAGTTAATTGTCTTCTGGTTTGAGTATCTTGAAAGATGTTGGACTTGAGTTTGAAGATGAGGACTTCATTGAAGAGTGTGGAAGGGGATGATTCCTTGAGCATTGCCATTGTAGCTGAAGCTTGAAGGGCAAGAAGAAAAAGTTGATACTTGAAGACCCAATGGAGATTGAGTGAAGAGCTTAGGCTTAAAGGATTGAAGGATGAAGTTGACACTTTCATGTGATTGAAGATTACTCTGAGAAGCTGAAGCTTGTAGATGAAGAAGACCGAGTTGATACTGGTGAAGCAAAGAGAGCTGAAGCTTGAAGACTAAGTTGACACTTATGAAGAGGATTCAATTGAGATTAAGTATAGAGTTGAGGCTTGAGGAATAAAGGGTGAGTTGACACTCACATTGATGCATTGAGAGCCTGAAGGAATCAAGTTGATACTTGTAGTTAGAAGTGAAGCCTGAAGGTGGAATTGACTGAAGAGCTGAAGCTTGAAGAAGAGAGAACAAGTGGATACTTATGTTTGATGGATTGAAACCCTGGAGAAACAAATTGATACTTGTCATGAAAGATGATAGCCTTGAAGGGTGATTGAAGTCTGAAGACTGGGTTGTTGTTATAAGAGCTGAAGCTTGGAATTGAAAGAGGGGTTGATCTGCTTTCTTTCTTGTCTGTTTTCTTTGCTGTGCTGATGTGCCTTGTTTGATTTGCTTGATGCATTAGATTAAGTTCATATCTAGACTGACTTTAATCTAGGAGCATGATTGCACTAGAGGTTGAGTTGCTCCCTCTGCTTGTATTTTTACTGTATGGCTTTGCTTGCGGGTATTCGGTAGAGCCCGGCTCCCTTGCCCACGTGGTTTGTTTTGCCTGATAGCATTTTATTTCATTTCTTCTGTATGATTGCAGTTATATTTTGCTTGATAGCATTTCATGTTATTTTTACTGTATGATTGCAGTTGTTATTTCTTCTGTATGATTACTGTTATTCATTGTGGCTTGAGGTTGAGATGAGCTTGTGGAGGCTACTGCCCCACACACATTTCCTCCCTCACTTGCATTGCATGCATTTTACTGTTTACTGTTTAAGCTGATGCTTTACCTGTTTCTGTTTACCATTGACATGATCCCTTAGGAATCTCACATCCTTTAATAAGGATGTGATGATAGAACTTTAGGTTGAAACCTATGCATGATAACTTCTAGGAGTTCCCTGTTTCAAACCTCAACCATAGGATGAATCCTTAGCATGACAACATTAGGACTTGATAGTCTCCCCGTTAGTTGAGCCCCTTCTCTTCTCATCTCAAAACAGATTAAGATACAGTAATCATGAATGATTTCTTTCGTACGTTATGAGCCTTAAGCTATCTGAGAAAGTATTGTTGGAGAGCTTCTTTTCAACAGTCTAGATGTTTAGTATGGCACCCTTTGGGTGACATGCGACGCATTCACTCTCAGGTCATAGTCTTTAGTGCGATTGAAATTGCAAACACGATAAAAAACACTTCTTCCGTAAAAGACAAAAAAAATAAACTCCAAACCTTTTTGCCCCGTGGGCCCATAATTCAAAGGAAAGCTTTTCTGAAGAAAAGAGTGTCGTTAAACTTCAGCGCCACTGCAAACAGGCTTTGTCCCTAACTGTTGGAACTGCTGTTTAACCCTACTCGATAAAACAGATGAATCTGAATCCCCGTAATCCGTATTATCCCGAACTACGTAAGCTCTGATCTCTCATACCTGTTGAGAGTACGTAGGCATAATACTGACGTATTGGCGAGCCACCTTCCCCGTAACCCGTAGTAAGTCGAACTACGTTGACTCTGATTTCTCATTCTCTGATGAGAATACGTAGGCATAAAGCGCGACGCTTTGCCAAGTCATTTTCTTTTCTTTTTTAAGCCAGCCTTGATAGGTAGATAGATAAACCAACTCGTCCAGTAAACACAACAAGCGTGGATCCCATCGAGTACGATGGATGTGAGGGGTGCTAATACCTTCCCCTTGCGTAACCGACTCCCGAACCATGACAATGGTTGCGACGACCTTGTCTTATACCTTTTCGTTAGGTTTTTCCGATCGTTTCCTTTCCCGTTCTGAGGGATAAATAACGAAAGGTGGCGACTCTTTTGTTTTGCCGACACCTTATTTTCGCGGAAGCGACAGCTGGCGACTCTGGTGGGGATCGAACCCAGAATCTCTAGTTCTCCGGTTCCCTATGCGAGTCAATCCTAGCGCTTGTATGATTACTTGTTGGGTTGTGTTTATTTATCGCATCTTTATTTCCCGCACTTTATTTTCAGTATGATATGATTATCTATGCTGTTGTGGGAGGGGCATTCTGATGAGTGAGAAACCAGACCCAGGCTTGAGTGAACATAGCATTAGTTGTGGAAATTAGTGGGCGCGTGCTTGCTTGGCAGGCACTAGTGTCTCATGAAATCCACGCTCAGACGAGGTTCTCCCGGTTGACTTCTTTTTCAACCCTTTGGGTTGAGGGGGTTACTGGTTTGGAGGATTGTCGACTCTGGGGACCGATCATTTGGAATTCAGCCGAGTGAGGCCGCTTCATGAGCTGGTGATGCCACACCTTCTGGGTATCGTATCACCCCTCTTGAATGTCTGTGACACTGATGACCGCATAGGATGCCGAACTTGAGTCAGTTTAGTTCCATACCTGTGAGCAGGGTTGGGTTTATTGCAGGAAACTTTGACCTTCAGACTACCTGAATTTCTTGATAGTGAATCAGTTTTGTTGGTACCAGAGGTTCTCATCATCAAATATATGATTGTTCTTGACAGAGTAGAGTTATGGTCCTGCATCAGAGGACGTTATTTCCAGAGATATGTTTGTTCTTGACAAAGCAGGTTTATGATTGGGATCTGAGGATCTCATCTTCAGATGTATGTTTGTTCTTGACAGAGCAGAGTTTTGGTCCTGCATCAGAGGGTCTTTATCAGATGTGTGTTCTTGACAGAGCAGAGTTTTGGTCCTGTATCAGAGGTCCTTTATCAGATGTGTGTTCTTGACAGAGCAGAGTTTAGGTCCTGTATCAGAGGTCCTGTATCAGATGCTTGTTCTTAACAGAGCAGATTTATGGTCTTATGTGTGTGTGTTCTTGACAGAGCAGATTTGTGGTCCGATACCAGGATTTTCTTCTTATCAGATATAGTGGTTGTTCTTGACAGAGCAGTATCATGGTTTTGTTGATACAGAATCTCCACAGCACAGTTGCCTTGATCTCCTGCTGCATGATTGCATTTCACATTGTTTTGCATACTCATTTGCATTTCATTAACGTGTGTCTGTGTTGCAGGTACCGTTTTCCCCGATCCAAGATTTCTTGCCTCCTATTGTATTGTTATGGGTTCTCTGAGGAAGACCGTGGCTTACAAGCTCCCTGCCCCTGATGTGGTTCAGCTGACTGGTTTGATTGCTTTAGCAGATGATTCTGTGAGAGATGAATTCAGAAAGTCTTACGGCAAATTGCTCAGTTTGGTTCGTAAACCTTCCGCGTTCGAGTTGAATTGGTTGCACGCTCTGCTGCAGTTTTACGATCCTCCGTTGAGATGCTTTACTTTCTAGGATTTTGTTCTCGCACCCACACTAGAGGAGTATGTTGATTTGTTAGGTGTGCCTATCAAGAGTCAGATGCCCTTTGTTCATATGGATGCTGAGCCTAATCTGGCTAGTCTAGCTCCGTCACTTCATCTGGATGCCTCCGAGTTGGTATTGTCTAGTTGGACCAAGGTTCTCGGTTTCTCCTTGCAGTTCTTAGTGGGAAAGGATCAGCAGTGCGCCAAAGACGGATGTTGGGTCGTGTTCAACGCCATCCTCGCTTTGTGCATATATGGCATCATTCTGTTCCCCAATATGCCCGACTTTGTAGACTTCGACGCCTTCCGCATCTTTGCTTCAGGGAATCCAATCCCTACCTTGATAGGAGATGTCTACCATTCCGTCCACTACAAAAATGAGAACAGAAGGGGCAAGAATGTCTCGTGCTGTGTGCCCCTACTCTATAAATGGCTTGATAGTCATCTATCCAAGAGGGGTCCCTTTACTTCGTCTGCAGCCACAGCTGAGTGGTCCGAGCGTTTGATGGGTCTATCTGCAGAGGATATTGACTGGTTTGACAGAGAC